>CM070552.1:26310416-27522916 GCA_036346405.1 Phyllostachys edulis
TTTCGATTAGGTGCCGGCGAGTGTATTGAACCCGTGAGTGATCCTCAGCAACAAATTGGCCAGCAACAGTAAAGGCAAGCAGTTTGATCATTTTCATCATTGTCCCATTACTTTAAAGTCTAATATTTCGTTTAACTTGTATGTATGCATGCTTTTGTGTCAAAGTATTTTATCGTTTAGAGGTAGCTATTCCTATTGCATAGTTGCCCTAAATTGTTACTCCTGCCACAAACCATAAGTTACTAATATCGCTGGTGAATTAGAGCCCGGTGATTTAAGTATGCTCTTTTTTTGCTTTTACGGTGTCATGCTTAGCAATGCTTAGATAACGGTAGTAATGGGCGATCATCGACTTAGTCGATGGTCTTGATCACTCAAAACTGATTATTACTCCTATATGTCCAGCACTTGTGCTTTGATTAATTGTAAAATCAAAACTGAAAATAAAAGATTGATTTAGACTTGGGCATATTGGATGGATGGTGCGGTTTTTGGATGTGGTGGTATGCCCGGGTCCCTAAGGACCGAGTACTTGGGTCACTAAGCCAGCGATTTAGCGTACTAACCACACTGAGGGCATATGGAACCCCTCTTGACTAAGTACTCTAGGAGGTGTTAATTATGGCGAGCTCGGTTGGTGTGTTTTAAAAACAAATGTATATGTATAGTGTGGGAGGAGCATTAGCTTAGGGAAGGTTGTGATGTCTCCTCCTCCCGTGGGTTGTGCTTGACTCGTAATTAGCATTCATCCTTTGGAAAGGTCTCGTGAGGACTTAGCCGTGCAGACACCTTCCGGAAGTGTGCGTAAAGGAAAGGCGATCGGCGTGTGAGTGCAGTGGTACACCTGCAGGGATAAAACTATTGAATAGCCTCGTCCTAGGTTATGGACATGCTTGGTAAGGTCGTTCAAGACTAGACTACAACCTTTAATTAAAACTTGACATGGTTGGTATGAGCGGGAGTTCATGCTATTGTTGTGGTGACTTGGGTTAGTCACTTCGAGTTGTTCTTGTTGTTGTTATTATGTTATTATCGCGTTGTTATTTCAACCATTAAAATGCTTTGTCAAATTGCTTTCAATCTATTATGTTATTGCAAATAAATGTTGCTTTATGCTAAAATGAGTCCAAAGCCTCATCCACTTAAATAAAGCTTGCATGTAGCTATTTATAGTTCTGTTATCTCACACGTAAGTCTTGCGGAGTACTTTATGTACTCATCGCGTGGTTGTGGCATTTTTTTGTGGCTTTTGTTGCAGAGGAAGGAGGTGAGCCCCAAGGGCTTCACTCTTCTTGAGATGTGCCGGGTTTGACGACTAGCTTGGCGGTCCGGTTAGTTGCCTTGTGGGTAAAGGCACACTAATTTGCTTTTGTTATGGCCATCTTATGGCACTTTTGCTTCATTGTGTATCTTTGTAGTCTTATTGTTATTTGGCCTAAGGGCCTCTCTTTTGTAATATCTATTCCATATTAATGTTAACCACGGTTTGTTGCTTATGCACTATGTGTTGTATGGAATTGATACATTCTTTTGTTGTGAGGTATGTATCTTGCATTAGGAAGTATACATCTCTCGAGACCGAGGTTTATTTGGTTGATAATACTAGGGTCAATTGGATGACTAAGTATTATGAGCCTAATAAGCGTCGAGTGCTCACAAAAGTTGGTATCGAGCTATCTTGACCGTAATGCATAAGCTTGGTCGTCTTTAGGGTATTTTGAAAACCTAATTTCAAAGTATCAAATGAGTTTTGAAAGCTTAAGAAAATTCTCAGATTTTACTCCTCATCTATCTTAGCTTTCTCTTCTCATCTCCCTCTAATTTAAGTTTTAAAAGTTGTTTTCCTCTCTTCCCTTCTACAAAATAGTTGTTATCGATTAATGGGGTTTTGGGGAATCAATGAGTTTGGCAAATTGAAGTGTTAGCTGCCCATCTACAAGGTTTTGAAGCTTCTGGAATGGCCAATTTCGACTGGAAGCTTGGATGCAAAATCTGGACAGCAAGCGTCAATTTCCGGACAGCAAGCTCAAAGGTTCTAATTAGGATAGATAATGAGAGGTTAAATCAACTAAAATTTGTGGGAATAAAAGGGTAAGATGTGATACTAGCTAGCTAAGTATCTAGCACTTATTTCGCTGCACTAACCTTGCCCTCTAATAGTTTTAGATCTCATCTTACAATCTGATTTTTAATCTTCTCAACCAATTACTCGTTCATTCAATACAAGTTAGTTGTGTTGGGAAGTTGGCCTTTAATCTTATGTCTTCCTTGCTGTGTTGGAGTCATTTTGGGAGCTTTTAAAGTGCATTTCCTTGCTGTTTTTGTTTCTCCTTTATTATGCTTCCTATAACTTCTTCTCTTCTGCTTGTTTCATTAGTTTACATTTACTATCATCTAATCCGTTATTAACTCGGTGAGGATTTGTACTATCTATTTTGTTGGCCTTGGTTAGGGTGATGTTCCGCTCCCCTAGTCGTTGGCATCCTTTTCGCTTTCTTCAACTTCTAGTCCTTGGGTTTCGTGTTAACCCATCTCTTAAATAGCGGTGTGCAGGCGGACCCGGACGGACTAGGTCGACAAGTGGTTGGGATGAAAATCCTCTGTTTGCTTTAGTTGTGGTGAAGGAGGGCATTTCGGACGAAAATTGCGGACTAGGAAGAATCAAGGTCATCGGCGTTGTGGCGAGGAAGGACACTCTGACAATCGGTATACTTACCTTGTCCAAAGCGTAATGAAGACCATTTACCCGAAGATTGTCCAATCGCCAAAGTTACTTGTTTCCTTTGCGAGAAGCGATCACTATCCCAAGGAGTGTAGCATGAACACGGTGATTGCCAAGTCATTGGGCTACGATTGTTTCTTCGGTCATCTGCAAGCATTGCAATCGCCAATGCCTCCAAACGGAGAAGTTCTTGGGTGATTTATGCGAGGAGTGAGAGACAAATTACCGGTTATACTCTTCCCGACTTTGACTTGTGGTGAAAATCTGTTGTTGCTATGGGCGTAAAGAGAAAGTCGAGGATCATCGCGAGTGTCAAGAGAGGACTCGTGGTGACTCCGGCAGAAGGTCGCCGGTGTCACTTGTTTCTTCGCAATCTCAAGGGCCATTATGCTAATAATTGTCCTAAGAAGCTTGCACAACCCCTCGTCGATTCATGAGCAGTGCCTCCATCACGTGCACTGCGAGTCGACAAGGTGGTCCCCGCAATCCATTTGCCGGGATCACTTGTTTCTTTTGTGGCAAGAAGGGGCATTACGCCAACAATTTCCGGTGAAGCATAGCAATCCATTTGGGATCACTTGTTTCTTTTGTAGCAAGAAGGGGCATTACGCCAACAATTGCCCTTTGAAGCAGCACAAGATCGTTTGTAATCGATCGACTCCATCTCAACCGAGAAAGCTCGAGGCACGGCGTCGTGTTAGGTACGCTTCTCGCTAACTCTTGCCGGATATTATTTTATTCGATTCAGAGCATCTCATCTTTTGTACCTCGATCTTTTCTTTCTTGTTGGTGGTCTCCTTTTCGCTCCTTTGATTGGTTTCGTTGCTCATTCACTCTCCGGTTTGGAGTTGAGAGTCGAGTCCGAGTGTCGGAATGTCCTGTTGAGATTGAGGAAGTGGAATCCATGCCAAAATTACCTCTAAACATGTGCAAACCATTGAAATGGATTGGTTGTCTCCACGTATGGGATAAATCGATTGCACCGGAAGCTTATCTACCTTACTAGTCCCTTCGGTGGCGGGTTCATTGCTCACGAGCGCATAAGGTCCACATCTTTTCACTCTTAAAGCAAAGCGGCTCGGATATTCGTGAAGTTCGGAAGTGTGTGACTTCGTCAATGTCTTTCCCGAAGATCTTAGGGATGCCTCTGTTCGAGAACTTCGAGTCGTCATCAAATGGTACCCGTACCGCCGGATTTCAAAAGGTCCACTAGTCTACATCGAACCCCAAGAAAATAGCGATGTCATCGGGTTGTCATCAACGCGTGGAAAGTGGCACCTTTCCTTCCTTTATATCCAAGGCGTCACATACCGTTATTGCCTCCAATTTACGTGGCCTAAACGGCCATAGTCCTTTTTGAACCTAGTCATGCGGAGGATGACTCAGTATAGCTAGCTAACCGACCAAGGTCTCGTTTGTTAGTGGAGTAACCGGACAAATTGCTTCACCAACTAAAACGACCTTAGTCCCTTTAAGATAGCTAGCTGCGGAGGGATGACTCAAGTAAAGCTAGTTAGCGGTGAGATCCCGTTATTCTTTGGAATTAACCAAATAAATCGCTCTGGAATTAACCAGGCAAGTTGTTCCGGAATTAACCAGACAAATCATTCCACCAACTAACAACGGCCATGCACCACCAACCATCGAATCAAGATCAAGCCCTCAGTCTGTCAAAAATGACCTTCGTATAGATTTTCTAACGGATCTCTATATATCCCGCATCGTAAATTTGCATGGTGTGCTGAAAACGATCGTGTCATATCATGGTTCTCTACTCACTTCTCCATTTCGGCATAGTCTACAAGAGGCTATGGAAACTCGTTTTTCTTTCAGATCAGCTTACCATCCTCAAACTGATGGTCAGACTAAAAGGGCCATCAATGTTTCCGCATCTTGGGCAAGTTAGCTCCTCGATATGTGGATCCTTACCGCATTATCGAAAAGAAAGGGGCTATCGCCTATAAGATTGAAATTATCTGCTGCCCTTGAGGGGGTACATGATGTTTTCATGTGTCCCAGTAAGGAGTGCCTCTGTGTTCCAACCAAGGAAACTCCGTTGGAAACTCTTGATGTGCAAGAGGTTGGGTCAGAATTGTGACCTGACAAGAAACAATGCAATAAAACAAATCAAATAAAATCCGGCCCGACAAGGAACGAGCTGGGAGCAATATGTAACTAAATAAAGTGTTGGTTGGACTGAACATAGTTCGAGAATTAGGTCCCAGTACAACAAAAATGTTATAAATGGATAAGAGTCTTAAAGGAAGGTTCGTATCTTTGAAGAAGCTAGCGAAGATCAAGGAATCGTGTCCTCAAGATCCTAAAAGTTCAATGGCCAAATCATTCCGTGGATGAAGTTGCTTGGAAATGGAAAGACTACCCATCTTCTTTTCCCCGCCTGAGCCAAAATCTCGGGACGAGATTTTTGTAAGGGGGGGAGATTTTGTAACATCCCAAATGTATAATTAGGGTTTGTTCAAGTATAATTATATGTGTAGAAATTAAAACTTTTTCTCACATCTTGAAAACCCCTAATCTCTCATGTAATTCTAGTCCAAGAGTTGTGTAATCCCAAAACACAAAGCTCTTGTTGACCAAAAGTCAAACTCATTCTCCGTTTATCTTAAATCTTGTGCCAAACCTTTGGAAATATTTTCCTTGGTCCTAAAACTAATGTGGGACCCCTCTGAAAAATATCACAAGTTGTAAAACTTGTTTGATAAATTTTGGAGGTAAAACAATCCTTTAAACAACCTTCATGAATTTCCTGAGAAAAATGCATTGCATAATAACCTCTGGAAATTTTATGTAAGGTTAATCTCATTGTCAGCAAGCTCCAGTTAAAATTTCACGAATTTTGGAGTTCATTTGCTATCTCAAATAATTCGCTTAGTTTCAATTTGTTAAAACTAAACTTAAAAGCCTACAGTTGTTCCTTGGGCTAGCCACTTTCCCAAAGTGGTCCGGCCCAACTTTTCCCCTCAGCTCGTCGGACCTCCTCTCCACCTTGATCAGGTCGTAGCCGTTGGATTAACATCCAACCGCCACGACCTCCTCATGACCAACCCCATAAAGATCTCCCCACCTCATGAGGTCATTGCCGTTGGATCGGTGATCCATGGTCATGACCTCCCTGTGTGTTAAACCTCAAAGACCTCCTCGATTTGTTAAACCATCGTGGCCGAGGTCATCCCATTTGTTGAGGTCGTGGCCGTTGGATCAAATCCATGACCACGACCTCCTCCTCAACATACTCGATCGGGACCTCCCACCTCATCGGGTCTTGGCCTGGATCAAAATCAATGGCCTCGACCTCCCATGAGCTCAAACCACCATGACCTCCCTCCTTTGTTAAACTAAGCAAACCTCCCACTTTGTTGAGGTCGTGGCCGTGGGATCGAGATCCAACGACCCGACCTCCCTCAAAATATCCAGCGCTCACAACCTCCCCATCTCATGTTGTGCACCGTTGGATTTAAAATCCACAGTCACGACCTCCTCCTTGTCTTGTCGCATTAGACCTCCCAGCAAGACGTGAGGTCGTAGCCCTTAGATTTAAATCTAAAGGCCATGATCTCCAGTGCGTGGCGCAAGCTCGGGACCTCCCCTCTTTTGATCGAACCGTTGGATCAAAAATCCAAAGGTCTGACCTCCCTTACCTCTGCGCATAGCGTCTCGGACCTCCTCGCCCTCTCATCACCATTAGATCTTAATCGATGGCCATAACCTCTTGTGCGCTCACGCGTGGTGCTAAGACCTCCCCTTTGGTTGTGCGCCCTTGGATTTAAATCCAAAGGCCATGACCTCCCTCTTGTTCTTAAGTTAGGTATGCGGTTAAGACCTCACGGGAGGTCCGCAGTTGCTGATTGAAATCAACGCCTTGGACCTCTGTCCCTTTTTCCACGTCTTGATTCGCATTATGGAAATCGGAGGTCACGACCTCCCGATCCAGATCAATGGCTGTGATCTCCTCCTTCTCCTTTTAAAACTTACTGTTTCGATTTAGATCTCGAGGGTCACGACCTCCCCTCATTTCTAATCGGACGGTGGTGGGCAACTCCTGTTCTTCTCCTAGCTCTGGCGCGCGCGTACGCCATGGCAGTGGAGGAGGCAGTGATCTGTCTTGTCCAGCGGCTCTTTGCCTGCAGGCATTTAATGCGGGTCAGAGCTTTTCGCCCCAAAGTCATTTGTCTTGAGCTGCTCTGTCACCTCCACGTCTGTCCAAGCCGTGGACCTCCCTTGGGCTAAGCTCACCATGAGCTTAACCCGTGGTCCAGGACCCCTTTTTGCCCTAGCTATAAAACATCCCCATTGTTTTCCTTGGCTTCTTTTCCACCATTCACCATTTGCTCTCGATTCTGTGGAGCTCAAACCACCCAGTCCTCCTTGGCCGCCATTGATGCCCTTGGAGCTCCTCGGTGGCTCAGTGCTCCCGTGGCTTTTCCTCTCCGTCTCTTTGCTTCAATCTAAGCCACTACCCTCTGTGACCAAAAGTCCTAACTTAATTGGTTGGGACATTTTGAGTTAGCCTAGCTTGGAGCTTAGAGCTTGGTCTTGAGCGGCGGAGCTTTCCATCTTCTCCAACTCGGGCCATCGCCATCCTCGACCTCCTCGGCCTTGCAGAGACCTCCTGTAAACCTCCGATAGTCCGTGGCTGGCGGCACCGCATGTATGTTGTTGCGGAGCTTCTCTTGCACTGCGCTTGAATGGATGTCGCGGAGCTTTAATTCGCATTTTGAATTTTTGCCGTGTTGTGCCTTCGTGTTTCTCTCGGCTCATGGCGTTTAAAACCGCCGCCGCCGTTGAAAGGAGGTCCACTGGGTGCGCAAGGCTATTGCACACTCAGTGGTACCATTGGATGTCGCCGGCGAGGCCTACATCGCCGGCGAGAACCATCTTTTCAAACTCGGGTTTTGTCGGACGTACATGGCGGCGCCATTGTCGTTTTAGGACAAAGATCCGCCGCGATTAATGCGTTCATCATTACTCAAATCATTGTAATCAATGCCGTGTCTTAACTGCATTTAGTCCTCCCCTTGCGCGCAATTAAGACCTCCGTAGCGGACCTCCTCGTTGTCCCGCGCATTAATCCCTTGTCCAGAAACACGTGCGGTAGCAGCAGCGCGTGGTCGCGAGCTCTGGGACGTCCATGACCTCCTCCGAGGAGATGCAGGCGTCCGGGACCTCCTCCGTGCGATCTTGACCGCTAGGACCTCCTTGTGGGAGATCTTAGCCGTTGAAGTCCTCCTGTGTTGATCTCCACGTGTAGGACTTCCCGAGGTCCTCTTAACCTTGTGGACCTCCTCGGGTAAATCTTAGCCGCCTGACCTCCCGGTGGAAATCTGAGCAGCTTAGGACCTCCCTTTGTTAGATCTTGGCCGTTCGGGACCACCCCAAGTGGATCTGAACCGCCCGGAGACCTCTTTGTTGTTGTCTTGACCGTTAAGGTCCTCCCTGGGACAATCTAGGCCATTAAGGTCCTCCCTGGAAAATTTGGACCGTCCGGGACCTCCCTCGAGAGGTCTTGGCGATGTAGATCTTCCTTGGGGAGGTCTTGATAGTTTAGATCTTCCTTTGGAAGATCTCGGCCGTCGAGACCTCCCTCGTTTGATCTGGACCGTCCGGTCCTCCCTCTTGTGTTGTGGTTAGTTGGATGCGGCATCAGCGGCCACGACCTCCCCTACATTCTTGCGGCGTGGCGGGGAGGACATGGACCGTTGGATCCACGATCAGCGGCCCGTGTTCTCTGGACTGCACAGCGCTGCGGCGTTTCCTCTGGAGGTCTTGGGCGTTTGATTCAGATCAGCGGTTCACGTCCTCCCCTCTCTTTGGTTTTAGAAATTCGAGAAGCTCTTATTTATAAAGCTGAAAAAGGTATGAACTTCAAAATATCATAACTAATTCATTCTAAATCCAAATGAGGTCATTCAAATTGTGTTAGCTCTGTCTTGAACTTGACTTTAATCCAAAAATGATTGTAAGTTGAGTTCAGCTCCAGAGCACAGTTTTGCCATTAGATTTTAAAACTCACTTTAAATATACACTCAAATTAATGTCTAACTTGTAAAATACATAACTAATGCTCTGTAGATTATTCTTGAGTGAATCCAACTTTGTTGGTTTCCTCTATTAGTGAACTCACTGTGAAAATTAGTTTTGAGCATGTTGCTATTATAAAAATGAGGACTTGTGTATTATAATTTTGTTCAAGTTCTTGTTTTTGAAAATTTGTAGCAAGTGCAATCTAGCTCCAAATGAGATGAACTCAATTGTGTTATTCATCTCATGAGGTGCTGGTGTTGCTGTAAAAATTTCAGTGTCACCGCTTTTCTAGAAAATGTTGCCTCATAATTAAATTAGTGAATAGTGCAGTTTGGTATTTTTAGGGCTGAGCAGAATGGTTTTGCTCATAACTTTTGCATTGAGAATCCAAATCAATTGGTTCTTGTTGCTAAATTCCCTAAAAATCATCCTCTTGCTGCTGTAGAAATTTCAGAGTATTTGGAGTTTGTTTGCTGTGTTGTCTTTGATGTTTTCGTCGTTCTTATCGAATCTTTTCGTCTTTTCGATTAGGTGCCGACGAGTGTATTGAACCCGTGAGTGATCCTCAGCAACAAATTGGCCAGCAACAGTAAAGGCAAGCAGTTTGATCATTTTCATCATTGTCCCATTACTTTAAAGTCTAATATTTCGTTTAACTTGTATGTATGCATGCTTTTGTGTCAAAGTATTTTATCGTTTAGAGGTAGCTATTCCTATTGCATAGTTGCCCCTAAATTGTTACTCCTGCCACAAACCATAAGTTACTAATATCGCTGGTGAATTAGAGCCGGTGATTTAAGTATGCTCTTTTTTGCTTTTACGGTGTCATGCTTAGCAATGCTTAGATAACGGTAGTAATGGGCGATCATCGACTTAGTCGATGGTCTTGATCACTCAAAACTGATTATTACTCCTATATGTCCAGCACTTGTGCTTTGATTAATTGTAAAATCAAAAACTGAAAATAAAAGATTGATTTAGACTTGGGCATATTGGATGGATGGTGCGGTTTTTGGATGTGGTGGTATGCAGGTCCCTAAGGACCGAGTACTTGGGTCACTAAGCCAGCGATTTGGCGTACTAACCACGCGAGGGCATATGGAACCCTCTTGACTAAGTACTCTAGGAGGTGTTAATTATGAGCGAGCTCGGTTGGTGTGTTTTAAAAACAAATGTATATGTATAGTGTGGGAGGAGCATTAGCTTAGGGAAGGTTGTGATGTCCTCCTCCCCGTGGGTTGTCTTGACTCGTAATTAGCATTCATCCTTTGGAAAGGTCTCGTAGGACTTAGCCGTGCAGCACACCTTGGAAGTGTGCGTAAAGGAAAGGCGATGCGGCGTGTGGGTGCAGTGGTACACCTGCGCAGGATAAAACTATTCAAATAGCCTCGTCTAGGTTATGGACATGCTTGGTAAGGTCGTTCAAGACTAGACTACAACCTTTAATTAAAACTTGACATGGTTGGTATGAGCGGGAGTTCATGCTATTGTTGTGGTGACTTGGGTTAGTCACTTCCGAGATTGTTCTTGTTGTTGTTATTATGTTATTATCGCGTTGTTATTTCAACCATTAAAAGCGCTTTGTCAAATTGCTTTCAATCTATTATGTTATTGCAAATAAATGTTGCTTTATGCTAAAATGAGTCCAAAGCCTCATCCACTTAAATAAAGCTTGCATGTAGCTATTTATAGTTCTGTTATCTCACACGTAAGTCTTATGGAGTACTTTATATACTCATCGCGCCGTGGTTGTGGCATTTTTTTGTGGCTTTTGTTGCAGAGGAAGGAGGTGAGCCCCAAGGGCTTCACTCTTGCGAGATGTGCTTCGGGTTTGACGACTAGCTTGGCGGTCCGGTTAGTTGCCTTGTGGGTAAAGGCACACTAATTGGCTTTTGTTATAGCCATCTTATGGCACTTTTGCTTCATTGTGTATCTTTGTAGTCTTATTGTTATTTGGCCTAAGGGCCTCTCTTTTGTAATATCTATTCCATATTAATGTTAACTTCTGGTTTGTTGCTTATGCACTATGTGTTGTATGGAATTGATACATTCTTTTGTTGTGAGGTATGTATCTTGCATTCAGGAAGTATACATCTCTCGAGACCGGTTTATTTGGTTGATAATACTAGGGTCAATTGGATGACTAAGTATTATGAGCCTAATAAACGTCGGGTGCTCACAACGCTGAACCTTCTCACAAACTTCTTGATAATATCACCGGACCATGACGCCTCCACACCATCTAGATGTCGGTAAACACCAAGAGTAATAAGTCAAACCCTTTGTTTGACTCTCAGCAAATTCTACACAAGCATAAGTGGATACTCAATCCATCTCTAGATGCAACACATGCAACTAGAGATCTCTCTCTTTGCTCACAAGGTGCAACACATGCATAATTTAGAAGAGAAGCTCACACTAGCTTAAGAGATTAAAATATGGTGCCAATAACCTGGATAAAGAGCCCCAAGCCAAACTTGTATAGCCCTATGCAAGAAACCAATCGTTACTCACAAAATCAGCACAAACAATATACCCCGGACATATACTGGAGTGCACTGAATTCGTGTACACGTGGCAAATAGCCGTTGAAGCGAGACGCTGATACCTTAGACATGTATAGGGTACCCTTGGGAGCTCTCTGGAAACCTCAGACATGTCTAAGGTAACCCCAGACATGTCTGCCCTATGCTGAAAACTTGAGTCAATTAAGTTTTTTTTTATTTCCAAAGCAAAAATGCATGAAAATCAACCATTTGTGAAGCTCATTTGCAAATTATAGACTCATACCACAAAGATTAGATATATGAATCTCAACTATTTGTAAAACACATTCACAAACTTTAGTACCATGCCATAATGAGTAGGTGATGGACTTCAACAATTTGCAAAACACATTTGCAAATTATAGTCTCGTGCTGCAATGAATAAATGCACGGGCTTCAATTATTTGCAAAACACATTCATAAACAATAGCATCATGACATAAGGAGTAGGTACATGGACTTCAACTATTTGCAAATTACAGTCTCATACTACAAAGAGTAAATACACGAGCTTTAACTATTTACAAAACACATTTGCAAACAATATCATCATGCTTAGAAGAGCTAGAGTAAGGGAGATTGAGCTATCAACACATGATGATACTCAAACTACTAGACAAGACCACTCTTAATAGTACAACAACATATACTGACAATCTAGTCTCCCAACCAAACACCGATACCGGTAGAATGACTAAGAAATATATCCTTAGTCTATGCTAGTTAGCTTTGCCTTGCGCATTCATTTTGGAGTTTTTATATGATGATGGTCATCTCCTCTCCAAGTCTAGGTCCTTGTTTTCATGACCATCCACCCCTGATGCCATTAACTTGACTTTATGATCATCAACTCATGATATTATCTAAAGTCTTTATCATCAATCGGGACAAAACTTATTTCACACCAACTCACGAAGAATGTTAGTTCCACAAATCCGATTATTATTAATCACCAAAACTCAACATTAACACATAATAGAGGGACTAGATCATCCAATCTCTCCCCTTTTTGGAGATTCATGACAACCCAATCGTAAATAATCGAATTTATATCAACACAAGTATATTACAACTACAAAATCTTCATATATTCAAAGGATGTGCTTCAAAGTAAGAATCCTCGATATATGTAGATAAAAAATATAGATCAATACTATCAAAACCACAAAACATAGAGTAAACTCCCCGTAAACTTAAGCTTCTTCGGTATAAAGTTCCAGCGGCGAGCCAGTGATTCCTAGAAAATGAACATCCTAAAATGCATAGGAACATGTCAAAGCAGTATTCGTCCTAGAAACGGGAGGGGGCCGTGGAGGCAACGCCCTTTCTCAGTCTCGCGTGTATCCGCCCAACTCACGAGCCCATGGGCGAGCGACGAAAACAGCATCTGGGCGCGCGCGCGTCACCCGTCGCATCAAAATCCCTAGCTCCACAACTTGCAGAGTGGAATCACAATCAAATCAACGACTTCCGATGCGGCTAGGTCAAGCAAGCATTATAACATGTTGTTATTGCACATTGGTGTATGTATAAATTACGAACACGGAATATCCGTCATGTGCGCACATAATTTCTTAGAAAGAAATTACGGTAAGGTAGAGATGGCAACCATTGCAAGCAGTTTGCACTTGCGCACTAGGGAAGATTTTGTTGCCGCCACTCAAATTGTGGGCAATATCGTTTCGGAAATGTGCTTATTTTGTTTTTGCCATCCTTTTGTCGGTGTGTGTTTCGGTTTTGCCACTCCGTCCACTTGTCAACAGCTTTGACCGTTAAGAATATGGAGAAAAAAATCATAAAATACTAGAAAAAAACAGAAGAAATCAAGAAAAACAGCAAAAGAATATGGAAAAAATTAAGGATAACTTTTAAACAAATATGTTTTTTTTAAAAAAAATTCTCAAAAAAATTTACTCTAAGGAAAACGTTTTTAATCTTCCTCAACTTTTATAAAACAATGCTAAATATTTCCTGATGTAAAACTTTTGTGCAATTTTTTGTTCAGAAGTTGTACCTTAAGTTTTATGTATTTTATTGTATTTTTTAAAATTTTCTTTCAAATTTTCTTTTTTATGATATTTTTGGATTTTTCTTAACGGTCAACCCCCTGACTTACCAAAAATTTAGACAGAGTAGCAAAAACGAAATATGCACCGGACGGAAGGGTGACAAAAACAAAATGAACAGATTTCTGATGTTTTGCACACATTTTGAGTGGCGAAAACAAAATTTTACGTTGATACTATTCACAATGTACACGAGCGATTCCCACTGGTCGGCCTATCCCTCCGGCGGGTGCGTCACGTACCAACTGATATTGGGACGAGGAGGCCTTCAGGTAAGCCAGCCCGGTCAGGTTGTCTTCGTTGATGTCTTCTTGGACCTTGGATACGCTCCACCTCATGACTTCTTGGTGAAGCATAAGCTCAACCGTATGGCGAGTGCTCGACTATTGGTCAGGTCAGATTAAGGTTACCAAAGATCAGATTAGCCATAAGGGTTAGAATGTAACACGATAAATGGGGATTGGTGTGCAACATTATGCTATGCATGTCCTCCCTGAAACTAAGAGATCGAGCAAACGAAACTTGGTGAACTTTGGCGTGCATCTCAAATTCAGTTCCCAAAGATTGGCTATTGTAGGAAGATGAATAGGTTGTAATGGATGATTGTATTGAGACTCGAGAGCAGTTTATATAGCATGTGTTTGGTTGCCTGTATGAGGTTGGCTCGCATGAGTAGATGCAAGTTTTTGGGTGTTTGGTTGCCTGGTTGAGTGGGTAAACCTGACTGAGAGGATGCAAGATTCCCTCTTGGGCCAGACCCGAGGGAAACACTTGATTCGAGCTTTCCTCCTCAGCCAGGCTGAGCGCACGCAGGCTGGCCAGCGCTCGTGAGTCCGTTCACCTTCTCCCGCGTCAGATATAGGCAACCAAACAACATCTCAGCACAGCCTGGCCCAACAGAAACATGCAACCAAATAACTCATCATTGCATTCACTCGGTCTGATTAGATTCAGCCTGGATGACACATACGGACCAGAATGGGGACATACGAACAACCAAACACACCCATAGAGTACAAGGCTTGGAGGGCAAAGAGCATATCCTAAAGATAAGGCAGGTATCACTGGATTACAAATCCTAAACTACCAAATATAAAGATATGTCAATATACTCTAACATCCCCCGCAGTCGTAGCGGTAGCGTCATGACAGACTAGAGAGAAAGCGAAGATGAGGAACCATCGGTGACATCCCCATAATCATAGCGGAGCGTCGGGGGCTGCTTTGTGGCGTCACAGACCGCGGTGGTATAAAGGGAACCGATGAGTTTGCTCAAGATAATGATAGCCCTTTGTAGCCGAGAGCGAGGTGACCATGGTCGTAGCTGTGGAGGAGGAAGCCATGTCGAGGTAGCTGGTGTCGATGTCGTCGTTGTGGTTGGGGTAGTGGAGTTTATGCAGAGGAGGTCGTGGCCGAGGTCGCCGACGTCGTCCGACCGTGGACGAAGATGAAACAGAGGGGGGCCAGCCGGATCCAGCGAGGAGGAGGCCGGATCTAGGCGAGGCACTACCGGATCTGGCGCGAAGGAGGCCAGATTCGGGAGCGGCGGCACCGGAGAAGGCCGGGGCAAGTTGGAGGCAGCGGCGCCGTCGGCCGGGAGCGAATCTAGGGTGTGGAGGCGAAGCGGAGAGAGCGGCTCTAGATCCGAAGCGGAGAAGCTGTCGGCGGTATCGACGAGGAGGAGGCTGGATCTGGGCGAGGCACCGTTGGATCCGGTGGGGAAGAGGCCGGATCTGGGAGTGGCGGCATCGGAGAAGGACCTGATCAGCGCTGACGATTGCCGAGGTAGCCGACGATGGCAATGGTGACCACAGGCAGCAACACTGCAACCCGAAGGAGCGATGCAGCGGCAGCTTGTGCATGTCGATGACGACGGTTCGTACTCGTGGGCTTCCGGTGGTGCGACGGCTTGTACTCGCGGATGACTGGCGGCGATGATGATCCGGCGTGATGACGACGGTAGACGGGGCGCTCGGAAGGCCGTGGAGGGAGGGCCGTGTCGACGAGCGCGCCACGTCACGCCACAACGTCATCGGAGGAGGAGGCGCCGGAGAGGTCGGCCGAGGCGGTGGTCGAGCCGAGAACGTTGGCGGGTTGGCGAGGCGGCGCAAACCGATCTATGATCGGAATTTTTTGAAAACCCGATATGAAGATAGCAGGAAAACTTTAATTGGTAGCCGATCGGATGATCGGCGACACGACTTAAACTATGGGTTACGCAGCCCCTGGGAGAGATCATGGAGACGAGATCATCTCCCAAGGGCGGCGTGGCGGAAGCTGTGGAGGCGGCAGCTCAGGAGCGACACCGCTCTGATACCATGTAGGAAGATGAGTAGGCTGCAATGGTGATTATATTAAGACTCGAGGGCGGTTTATATAGAGTACAAGGTTTGGAGGGTAAGAAGCCTCTCCTGGAGATAACACAGGCATCACGGGATTACAAATCCTAAACTACCGAATATAGAGATATGACAATATACTCTAACAGCTATGTTTGCTTGCTCTAGCTATGAAAGACCGCTGCTGCTCGAATCTCAAAGATATTTCTGCTAAAAGTGCTGGCCTGCTTGATATAAATTTCAAAGAGTATCCGATGTTTGCACGGGTTAGAGCGAAAAACCATTTCATTTGTGCTCTTGTTGGATGTTGGCTAACAAAGGTATCGAACTACTGGATTTCGCTTTTCAGTCAATCGAGCAAAGCATGTTCAGGTAGGAACACTTGTATGATTCAGCAAAATACACTGATTTACACCATTGTTGATGTGAACTCTCCTTACTTTCTGAACTAAAATCATATTGAAAATGTTACACTGCTGCTATGCTACAGCTAAACGAACTAAAAATTAGAATGCAATGAATCATAGAACAACGTCTGCAATGCCCAATGCCCTCAATGTTGGAATTGTTGTAATCCAGTACGAATCCTTCTAGGCTAATACAATAGGAGGAGGACACCCAAATGCAGGTGCACATCAAGCCTCTTCCAAGACATCCATGAGAACGATGCAGACGTCGGCGCAGGCACCGGTCCGGACGTCGGCGCAAGCGGCCGCAGAGCCGGCGGCAGCTCAATTGGGGCCTTCTTCTGCCGGACGCCGGTGGAATTCTTCAAATCAATCGAAACTTTGTTCCGAATCCAAACATCTGATGCTGGAACAGATATAGCACCAAGTATCAGTGACACGGCAATAGAACGGTAGCATTCGAGCTTCTGAAATAAGAGAGCGCCAAGAAGTGTCACTTGCTGACCTCTCCTGGACACGGTGAGGTCGGCGTCGTCGTAGTTCATCGGCCACAGGATGTAGCCGAGGAGGCCGCGGCGCGCGGCGAAGTCGAGCTTCTCCGCCACGACGGCCACACCGTCGAAGGCGACCCAGACGTCGCCCACCAACACGTACGACGACACGGAGGCGTTGTCGTACGCCGTCATCACCGCGCAGCACCCGCTGCTCGCAGCGAGCCTCTGGACCTCGGCGTAGGACATGAAGCCGGTCGCGTTGCTCTCGCTCTGCTTCGGCCCCGCGGCGACGACCGGCGCGCCGACGCCGTTGCTGGCCTTGTTGCGCAGGACCCACGACCGGCCGTAGAGCGGGAGCCCCATGACCACCTTGCTCGCCGGGACGCCCGCGTCGAGCCAGGACACGACGCCGTAGCTCGCCGAGAAGTGCGACGCTTTGTCGTAGAGCGGCGCGTCGAAGGCCGTGAAGTTGTTGGCGCCGGTCGGCCGGAGCCCGAACGCCATCACGTTCACCCAGTCGAGGTTCCTGGCGACAGCCTCCGACGGGTAGTCCACGCCGGCGTACGGCGCGTCGAACACGTGGTTCGAGAAGTAGACAGTGGCCGTGAGCAGGAACCCCAGGGGCGCCGCGGCGCGCCACTCGGCGACGAGGAACCCGAAGTCGGCCATTTCCACCGCCGACGCCGGGAACCGCCACGCGACGTCGAGCCCGTCGAAGCCGTTCGCCCGTGCCAGCTCGATGGCTGCGTCGATGAACGCGGCCCGCGACGCCGGGTCCGCGGCCATGGCGGCGAACGCGGGGTCGGATACGGACGCGGCCGCCGCCACCGCGCCTCCCGCACCGCTGACGCCGTCGGAGGTGGCGACAGAGAGCAGGGTCTTGAGCGCGCGGTTCTTGGCCTTGAGCGCCCGGGAGAAGGTGGCGAGGAGGCGCACCTGGGCCGGATCGGTGGGGAGTTGGAGCGTGCGCCGCGTAGGGTGCACGGAGAGGGGGGAGTAGTAGAGGTGGGTGTAGAGGGAGGCTTCGAGGTCGGCGAGCGGCCGGAGGTGCGCGTCGGCTGCGAGGTAGTAGCCGGCGCGCACCGTGGACGCTGGTGCTTCCTGGGCGTCAGGAGGCGCAGGAGCTGGAGCAGCAAGCGAGAGTGCGAGTGTGATGACAATGGAGAGGAGGGTGCTGTAGGTGTGTGCCATTGCCATTGCTGGGGAAGGCGTGGATGGGCAGTGGAGGTGGTGGTGGGAGTGGGTGGGGAGTGAGCATTGCTTTTGTGTTATGGGAGGGAAGGGAAGGAGGGAACCTTGCTTGTGCTGTTATGCCGGTGTTTGCTTCTAGTTTGCAAATGCGAAGCAAGTAAGCAACTATGGCATACAAGAGAGGCTACTGTCTCGCAAAAGCTTAGTTTGATTTGTTTGGTTTTTTAGTTCCGTGTGTATGGAAATGCTACAACACTGAACAAAAATCTATGAGGTTCCAGTCCGCGGTATGTGGGTTCATCGGACTGAGAACGTAGTACGTGGGTTCCGTGGACTAGGAGCGTGGTACCTGGCTTTTGCAAACTGAGAGCGTGGTACGTGGTTTTTCTAACCTATCACAGTGTCATTTTTGCAATTTCGTACGATTGAAAGCTACTTTTACTATTATAAATCAAAACGTGTCAATTCAGTGGTGCCTTGGCCCTTATCTCCAGCGAGCTCACAAGCGTCGCTGCCCTGGCTAACCTCCCCTCCCCTCCCTGTTCCTTACAGATTTTAGTTTCTTAGATGTTGTCACCGGAGCCGGAGGAGGTGGTGTGGGACACGAATCGGAGGAGGCGCTGGGGAGGCGGCAGAGGGACGGTGAGCCTGAGAGGGGAGTGGCAGCGAGGGCCAGAGGAGGAGATGCACAATTTGGGCGGCCATGGTTAGATTCATATCCTCTACCATAGCTCTACATTTGGTACGAGGTAATCACAGGGCACTGTCCTGTTTTGTTGTCAGACAAGTGAAAGTGACCAGCTACATTTGGTACGAGGTAACCACAGGGCACTGTCCTGTTTTATTGTCAGAGACAAGTGAGAGTGACCAGGGCACCGGCATCATGTAAAAACTAAAAAGTAGCACCATATGCAGTTCTGGACGTAAGATTAAGAGTTCAATGTCAAGAAAAACGAGAGGAAGGACGGTCCTCGTGACGATCTGTATTCTGTAGCAAGGTCCCCTCTTTCTTGTCTCCGGTGTGGGGGTGGGGCAGCTGGGCAGGAGCAAAAGCTTTTGCGGCAATACTGTAGTATAGGTGAACAGTCAGTGATTTAACTTAACTTGGCACTGAACTCATCTCACTTCTTTCTTATACTAGCTGAGTGTCCATGCGTTAGAACGAATCTCTCTCTCTCTAGTAACAGTAAGGACAGAGTGCCACGATACTAGGAAACTTCGCATGAATCCTAGCTGAAGCGCTGCACGTAATCAGATACTAGAAAATACCTGAGGAAACACGCGTCTGCTCTACCTGCATTTGCCTGCTCAATTAATTTCGAATCGCATTCGCGTACACATCTCTCGCGCCAATCATCCTGTATACTAGAAGCTCACCCGAGCTGGCACGGGCGTCTGGAGCGGCACGGACAGGCCCGCGAGGCTACGGGCCCACTGAACGCGTGGCCGTGCGAGTGAAACTCCTTCCTATCAAGCGCACCGATAGAAATCGTGTGGGTGCGAGGCAAACACGGAGTGATCGGACGGCGCGCGCTCTCTGGGCGACGTCGCGCGGCCCTCCGGCCTTTAAATCAGGTAATTTCGGTGCCGGTTTTAATTTCGAGTGTGAGGCTTCCGAATTCGTACTGCCAACCTGGAGGGAAGGGAAGCTGTGGCGCCTGTGAGGTCAGAGCCCGCCTGTCCCATCCGCATCTGCCTTTGTCCACGGTGTGAAACCGTATGCATGTGCCGTCAGCGATAGCTAACCTCGCATAATCGCATTACATGCCTGCAAGAGAGTACAAGAAACTTATCTCCTTGTCCGGTCCTGCAACGAAAGTTACTGCCGAGAGAGCCAAACCATTTTTTCGGCTGTCATGGATACTGAGGGGCTATGGGGTTTGCTTCAATGCGTGCCAAAGCTTGTCGTACCAAAATTTGTTAGTGCTGACTAAATTTGGCAGGTATTTGATTTGCTATCAAACTTTGACAAGATTTCTTTCTGTCTATGCTCTCTAGTTCATTTTCTTGCCGATGTTTGGCTAAAACATTGGTAGTTAAATTAGTGGCACCAAATTTTAGTAACGCTTTGTAGGATAAATTTGTCTTGAAACCAAACGGCCACTATCTGAGTGTCAGCGGCCACTGCACTGCACGTTCACGAGGGAAGCAGAGGTGCAATTAAATGAAGGCTGTGGTGGTTATTTGATTTGATGATGATCTCCAAAATTATGGCAGGGATAATAGGGCTTGGAGCCATACGGACAAGAGCATATTCAGCTGAATATGTTTACCAACGCTCTTCTTGCATTTGAGTGTGTATTTGGAACGTGCGAATGTAAAACCAAAGGAATAGGAAAAATATTGGAATAAAATAGAAATACACGTGCAAAACAGAGGATTAAAAACACAAGAAAAATTAGAACCATATGACCAGAAGGCGCCAAATCGATCGGTGGCGGCAAGGCGTCATGGCAGCAGAAGGAGGAGGTAGAGCACCCACAGAGGAGGAGGAGGTCTTGGCACCAGAGAAGGAGGGACAAGAGGACCACGGTGGGTGCGTGCCGGAGGAGGAGGAGTCGGAGGGCCGAGGAGGAGATGGATGGCGATGCCAACAAGGAGGACGAGGAGAAGGAGTGGCGGGGTGGAGTCTTGAGAGGAGCAAAGGCCGGTGGAGGGTGGGTTCTTGTGAGGCGGGGGGCAAGGATAGGGTTTCGTCGGGCTTTTTATTCAATGGCAAACAGATGTAAATTATCCTCAACTTTGGGTGTAAATGTGGAATTGGAGACTCGAGAAGCCATGAAGCTCATTGGCTTTTAGCTTTGGCTTCCGCGCATTGTAATGCAAAGTGACTTCGAGGAAAACAGGGAGAAAAAGCTAGGCGTTTGGGCGGCTTCCAGCTTTTTGGTGGCAAGTCGTTCCAAACATACCATTAAAAGCCAAACTCATGATTTCCATGACCCGTTCGAAGTTTGCCCCTATACTTAGGGGAGGGTAATTACCGCTTTGCCATCGCTCAACGCCTCTCATGCGCCCACCCCGCCCAAACCCTAAACCTAGCCTCTCTCCCATGCACGCCCACCCCGTCCTCCTCTCTTCCTCCTCGCTTTGCATCTTCCTCCTCCCGCCGCCTCCTCCCCGCCGCACCTCCTCCTCCTCGCGCCTCCACTCGTGACCGCCTCCTCCTCCCTCCTCCATGCCAACGCCTCCCATGTTGGCGCGCCATCTCCTCCTCCTCCCGCTCCTCCTCCTCCTGGATCTGCACCTCCGCCTTGCTTCGCTGTGCCGCCGCCTCCTCCTCGCCGCTATCCGACCGGATTTGCGCTAGCCCCACTAGCCTCCTCCTCGACCCGTCGCCCAACTCCTCTCCCGCGCCACTTGCCTCTTTTTTTTACATTGTAAATTTATTGTTTTGTAATACTTTTTATTTTATTAATTATTTGTTGTAATAATTATTCATGAAATAATTGTTTTAATAATTACTTATTGTAATAATTATTTATGTAATAATTGTTTATCTTAATAATTATTCATTGTAATAATTATTTTTAATAATTATTTGTTGTAATGACTATCGTTAATTGCGGTGATTGTCGTTAATTGCGGTATATTATCGTTAATCGTCGTTAAATGCGATCAATTGTGATAGTCATCATTCATTGTAGTCAATTGCATTAATAAATCGTTAATTGCAGTTAATTATCGTTTTTTGCGGTAGTTGTCGTTAATTGCGGTAATTATCGTCGATTGTCGTTAGTTGTCGTCAATTGCGTTAGTCGTCGTTAAAAGTTGTTAATTGCGTTAAACGGCATCAAACAAGCCATTAGTGTCCTCAGGGACATTTTAGACATTTTCCAACTCGAAATGCGACCTACTTAAAAGCCAGACGATCAAACATCTTATTTCGCTCGTTCAAATTTGTCGGTAGGAAGCCTATGACCCGGTAGGAAGCCGTTTTGAAAAAATTGCGATCGTGCTAAACAGACCCTTAAGTTGGCTTCGGCTTCGGAAAGCTAGAAGCCCCCAAAAGGCCTAGCTTCATAGCAGCTTAACGACTAAGCAACAGTTAAAGCCCACATAAAGGTCGAAGCTAGTGGGGATATACTTCTTGGACTTTTGCGGAATTGACTTGCACGTTTGCCACTGGAAGTTGGTGGAAATTACCCACCATTGCCACTGAATAAATAAGGTCTAAAGAGGGAAACCCTAGCTCACTCCTCCTCATCCTATCGTGTTGGCATACACGGCACTGGTCGACCCAATGTACCTCAGCTCACGCCACCTCCTGCCGATCCAGCGTCACATGGGACCTCCTCCGCCTCTCGGTGCTCTCGATCACCGCAGCCCTCTAGATTCCTGACATCGCCGACCCTACGCCCCTGCCTCCGCCTCCATCTAGTCCCGATCGACATTGTCCGTCCCTACGCCCCCGTCTCCGCCTCAGAGGGCGCCACCGCCACTTCGCTGCCTCCCGGTCCTCGCTGCCATTGCCTACCCCCAGTCCCAATTTTCGCTGCTCCCTCCGTCTACCAACTCATCGTCCCCTCCGACCTCGTCGCCTTCAACCTACCTTTTGTTTTTTTACAGATTTTGATGAACACAAGTTTAGTTCTTGATTGTAAAATTTCATATTTGGTTGATTCGTGCATGTAGATTCGGATTTAAGATCTGGATTCAAATTGGTTGAAATCTAGAGTTTTGTTGTGACACAAATAAACACAAATGTTTGGATTTGATTATTAGTTTGGACACAAATGAACACAAATCATGGCGTTTGAATTTGCACATGAATTTTTCTTTGTTTATCTATATGAATTTGCACATGAATTGATGAATCAACACACAAACAAGACAAATTTGTACAAAAGATTGGCAGCGAATAGCGTAGACATGATAAGCACGGAAGAACAACTAAAAAATAGTTCCAAACTTGTCTAAAATCCATTTGACATCATGTCTAATATGCTCAATTTATAATTAAGTGCATAGCTAGTAGTTTGTAAGATCAATTTAATTATGCCCAAGTGAAATTAAAAAGGAAAGTTACATAATGCAAGGTTGTAATTAGCTAAATACATTAATATTACAAAATCATTGCATGAATTAGCTTAATAAGCACCAAATTAGTGTCATTTGTCATAGACATTTAAAACATTTGAGAACTCAGAATAACCAACCACCCCAACGAAAAGCCGGAATGCTTTTCAGCCGGAAAGCAAAAAAACTTCTGATAAAAGCTACCGCTCCTCCCCAAACAGGGCCTTTCGCATCCTGTTTAGACTGTAGGGATTTAAAAAGTGTTACTTCCTACGTGAATCGGACGAAATTCTGACATTCCAAACGTGGTGAAAATGCACTTTGCTAGGCAGTTCATTTTCCTCGCATAATCGCAGTCAGTATTATAAACCTGTCGAAACAGCCTCAGGTGAAAACAATTAACCGCTAAAATAATCATTCTACCTCTACTTGGACCGTCCATAATTTTACTGATCTGATCACGGCACCTCTAGCAGGATTCCAGTTGGTGCCGACGAGCCTGGAAATGGCCTCCCCACAGATAATCCATAGGTCCTGCAGGCCTGGACCTGCATACCCTAAGCACAATTTTAACGCATTAACTTATTCCAACCAACAGTACGCTGCCATCTAATTTGAGTGAACTGAAACATGCTACATATGTCTCAAGCATCCGTGTGCACCCTTTTGATGTACCAAAACCAGCTCACAAACAACCGATAATGATATAAAACTGCTAGGACCGAATAAGCAGGAAACCCAAGAAAATAGTGATATCAACTGATAATATTGAAACTGTTGACTCTAGACTCAGTATGAAATAGATTGGTATAACCGGGACATGTGAGCTGAGAGAGCCTCCCAATGCAACGTAACTATCTTGTGTTCTTGGCAAAACAAAATAGACAATGGGCATGCTCACATGAAGTACATCGCAAAATTGAGATCTAGTACAGTGTTAAGCCAAATCTCACAACAGCTGGCACTCATCACCTAGTCGCCTAATCCTCCTGCAAGGCCTTCACCAAGTATAGCCTGTTGAAATTCTGACCAGCAACCCTGCGATTGTAACGCAAACATCAACATGAATGCCTCAGCATATCAGCACTACCAAGTATGTGAAAAACAAAATTGCTGTTTTACTGCAAAAAACTATGGAACCAACAAGGAAATGCGGTATATTATTTGTTATTTTACTGTATTATTTCCACATACAACTATAAAAGTGATTTAGGACAAACTGCAGCACTACATGCTACCAAACATAATACGGTTAGCTTATTCCATCAACTGCTGCAGGAGAAATTTATTAAATTAGCAGATGCCATCTGTAAAATTAATCAATTAACAATATTTAACATGAAGTAAATCAAACTGCTAGGACCGAATTCTTCAACAACTATTACGAAGAAAACTTAAGTTCTCCAATCATGAGACCCCAACCTAGGAAAAAACTTGGGCCAATAACATGACTGCGTCTAGAAGAAAAATTGGATTGTCAAGTGGAGTAAATAAGATCATAATCAACCAGAAAATTCCTACATCTAATTGTTCTTTCCCTAACGTAAAACCATTGAAGCACTGGAATTCGTTGAGGATAGGCATAAAAATGTTAACAGGGTCCATACCCATTAATGTGGTTACAGTAACTGGAGATCTGATTGGTTCTGAGATAGCCCTCTAAGCGTGAGGGCTCAGGAATCGGCTTGAAGATAGGATTGGATGGATCTTCTTCTGGCAATGGCTCCTCTCCAGCAGCTTTTCTCGCCATGTTCTCTTGCCTGTAGTAGCACAAAATAGTAAGGGGAATGTTTCATGGTTACATATTTGCTTTACTTGTTTCTGTGAGGCACTTTCTTTGAATGATTACTATGGTAAAACCATAAAGTATGAAAGAAACGAAATATGATCCAAGAGCTAATGAACTATATATCTACTATGGATTAAGCATTTGTTTTCACCTTCTCTTTTGAAGCCATCCCTGCTGCTGTGACTGTTGCCTAGAGAGGTTGCGATAATAATATTGGAACTACAACACAAGGACAACACTCAGTCACAAATAGATTTGTCACTTCAACCTCACATAAATTAAGCAGAAGTATTTTTGTTAAAAAAAAGTACCTTGTTTTGCTCTGATGCAAGTTCATCCATGCACCCAATCAGAAATTCCAAGTTCCTTTCCATAAACGGAGCAGTTGACAATTTAAAACGGTCAAAATCACACTGAAACATAAATGAGAAAGATAAATAACCCAAGAACTGATGTTAAAAGGATGAAGACAACAAGTTTCATAAAAGAGCTTTGGCAAATAAAAAAACCAGAACCTGTGAAACAGGTGACTCAGGTTCAACTCCTTCATGAAGGCACTGACAAGCGCAGAGTTGGAAACTTTAATCTGTGAGACATAAGACAGGATACATCAGGAGATCAAATTGATTCTCATGACTGAAATGGAAGATATAAGATAATCAGAGTGCAGACCGGTATCTCCTCAAAAATATCAACCCATGACAATTTCTTCTCTCTTAACCTGTAAAAATTAAGAGTCATTTGTATAATTGTATGCACAATGTTTGTGTAACTTACTAGGATTGAGTTACAGAAATGAAACTATACTTCTCTCCAGTTAAACCATTGTTACGGTAAAGATCCATAAATGAGTCCGTGAGTTTCAGGGCTTTGAGAGCTAGCACTCCTTGATTTGACCTAGATGGATCATACACAATGCACACACATCTCCGGATGTTCTCCTGCAACATGTAAATGTTATATTCAGCATGGAGAATAGGAGAATACAAAAAGAACCATGATCTTAAGACCTACTCAAAGATGTTTGATACTTGAAAAAACTTCAATGTGAAGACTCGGGATTGGAAAATCATTTAAAGCTAACATTGAAGAGTTGAACAAGATATGCGTTTAATGTTACTAGATTATAGGAACAGAAGCAGCTGATACTCGTTTACGCAACACAAATATAGTTTTCAACTACTCATAATGTTAACAATGGTCGAATGTGGCAGCAGTAGGGATAGCAGTTTCGCCCATTTACCCGATTACCCATGGGTAAAAACCCTAATGGAGGTGGGTATGTTCCTATTTTTCTGCCCACAGGTACATTCGTGTGCACAAATATCTGCCCGATGGGTAAACGGGCATGGGCATGGGTAATGCGCCCACCCGTAAAATTAACCATTCAATTAATTGATAACTAAACATCAATGGTAATATGTTCTAGGGATCCCAGCGATGTGAAACCTAGAATTAACCCGATTAGTTAAAATTATATCCATCGCATGTGTACCCTCGTAGCTGTCTGTAGGTCTTGCCTTACCCTCATGAAACTTTGTTCATAAATAGAAATTGGTAAAGGAAATCAATAAATGAGTTAGACCTCACATGTGAGTTGTGGTGAGGTGTTCAGTTTTCTCAATGAAACAATAATAATTCAAAAACAAATCAAAATCGAGTTGATCCCATCTATAAGCCACGGTTACCCGCTTCCAATAGAAGAATAATTCGTAAAATAAATAAATATCAGTAGATCCTACCTATAAACGTAATCTCTCCTGTCCAAATGACCTAAGAGGAGTATTCCCGATATCACTCTTATTTCTGTAATTGCTCCATCGGCGAATATTCTAAGAGTCGATCTCTCTCATCCTAACTCTGAATCAAATAATTCTTGATCCTAACTTCATCTAAAATCCGAATCCACACCTTGGTACGAAATATATGAATGTTGGGGTTTAGTTGAGTTGGGTTGAATTCTCTTTGGATCTAGTTGTAGCCAGTGGACAATGCAGGTAGTAGCCGATGAAAAAGGTTAAACGTGGTTGAAGCCAATTTATGGTATTGGTGGTTGAAGCCACTATAATATTTGGAGGTTGGAGCCTTCGCTAGTATTTTACAACATTACTCAATTTCATTAAAATTGGTTTAGTCGAAATGTTAGTTTCAGGCCTTCTATTTAATCTAACTCAAATGTGGCTTGCTGTAAATAAAAGAACCTCAGACATTCCCTTGTTCAACCTTGCATCTATTATAATTGCATTATGTGTGGTGGCTTGCTGAGTACCTTTGTATTCACTATTGCACAATTAATATCCTTCAGTAAGGAGAAGACTCTGCCGACACTTAATTGGGTTCGATAGGACTATAAGTCAAAGAGGCCAAGAACTAGGTCGCTAGTCCCAGTCGATTGTCTGTAGGCATATCCTAAGGGTCCCACTTGGGTGTTGTTCCGTTTCCGCTTCCGCTGCAGATATTTAAGGTATTTAGCATGATCGGCACGTGTAAGTCAAGCGACTGTACGGTCTATTTACGTATTGTTTAAAATTATGTAATAGCTTTAGTTTTGTGAGTTATATGTTTGATATTCAATGATGTAACTGTGTGTACTAGCTACTGATCTAGGGACTAGTGCCGACTGTTGATGTACATAGAGGGTTACGGGCGGTAAATCCGAGTCCGCGAGTTACATAAATAGATAAATAATATCCAATGTGATCCCATTGGATCCTATTTTGATGAGGATAGTGTGGTCATGCCCAATCCAAACCTCGGTATCAAACTTCAACCATCCGGTAAGCAATATCAACCTTATCCCTTCTCCAACTGCTCACAACCCTCTTTCTCCCTTAAAATTGCATTGGTTTTTTGTTCTTGGAAAATGTTTGAAACTTAAAACCCAATACCTCAAATCTATTAACATTCTATAACTACCTAAAATCCCATTGAAACTTGGAACCTGAAACCCAAAACTAGTTGAAACTTAGACCCTGAAACCTAAAACCCCATTGAAATTTGGAGGTGCACATGCACGGTTCTTTCTGAGTGATTTTGTGTAGCAAGTGCGAGGGGAGGCAAACGAATGTACCGCCAATATCCTCTTTATATATAAATAACATATAAAATCATAGGTACATTAGCCTGCCTTCCCTGCCACACAAAACTGGTAAGAAAAAACCATACATCTACTCTTCCCCTCCCATACAGAGTTGCTAAAAAGGGGCTAAAAAATAACTTCCCCAAGTTCCATTTAACTCCTCAAGATAAAACTCCCTACAAGATACCTGCCACACAAAACAGGTAACAAACCATACATCTACCCCCCCCCCCCAAATACAAAATTGGTAGAACGAAACTAGAAATTAAAATTCCCCGAGCAAACTCCCGAAAACCAACCAAAGTCCTTAAGCTCCTTAAGATAAAACACCCTTCTTACATCTACATCATATTTACTCAATATGACCATTTTACTGGTAGATTGCAATATGTGACCACCACTTAGTATAGATATGTTGTCACGTGGACTCATGTTACACGGTTTTCTTTTTAGTGCCACAGGACTATCTTGCAGGTTGCTATTACAAACATGAATATCAGATTAGACCACTGAAGTGGGCATGATGGGAACTGATATGGAAAAGAATATTGACAAAAAGGAGGGTCAATAAGAATTTTCAAAGCTGTGGTAGGATAATCCAGCATCAGTGAAAAGGTTGGATCGCTAACATGCAGCTTATTTCTTTTCCCCATACCTGATAGTTCATAAATGTTTCGATCAGTTCCACAGTTTGAAAAGATCCAAGCAAGCAAGATTGATACCTGTAGGCATAGGTAAAAACAAAGCAATGTAAAGAAGGCCAAAATATAAAATTAAATTACAGCAGCTTATAACAATAACCATGGTGTCTTAAATCTAGTAGCAGAACAAAACATGAATGGCAGTAGAAGGCTAGAAGCCACAATGTAAGTAATACAAAACATAGTAGGAAAGCCTCCAAAATGTTGGCCAAGCAGCAATGACATCATACATGTATAGCTCAAGATGAAACATGTTGGACAAGCAGTCACGAACTCACAATGACATACTGCAGTTAGAACCTAGAAATATACCCAGTATTTCAACGAGACTTGTAAATACATAGTCTAATATATCAAGAGTACATGTAAACTGCACTGAAAGGAAGCCACTTAAACAGCAACCCCCAGATCGTCTCTAAAGTCACACAACCAAGACCAATCACCAAAATGTAAACAGAGCCAGCAGCTTGGATGTTGCTCCACAAGATAAACAAATCTAGCAAGTGCCCATGAATTATTTAAAAAGGTGAAAAAATACAATTGTCAATTTGAGCAAAAAGTTCCAATGATTTTAGTTAAGAAACCTTGACATAGCTAATATAGATGCATGAAGCAAGCAGCTGCCCATGAATGCATGCAATATTATCAGTCTCAGCAATGCATGCATATTATCAGTCTCAGCAGGATACACACCTAGAGGCTATGCCCAACGTTCATAGTACCAACAGCAGTACCATACTATATTTGCAAACGAACATATGTCAATTTTGTTCAGCAGCAGTATTTCCTACAGGCCTACAATGCCTACAACATAAGAAAAACCCCAACATAATGTACAAATGGTCAATAGAAAGAACTCGAAAAAAACTCATGCACAAAACTGAAGCCACAGTTGCCTTAGATCATAGACCACAAAAAAGCACAAACATATCAGAGTATGTCAGTGCATTTCCACACTCAATAGTTGCTTAGTTATGCAAGATCATGGAACACAAATACATGAAAATTTGCGAAGTATGCATTGTTTGTCAAGGCACATGTCAAACACCAAAACACGCCCCTAACTGTTTCTAAATAAATGTAATGTCGATATGGAATCAGGTGAAATAGCTTCTCGTACCATCCAACAGTGTTATTGTCAACATTAACCTCCCTCAAGCACCTCATCATCTCAAGCTGATAATTTGCACCATCTGCATCTGCTTCCTCATCATCTTCTCTGATCTGCAGTGAAATTTAAGGTGGCCATTAGCCTATTAAACGTGATAAACTACAAGTATCCCAGAGGTAATTGCATCATAGCAAAATACAGAAACTACTACAAAATATGTTAAAGACTCACGGGGAAAGGAAAACAGTTGGTCACTTCCAGAACACTACCAACATCCAAACCAAGCAGTTGACCTGTAACCAGAGCAGGCGCAAACTCCTCACAATGCTTAATGATCTTCAGGACGGCCTGCATAATAGAGACAGACAAATGATAGTGAGAAGAAATTACCCTTGCCGAGTTGTGCTTTGTAAATAGAGGCCAAAAGAAAAATGTTGTTAGTCATGGGAAAACAATCTGATCCACCTATGCAGCAAAATTTATCTAGTATACAGTAACTGATGTAACTGGCTTAAACAGGGTGAAAGATCTGTTTGATGTCAACCCTTTGTGCACTTATTTTTGTTGCCCCGGTAAATATTTTGGTTTAACAGGATTCATCAGGTTAATGGTAACAGTTTGAATAACATTGGAAACCAGCTAACTGGAGTGAAATAAACACTTTTGTCAGTCATATTCCTAGACACCCCAGATAATGTCATTCATCATATAAGTGTGTTCTATCCAGTGATCCAAATCCATGATAACCGGGCGGTTACGGTACGGAAGTGGCGGAGAAATACGGTATTTTCAATTTTCGGACGAATTTTAATTGAATTTAAACGAAATTTGCGAATTTGACATTAACGGGCGGTTACGATACGGAGGGGCGATTCTACCCCCTCCGGTTATCTGACCCTTGGTTCTATCACCATACACGTATCCATAATCCAAGAAAATGTAGAACCAGTTCCAGTATGTTCAAAATTTAATCCCGAAAAAGAAATTCTGTTCAAAAGTCACAATGCTACTGACTCTAACACACACATCAAGCGAAAAAATCTTGAGGTAATATCAACCGTGTTGCATCTATGATCTATTATGTGAAATAGTACATAAAAAGCGGCATCCCCTGCGGTGGACTACGGCGCTACCACTACAGTACTGTTGTAGGCACTGTATGCACTACAAATCACGCAAGAATTTCACCCTATGTCTCTCTTTTGCTTTCCCCGACCCTCACCTCAAAAGTAAATATGAACATTGGGACAGAAAATAGTGCAATTTTCTTTACTGCCCATCCCCTAAATACCTCAGCACAGCCTTTCAATTCCAAGGAGCGGTAATCACCTCGATCTAAAGGCTAAACGAAACCGTGGGAGAACTAAAACACAAATAGCGCGCGTTTCACCAAACAGACAGATCCGTCGAAAAGCTAGAGCTTCCCCTACTTCCTCTTCACGCGCGAGAGACCAAATCAAACGAGCTAACAAACATAGCGGACGCACGCAAGACTACGAGCGAAAGAACGCAGGAGGGGATCGAGAGCAACTCACCAGGCCCTCCATCTGGACGACGCGGAGCGGCGGCGGCGCCTCCTCGGTGACCGTCGCCACGGCCTGCAGAAACGACCTCCCTCCCGCCGCTGGTGCTGCTGCAAATCAACCAACCAACCGCCCGAAGGCGTCCAGGGTTACGAGTATAAAACTATAAATCGCACGGTGCGGAATCGGGTGGGGCGTGAAGCGGAACAGGTGTGGAGAGGCTAGGTTTTACGCGTCACTTACGATTCGCCATGGCTGCTCGGTCGGTGCTAGACTGCTAGGTGCTCGGCGGCGCGGGGGCAGGAGGAGGATGCTCTTGAAAGGACGGCGCGAGGAGGACGGGAAGGAGAGGATGCGAGCTAGGGTTTTTGGTGTGGTGAGGTTAGGATTTTTTTTTTAGATGTGAGATTAGGAATTGTGTGTCGAGTCGAATTCGATATGGGGCAAAGATCTGCTCCGGTTTGCTGTACGGCTGCCATAGACATGTGCTTTAGGATCCGTTAGATCCGAAAATTGACGGCTGGGATCAAAGACATTACTCGCAGGGATTTGTGTTGTTTTTTTTCCATATAAGAAAAAAAGAATAATCAATTATTTGTCACTGCAAAGACGTGTATTTCCGGATTTGTCACTCCATATGTGAATAATATCTAGGTCTCGGTTCCACATGTCATAGGCACATAAATGGCAAATCATCAATTGTATATCTTTAGCAGTGGCAAATAATCAGATCTCCAAAAAAAAAGTGCCTAGGAAATGCTCAAAAGGGTGTTTTCTTCAAGAAAAGGCTCAGTTTTGGACGTGAATCTTATTGATTCTACCTCGTTCATCAACAATCCTCTTTTTATCTACTCTTGTGCAGCCTTGCCATCGGAGATTGTTGCATCGACACCTAACCCAACAACCCTCCTCAAGAGTTTCAACTGGGACACCGTCTCAATCGCTGTAGGAGCGGCTTCTTTCTTGCGAGTGCCTCGGGCGCTTCGGCAAAGGCCGACTATACACTCGTGAAAGGCTTTGCTTAGAGTGCTACACCTTCAGCAAAGGCGCTCGATAAGCGGTTTATCGGCAAAGACCCGTTTGCCGAAAGCGCTTTATCGGGCACTCGGCAAAGGCTTTACCGAGTGCTAATCGACACTCAAAGAAAAAGTCGTGCGTGACGGCGAGGCCCGCAAATGGCGACGTCTTTCTTAGAGTGTCAAGGTCAAGCACTTCGGCAAGGTCTCCACTGCCGAAGTGCCATTGAATCAAACACTTTCGGCAAGGTGGCGTTTGTCGCAAAGTGCCGCCGGAGGACACTTTCGGCAAGCAGGCCATCTTTTTAGGAAGTGCTTGGCCGTGGCACTCGGCAAAGCATGTTCAGTGGTCACTTTCTTGGAGTGTCATGGCCATTGCGCTCGGCAAAGTGGTGAAAATAGCCTTTTTATTTGTTTTTTACATCCCGTCCAAACAAGCGGAAGATATATATATAACAAACATCATCAACATCACATATATATCATCAACGACACATATATATCACCAACACCACATATATATCACAAAGCGTCACATGTCTCACAATATATCACAAATAACTTCACAAGTAATCCAAGTGCTCCATCATCTACAACCATAATTGCAAATAGAAGTACCATTAACAACCACAAGTAGTATCACCAAGATGGCCAATGAGGCCGATTTGGTGAAGGATTCAACTGAAGCATGAGAATCGTTCGATCCATAGATTGATTACGCACAAAGGAGAAGAGATTGCATGTGTGAGACAAGATAAATATATACCATACATGAATAAAACTTTCATACTCCACTAGGTTTGACCGTAAGCATGAACATACAAACTAAAACATTTATACTCACGGGAGTAGAATAGTAAGGAGGTGGAGGTGGGCGAATAGCGAGGTGGCGGAGCTACACCGTGTGGCGCCAAGACTTTGCATGTCTTGAAGAATCTCGCCATCCTCCATTGCTCGGCCTCACGCTCGGCCTCCACCCTCTCCATCTTCGCTGCATCTGCTCCCGTATCCTCCTCTCTTGTTCAAATTGGGCCTACAATATATTCACCCCAATGTTACAATAATGCAAAGGAAAGGTATGAAAAAACCAATGAGCAGCGAATAAACCGGGAATAACCTCGAGTGCCTCCACCCGGTGGTGTGAAGTGTCTCGCCGAGGTCGTATGGTAGGGCTCGTGCTCGTCTTCTTGCTTTCGAATCTGGGAGAGGCGGGAGTAGCGGCCCGAGTCGATTCTGCCGTCGCCAATCGATGTCGCCCATGCTTCTTGCCTCCTCCCACCCTCATGGCGACTTCTCCATCAAGGTCCTCGGTGCTCGGATCGTACTCGGCCCATGGACCTCCCTTGCCATCGATGTGTACTCACTAAAGGCGGTTGTGGGCGGTCGCATTCTTTGTACACCTCGGGCAAAATCCTCCGGGTTGTAGTCGACGTCGGACGTCGCCTTGCCCTTGTGGGCCATAGCAAATGCCTTGAAGATGGAGCAAAGTGGCCACCATGTGACGCCATTGCGAGAAAAGCGGCAAGATGATTAGAAATCATGCGAAATTGGCGTTAGAATAAATAAATGAATTCGCGTACCCATGTTTACTGCGTATCCGTGAGGTTGCGGCTACCTTGATGGTGTGCTACACAGGCATCATCAAGCGCCGCTCTGGCACAAGTTGTCGTCTCCTCCACTCGCGTGAGCACCACTTGTGCACCATCTTTCGGCCTTGGGGATCGCGGCGCGCAATAAGGAATCATCTACGAGGCCATCAAGTACATGACATATCGAAGATGAAATTAAGCCTACTTAATCTCAAAAGGAATCGATATTAATGTTACGTATTTACTGCAGTCTTGGTCGGTCGGCGTCATGGTTCTTGCGTCCTTTTGGTGACCTTCGTTCCAAGGGCGGTCCGTGGTAAATTCTGACGGCTTTGGATCGCGCCTCGTAATGCATGTCCTGACGAGTTTTTGCGACATTTGGTAGCCATCGCATCATACGGCCTCATGTAAAATCCCGGCATCTAAAGAAATCACGCATACAAACACGATGTATTCATTCATTATTTCAAGAATGTCAATGAATACGATGTATTGAGCAATGTAGTGCGAGGAAGACTTACCTGACTCTTGCTTCACCCGCTCGCCTTGTTGTTGAATACCTGCGGGCCCGTCTGCTGACATCGAGGCGGCGTAGTGGTCAAGCAGTAGGCTGCCCGTCACTCCGGCGTACTCAACGGGCCGTGGAAGTGCTCCTTGCCTGAAGGCCGAGGATGCCATTGACTTGGCGTGTGTGAGCACCTCCGCTCGCCACAATCGTCCGATTCTGCCCAAGTGATTAAGAAAAATTATTAATTTCTATTTTGATTTTCAACATATCATATAAAGTAGTGATAACATCTAAAGTTACTTACTTTTTCCCCTCGGGTCGAATCGTGGCGTCTCTCACGAGGTATCGATCATTGAGGAGGCTCGCGGGACCTCGCAAGTAGGCGCTCGGCGAACTAGAAAGCGGAACCCCTGCTGCCGCCTCCTCCTCGTCGTCCTCTGGCGTCCTCCTGCGCCTCCTCGTCGTCCTCCTGCGCCTCCTCGTCGTCCTCACATGCGTCCTCCTGCGCCTCCTCGGCGTCTCTCTGGGGGCACTGCTCCTCCTCCTCCTCCTCGCTGGAGGCGGCGGCGGCGACTCCCTCTGCGGTTGCTCCTCCTCTACTCTCCCCGGTTCGTGGTCCTTGTCCTTGGTCGAGTTGTTTTTAAATAGTATAAAAAGCAAGCGAAGTCAGAAAATCATAAACTTGTCAAGATGTCATGATATCATATGTGGAAATTTGTGATAAAAATTTGAGAAGGTTTAGCGCAAGTTGTCACGTCACGATGCTTGCAAGCGAAGAATCTCAGAAGAAGTTGTCACGTATTCTTACATTTTTCTTGGTTTGCAAGCATAAGTTTCATGATCTTCATGATTTTCGAACTTCGTTTCTATAATTTAAAACTTCGACTATAAGTTCGTGGTCATGTTTCGTGAACAAGATGTTGAAATTGGTGAGTACCGTTCACAGTTACGGCCTCACATTATACTAAATAACATGAATATCATTTTCCATTCATTTTTTTCATTATTGAATGACTAGCGGTTATAATTTGAATTATCCAAGAAAATTCAATTAATTGAAATAAATTAAAGAAATATAGAAAAAGTCCGACAAATGTGCCACATTGGAACATGGAGTACAGTATTGTATGAGGATTTGAGAGAAAAAGTTTGGAGGTCAAAAGTGAAAAAAAAAATATGGTTTCTTAGGAGTGTCGAAAAATGACACTTTCGCAGCGAAAAGCTTCTCTTCTTGAGTGTGGGGAGAAGACACTCGGCAAAGGGATGCTGGCATTGCCGGCGATTAACAGTGGTGCCCTTTGCGAAAGTGTTACGGTTTGCGAGTGCGGACACTCGGCAAACCGATCTTCTTAGAAGTGTAATTTTTTTTTAGAAGTGCTTTCGGCGACTAAACAAATATCTCTTTCTTAGAGTGCGGATGTTTGCTTAGAGTTCTTTCTATCGCTCAAGACAAAATCGGCCTTAGGCCTTCTCCATGTCTTCCGCGACTAGGAGGCTTCATATGTTGGTTTGGTCTATCGTATATCGTTGCGGATCCTCTAGCCTTAACGTTGTCCTTTGACTTGTCGAGTAATGTCCATGATTGTTGCCCAAAGTGCCTCGGCAACATTCTTTTCGATGTGCATTACATCAATGTTGTGTGGAAGGAGAAGGTCATCAAAATAGGGGCCAAAGTCAAGCCCGACTTATGAGTCCACATATGTTGCTCACCATATCCCACAAAACCACCTTACGGATTGACCACGAGACCATCTATCATTCACGAAACGCGGCACGGTCATTATCGGTGGTGCGAGTGCATCACTCTGACACCTTTCGTAAAGTTCTTGATGTCTCGTCTGAATGCATGGTCAAGAGGGAGGAATTGCCGATGTTTGTCGAGCGATGAATACTTGCCACCTTACGCAACCAAATGAACCTCGGACCTTCCTTGCATCTTGGGCATGGGAACTTCCGTGAACACACGGTATGAGAATATCCCATCGCCGAGGAAGTTATGCGAGGGAGTAGTGGTACCAAACATGCATTTTGAAGTTTTTCTTTGTAGCTCGATCGTATGTCCATACTCCTTCCTCCCAAGCACGGACCAATTCATCAATCACGGGCTCCATGAACACACCCATATTATTCCCGGGTGTCGGGGAATTATCAACGACAAGAATCGTTACGTCGTTGAAAGCACTCTGGCCGGGGAGATTGAGGATAACGAACACGGGCCAACATGTGTATGGGGCAGCCATCATTCCATAAGGATTGAACCCATCATTTGCGGTATAACACGTACATTCTGAGCCTCTTTAGCTTTCTCATGATGAATGCCATCAAAGTGGGTCCATGCTTCACCATCGGATGCATGTACCATCTGTCGAGGATTGTATCGTTTGCCATTTTGTGCCATGTCATCATTTAGCGGATTCCTCGGTCATGTATAGCCGTTGGATCCTCGGTATGAACGGAAGGTGCCGTAGGATTGTCACGGGAATGTCAAGTGCCTCTTGGCCATCACCGAATCTACCTCCGAGGAACCTAGATGATTTACACTTTGGGCCGATACTTTGCTTCACGTATTCGTTCCTAAATAGGGCCACGCCTTGAACAAGCATGTATCTGCTCATCTGGCATCTTAAGTGCACGAAGGAGTTTACGTGACTCGTGCATGCTCTTTGGCGAAGGTGACCCTCCGAGCGGTACGCCAATAGCATCAACATACCATCGAAGGCATCTCGACTCGGGCTATCTTTGGGACTTTAACGCCATTATCGTCCAATGGCATCGGTTGAGAAACCTTTGTGCGGCCATGAAGGGGTTTACGTGCGCGGCAAACATGTCGTAGAACGCCTTTGCGGTTGCCTCTGGCTCCTCCTCCGTACGTCCTTCAGCGAACTGTGCCTCGTGATAGTCATTTAACATGTCTGCTACCCCGGCATCAGCATCATAATCCTCGACGCGTGGTCTCACCACCTCCTCTCTCATACGATCGGCTTCACCATGGTAGACCCACCGGGTATAGTCTGCCGTAAATCCATTCTTCCAAAGATGTTCCCCATGACCTTCTTCGTTTGTCTTTTCTGTTTGCACATTTCTTTGCGGGGATGACAAATTTTACTCGCTCCTTTAGTACCACGCCAAATGCCGTTCCAAAAAGCATCGGTCTTGTCGATCCATTCATTGGTGACTGACCACGACTTAGCGGCGTGTACATCCACTCACGGTCCTCCATCCTCTAACATATATAGCGGCGAGTAATATAAACATCAATTGCATCTACACGACGTTCCTACTATCTAATAGGTGAGGATAGGTCCTAATCCTGCGAGGATCCGTAGATGAGGTTAGTTTCCATGCTCTACTCCTATTCGAGGCGAAATTTGGCGGCACCTCCCATTGTTCTCCAAATACCGTCTGCCGGGAGAGTGTGTATCAGGAGAACAACGGGAGATGATGCTTGAAACTGTCTCGGATCGAGCAGAACCATGAAACTAACCCCACCTACATCCACGGGCCAAAAACGTGGACAATTGAAGCATCACGGTTTTAGATATGGAAATATCTGCATATTTCCAACCGTATCTCTTCGAGCAGGAGACACCTAAGCGGGTTCGTGATCTCGACCATGATACGGAAAGAGGTTATACCTAGGGTGGCGGTGGAGTCGGGCTAAGCGGGGCGTGGTCGGTCGGTGCGATGGCGAGGCGACGCTGTGCTGAGACCAGCCGCGGCGAGGAAAGCGATCGGGGTCGTAGAGGTACTCGGCGCCGCTCCGTAGCTCTTCTCTGCAAAAAAAGAAACATAAAATGTCGATACAAAATTTGTGACAGACCTCCTGCGGTGAGGTTTCCAAAACTCAAAGAAAACCAGCGGCACGATGGCCGACATGCACATATATATGAGCGCACGATGGCGACATGCACAAGATTATATCCAACCACATATATATAACAATGTCACAACCACTCCTCGACTACTTAGACTACCACCTGCTACTCTACCACTACTACTACCACAACTACTAGTAATACTCTGACGGCGGCGGCGGTATGGCATACCTAGTGGGCGTCGTAGAGGCGGCGGTGGTGAAGGGCAAGCGGCCGGTGGACAAGGCGACATTTGGGAAGCGTCGGGGGCGTGGTAACCGGCGGCGGGCGCCTCCTCCTCCTCCTCCTTCTTCCTCCTTCCTCCTTCTTCCTTTCATAAACAAATTAGTTTAAGGTGACTCGGGTTTTGACTCAACTAGACAAATCCTTTCATAAACAAATAGCTCGGACAATCCAAATTTTAAAGCGAGATCAATCTTTTATGCAAAAATCACTCCCTAATTCACCAAGAACAAGATAGTTTGATAGCTTGGTGCTACAAGAATGGATACTAATGTACAAACTACCATTATAAAAGAACAATAGTAGCGGTATTAACGACAAGCAACCTCAAGGTGTTGTGGCGTCTTGCGATTACATGGGGTCATAATATTACTCACGAGATATAAAGGTGAACAGGCTACAAAAGGATATCAACACCATTGTGTCTTTTAGCCTCAATAAACCACGAGTTGGCAACAATTATCACGAAGCTATTTAACTCGCAGAGCTCAACATGTATCCAATGGGTAGTGTCTATCTGAGTTCACTTCATCAATTCGTTTGTTTACGAAGAAATGAATTTGAAAACATTCGCACGTTCAAGATAGCGTGAATCTCGGAATGCACAACCAATCACACATAATTTTACAGACGGCATGCATCACCAATCAATAACAGATCCAAGCTAATGGTGATATTGTATTGTAAATCGTTGCAAATGCTAACAACCGAAGAATTGAAGGAAATAACGAGGTGCTTTGCGAGGTTTACCTTGGGAGAGGAGCTCAGCGGGGAGAGTCGGCGATCTGAGGACCTCCTCCTTCTCTTCCTCCTTCTTCCTCCTCCTCCTCTCTTTCTCCTCCTCCTCCGTGATCTTGGCCTTGAGTATGCATGCGGCAGCAGTGTGCATGTGCTTGTGTGTGTGGTGTCTGTGGCAGTGTGCGTGTGTGCAGTGTGTGTGGGCATTGGGCGTGGCAGTTAAATCCCCTTTCTTAAAGTGCCCCGTCTGGCACTCGGCAAAGGGGTTTTAAAAATTTAAAATTCTTTGCAGAGTGTCTTCTCATGACACTTTCGGCAAAGCTCCTTGCGAGTGTTTTCTCGACACTTTCGGCAAAAAGGCTCCTTCTTAGAGTGTCATTTTTGACACTTTCGGCAAACCATATTTTTCACTTTTGACCTCCAAATTTTTTCTGCGGTCCTCATACAATACACAGTACTCCATGTTCCAATGTGGCACATTTCTCGGACTTGTTCTATATTTCTTTAATTTATTTCAATTAATTGAATTTTCTTGGATAATTCAAATTATAACTGCTAGTCATTCGAATAATGAAAAAAAATGAATGGAAAAATGATATTCATGTTATTTAGTATAATGTGAGGCCATAACCAGGAAAAGACCACCAATTTCGAACATCTTGTTCACGAAACATGACCACGAACTTGCGGTCGAGTTGTTTTTAAATTGTATAAAAAGCAAGCGAAGTCAGAAAATCATGAAACTTGTCAAGATGTCATGATATCATATGTGGAGGCTGTGATAAAAATTTGAGAAGATTTCGCGCAAGTTGTCACGTCACGATACTTGCAAGCCAGAAGAATCTCAGAAGAAGTTGTCACGTATTCTTTTGTTTTTCTTGGTTTGCAAGCATAAATGCGTGACAACTTCTAAATTTTTTCTATGCATGAACCTTCTCAAATTTTCGATAGCCTCATATGATATCATGACATCTTCCCAAAGATATTGAAATTGAAAAAATTGTCCATTAAACTAACTAAAAGAAATCATTTTTCCATGGATTAAAAATAGAAATTGCTTTAAAATAAAATTAATATGGTTAAAGAAAAGTAGAAGGTGCACTTGCTGCGGCAATTTCAATAACAGGCGATTAGCGGTGGTGCCCTTTGCCGAAAGTGTTCGGTTTGTCGAGTGCGGGCACTTTCGGCAAACTGATCTTTGTCGAGTGTAATTTTTGCGAGTGCTCGGCACTCTGCAAATTATCTCTTTGCCGAGTGCGGATGTTTGCAGAGTTCTTTCTATCGGCACTTTCGGCAAATAGCCTCTTCTGCCGAGTGCCGATAAAAAGCACTCGGCAAAGTCTGGACACTCGACAAAAGCCGTCTCCGGTAGTGACTTATTGAAATTTAATGTGGATGGTGTGTTTAGGGAAGAAGATCATGTGGACGGCTAGGGTTTCATTGTCCGAAATCATGTTGGTGGAACCATTAGGGTTGGAGCGGAGCGAATCAATTCGGCGGTGTGTGCAATCCATTATGAAGCAATGGCAATGCTTCAAGCTGTTTTGCATGCTTCTAATCTTGGGATGAATAGAGTCATTGCTGAAACCGGTGCTGTTGTCCTTAAGCAAGCACTCTCGGGGTCTGAAATATTTGTTGTCGTCGAATTTTGATTTTGTAGAAGTTTCCGGTCCCCTAAGGGCTTGTAACAAAACTGCTCATGTTCTTGCAGCCTATGGCACATCTTAACTTGGAGAACCAGCTTTGGTTCCATCAAGCCCCTTGCCCTTCTGTCTATCGATGTCATCTATTACTCCACGACCCTCCTCCAAGCCTATGGCTCTACATAGTCTCAACCACCCCTAAGCGTGCAACCATTGAATATGCCATGGCCATGAGCCTGCCTCGATGTGTGCAACCGTGGGCGCGCACGCCAAGCGAATATGGGTTACCACCTTAGCACTTTGCTCGACCAATACTATGGAGCTCTGATTCGGCTATGTTCCGAGCTTCACACACATAAAACTTCATGATGATAATAGTTTTTCGCTGCGCCGTGAGCTTAGGTGGGTGGCTCATAGGAAACACCCTGAGCATGATGAATCTTGTCGCCCGGTTCACTAGGGCGAAAAGATAGATGCTGTCACAGTATTTAGCACACGTTTAAAATAACAGAAGCCAACGATATGTCCGCGACTTAACAAAATTTCTACTGAAATACGCCAACACATACATAAAGTTAGACACCAGAATGACAGGGTGAAGTTATACACTCACAACTCCTAAACAGGTTTAATCGGTCACGTATGTATGCAACGTAAACACAACACAGTGTAGAGCAAGCGATGGTTACCACCTTAGCACTTTGATCGTCCGATACTATGGAGCTCTGATGCGGCTATGTTATGAGCTTCACACATAAACTTCATGACGATGGTAGTTTTCGTGGCGCCGTCAGTTTAGGTGGGTGGCTCATGGGAAGCACCGTGATCATGACGAACTTGTCGCCCGGTATACTAGGACAATAAGATAGATGATGCCATAGTATCTAGACACACCATGGCGCAACCTGAAGATGCTCCTTGCCACCCGAATACCTCATGGATGCGCCTCTACCCACAGGGCACGTAGTTGCTTGAGGCCCTGCACGTACATACATGACACATGTGGCAGACATCGAAGTTCCGGAACCATCGAAGGAGCTGGTCATTATTGGGTTCAACCAAACTTGGCGTTAGGTATAATTTTGCAACGTATCTCGTGAAGGTGTGCAAATCATCGCAACGCGTCATTGCAGTCAAGGAGGGACTTTGGGATTGCAACAAGAATGCTTGTGGTGCGAAGAAGATAAAATGATGGTGAGGACTGGGGCAGATCAATCACGGGAGATCTTGTTGCATGCCGTACATTGGAACCACGACCTTCTTAATCCCACCACACTCCTAAATTTCTTTTGTTTTTGGCAAGACCGTCCTCCAAATTTCTTGAGGCTTTTTGAGGAAAAAAAAAACCCCTCTGATTTATGTTAATAACTTAGAGATAAAGTACATGAGTACCCGGCTTTTACATTGAGTCCTTGAGTCGATGAACGAACTGGACTTCTTTATTTCCCCCCTCATAGACTTTGTATCTTGCAAAGACGTCATGATTGACGATGATCACGGTGGCGGGAAGTAAATTGCTAATGATCTCTATTGATGTCAAGGACCTACACCACGGTAGCAGTGTTGTTCGTCGAAAGAAAACCAGAGGGGATTCATTTGTACCTAACTCGCCCCGGTGTCGATCTTCGGCGTAGATGTTGCCATCGTCGTCCAAGTGAGTTAGTCCGATAAAACCCAAAAATCCGGCTAACAACTCGTCGGACAAGGACAAAACTTGAACAAATGATCTATAAAACAAAACAGAAGAAAACTAAAGAAACCTAAAATTACTTATGGAATTCAATGGGTCATCCACCCACTCAATGTCGGCGAGAACACTGGAGAAGAGGGGAGAGGGACCAGTTCTGACGAAGTTGTGGTGGTGGCTAGGGTTCCCAGCTGCAGCGATTCCCTGTACACTTGAGTTTGTTTGAGAGTGCATTGGGAACACACCACACACCCAGAGTGGCCCGAAACTTGAATAAATTGATCTAGAAAACAAAACAGAAGAAAACTAAAGAAACCTAAAATTACTTTCGAAATTCAACGGCCCCCACGCACTCAATGTCAGCGAGAACGCTAGAGAAGAGGGAAGAGGGGCTAGCGGCGGACTTATGAAGTTGCGACCAGTGGCTAGGGTTCCTAGCGGGACTAGGGTTCCTAGCAGGAGGGACTCCCTGTACTCTTGAGTTTGTTTGAGAGAGTACATTGGGAACACACACCACACACCCAAAGTGGCCCAAAATTCTTGAGATTGTGAACTCCAAAACCTCCCAAATCCCTCTGGTAGCCTAGCCCTCAGTTTGAGCAAGAAAAGGGGCCAATGCCAGGCAGCCATGATCATTTTGATTGACAACTGTTCAACCTATTTACATGGATTAAGAGTATGTACAATGGTATGATGTCAGCTGCCTGTAAGTCTTGCCACGTAGAACACAAGATAATGTGGAGGAGAGAAAGGTGCATAGAGAATTAGGCCATCTCTCATCATGCGAGTGGTCATTGTAACACGAGAAACAAGACATATTGTACATAGAGGAGCTGTCTATAGAGACATGTAAAGAGACAATCCATTGTAGAAACTGTCTTTAGTGCTGTCTATAGATGATATGGAGAGATAATATAGACAACAGTTTTCTATACCATTGTATATACCCTAACAACTAGAGCTCTAGGTTTTCTCAAAATTTTCACATGGATTAACACTGAAATCTATACCGACATTAATGCGAACTCAATACGAATATCAAAGGAACAATCTTGGAGAAAAACAGGAGTGCTTTAGTAAAAGACACTACTATAAAGTATAAATCATTTGTAATGTAAAATCAATTATACAGGTTTCTGCGGATCATGACACTCACTGTATCTTCTGATACCCGAGATGTTAGTATGCAAGAAACCAACCATAGACAAGTACACAATGGAGGTTTTTCTCTCACAGAATATTTGTCAGGGTTGGCTGGACTATTATCATGTGAATTTTAGCAATTTAGCCAAGTTACTCAGGCCAAGACCATAATTAGAACATCAAATTCCCAGAGACAATTTTCAAGACTTGAGTCACTTGACCATGATGATGATTGGTGTGCTATTATCTTCAGCTATTAAGGATGTAGACCATCTGAACGGCATCAAGGAGAAGTGAATACAGTAGAAGAAGCTGATTTGTGAATGGAATTTTCATGTATATCATTAGTCGCATGCCACTAAAATACACCAGATGAATGCTGAATCTTTGAAGAAACAGTTAGCCATCTACAATAATTCTCCACCAAATCCATGGCACAAAGTTGGGACAAAAAGAATTGGAAAGCTAGAGGCCTGCACAAAAAGACCAAAATGCTGAAAGCAATCGAGGGAATGGCCAATAAATAAGTCGTGTGGCATTATCAGCCCTTTGTTCTTAGTATTGTGATGCTGCCTTTTCCCCCCTCTGTTCTGATTCTTGTTTTGCCAATGACTGGCTTGCCAGAGAAAGGTGAAGTTCCCAGGATCTCCAGAGGCTTCTTCGGAGGATCACGGATTCGACGATTTATATCCTTCAGAGTTACGTCTCCTTCCTCCCAAGATGGTTTGATGAGAGTAAAGGGGTATGCTACAGATGTAGTTAAATTTTGCTTCACCTTGATTAGTGAACTTCCTCCTAGTAGGGCAGCAGAGCCAAATGATCAACATAGATAAAACTAGAAGTTCAAGTGCACTCCAAGTAAGATATGTTGATGCATAATAAGATACTGTCAAACTGAAATACCTTTAGAGACTTTGAGTGTAGAAAGCTTATTAGTCTCCTGCATTACGAGACTTTCTGTCACTGGTGCAATCTCACTTGTTCCTGTGGTAGTATAAAGAATAGGTAAGTTGCTCACCAAAGCTACAAAGTCCTGGTCTCAGCAAGGTATTCAAGCTATACGGTTGCCAAACATTATAGCAGAGTGCAGCAACTGCAAATATGCAACCATACAGAAGGAAAATAGGAAACAAAATTTAATTTACAGATATCTCGCAAGGGACTTGAGGACAAATACTGATGATATAGGAAACCCATGCATAGACTGGAAACTATGTCAGAAAAACAAATGAAAATTCGTATTTAAGATTCTATGGAAGATGTGCTTTGCACTGACCTGAAGCACCAGTTTGACCATCAATATATGCAATGCTCTCCTGGCTACAAGGCCTACAACGAATCCAAGCTAAACATGTCATGATTGACAAATAATGATAAAATTAAATAAAGTGGTTTGAATGGAACCAGAGAGGAACAAACATTTGATCAGGCCTGAAGTACATTGGAGTTCCATCAGAGAAATATTCCAAATGATTATCTGATGGCTGGTAGGGTGCTCCATTTGACAAGGAATTTATTGTATCTGATGCTGAAGTTTTCAATTAGCTAACAGCCTAACAGTAAAAGCACAGAAGTGAGCAGTTGTCAAACATATATTGTGAAAAGACGGACCTAGATTATATGAATTGTGCTGCACATCCCAATTCAAGCTCTGTGGTTCATCAGTGCAAAGCAATGAAATCTCTGTTACCTGAGACATGGATCAGCAAAATAAGCGATAGCGTAAAGAATAGCGCCGGACATGGACATAGAACATGGCTAAGTGCTAGTGAACCACCTCAGGTGTGACCAAAGTAGAACCTATTTCATGATTTCTAACTTCTGATATATTAGACTCAGAAGGGTACTCCAACATGCGCCGCTTTGATTCGAGATTCCTCCAGGTCAAGGGTCTCCTCGCAGGTGATATCTGACACAAGTAACCCTCCCTTTAATCAAAAGCACTCGAGCAATATGAATTGATGTCTCAGAACAACAAGCTTCCTACCACCAATATCAAAGAAGGCACTGCCAAAATCACGGCAGTCCCTCAGAGGAGTTTGATTTCCCAGCAATCCCAGTAGCTCATCGTCATCTTGATTGAGGCAATCCCATACGAATTTAGTAACATCTGTTATGAAAAGAATAACAATGAAATGGTAAGTCCAAGCAGAAATTCTAGAGAGTGTGACATGGATTTTTGTTATCTAGTTGAGCAATGTACCGTGACTCGCATCATTAGGTTCGCAATGCTCTCCCGCTTGCCAATCCACAGACTGCAGTAAGAATTACATAATCAGGTATGAATTCAACTAATGTAATAAACTGAAATAGTTGGAGAATTTCGGACGGCATTCAGTTCTGAGCACAATTGAGACAGGGTACAACTACAACCACACCAACTGAAAAAAGTCATAAAATTATTCATGTGGTTTCTATGTAGATTTCAATCGAATTTTAGCTGGACATGTCAGATGGGAGTAGCCACTAACACAAACTATCAAAGACCTACGAGTGAGACAAGAAATGAATTGCCACCAATCCGGCATTACAACAAACAGTATACGTGTGCCCATTCCAAGCCATATGAACCCAGATTTCCATCCATCCTAATGCACAACTCTATGTTTACGCTTGGGTCCTTCTAGTATCCCGATTACATAAAATCAACAGTCCGAGTACCGAGTACGCATCGCTGCAACGAGAACACCCCAATCAGCAAAACAAGAACAAATTCAACAAGGCAAACGCATAAAAAAGAGCACCCAAGAACCATCCAACCGATTCACCCAACTACCAAATCGGCAAACCAAATCGACACCACGGCAAGATTTCTCTATCCTTAGATCTCCAAAATAGGCCCAGAACCACAGCAATCAACATTCCGCCCAGCAGATTGGAATCCAATCTGCTATGCCCGTGCGAGTTTTCAAGATTCCATGAAGCGTATCCACGCCAACCCAAAACCCCCCAATCGACGCCGCCGTCAACCGTCAAAGGAACCGCAAACCCAGCCCGCAAGAACCAACAAGAACCCAAAACCCCCGCACCCACATTTGGTCGTCGCCATCGCCGCCGCCGCGGTAGGGGTCCATCGGCCGCGGAAGGCCGACCGCGACTAGTCGTTGCTACAGGTCCCTCCCTCTCCCTCAGGTGGACACGAGACAGACACAAAAGCACTCCTTCCGCTGTCTACTCCAACTCCACACTATTCCCCCACTCGGGGTGCGCTTCCCTTGCGCCGCATATGTAGTCCAAGAAACCGCGGCGAGGAGGCCGAAAAAAAAAACGGGAGAAAGTTGGGAGGGAGGTGGGCTGAAGGGGGCCGTTACCCGTTAGCACTGGGGCTTCGTGCCGCGTGCTCTCCTCAGAAATCTCTCTCTACTGTTTCTCTCTCTACACGCTTGCCATCTGAACTTTTTTATTATTATTATTTAATCTATTTTTGAAAAGTATTTTAAAGATAACATCTTCTTAACTTTATTTCCAATTCTGACCCCTTTAACAACACTACAACCTGTGACATGGTAAAAACACGTTGTCACGTCACGAACGTCAGCGTGTCAAACGAGTGTTGTCACGTCACTCCTATTAGCGTGATAGAACTTAGCCAAAAACGAGCGTGTATTGACTCGGAGGGCTATCGTGTCAAGTTACGTTGTCACGCTACGGATCTCAGCGTGGCAAACGAGTGCTGTCGCGTCACTCCTCTTGACGTGATAGGACTTAACAAAAAAAGGACGCGTGTTGGTTCGGAGGGTTATCGTGGTAGGTTTGACTACGCTGCGGTCGGTGACGTGACAATACAGTTTGATCACGCCACAGGTCATAGCGTGATCAAAAAGGTTAGAATTGAAAATAAAGTTAGAGAGATGTTATCTTTAAAATATTTTTAAAACATGGATTAAAATAATAATAATAATAATAAAGCTCTTACCATCTTCCATCGAGATTCCAGACCAAAGGCTTTAATGGCATTCCAAGCCCAGCCATGGACCGTGTGGCAAGGTCCAGCCATTCAAGATTTCTCACCAAACTCGTTTCCTTCCGCATTTCGCATTTCCTCGGCGCATTGACGCCAGGGGTGATGGGCTGGTGGTATCACCGGTGTAAATGGTTTTCTTTGTCTTTTTCGGCACATGGTAATCTTTGTGCCCTGGTCTCATGGAAAAGGAAAGGGAAAGATGGGTGGTACTGTGGTAGGGAGGGTTGGATATGGATGTAATTTATCTCGGGTTATCAAATGCTGATGTGGAAATTGATCCATCCAATGTGCTGGGTTAGCTGGCGGGTTATGATTCGAACCAATGGGTTATCCTTCTACAATTGTTAGTCTAGCTGACAAGTGACAACGGCTTAAATTTTATTTTGGGCAATTACTGCTGGGTTGTCTCGATGAACTTTTTTTTTTTTTGCGGAAGGTTAGATGTGGATGTAATTAATCAAGGGTTATCAAAAGCTGGCGTGGATATTGATCCAGCAAATGGGTTCTTCTTTTACGATTGTCAGTCGAGCTAACATCTGCTTGAATTGCATTTTTGGTATTTTACCCAGTGGGTTGTCTTGATGAGCTTGCTATTTGTTGTTTGCGGTTAGGTTGGTGTATTGGGTTGGGTGTTGATGGTTTTTTCAGCCATGTAGGCTCTTTTGGAAAGGGTAATGGTAACATAGAGTTTTTTCACAGTAAAAAATGAAAATGATGGTGTGAAACGAAGGCGCGCGCGCACAGAGCAATGGCTGATTGGCTGCAACAAGCAACGTTAACAGGTTATAAGTTGAAAGCATTAGGGTTATCAAATGACGAGGTGTATATTGATAGCCAATGTGCTGGGCTGGTTGGCGAGTTATGATTTGAACCAGCGAAAACGCTATAATGCGAGTACAAAGCATAGCCTCCCACTCCCAGCCGAAGAATGACAACGTTGCGCCCCCTCCCCCGCCGCCCTTCCCCTTCCTTGCTCAATCACCTGTCCCCTACCTTCCTCCCCCCACCATACCTCGGCCCAAAACCCCCTCTCCCCATAGCCAGACTACCCCGCTAGATCCAGATCTATTTCCATCCGAAGAAGGCCTGACGCCATCTCCGGCTCTGCGTTGCCTTGATCACCTCGACGACAACGACCTCCACCCCAAGGAAGAGGAGGTTGCTGAGACGCTAGCAACCCGCTAGGGGAAAATGCCTCAGGAAATCCTCGCGAGCCCTCTCGCCGGGTCGCCTCCTTCGCTGCACTGTGTGACGCCATCTTCGGATCTATGCCACTTGACCCCCTCGGCCTCCACCCCGAGGAAGAGGAGGTCGTGAAAACGCCAGCAAGCCGCTAGGGAAAACCTCTTCAGGGTTTCCTCGTGGATCGCCTCCATCGCTTCAGCTGCTTCATGCCTTTGACCCGTCACCACCGCCCATGCGGGCCCAACCACCAGCCTTCAAGACGGCCATTACCCCCCGTATTCTGCAGCGTGCCAGCCACCCCCTTCAATGCGACCACTATCCCCCTCCTCGACGTGGTTCAAATTGATCATCATCGCACCACGTGGCTTCATCGACGTCATCAGGGGGGGACAATGCACTCAACCACCTGCCTCCCTCCCGTGGTCAAACTCCATAGCTTGGCGCCTGTCACATCGCCATGCCCCGGAGTCTTCTGCCATGGCTACGGTTAGAGGGCAACAGAAGGCCGTCGAGTGCAGGGAAGTGGGTGCCACTGGTGGCATCGGGAAGGGCGGCACACCACGCCTTCATCAACGCAACGACAAGTTTTCAAGACCTCCACCCACTCTTTGCTCCAGTCCTCCAAAGCAAAGGGGAAGTGTTTCAACTACCTGGCCAGAGACCACCGTGCCTTCCAGTGCCGCGACCCAGTGAAGTGCCTCCTCTGTCTCAGGGCCATCGGGCCAGCTCGCGCAAGAGCTCCCGCCGCTCCTGCCATGCTCCACCAGGACGTTGTCCACCGCACCTTCCATTCAAGCTAGTGGTCCCTGTCGGCGCCCCTTCAATGGTCATGGCCTTCCTCGGCGCGCCTGACACTCGATCGAAACAGGACTACTACGTTGTCAACAACTCCTTCCACCTCGACCGTGACCACGACGACTGGGAGGCCACCGCTCTAGTGGCTTGGGTCCTGGAGGGCAGAGTTGGTGCCAACGACAAAGCCGTCGCTGACGCCTTTCGCTGGTGCTTTGGCCTTCGGCGCTTCGAGGTGGCTGTGACCCATCATCACCCGGAGGAATTCCTGGTCAAATTTGACCGCAAGACACACTGAGACAGAGTCTTTGACACCCGGAAAGTCCACCATGAAGGCATGGAGCTCCACGTCCGCCCTTGGCATTCCGTCAGCCACACTTTAGGGGCGGCCGTGTTTTTCTTGGTCAGACTTTTTCTTGAGGGTCTCCTGGTGCATGCCTGGCGCCTTGACATCGCCGAGCACATCATCGGCCGGAAGTGCTCCATGCTGTGTCTTGAAGGCGCTTCGGCGAGCAGGGAGGATACCAGAACGCTCACCTTCTAGGCGTGGATAGCGAACCCGACCACCATCGCCAAGGTGATCTGGATCACTTTTGTAAACCGCGAGGATGATGCCCGTGTTGGGTCAAGTGTAGGCTACGATAGCACAAAACAAAAATTCTATCGCGCAACCAAGAAACCTTCGCTAGTAATAGATCACGAGATTACTACTAGACGCACCGACTCATAGCAGAAGTAGAGTCGGTGTAGCGAATTGATGAAGTCGTAGTCGTACTTGCCGTGCGTCTTCTCCTCCGAGTGGTCGTATGATCGTCACGAGTTGCGGATCGTCCTAGTGCTGATGCTTCACAACAACACCTCCAAGATATCCACACATACGGGGCAGGGACACCACACGCTGGAGTGCTAGCACTAGCAGCGTGGTTGAGGGAGGCGTGGCTATTAGGATTTCAGGAAGTCTTCCAAAGCTTCGATCATCTCACCCCATGTCACCACCCCTCTATTTATAGGCATCCATGACGAGAAACGTGGCCTATAAGAATTCGGATCACTATCCAAATCAAATCCTAGCCCTTTAAGTGTGTGACTCTATAGGTTCATGTGTGATCGGTTGTGATTCGGAAACCCTTTCCGACCACGAGTCATTAGCGGTACCTAGCAGCACATAACGATTCTCGAACACACATAGAATATATCGGGCGAACCTTACTGCAATATGATCTATGACCAGGTCTTTATCACTTACAACCAGCTCATATCTAGTCACGACCAGTTCGTAACTCCTTACGACCAGTTAATGATTATGTTCTCTCTATGACTACCCAAAAGGTCTTCCACGACCACCCAGGAGGTCTTCTAGGACCACCCGGAGGTCTTCCAGAAGTGGAGAATAGATATCAACCATACGACCTATTTGTGTATTATCCCTTTGCCTCACGACATCTGATTGAACTCCAGGTGAGATTATGTCATTCATAGAATGTTCAATACTTTCTCGATCAAGTGTCGAATAACTTCATGTGGTCGACACTTCGACCACTAGTGGCATCGCCATGCACTTTCTTTATTCAATCACAATGAGGGGCCCAGAGACATCTCTCCTGTTATGTTAGGAGGGACAAATCCCATATCCGACCAGTCACATTCCTCCCCATGTTTCATAGTATACCCGAAAGCTACCTTTATAACTACCCAGTTACGGTGTAGCGTTTGGCAACCCCTAAGAGTGTTATTACACATGTAGAAAACCATGCTGATCTCAGGTCTAATGATTATACATCATCATTGCTTGAGACCAACTGATGACACACGAAATCATAACAATCTCAACAGTGTCTCAAGGTGGGTCTTATCCAACACAATGTTCTCTAACATGTGTCCATATTATTGGTTTGATATCTCCATATCTATGACCTGTGAAACATAGTCATCAATCAATACATATGCTAGTCTATTCATATGTGTTCTCATATGTTTCCGACTAGGGAACGTTTAAGAATAATCATCGCAGAAATATAGAGTTTCACAATCAAGTCACATACTTGATAATAAATATTAACGATATTATTCTAGGAACAAAATAACATATTATCCAATGTTATGAATATAACGAAATATAATCATCTCTATGATTGCCTCTAGGGCATATTTCCAACAGCCCGACCATCCTGCCAGAGGTAAGCTCCTGTCTTCTAGACAAATGGAAGCGAGGTCTCACCTACATGGTGATCGTCCACTTGGATTACATTGAAGAACACACATTGGCCCCCCTCGCCGACTTCGTCACAACAGGCGACACGGTGTCATACGAGCCTACCACAACCAGCCTCCCTTGGAGCCTAGGGGCTATCGACGGCACTCCCGAGTCAAAAAAGGGAGACAATTTTGGATTATTTTTTTAGAAGGGAAAATAGTAGAGGAGAGCCTTACTGTTAGAATATACTAAAGTAGGGTAGAAATGTATAGATATATTTATATTTTAAAAAAACCATCCCAACTACCGAGACAAATCAGAGCCATAATCTTTTGCTACATTGTATCTCAAACAATATGCTAATTTGTAACTAATCTTATGGTATATTCCTATATGGTATTCTGCTTTTGAAAGCTGCAATTAACTTTTCGATTTGTAAATGTTAGCTAATTTGTAAAGTCTGCATTTAACATACAAATTTATAAATTTTTACCTAATGGTGCCTCGATCATCAATTATTTATTAATTGGTGTGTATTATATTCCAAAACAAGACCAAATGAGTCAAAAACTACTACAACACCTCTTCACTTGTCTCTCGCCATTCATTTCATCTTTATGCGTATGTAGTATTCATGTCAGTCAAGTTCTCCTCCCTTGTCCCAGTCGCCCTACCATTTCATTCTGATCTCTTCTCTATGAAGTCTCTAAGTAGTGGTTGTTTGTGCCTTTAAAACCGGCTTCATTCATTCATATATATATATATATATATATATATATATATATATATATATATATATATATATATATATATATATATATATATATATATATATATATATATATATATATATATATATATATATATATATAATATGACCATTTTGAGGGGGGCGTGAGGAGGATGAGGCATGACCACACGCAACCTCATCGAGCTTGCAAGTTCAAAAGCATGGTTGCGAGGAGAGGCATGTGGACATCGAATTACTTGGATGTCGTCGACCAATAATTGGACTTGACATCAAGAATGGTTGGTTCTATCGATACATGAAGCCACTTGTATGTACCTACGTCCACACCATGTTGAGAAAGTGGGCGTGGACAACCACGCTTCTTGAACTTGCAGGCTTGATCAAGTTGCTTGTGGCTGTTGTCTCATCCTCACGACTACCCGAAAGTGGCTGGGGGACACGAATAATATATATATAAAGCTGGTTTTAAAGGCACAAGCAGTCACTGTTTGGAGACTTTATAGAGATCAACTATCACAAACGGTTCTATTTATAAACCGTCTGTGATATATCAGCCATCACAGACGGTTTTATCTACAAACCGTTTATGATACATCAGCCATCACAGACGGTTCTATCTAAAAACCGTCTGTGATAGGAAACTATCACAAACGGTTCTGAGTTAATAACCGTCTGTTTCTGTAGTAGTGTGTGTATTTAGCTCGGTTGAAAGTTTTTGAAAGTGAAAGTTTTTGTAATTTGAAAGTGAAAGTTGAAGGTTGAAAGTGAAAGTTGAAAGCTTGAACTTGATTTGAAAGATCGAATCTATGAATTGAAACCATTTGATTTTCGGTTTTAGTTCAATTGAAAGGGAGGAGGAAGCTGGAAGCTTTTGGTTTGAAAGGGGAGAAGGAAGCGATGGGAGGGCGTGACGTGCGGCAGGACGTTGTCGGAACATACGACGCTATCTGTACGCGGTCATGCGTTCCGACCCGTATGCGCAGATTAGCCTTTGAACCAATGGGTTATATCCTTTTACCATTTTTTTAGATGAATCCTTTTACCATTGTTATTCAAGTTGACATCTACTTGAATTGTATTTTTTATATTTACGTTGGATTTGTCACAATGATTTTTTTTCGCGGATGGGGTTGGTGCATTAGGTTCGGTATAAATGGTAAATGATGGTTAAAAAGGTTTTTCACAACTAAGAACGGGAATGGTACTATCACAGTTAGAGAGGTCCTTGAAAAGGAAAATAACACATTAGAGGTTTTTTTTTTCACAAACTAACATGGACATATTGATTCAGCCACAACTAGCACAATGGCTGCAACAAGCAATGCTAATCGGGCTGGTAACTTCGTAAATTCCTTTTGACAAGTACCATATGGTGCCTTGAGGGACTTGCTAACTGCTTGTCGTGGATGGCTTGCTATCTTGGCTAGGGCTGGAAAAATAGCTCGAGGCTCGTGAGTCTGCTCGGGCTCGTCATGACTCGGCTCGAGCTCGTGAATTTTCGAGCCAAGCCGAGCCCACCTTTTGGCTCGGTAAATTTTCGAGCCGAGCTCGAGCCGCTCGTTCCTTTTACCCTTTAGTTTATCCCTTCGCTCTGCTGACGGCTAGCGCTTCCATTCATTTCCTTGTTCGTTCCTCTCGGTTCCTCCTCCCGACCCGAACTCCCCCCAAATTCCCAATCCCCATGGCCTCCACCTCCATCCACCGATTCCACCCGCCGCCTCCCCCCTCCCCCACCCACCGGCGGCGCCTTCCCCATCTCCACCCACCGCCAGACTGCCTCCATCCACCACCTCCACCCGCCGCCTCCCCCGCCGCCTCCCCCTCCCCCCTCCCCTTCCCCTCCACCGTCGGGACGCCCTTCCCCTTCCACCTCCCACCTGGCCACCTCCCGAAGTCCCGAACCCACCACCGCCGGGACGTCCTCGCTACCGCCTCCGCTCACGCCGTCGCCCTGCGGAGCTACCCCGACGCCGCCCCCTCCCACCTCTCAAGATCGACCGGACGACCGCGCTGTCCTCCTCCCCTTCCGCCCGTCCCACCTCCCCTTCCTCCCGTCCGCCGTGATCCACCTCGCCCCGTGCAGCCGTGCTCCCCCCAGTCCTCCACGCGGAGAAGCAGTCGTCGTCGGCATGGTGATGGCCTAATGGGGCACTCGTCTGGGTGCGCCACGCCGTCGCCGCAACGGATCCTGGTGGCCTGGCCGGATCCTCGGCCAAGACGGGCTCCCCGACAACTGCGTCATCCCGCCGCGCTCCGCCGGTAGCCCGGCACGCCCATCAAGCTCCTCGGTCGTGCTTGTGAATGTTGTAGATTCGATTGGTTCAGGCCCGTGCTGAAGTTGTTTCTGTTTCTTTCTTGTGCAGTGCTTATGAATGCGTAGAATCGATTGGTTCAGGCCCGATCCCCTTTCTCTCCCGCTGGCCACCGCCCCTTCGATCGCGCCGCTGCAGCACGCCCACGCCTGCACATGCTGTTGAATATGTTGATTGAATGGATGTGTTGATTGATGATTTTATGATTTTGTTGTTGATTTTGAATGGATTATAGATGCACTTGACTCTGTTGCTCACAGTTGGCGCAACATTTGATCCTGGCTCGCGAGCCCTTGCGAGCCGGCTCGAGCCGCTTTTCGAGCCGAGCCGAGCCATTCTTTTGGCTCGCTCTCAAAACGAGCCAATTCGAGCCGAGCCTGAGCGAGCCGAGCCGAGCCCTCGGCTCGGCTCGTTTCCAGCCCTAATCTTGGCCATCTTTTGCAACAATACGTATGCGTATTTTATTATAAGCAGTGATAAAGCCAGGATGAAAATGGAGGATAGGCTCGAAGAACTAAGCTGGTACTTTTCTACAATCCAAATCTATACATGAATGGAAGAGAAGCAAAAAGAAAAAGAAAAAGAAAAAAGAAAGTATCTCGCTTTGGGGAGTACTACTTGAATTGCTCGTGGAATAGTTACACAGAACTCGTTTCTCTATTATTACAAATCTACAAACAAATTGTAAAATTCATCACTATACAAGATACAACCAGATAGTCTAGATTACTTATTGGGGGTAATTAGCTCAGTGACATCGCGTTAGAGCATAATCGGAGGAACGACACTCCGTTCGTGACGCACTGAAAAATAACATCGTGAATATCAAAAAATTAGACGAATGACATTGCCGCCAGTTACTTCCGTTTCTAGAATTTTTTAAATATAAAAACTGAGCTCAAAAAATTATCAATTTTTGTGGAGCCTCCCGACACAGTTTAATTGTTTGTATATTTTTTTTCAAAACCTTATACATTCTGATTTTGTCTCTAAAATTTATTTAAGTATACTATTTTGTAGAAATTTTCTAATATAGAAAATGAGGTCCAAACATTATGTTTTTTCGACTCCTTACATAGTGGACTTTATTGTGTAATTTTTCTAGAATTTTTTAAAATTAATTAATGCAATTTCATAATGTCCTTACATTATGAAATATTACACTCCTCACATAGTGGACATTATGAAATTTCATTACTTAATTTTGTAAAATTCTAGAAAAATTACACAATCAATTCCACTTGTGTAAGGAGGTTAAAAAAAATTCATAATGTTTAGACCTCATTTTCTATATTAGAAAATTCCTACAGACAATATACTTAAATGAATTTTAGAGACAAAATCAAGACATATAAAGTTTTTTAAAAAATACACAAGCAATTAAACTATATCAGAAGGCTTCACAAAAAAATTGATAATTTTTTGAGCTTAGTTTCTATATTTAAAAAATTCTAGAAACGGAAGTAATTAGCGGCGATGCCATTCGTCTATTTTTTTGTGTGTTCACGATGTTATTTTCCAGTGCGTCACGAACGGAGTGTCATTCCTTCGATTACGCTCTAACGCGATGTCACTGAGCTAATTTTCCCTACTTATTACTGTGACATTGACTTACAATACAACATCAAGTCATCAACAAGAGTAAATGATAAATAATTCAGACAATTAATTAGACAATCCGGTCGAATTAGAGGAGCCAGTGGAGGACCTCGCTCATCGACGGCCTTGACGGTGGATCCTTTTAGGTACAAACCACGTCGAGCTCGAACACGGTCACCATGTCCTCCAAGTAGGCCGGATCATGATTTCACTATCGACCAAGTTGGCCAACGGGCCATCGTCTTGTATCGCTTTAACGCCCATTTCGCTAAACATCTGCCCGATTCCGTGCCGCCGTCCTGCAGCCCTCAACTGGTGGTGAGCTCCAGCAACAAGACGCCGAAGTTGTACACGTCCGTCTTCTCGTTCACCTTTGCCCTGTACACGTACCTTGCAACCAAATGCACATCTTAAGTCAGACACATGCTGTTTTTAGTGTTTTCGTGTGTGTGTGTGCACGAGTGTAAGTAGTAACCTGGAGCAATGTAACCGAAGGTTCCGCAAACGGTTGAGGTCAACTCCGACTCATCGCTCTAAATGTTGCAGTCAAGCAGGATGTTGCGGCACTTGACGTCGCGTTGGATGACCGGCCGCGTGAAATCGTGGTGCATGTAGCTGAGGCCTATTGCGACGTCGACGACGACGCTCAGTCTCGTTGGCCTGTCCAGCGGGGCGGCACGCTTGCGGTAGTGCAGCCACCAGTCCCACTGTCCAAGCTGTCGTTCTCCATGTACTCGTACACGAGCAATTTCGTGTCCCGGCCAGAGATGCAGCAGAGCAGGTTGATGATGTTATCGTATCGTGTCGTGCCTGAGGTCACCCAACGTCCTCACCTCCGACTCGAACTCCTTGTCGAAGTTCGTGTCCGGCTTGCTGGAGTTCCCATCTTGTTCACGGCCACCATCCTGTGTCTTGCCTTGTTGCCACCCAGGTGGATATGGTACACCTTCCCTGACCCACCTCTGCCGATTACATTCTTCTCGCTTGACGAGGATATAATAATCATCAATTAATTAAATTATTTATCTGTAATATTTATAGATAATAATGTCTCTTATACAACCTTCAAAGGTACCTCTCAATATTAACACCGAGGAAGATCATACACACCTAATGATCGTAAGTCCTACTATAACCACTATGTATGGTCGTAAGTTCTTCTATGACCACCTATTGATCGTAAGTTCTACTACAATCACCTCATAGTCATAAGTTCTTCTACGAATACCTACAGACATGTGGGCCCAATCGACTAGGGACATTTGTGCGTTGTGTTTAATACATGAGTAGTTAATATGTGTCGTTATTCCTGAGATAACTGTACGTATTAAACCTATACCTCTGACATAACCGCAAGGGGACGTGGGGGATATGTTTCTGACAATAACCGTCCATAAACATGCATATTGCATCAAACGACAAGGTGCCTCTGACGTGGACAACTGCCACCCTTTCATGCGCTATATAAGGAGTAAAGTCGGTGGGAGGAGAGAGAGGATCGAGTGATCAAGCAATCAAGAGATTCGACAGCTACAAAAAAAAGACAGAAGTCATCAAATCCTAGTTTTAGTGGCTTCCTTCTTGTTGTAAAAACAATCAATACAACAACACATGAGTAGGGTTATTATTCTCTCAAGAAGAAGGCCTGGATTTGTATAAAATTATCGTGCTTTTTTCGTGTGGTTTCGCTCTAGGAGAGCCCCGCATTCATTCATAAGATAAAAAAAAATACTAATCCATCGATAGTTGGTGCCATCCGTGGGGACCTCCTATTTCTCCTTTCCTTTTTGACAAATTGTATTTATTTTCAACTCTGATGCTTTCATGGCAGGACAGTGGAATGAGGAGAATTGGTTCGATTTGGTAGACTACACAAGACTCGACATAGATGCCTGCTACGAGTACGAACAGATCATCATTTTGTTCGACGACAATGCCGGTTCCAGGGATCTTTCACGAGACCCAGGGAACCGTACCACAGACAAGATTGATGCGGGAGGCATCTCCCCCATAACATTACGCCTAGAGAAGGAAGCCAGAACCCTCAAAGGGCAAGGGTCCAACCGATCAGGATCAGAATCATCCCACGACAAGTGTTGAACACAACGAGGGTTCCTCTTTCAAACGTTCAAGCCCGTCTAAGGCCGTACGATCTGGCATAGCATGTCCTGGAATCCATGATTCTGGGACTCAATCAACACCTGATAACCGTTACCCTTCAATTACCTCCAAGAGGTGCGTGGTCGAGCCCGCTTCACTTGCAGATTCGATCATACCTCCGCAGGGTTTATCTTCTTGGAGGGGATTGCTCCAAGTCACGAGACATTGTCCTTCGACTACTCCTATAGTCAGGAGGACTCAACCACGAGTGGGGACAACAGCTCCCATGAGGTCTTTATCCTCCCCTCAGATCCTAATATCTCTCCAAAAGACAGGACTGGGGTTGCTTCCCCTCGTGCACCCGTTTCGGACTCTCATGGTGATGGCGAGAACACTTCCGGTGACGATCAGGATCTTCACGTTCATGTGCGTGGACGAAATCCTAGAAGTAATCACTCTCCACTAAGACACGCACCGGTTGACTCATATATCGATGATCCTAAAACTGCTAGGAGAAGAAGAAGTGCTACCCGGAGATCCTTACCTGGCGCACCCAATACCAGTCGGAGGAAGCTCAAGAACTTCTACAAATCAATGACATAATCGAAAACCCGACTCAAAAGCTTGGACAAGTGCCAGGCTACAACCTCTTCGCTCAAGAGATCGCATGAATACTTCGGGATGCAATGGTTCGGCTCGAGCGGAATCGGCAACACCGTCCTACAAGTCATACCGGGACAACTCCATCAATTGTCAGTAGTTCGAACGACTCTCCTCGTGGAGAATGATAGGACCACAGATCTGGTCGATCTCCCGACCACAACACTAGTCAGAGAAGAGTCCCACGAATAATTGGTGATCGATAAACTCCAACGGGAGGTGGTCATTTGCCACTTCTTCCAAGAAATCCGTCATCAACAGATGGAGCACGAGGAGTATTACCATCGTAGGACTGAGATCTATGATAGGTCAGGTCCATTTACCACTGGGTATCGTCGAGTACGATCGCCTGATGATGTTAACCTTTTGAGCGTTATGATATCATTACCGAATGTCGACCATTTTTGCCCGACCTTCGAAAGCGCTTCATCGCCACCCCTGCCCGACCAAAGGAACTTGGAGAAGTTTGATGGGTCATAAAATCCCATCGAGTTTCTTCAAATCTATGCCACCGTAGTTCGAGCAGCAGCAGGAGGAGAACATGTCATGGCCAACTACCTTCCCACGGTGCTCAAAGGTTCTGCTCGATCGTGATTGTTAAATCATCCACAAGAGTCGATCTATTTGTGGCAACTCCTCTGCAACCTACTGCTAGCCAACTTCCAGGGCACTTACAACCGCCTTGAAAATGTGGACAACCTGCATAGAATACGATAGGATTCTCATGAGACCCCACACCAATTTATCAGGTGTTTTAGTCAGGTTCACAATTCAATTCCTAAAGTTTCGACTCTTCTAACATTAGGGAGTCCATAATTGAAGGATCACGGAGGATTCCACTCTAAATACTTCAGTTACTAAAGTAGTCAAAGTCTAAAGTTACCTCAAAGCCGAACGACCAAGTCAAAGAAGTTCCACTAAATACTAAGGAGCCTTTGAAGACCGTTCGCATCAGAGTCGCTCTCGACCCCACATAAGAAGATGCAATAGTCACCTTCATTCGAGCAAACGTAGCTGTCTTCGTGTGGCAAGCATCCGACATGCCCGGAGTCCCTAGGGAGGTGATCGAGCACATGTTAGCTCTACAGCCTGACAAGAAGCCCTTAACACAAAAATTACAGAGATGTACACCTAATCGATGATATGTTATTAGATCAAAATTGGACAAGCTACTTAAGGTAGGTTTCATAAAAGAGGTTGACCACCTAGAGTGGTTGGCTAACCCTATAATTGTTAGTAAGTCTAATGGTAAATGACGTATGTGTGTAGACTTTATTGATCTAAATAAAACTTGTACAAATGATGATTTTTCCCTTCATCGTATCAACCAGTTAGTTGATTCCACTGCTGGTTGTGAAATATTTAGTTTCCTAGACACATACTCTAGTTATCATCAGATAAGTATGTGTTTAGTTGATGAAGAAAAAACCACATTTATCATACCATTTGAAATATTTTGCTATGTCAAAATGCTATTTGGTTTAAAAAATACTAGTACTTCCTTCCAACACTTGATGCAAAGGACCTTCCTTCCTCAACTTGGTCGAAACTTGGAAGCCTATATTGATGACCTGGTCGTAAAAAGCATACAACGTCTTAATCATATTCTTGACCTGCAGAAAATATTCAACAACCTCAGAAAACACCAGTTGAAACTCAATGTTGAGAAGTGGGTGTTCAGAGTCTCTTCAGAAAAGTTGCTTGGATTTCTTGCCTCTGCATGAGAAATCAAAGCAAACCCTAAAAATATAAGAGACATTGAACAAATGCGCCCTCCGATCACAAATAAAGAAGTCCAAAAACTCATAGGATGCATGGTGGGTTTAAGTCGTTTCATTGCATGACTGGGAAAAAAAACTTTCTTTCTTTAAACTTCTGAGAAAACACGGGGGTTTTGAGTGGTCAGAGAAGGCAAACACCTTCAAGAATGTCAAGAGATATCTTACGAGTGCCCATGTTTTGGTTTCTTCTAAACCACAAGAAACATTCTTAATGTATCTAGTTGTTACGCCATAAGCATTAATTGCAGTATTGGTTGTCGAACGTGATAACATTCAACTACCAGTTTACTACGTTAGTGAAGTTTTACATGGGCCTAAGGAGCGTTACCCTCAGGTCCAAAAATTTATATATGCCCTCCTCATGTCTTCGAGGAAACTGAGATATTATTTCCAGTCGCACAAGTTAATCGTGCTGTTTGAGTTTCTCTTAGGAGAGGTCCTTCAGAATAGGGAAGCAGCGGGGCGCATGACAGAGTGGTCGGTTGAACTTAGGGAGTTCAACCTCTATTTCATGTCCCGAACGGCCATTAAATCCTAGATCTTGGTAGACTTTGTCGCCAAATGTACAATCCTAATGATGTTTAGGGACCTCAGTATGAATCCCATGACCAGTGGACAATGTGCTTTGATGGGTCACTTACACTAAGTGACTCGGGGGGCTGGGGTAGTCTTGGTATCTTCGACAAGAGAAACCTTAAAATATACTATTCAATTAAACTTTTCTGCTACTAACAATGTGACAGAATATGAAGGTTTATTGGTTGGCATACGAGCAACGAAAGCGCTCGGGATTTGATGACTACTCGTGAAAGGAGACTCTGAACTGGTCGTGAATCAGGTCGGAAAAGAGTATCAATGTTCTAATCCGACCATGTGTTAGTACTTATCGGAAGTCAGGAAGCTTGAAAAATATTTTTTTGGTTTCGAGGTACAATATATCCCTGGAAAGGATAATTTCATCACTGACCAGTTAACTCGAATAGCTTCTTCCCGATGACAAGTATCACAAGGAGTCTTCTTGGAACAGCTCCAGAAGTCGTCCCTGATTGAAACACCAGAGACATCTCCTATTGAGACAGCCTCCCTAGAATACGAGGACGCTTGGATAAACCCCATCTACGAGTATCTTTAGAAGGGTACTGTACCCAGTGACGATCTTGAGGCTGATCGTTTATCCCGTAAGGCCAAAATGTATACTTTGGTCGAATCATAAGTCCTCTACAAATGAGGTACTTAATGGGTTCTTATGTGACGCATATCGCAGAAAGAAGGATTAGATCACCTTCAATAAATACACGGAAGCATCTGTGGGACTCATGCTTCATACAAAACGTTGGTAAGAAAAGCCTTTCGACAAGGTTTCTACTGACCAACAGCCTCCATGACGCTAAAGAGCTCATTAAGAAGTGTGTACAATACCAGTTTCATAGTAGGCAAATTCACTAACCGGCTCAAGTATTGCAAACCATACCTCTTTCTTGGCCTTTTTGCACCGAGGTCTCGATATTCTAGGACCGTTCTCAAAAGCACTAGGGGGTTTTGAGTTCCTTTTTGTAGCTATTAATATGTTCACAAATGGATTGAAGTCGAACCTGTGATTAGGATAACAACGGAAGCAACCAAGAAATTTGTGATGAAAATATGATCACTCGATTTGGTGTCCCAAGTTGGATCATAATAGATAAAGGTACATAATTTTCAAGCGCAAAATTCAAAGAATTTTACGAAAAATTGGGTACTATGCTATGTTATGCCTCTGTTGCCCATCCACAAAGTAATGGGGCAGTCGAAGGGGCAAATGACCAAATTATACAGGGAATTAAAACTCGAGTTTTCGACCATAAAGTGCTCGGGGCTTGGGTAAAAGATTTACCCTCAATATTATGGGCAATTAGCACGACCGCTAGTCGGCCTACAGGCGAAACACTATTTTTCTTAGTTTTTGGTACTGAAGCTATGCTTCCACTTGAACTAAAGATTCGGTCGACATGGGTCAAAACCTATAACGACTCTGGCCAAGAACAACTTCGAGCTAATGACATCAATCTACTCGAAGAAAGGAGGAATAAAGCCTTAACCCATTCAGCAATCTACCAACAAGCCCTACACAAATACTACGATCGTAAGGTCCAACCTCGCAGCCTTGTTGTAGGCGACTTGGTAATGAAAAAGATTTAATCCCAGTTTAATCGGAATAAATTTTCCCCTAAATAGGAAGATCCATACACAATGGTCAAAGTGACATGACCAGACTCGGTACAACTTGCAATGGAAGATGTTAGAGTTCTTTCTAATTCATGGAATATCGATCAGTTGCGGAAATTCTATGTGTAACCTCCTACGTTCTCAATAAAGTTTATGTTTTCTTCGATCTTTATTATCTTAAAATATCCATTGAGCAACGCTTTGATAATTTTTCGATTACCTTTTACAACATTTGTTTTTTCCTTACACTGGTCGAAGGAAGGTAATACCACATAGTCAAAGTATTTCCTCTCTACACGTGATCATGCCCACTAGATAGAAATTCCTAGTGTCGATCTGTTCTTAACTTTAGCTACCAATACGAGGAAAATAAGTTCAACAAAATATGGTTGAAATAATTTTAAGCAAGCACTTTTTTAATCATTTACTTAGTTTCTTTATTTCATTTTACTTAGTTTATTTATTTAAGCAAGCACTTTTTAATAATTTACTTAGTTTCTTTATTTCATTTTACAAAGAGATTTCTAAGTGAGTTGGGCTTTTTATAGTTTGATAACCTGGTCGGAGAAAGTAACTTCACCTAGTCGAAGTCTTTCCTCTCTGCATATGGTCTTGCCCACTAGAAGAAACTTTCTAGCGTCGATCTGTTCCTAACTCTTGCTACTAGTACAAAAAAATGAGATCAACAACAAAGGTCGAACGAATTTTTAAGACAAGCTCTTTTTTCACTATTTACTTAGTTTATCTAATTAAACAAAGAAAATAGTCGGGGCTAGGATAAAGTTATAATTATGACCTCAATTTTTGGTCTTAAAATTTCAATTCTATTTTTTTATCTTGTCTTATGAGTTAGTAACTACTCGAAAAGACACATTGCAGGAAATGAAGTTTTATATACATAAACAGAAATCGTTTTTACAAAGAAAATCCTATTACAAACTACTTTGATAAAGGAGATCCGATTTGCATGTCCTTTGCGATCTTCTTGCCGACTGGCTACACTTCTTCGATCAGTTGTGCTACCTCTGCTTCAGGGCAGTCGAAGTCACCTTCGACTGGTTGAAATCTAAGATTTCGGTCATAAGCCTTAAGTTTTGCAAGAGCAAAACTTATTGCACCTTCGACCGCTTGTCTTATCGAATCGGCTTGATTGGTCTTCACGGTAGTTATCAACTCATGTAGTGTCCCGACCTGTTGTCCAATGTCGCTCGTATGTCCGACCACAGTGTCTTTAAGAGGAGTAACCTTCTTAGCACCAAGTCTGATCGAGCACATTGTTTAAAAGAGAAATGTTGTCTTAAAGATTAATCTTCGTAGCCTTCATTTCCTCCTGACTGCAGGTCGAAGTTTCCTGAAGTCGTTTTATTTCGATTGCTTGCTCTGAAAATAGAGTACGACCAGTTAAAAAAAACACTTCTCAAAGACTAGTAAATAAAACTAGTCGTAGGTAAAGAATTCTCACCTTGCTAAGCGAGACTCAATTCAAGCTTCTTGATTTCTTCATCATGAGAGGCAACATCTTTCGAACGTTTCTCTTTTGACCTTTAACCTCCGCAACATGACTTTTTCGTGGTCGAAGCAAATCAGTTATGGTCTTTCCATTACTTTCGAACCAACATAGGAAAAACTAATACGAGTGCTAAGCAAGTGCTCAAAAGCTATCATTTTCCTTATATTTCTTTTCATACCTTTTGATCCCCCTTACACTAGTCGTAAAATGAGAATGTCACCTCTTCAAGTATTTCTCTCTATACGTGGTTTTGCCCACAAGAAGAAATTTCTTAGCGTTGACTCGACCCTCATTCTTACTAACAAGATAAGGAATTGATTTCAAAAGATGTGATCGAAGCCAAAGAAATAAAGCTTTATTTTATAAAGTCCAAATGATACATATTACATGTTACAAAAGTAAAAAAACTCCTAGTTACATTTCTTTTACGACTTTTCTTCTAACTGGTTAGTCTTTTCGACCAATTCTTCGGATTTCTTCTTCAAAACGATCGAAGTTGACCTCCATAAAAAAGTAGAATATATGTAAATTGGTAGGCGCTTGTTCAATATGTTGTTTCCCTCCGATATGAACTTCAATCTTGATCAAAAATTACACATCATAGACAATGAAGTGCTCACCTGCTTATCGGGATCTTTTTCACCAAATTCTTGAGGACTTCAATCCAAAACAAATTGACTTTTCGACCACCTTAAAGTCATGTTCCATGTACTGCAAATACTAAAACGAATTGAATAATGCCGCTGGTAATTACACTGCACACTTCGTGAATGTGTGCGGCTGCACGCATGCTGGAATTCGGGGAGGCAGGAAATCCCCAATTGGATCGATCAACGGTGTTTCGACAAAGCTCAAGATTCAATTTCGGCGCTGAATCATTGTCTAGATCACTGGACGTGGGTGAGTTTCGCGGGGATAGGAGAAACCGGAATCAGTTGCTCTTGAATCTTGTTAGAAGGGGAAGAAAACCACCTTGAATCTTCTCAAAGGTGGAAGAAAAGTCGTTTATTTCTTATTATTGGGCCAAAAAACGAGGAATGTCAGATCTTGATGGACGGTGGATGTTATGCGAAGGCAAGGATACGCATCCATTATAACCATAGCGTATCTAGTCAATTGGCCCAATAAAAGGGTGGGATTATTACGCGAGTAACCAGTGCATTTGAAGTTTTCAACCCAAAGCCTTTACACAAATAACGTAGATGCCACACCAGTTGAACTCAGCATCGATTCGTTGCATTTCGTTGGAATGTCTTGCGATATTATACAATAATACAAACGATGTTCAATTACAAAGAGTTTAACATTTGCAGATCATGACAGTGCTTAAAGGCATTGCACGGCTTTAGAAGTTGAGGTCACCCAGCATAGCAACTATTCATCTGCATTGTAAAACGAGCTATTGTCCGTTTAATGTACAGTGGATTCTCTATAAAGATTTCTCAAATCTAAACATAAATGCATGTATTCTCCTGATATTGAAACACAATGAGCTTTCGACATGCTAACGCACTCTTCCATGTCACACCGCTCGGCTATTGTACGAAAAGAGGGCATATTTTCCTATGTTACTCGAGTGCATGAGGTACCACAAATGTGGATCGGGGAAGCAAAGTCATGCACACTTCAGATGATACAACGCCAATTACAATGAGTAATTGAGTGGTCAGGCTGGCAGGGTGAGCTTCACATTGTTCTTCCAACTGCAAAATTTGTCATAGATATCATCATTGTGTAGAGGTGTGGTGAAACATGAAAAATGAATAATTTAAGAATGGAATAGCTGTACCTGTTGAGGTAATAATAGAAGAAATCTGCGTACAATAATGTCTGCACAAATCCAGATATCCAGGCTGTTCAAGTAACAATAGCAGATAAATTATATCCATTTCAAAGAGTAAAGTTGAATAAGAAATAACCAAATCCAATCCAGAGATGCCATACTTATCCAATGTACATAGTGTGGCTCAGTGAAGTAGCGGTATATCCAGTTGAGAATGTAGAATGCTCGATATGCACTGCATCATGAGAGTAAATATATAAGTGAAATAGTCATGTTTTCTAGCAATGAAAAAAGAAAAGCAAATATAAAATTTGAAATGACAATCATACAGTACATGTATTATGAAAAACAATAATTAAAGTTAACAGCGCAAAGTTGTACTCTATTACTAACAAACAATAACTTGCTGGCTTTGTCTAAGGAGGATCAATTCAAGATACAAATGTTGCAACAAGAACTTGTCCTAGCAAGCCGTAACTTGTCAGAGGATGAGTGCTGGGAGCGGAGGCAGAAGGGAAGAATCAATTCATGAGGATACTGATTGTGTCAGGACGACGTGGTAGGCGGCGGCCAGGAGGAACCCTAGTCGCCAGTAGCAAACAGGGAGGAAGGACAGCGTGGGCGAACAGTACATGATGAACAGTCACAATGAATAGTACACGATGAACAGTGTGCACGGATAGGGGATGACGCAAAGGGGATCGGGTAACTCCCAATCCTTTGCTGGTTTTTCTATTACTGCATATGCTCCTTATATAGGTGTACAATCTGAAAGAGAAGGTTAATCCTTCCCTGGACTAGAACTCTAACTCTTATCTGAAATAGAAGATTAATCCTTCCCTGGAGTAGGACTCTTAACTCTTGCTCTTCCTAATACAAACTTCCCTAATTGAAACCTTCCTAATTGCAACTGCCTAAAGCGATACATTGGACTCTTATGTAGCCTCTAGGGCCGGCTGCTCTGCCGCTAGGGCCAGCTGCTCCTGCGCCTTGTGGCGCCGGCCGTAGACGTGGCCCCACATGACATCTCTCCCTCCCTCGACGAATAGCTCATTCTCGAGCTGAAAGGAGGGATACGATTTCTTGAAAAATCCTGGACATCTTCTCAAGAAGTATCGGAGGCCGATGAATCCTGCCACTGCATCAACACTTGCCACCTGTCACGAGCAAGCCTGGCACGCAGCGCCTTCAGAGGCGCTGGAATGACCCGCCCATGGAGAAGGGGTGGCACTGGGGTTGGTGACGCCGGGGGCACTCCCTCAAACTTCTTTAGAAAACCCACATGAAAGACATCATGGATGTGGGCTGTCTTGGGAAGGTCCAGCTGATACGCCATGTCATTGATCCTGGCGATGATGCGGTAAGGCCCAGAATAACGGGGCCCAAGCTTCCCACGGCTGGCCCTGGGCAAAGAAGCGGTCGCCCGATGATGAAGGCGCAACCAAACCAAATCGCCAATGTCGAAGTGTACAGAGCGATGATTTTGATCGTAGAATTTCTTGTAAATTCTTGGACATAGAGTAAGCGACTCCGAACATCTGCCAAGAACAAATCGCGGTCCTAAAGTGCCTGATCAACTGCTGTGATGTGCGCTGCTCCTGGCTCATAGTCCCGAAAAGAGGGGGGTTCACGCCCATACACCACGCGGAATGGCATCGTCTTGAGGGCTGAATGAAACGATGTATTATAAATAAATTCTGCCCAAGGAAGCCATCGAACCCACTGTCGTGGTCGGTCTCCAGTCATGCAACAGAGGTACATGGCAATGATCTTGTTCACCACTTCAGATTGACCATTAGACTGTGGGTGATAAGCCGTACTCATGTTAAGGCTGGTATCACATTGAGCAAATAAGTCCTTCCAGAAATTCGAGGTGAAATATGGGTCCCTGTCGATCACCGTCAAAATGACAGATTTGCCACCCACTTTCGGCAATCCCTCCTCAAAGTCCATGTGATCCTCCAAAGTCACCATGTGGAGGTGTGGGCCGGCGCCGGGTGGGTTGGTGCCGTGCCACACTATCGCCCGTCCTTGCCGCTGGAAGCGCATCGTCCTATGGTGGAAGTTCCAAGTGATGAGTCCTAGTGAACCCAACCATTGGACGCCCAGTATGACGTCAAAGCCGCCCAACGGAATCGTGAGGAAATTGAGGATGAAATCTTCGTTGTCGATGGAGATGGGCGTTGCACGGCAGATGCCGCCACTTGTCACATGGTCGCCGTTTGCGACTGCCACTAACAGTCCCATGCGTGGCGTGAGGGATAACCCAACTCGTGCGACCAATTCGGCCGCCACAAAGTTGTGGGTTGACCCAGAGTTCACCATGGCTAGCAGGTGGATGCCGTTGATGGTGACGGCCAGCTGCATCGTCTGGGTCTTGCGGATGCCAGTGAGGGTGAGGGAGATGGTGGCCGCCACCTCAGGTTCCTCTTCCTCGTCCTTCGAGTCGGGCTCCACCTGTAACGAAAAAATGTGCTTACAGAGTTTTTGATGCCCTGGGTGGAATTTTTCGTCACAGTTGTAGCAGAGCCCTTGGCTTCGTCGTTCCTCCATCTCAGCAGGCGTTAGGCGCTTGAATGGACGCTCGATGCTTGACGTGCCTGTTGACGTCGTGGACGAGCACGCCGCTCCGGACGCGCCGGTCGACGTGATGCTCCCTGCGGGGGCGGGGGCCAAAGAGTTGGCGCCGCTAGCTGTCGGGTTCGGTTGTGTCGACGTCGGTTTGAATGGAACCGGTCTTGGCGCGGCGGCCAACCCTCCTGTGTCGCGTGGTAAGGTGGCCAGGCGTTCATATACCCGAGCCAGGTCCATGGCCTCCTCCAAGTCACCAAGCTTCTGGAGCTCGACGTGGGTTTTGAGTAGCTCGCCCAAACCTGCCGTGAACAACATACACTAATGTTCGTCGTCTAGCTGGCTAACGCGCGCTAGCTGCATCAGAAATTGTTCGGTGAAGTCGTCCACCGTGCTAGTCTAGCGAAGCGTCGTTAACTCGCCTAGGGGATTGTGGCAGGTTGGTGCCCCAAATCGCTGAGAGACTAAGTCGGTGAAGTGTCACCAGTTCGGTGTGCCCTCCATGTGCTCTAGACACATGTACCAGAGCTGTGCCGCCCTTGTCAAGTGATACGTGGCCAGCCATACCTTGTCCTCGATCGGCGTTTGCTGACCTTGGAAGAATGAATTGTTCGCAGCGATTGATCCATGGAAGCGGGTCTTCCCGACCGTCAAATGTCGGAACAGTGAGCTTGGCGTAGCGTGGCAGATTCCGGGACTCGCCACCAAATCACCCGGGCATGAGGCTGGTATGGCCGAGGTGGAAGTCCCCAAGCCCGAATCCGATCGCTGGCCCACGCATGACCTTGAGTGGCGATGTAAGGCCGCCAGCACTCTGATCCGCAGCGATGGCGGAGAGGTCGAGGCTGCGGCGTCTCGTTAAATCCCCGATCAACAGCCTCTTCACTAACTGGCCGCCCTACAGCGCAAGCAACCGCTGGTCATGGTGGCGAAGACGGCTCCCGATCAAGGTAAGTCGGCCGGCATGAGTGTCGAGCTGATCCAAAATTTCAGGCAGCAGCTTAAGTTGGTTGCCGGTGTTCTCCGTGAACTTCGTCATCATCTCCTTGAAGTTGTCGTCGAAACCCCCACCGTTATCCATGGAAGAAGGAACAGCGGTTGGCTCTGATACCAAGATGTCAAGGGATGAGCGCTAGGAGCGGAGGCGGAAGGGAAGAATCAATTCAAGAGGATGAGGATTGCGTCGGGACGCCGTGGTGGGCGGCGGCCAAGAGAAACCCTAGTCGCTGGCAGCGAACAGGGAGGAAGGACGGCGTGGATGAACAGTCACAATGAATAGTATGCGATGGCCAGGGGATTGGGTAACAGCCAATCCTTTGCGGGTTTTTCTATTCCTGCATATGCTCCTTATATAGGAGTACAATCTGAAATAGAAGGTTAATCCTTCCCCGGACTAGGACTCTAACTCTTATCTGAAATAGAAGGTTAATCTTTCCCTGGACTAGGACTCTAACACTTACTCTTCCTAATACAAACTTCCCTAATTGAAACCTTCCTAATTGCAACCGCCTAAAGCAATACATTGGACTCTTATGCAACCTCTAGGGCCGGCTACTCTGCCGCTAGGGCCGGCTGCTCCTACACCTTGTGGCACCAGCCGTAGACGCAGCCCCACATGACATTGTGAAGGACAAATAGGGAACCCTGATTTCCCTACAAATAAAAAGTAACCAAGAATTGATATGAGAAACTTCATAATTTAATGAGCTCTTTCGCTATATTTAGTGTATCTCTATTTGATATTATGTGAACCTCAAAAGGTTTGTCACTTTGACAGAGCCATAGTGACATGTTAATACGACGATGATTGCTTTTGTTAGATGACTTGTATAGGGTGTTCTTTGCATATTTCCATACACATGTAATTTGTATATGTTGGCCTTTAGGCCCATTAAAATAGATAAGGTTTCATTCCAACATGGTATCAGAGTCATGGGCCTCTCTCTCTCTCTCTCCTGATCTCAAAACCACCGCCACCCCTAGCGAGCGACGCGCCGGGCCTCCCTTGCGCCGGATCCGCCGCACCTGCTCCCGGGATGCCGCCTCCGTGCTCCTCCCCTACTCGCCGCCTCCTGCTCTCGCCTTGGTGTCTGACCGCCTCATGCTCCGGCCGCCACTTCTACTCTCGCGCGCCACCGAGCTTCGAAGTCGCGCGGCTCCCATGCTCGAGTCTTCCCACCACCGAGCCATCCTGCCACTAGATCCCGTTGCCTTGAGCAGCTTGCCGCTGGAACCTACCACCTTGAGTACCTCGCGTCCGGAACCGCATGCAACAAGGCGTCCGACAAGACCCCTCCGATCAAGACCAAGAAGCTCGCATGGGAGGGACACCTCGACCGGTCAGACCTTCCTTCCCAGCTCTACCGGTCGACCACCACTACACACCTCTGCTTTTTGCTACGCCCTCATCGCTTCCTTTGCTCACTGGCACCATCGTTTGGGTCATCTTTGTGGATCGCAACTGTCGTCTCTAGTAGGTCGTGGTCTTCTTGGGTCTATTTCTAGTGACACCTCTTTACCTTGTATGGGTTACAAGCTTGGCAAGCAGCTGCAGCTCCCCTATTCCTTTAGTGACTGTTTTTGCTCGTCCTTTTGGTCTTATTCACTCTGACGTTTAGGGTCCGGCTCCCTTCATTTCTATAGTGGGTCATCGATACTATATGATCTTTATTGATGATTATTCTCGTCATACTTTGATCTATTTCATATCCTCTCGCAAAGATACCACCTTCGCAGCTTTGCCAGGTTCGCTTGTCCTTTTCCACCTCGTGAGCGCACCAAGCTGTCTGCTTAGTCAGTTGAGTGTGTTTTTCTTGACTACAGGCTTGAGCCTAAGGGTTATCGTTGTTACGACCTTATTGCTCGTAGGATGAGGATCTCTCGGGATGTTACCTTCGATGAATCCCGACTTTACTACCCTCGTTCCCCTACTGTTTGCTCAAATTCTCTTGTTGAGTTGATCTCCTTTCTAACTTCCTGGCCACCAACTTTCCACTTCTGTTTCACTTCTTCCTACACCTTCGCTTTCCTCCGGCTACACCTGTTCCACCTCCGCCGGAGTTTCCTTCAAGCTCTTTTATTGAGATTTCACCTTTTTCCCTGCACTACTCTCGTTGTCCTTGCTCTACTCCTTCTCCAGTTGAGCCTCCATCTTTGCTGGGCTCTGTTCCCAGCTCTCCTTCTCCGTCCTTGTGGGTCTTGCTCCGCCTTCTCCCAGATACGATCTTCGTGATCGTCGCACTATCAAGCCTTCTGAGCGCTACGGCTTTGTAGCCGCTGCTCTTTCTGAGCCTACAACCTACTGTGAGGCTGCTTCTCACCCTGAGTGGCAGTTCGCGATGTTTGAGGAGATTGCTGCTTTGGAGCGTACTACTTGCGCGTCATTCCCATCACGTGCAAGTGGGTATACAAGATCAAGACCAGCTCGGATGGTTCTCTTGAACGCTACGTGGCTCGTCTTGTGGCGTGTGGTTTTCAGTAGGAGCATGGTCGTGACTACGATGAGACCTTCGCTCCTGTCGCCCACATGGCCATTGTTTGCACTCTCCTTGCTATGACTTCTGTTCGACAGTGACCCATCTCTCAGCTGGACGTCAAGAATGCATTTCTCAATGGCGAGCTATGTAAGGTCTACATGCAGCCGCCCCCTAGGTATTCTATTCCTGTTGGTATGGTTTGTCGCCTTTGTCATTCTATGGGCTCAAGCAAGCCCTCGTGCTTGGTTTGACCGCTTCTCCTCTGTGTCACTGCTGCCGGCTTCTTCGCCAGTGATCACGACTCTACCCTCTTTATATACACCTCTCCTCAGGATCGGACGCTCCTTTATTAGGTTGATATGTGTTATGAATAATGTGTGTGTATTCAAGACATAAGACTAAACCCTAGTACAAGGGAAATACCATAAATACCCTAAACCCCTCTCTCAAATGCAAGGTGTATGCAATAGCATTGCATTTGGAAAGGGTTGACACTACAATAGGAAAAATCCAAAGTCCGAGTCTTCATAATGTCATCGTAGCGTGCAGCCCTTGGAAAATATGTCGAGCATCAAAAGATCTCCTTCCATCCGGGGTCGTGCGACGGCCCATAAAGCACAAGGTGCAGGGGCTGGGAAAGTAGAGACAAGCGGGAGCAAAGTCGACCGCGACAACACAACGAAGAAGATGAAACCGACGGAAGAAACGACACTAAATAAAATAAAAACTCAAAGATAACTAGCAGCACTAGTCACCGACTCCCCCTCTCTGTTTTCTCGATCTCTTTTCTCGAGTACCAAGCACCAGCGGAGGAGAGCACTTTAAAGCTTGCCGACATGGCCCCCTCCCCCAGCTTAAACCGATCGACCTTCTTCTCCCACCCCTGCAGCAGTAGGGTCTTGAGCAGGAAGTTCTTGACGATCTCTGGCTCGCCGTTCATGAGGAACGCGAGAGTGCTGGGCACAAAATCCCTAACAAACACCTGGTCGTAGTCAAGGACTTCCTTGGAGGCGTGGTTGAAGGCGGCGATGGTGCCGAGGGGCTGGCCACGGAAGAGGACGAGGGAGCAGCGGAGCGCGGGCGACGCACGGAGCTCGCGATCTTGGGCCGGGGAGGAGCTGTGGCGACGTGCACGGCGGGGATGAGCCTGGACGACGAGAGGCCGCCCTCGGGAGCAGAGATTGCTCCTCCCAGGGGCACCGGGCAGCGGAGGACTAGCGGAGGCTAGAAGGCGGCGGCGGTTGCAGCAAACCCTAACATTTGCTCTGATACCATGTTATGAATAATGTGTGTATTCAAGAGGCCCAATAGGCAATATATATATATAGGGTACAAAGGGAACACAAGACTAAACCCTAGTACAAGGGAAATACCATAAATACCCTTAACAATATGATCATTACTGGGGACGACTCTCAGTACATTGATTTTGTGAAGGAGCGTCTCAATCGCAGTTCTTAATAGCTGATTTGGGTCCTCTTTATTAATTCCTTGGGATTGAGGTCACTTCCATGCCTGAGGGCTACCTCTCCCAGGATTAGTAAATTCAGGATATCCTTGCTCGCGCTTGTATCACTGATCAGCACACGGTGGACACTCCTATGAAACTTAGTGTTCACCTTCAGCCCACTGATAGGGAGCCTCTTGAGGATCCTACTCGCTACCGCCATCTTGTCGGAAGCCTTGTCTACTTTGGAATCACTCGACCTGACATTTCTCCATGGTTATTAAGGTGTCACCCCCACCTTGTCGTCGCCCGTATGTGCCCCTAGGCGGCCATCCAAGGCGGCGGAGAGGATGGGGGAGGGAGAGGGCAAAGAATAGAGAGGAGGAGAGAACTTACCTCACCTCACGATTCCGGCCACATCGGCCATCAAATCGGCCTCCGCATTGCCAGATCCGCCATCCCCCGTCAAGTTGTTGATTGGCTGTGAAAGTGATGGATTGAGGCCAAAGGAGTAGATGCCACTTGTTGCGGATGGAGGCCAACGATCGGATGGAGGTGGGTGACGAGCCATGGATGGAGGTCACGAGAGAGTGACGGTTGGGCGATGTGTCAAGGCCACCAAGAAAAGGGCAATGGCAGATCGCGACTTCCACTCTCCCCTTTCTTTGACTCAACATGAGTCAGACACTCATTGTTGTGGCGTGAGGACAAACAATGGGGCCAAGGGAAAAACCCTAGTGGCTAGTGCTTGAAGTAAAGGATCCCTCCAATGTGTTGAAGACTTGAAGTTAATGGTTTAATGACCCAACAAGCACCGCAGACGAATTCTCGTTTGGGCCAAAGCATGTCAATCTTCGTGAACAGCAAAGCAAGACGGTGAATTCTCTTTTGGACCAAAGCATGTCAAGCTTTAAAGTAACAGCAAAGCAAGACAAAGTGGAGATAGAACATACCCATGTCTGTTTGTTGCCTTAGCGCCTTAGGATGGGTGTAAGGCGTCGCCTCGCCTTATGCCTTAGCGCTTAAAAGGTGTGAGGGGGGTGGGTCGCCTCGCCTCACCTTACCGCCTTAATAACCATACATTTCTCACCCTGATCGCATTCTGAGTCAGTTTGTTTCTGCCCCCACTCAGCTCCACTATAGTCACCTTTTTCGTGTTCTGCGATATCTTCGTGGAACCCTTAGTCGTCACCTTTTCTTTCCTCGCTCCACTTTTGCGCCTTCAGCGACTCGATGCGACTGGCTAACGATCGCTCGATCACGGCCTCTTTCGCTTATTGTGTTTTCCGTGGCTTACTCTCTGATTGCCTGAAAGACCAAGAAGTAGACTGTCGTTTCCCGTTCAAGTGCTGACGCTGAGTCGCTAGCCATGTCGGCGTTGATATCTGAGATCACTTGGCTTCGATGGCTACTAGAGGATTTCGTTGTAGCCAAACCTCGCGACCGACTCTCTTATCGATAGTAATCTGCACGATCAAGATTGCTTGAGATCCAGTGAAGCATAAGCTCACCAAACATATTAGAGTAGATGCTTCGTTTATGATATCGCAAGTGCAGGACCAAGTTATTGGTCTTCAGTATGTGCCTTCGAAGCTTCAGTTAACAGATATCTTGACCAAGGTACAGACTAGAGCTAAGCACAGCTTCTACCTCTTCAAACTCAGTATTGTTGATCCATCATGAGTTTAAGGAGGGTGTTAGATATGACTTGTATATGGTGTTCTTTGCATATTTTCAAACACATGCAATTTGTATATGTTTACCTTTAGGCCCATTGGAATAGATAAGGTTTCATTCCAACAGTTGTCTTATTGGAACCATAATTGCAGTGATACTGTTTCTCCAAACAGTAGCCATCTGTGTTGGCATGACTTTAACAACATATGACATTTAACGGTCCTTAAAGATAGCCGACATCAACGATTTTATTAAAATAGATGACCAAAATGCATGATAGTGCACATAGCTTGATATGTTTATACTAACTAGTTTTGTGGATATATCCTATCCATGAAGAAAAACTTCTAACATGAAAAAAGGGTAAGCAAATGATCCTAATAACACAAAATGCTTAGTGCTTGACCATGTTGAAGTTAGGAACCTTAAAGAATCTTTACTATTATAAAAGGGCTTGGTAGTGGTGGTGAGTTTGCCATCTACCTCCCTACCTCATGAGTTGGTGAGATCTTTTATAGATAGATAAACATATACATGCTTATGTTACTATAAGGATCTTCCGCAGACAGTTAGATCATATGAACATTTGGTTTATGATAAGACTCTTTGCGGCTTGTTCAATGGATGTGAATTTTGTATGCAACTTTTAGATGCAAGGAAAATTACTTTATACATATTGGTTTTCCAAGTTTAGAACATATATATGTTTATTTGAGATCCCTTGCAACGCACGGATACTTGACCAAGTTGAAGTTAGGACCCTTAAAAGAATAACATAAGATGACCACGTGGGTGGTCACATGTCTAGAGGAAAATTTATACACAGCAAGAACCATATAGCAGGTGTACTTTCTTTCCCCAGATGGAATAATGCCATACAGTGACTACGTGTTAATCTGAAATGTGGGCCACATCACCAATACTGCGAAGGCCAACCAGTAGCAATTGGGGTCATAACCCCTTCAGAGATGCAATAAGAAATCTTCTTTCCTATGAACCATGAATAACAAGCTCAAGTTTTATTTGCACAACAGAAAATGGTAATGAAATTTAAATTTTACCCTAGGAAGAAAACATATTGCCCGGTTAAATTGTCGATGTTTCTTGTACGCTGTAGTAGTACAAGTTGAGGAAGAATTGCAACAGCCTCTAGGTAAATGGAAAACGTCCACATCACCTAATCAGGGTAACAACAAAAAGCTCAGTCATCATTTATAGAAATAAAGAAGGGAAGGAGAATATACCAATTCCTACTTGAGATAAACTAATGTCTGAAAGTTTATACTATCTACAAAACCAAGAAAGATGGTTTGATAAAGTACCTCCTTGAACGTGAACTTCTCATGTATAAGCAAGGCCAAGAGAAGACAAGGCAGAACAAGAAATTGATGTCGGAATGTGTCATGATCCTTATCATATGATCTGCGGACCATTTTGTGGCGCCTTATATACCAAACAATTGAGAACGAGCTACCTAGGAAAATCAGCTTCATGATCGTATTGTACAGGGATATAAAGTCTGTAAATATGTCCAAGTAGCGAGTGGCGAAAACAAGAGCATATAACTCTTGTGTCCTCAAGGAAACACCTACAAGGAGCAAAAACTGAATCTTATTTCATGAATCATGTTAGTTATTGCATAAACAATACAATAATTGTTCAAAACTATAATCATCAGATGCCTAGAAGAAAAATAGATGGTCAAAGACATGCATGTCATTCCTTTTACCGCACTAATGATAACTATCACATATTCGAGATGTACCAACTCACTTTCAAATTCATGCCCAAATTGTTACAATTAAATGTGCTGGCAAAACATATAGCCCTGAAATTGTTTGACAGCACACCGTATAATAATCTTACAAAAGCATACAGCATTCGCGGTTATTAAGAGAAAGCATTAAGGTCTCTTGCATGTGAACTGCAACTGCAAGCATGATGGTCATAAACCGCAAGAAGTTAAATTGTATCCGACTAGCGAGTAATGACTAGAAAAAAAAAGTCGTGGACAAGAAAAAATCTTATAGCCATGGCTCCTTGAAGTTGGCAAACATATCTAGAAAATTTAACTAGAAAATAAGAAAATAGATGTGGTAGCGCACTGATAACATACTTTTCAGGTTTCCTTGTAATTAACCAATAAACAGTATGGCCAATGATCCATCATTTCCTAAGAATCAGGACATGAAGTTTTTTCCACGCATATGACACACAGCTGCTGTATATGAATCTCATTTTAGCATGCTTCAACACGATAACCGCTAACAAGTACAGCATGCAGAACAGCTACATAAAAGGTGGGTGTAAGCATACAAACAAAGGCTCTACAACACCAACCATCTATTACTCAATGTAATTATACATAAACCTAGGCAGTTGCAACAAGCAATTAACATACACGAAGCCCACTTCTTGTACCGTTGATTAGAGAAAAAAACATCTTCCTACTGGAATATACCAACATAATAGCTACATATATTCAAAAGGTTTGCAATGGCTGGACAAACCAGTGGATCAATGTGCACCCATATCCCATATGGAGGTATAGACAAGACAACACTTACATCCAATTGCCAGTTTTGAGAGGATCTGACTACCAACTTCTAATATTAACCACAATGGAGTTGCAGTATCGACCAAATGTTTAAAAAATGTAGGCTCATCAGCAATGCCAATGCTGTAGCTAGAGCAACCAAGATCCCAGCTTTCCTCCAACCCCCAATCTCTACATGTATCTGATCAAAAGCCTCCCAAAGAAGGAATACAACATCTTAACTAGTCCAATTGCACTCCAAAGCCTGATAGCCAATATGCCCCCCTTCCTCAAATTACCACCAGAACAAGACTTCAAACCTCAAAATCCATCCAAAAACCACCAAGATTTGGCCTCACAAAACAGTATTCCCTGCACCCTACTCCCCATGATCCAGAACCAGCCCAACAAGGCGGCACCCATCAAGGCACGCCCAAGATCCCCAGCTTTCTTGAACTGGCCCGAAGCAACCAATCCAGGAAAACACCAGAAAGTTCGAAGAAATGTGGGTGGGGAGAGATGGCGTGCGGGTGGGTGGCTATCAGTTCCTCACCGGCGCAGGACTTGATGGTGTGGATCTTGAGCAGGAGGACTAGGACGCTCATGAGGTGCGTCATGTCGCCGGCGAGCCTGAAGGCGTTCATCTCGCCGGGCGATCTGGGCCGCCGGCTCGGGTTCCGAGAGTCTACGGCCCACGGCGCGGCGCGGCGCGCTCCGGTCTCCCGTCGCCGTCGGGTGGGCTGTGGAATTTGCGAGTGTGATCCTCTCCAACGTGCACGTCCGGGGTCTGGGAGGGTTGGAGGAAGAGGAGCGAGGAGAGCACGGGTACGGGGTCGCGCTTGAGTAGTTGGAGCCGTCCGATCAAATCCCTGGCCTTGTGCAGCCGTCCAATCAGTCTGGCGTACCAGATTAGAGGCCTGGTGCTAGGGGTGAGAGTGTTCGTTCCCACTCGTTTGGGTTTGATCCATAGAATCGAAGGTGTGTAATCTAATGTCTTCTCCAAACAGAATAACAATCCTATTTTCTGTGTGTTTATAGCATGAGATTACAATAGAGATGCACCGTGTTTCAGATGAATAAGGTGCAACTAAAACTATCCTTCTGATCTCTCTCTTTTGTCGCCCCGACCGCCCCTTATATAGCGCAAAGGGTAGAAGTTATCGCTCACGAGGCACGCCTGTCGGTTTCTTGATCTCCCACGAGGCAATGATTCTTTGTCAAGGAATTTGCTCCCCACACGATCGTCGAGCGGTTAATGTCAGAGACAGGAGGCGAGAACGTGTGATTATGTTAGAGAGACAAGAGACAAGAGAGCATGTTTCCTTTTAATGGTATGTTGCGGTGGACATACTATCTGGTCAGACAGTTAGGGCTAGAGTCGGCGGATGGGCGGCAAGACGGCACGATCTTGGTCTCGCCCACCAAGATTTTACCATCATAGCCCGACTAATAGGTGGGTCAGAAATGCGGTTTACCATCGATCATGGGCTGCCCAAGCACTAATTCGATGGCTGTTGTACTGCGTCGAGCCGACCTTAAGTCTATTTAGCCTAATCTAGTCAAGTTTAAACCTACTTAGTATTAGGTCCAAAAAAATAAGAACATAAAAATATGTAGAATTCATAAATGGATATAAAAATTGTAAAAAAAATGAGACAAGCATATTGAAAATGTAATAAAGAGCTTTATTAATGTTCAAATGGCTGCATCGTTAAAACATTTGCTAAGTAAAAACTCAACATGAGAAAACCTTGGAAAAAGAAAAAGAGTACAACCTATAGCTCTACATACATCCTTGTTCTACGTGTTATTGTCTAGGTACAGATTTTTGAACATATCTGACAACTCTGGATTTTTCACAGAGTATTGTGTTCATTAATCAGCTTGTTTTCAGCCCTTCGCATATAGGATTATCTCCACCATCTTACTTGTGAGACTTGTTCTTCTCTCCTCCAATATTCTTCCAAAAAGACAGAAAGAAGATTCGGAGGAAACTATTGAGACAAAAACAGTTAATACATCATGTGCAAGTATGGATAGCACGGGATATGTTAACTTATGGGCTTGCCACCACTGTAAAATTCCGAAGCCTTTTGAGTTAAAATCCACTGTATTGTTGTCCAGATAGGTAGATAGTTCCCCACTCCTTGGGGTTCTTGACTGAGCAGGCGACGCTGTAGAAGAAGAAGACCTGGACCTAGAGGAAAATCCACTAAAGATCTTGGCCCACATATTTATCTTGCTACTTAAGGTGGGGGCTACTGGAGGTCATTGCAAGCAGACTCCCTGAAACTTATTTTCATACTTTTGGTAAACCTCGTGTAATCGAGAACGAACTTCTGCAAAATAGTTAGTATAGTCTAACCCTGTAGCATCACTAAGAAGATCAAGTACATTACCAAATGCTTCAATTTTAGCTCTAGGATCTAAAACAAATACAAATGCATATAGGAAAGGGATTTCTCTCTAATATTTAAGGTATTTACTTTTTATGGCAACAATAGCCTCACAGAAACCAAGTCATTTTCATACAGCTTCAATTATGTAGTAATCAGAAAATACTATGCACAATGATAGGAGATGTTGATAGTGAGCGGCGGACAAAGCAACAATGGCCTTATAAAAAATTTCTAAAAGCCATAGTATCTTCTCAGCAACGAACTAATGTTCCTTAGTCAATAGTATACTACTGTCAGTGCTCTGATAGTGTTTTTGAATAAAAACAGAAAAAATGCTCTTATATGGTAAAAGACTCTTAAGCATCAGGTAAGTAGAGTTCCATCTTACCGACATGTCCAAACCGAACTTTCTTGGACATACACCCATCGCCCTACAGAAGTTCTTATATGCTACTATTCTTACGTTAGAATTATTCAAGAAAAAAATCATCGCGAAAAGCTTTAATATACGGACCCAACCTCTTCAAACCATATTTGACTATAAGGTTAATAATATGACAAGTGTATTGCTGAAGTAGCAAGAAGGAATCGTCGTATGTACTCAACACTGGAGTAAGAATGTCCATGGCTCTAGAGTTCGAAGCGGCGTTGTCTAAACTAATTGAGAATATTTTGTCTGTAAGACCAAAATCTTCCATGACTTTAATAATGCAGTCCGCAGTATTTTCACCCGTGTGTACTACACCAATTAATTTGAAACATATAACTCTTTTCTCCATTACCTAGTCGTCATTAACATAATGAGCAACTCCACTAAGATAATCCTTCCTAACTCGACCGCTCCATATGTCCGAGGTCAGGGCCACAAAAAATGTGCATGTACTAAATAATTCGTTTATTTTATTATGGCGTTCATTGTAGTATTTTACCAGATCCCTAGTTGTTGTTTGTCTAGAAACGGTAGAAAAATCTAGGATTATGTGCAGTCCTAATGTAATTTTGCAAAGCAGCACACTCCCTAAAGCCTAATGGTAAATCCTCAGAAGCAATTAAACGACAGAGAGATTGACGAGCTACCTCAGGATCGTAATCCCAGCTACGTACCGTACCATCGGGGTTGTACTGCAGCTGCATCTGCCTCATCACCAATCCTTGCTTGGCCTTACATCTTGTAGCATGTCTAAGCAAGTGCCTCATTCCACCTGTAGACCTTGCAGACAATTCATTACAATAAATTTTGCAAACAACATATGGTACCTGATTTCCCTGTGCGTCTTGCTTGGTTGTCTGTCGAAAGTCTCCCACACTCCCGATGTAGACGACATCGACCTCTTTGCTCCGGTGGTCACCGACGTAGATGCTGCCGTGGAGCCTGATGACGGAACTCCGCCTTGCCCTTCCGATTGGCTTGACGCAGCCGCAGCCACCTCTATGGATGCAACTTCTTTCGGTGAAAGTCTGTAGTCACCAAGAGCAAAACTGTCGTAATTGTCCATAATGAAAACTGTAAAATCGAAACTAATACTATTATTACTTTCATCCAAGCATAACAAGTATTAACAATAAAAGTATGAAAAAAATAGCATTGTACCTCTTTTGCTCACTTGCTGCCGAAAATTGATTTTTTTCAAAATTTCGTGAAGTTTTTTTGAATTTTGCCAAAGTATCTCACAGCAGATTTAAATTTGCACACCAGAATTTAAAAGAGAGATTGAGGAATGGATGGGTGCTGAATGAGGGGGTATGGTGGCTATTTATAGAAAATATTTTGGGATTTTTTTTGAACTTTTTTGCTATTTTTAAAGATCCAAACAGTAAAAAACAACCAACGACCGGATTCTAGTCGAGTCGTGCCATACCAGGCATGGCCCATGAGCCTGCTATTGGTCGCCTCCCCGCTGGCCTTTGCCAAGATTGCCCATTGCTGCGCCCACCGCCGCCTTTCTTCTTCCTCCTCCTCGCTCACAGGCGCTGAGGCAATCGCCCGCCAGATGCACCCAAGTACGACACGCCACAGCACCGCTACTGCCTCCATGCCACGCCCCTTCACTCGCCTCCTACCTCTATGCTCCACACCGCCTCCACCTCTTCCGCTCCTCCTCCTTCTCCCTACGCGCTGGCCCCTTCTTCCTCCGCGCTGGCACCGCCCCGCCCTCCTCCTCCTCTTCCTCCTTTTCCTCCTCCTTCTTCCTCTGTGTCGGCACCTTCCTCCGCATCGGCGCTGGCCCGCTCGCCTCTCCTCCGGGCTCCTTCTCTCTCCGCACATGGGCTAGATGGGCCGTGCTGGGCTCGTGCCATGCCTGGCACGGCCTAACACTGTTCATGCCGTGTCGGGCTGGCCCCCCATGTCATGGTAGCGGCTCAAGCACGACACAGTTGTCGTGCAGGTCGGCACTACCATAAACAAGATGGGCGTGCTGCGTGCTCGGCCGGCTAATAGTGTCGTGCCTCGGGCCGGCCTGGTCAACACGGCCTATCTGGTCAGCTCTAGTTGGGGCACATGTTTTATGTTGGTACTTCCCCAACGAGGGGGCGATCAATGCTCGAGTTGACTTAAGCATGTTCTCCCTGACCAGAGGTATAGTGTGTGTGGAGGCTATTAACTGAGTTTTTCTTCCAACACTACTATAGTTGATAAGCTCATTTATTAAGGATTATTTAATTCTTGACACTACCGGATGCTATCCTCTCAGTGGTTTTCGCGTCTCTAGGGACCTCTTTGCCCAGTTGTTCTAGCCGACACATGTTTCTTCCTCCGCATTCATGGTGAGATGCCTCCCCCCTTCCACTGCGTTTGCGTAGGATGCTTCCCTTGTAGTGCACTATGTGTATGTGTTCTTTCTAGCAACAACAACCGTGTGATTACCATCTTATATAGACACACAGGAGCAAGGTGGTACATATCTTTACTCCTTTAAAAGACTCTAGTGATGGTGAGTGATACGTTCTCCACTTCCCTCCCACTTGTTTCTTCCAGGCCCACTTGTGAGTAAAGGAGTAAAGAAAAGGAAAAGAAGCATGCTACATGTTTCTTCTGGGCCCACTTGTGAGTTCTGAACGAGCCCAAAAGCCCTCGACCCGTCTTGTTTGTTCCGCACACTTGGTCTCCACCGAGCCTAGAGAGTGGAACCTCTTGCGCTCGACATCGCCAGCGGCCAGCTCCGGTGACCCCTCACATCGTAGATCCTCGCAACCGGTGAGTGCATCGTTCCTACCCCTACTTCGATCCGAGCTCCTACTGGGTGGTAAGAGTTCGTTAGTTTCAAGAGCATCGAAAACTTCGAGATCTTTAGAGGGGGGGGGGTGCATGGAATTGGAAATGAGAGGCTTTCTTACATTCTGTTTTAGATGCATTTTTGCTTGTTGAGTTGTTCTAGGATTGCATAGTTGTGAATCCTCACCGTTTCTAGAGTTACAAAGAAATTCATGTTCTTTTTTCAGCAGAAAAATTGCGCTAAGTTAGATGTTAGGGGAGTTTTATCGTCAGTCACTACAATCTTATCCCAACAATTTTTTTACAAGTTTGTTAGGGAAGCTAATAAATAGAAGAGAAAATTGTGTGAGATACCATATAAAAAGACCTTGCTGCCGGTATAGCATGACCAGAGGCATAGCTTGGCTGTGATACTTTCCATGCTGGAGTTGTCAAACATGATGAACAGTAGGACACATCAGTGACCAGATCGGAGATCAAAAATCCCAAAGCACAAAAGAACAAAGGAGGAAAAAAATCTCCAATTACAATATATTTACCATTTACCAACACACCAGTTCGGAGAACAGAGGATTCATATTTAGACAACAAAAAACCATGAAATGGTCGAAGGTAGAAGGGAAACCAGCACCAACAGCCTCATCGCTACATGCGAGGCTACGTTACGCCAGGATCTCAATGGCCGCCTGCCGGAGGCGCTCATCCAGATGAACAATGCACCGGTGGGTGGCATCCAGTTCAGTGTCCTTGTTTGACAGCCACCATACTGCTGTCGCCGACGACACCATGCCCATTGTCGACGGCAAGGCTGGGACTCTAGCCACGGCAAGCACGGTGGGTGACGTCAAAGGCGAGCACAACAGCGCATGTAGAAGATGGGCACGAAAGCGGTAGGGCACATGAGGTCACGGGAGGGCAGGTGTGGTAGTGCAAGTTGGAGAGAAGGCCTTAGGGAGTCATAGAGGTGTGTGGCAAGGGGAGCGCCGACGTTTGGGAGTAGAGGGCGCGTGATTCAAAGGTGCTACGCTACGAAGAGAATAGGAAGGGTGTGTTTGTTGGGCCCACATGGCGGAGCCAAAATATTGGTGAGGGGAGGGAAGTGGAGAACACATCACTCACAACCACTAGAGTCTTTTAAATGAGTAAAGATATGCTCTCCTAATAATTCCACAACAAATTACGATTTTAATTCATCGAGTGAAGCTACATCTTGCAGTCCCGGCAAAGCTGACGCGATGACAACGTTGCAGGACGAGCGTAGCGGCATAGCCCATGGTACGGAGCAGATCGAACATGGGGTGAAGGCAATACGTGTGGTGCCGCAGCGAAGGAGCCGAGGGTGTCTAAGGAGATTGGGCATGGGGCAGAGATGGGACGTGGGGTGTCAGAAGGAGAGCCGACAAATCAAATATGGCAAATAAGGAGCGAATATGTGCGAGGCGAGCTCGCCGAAAGTGCCATGGTGTAATCGAGGACTTACACAAAATGCAATGACACTTGACGTACTAAGTTAAATATGATTCTTTATTTGTTCGTAGCAAAGCACAGACATTGAACTTGTACTCTCAAAATTTGAAAGTTAACCACACAGCTGCGCGCTAGCTGGGAAAAAACTGCATATCAAAAATGTTTCGTATGCACACAGATTGTCGCATGGACTGGGAAAAGCATTATGTCGTTGTGTATGATTGCCTTTTATGTACGTGTATCAAACAATAGCAAGGGTCAGATGTAGTTACCTTTTCCATGTAGTGCCTTGCTGCTTGACTCCCCGCCATGGGTAGGCCTGCTAATGGTCTAGAAACCAACCCAAACACGCACCAGCCCACTTCAATGAAGCACATGAATCAAACCCAGCCCAGCCCACCAATCCACATTCAAAAACCAAACCAACCCAACCCATATGTAACTTCAACCCAAACCAACTCAAACCATTTACCTCAGTATGGGTTCAACCCACTAGAAACCATGGGTTCAACCCATCTGAACCCATTCCCACCCCCACAAGTCTTAGCCCACACTAATTACATCATCAAGGTGGAGCTCGTTGCAGGCAGCCTGGAGGAGGGACGCAACGAGCTACGCTGAGGGGTCGAAGGATGGGTCAGCCTTGCCATGGATGTAGGAGTGCGTGAGCGAGAGGCCGCGAAGCAGGCCCGACTACGAGGAGGAGGAGGTCGGTGTGGAGGGGGAGGTAGGCGTGGATGGGGCCTACGCTGCGAGTGAGGGGTCCTAGAGGCGATTGAGAATGGACTTGGTAGTGTGGGAGAGCTTGTAGTGCGCCTTGTTGCGCCACGAAGCATTCTTGATGAGCATCTCAAGGAAGGGCATGAAGGCCTCCACGAGGTGTGGGTCGGACTCCGATGGGGACGGCAGCAGCGCAGTGGCAACAGAGGCCATTATTTCTCGACGGTTTGGGTGGCCACGGCAGTGCCGTGTCGGGTGGATCTGGATCTGGACTAGGAGGGGGAAAGACGGGGTGCAGGGGGGTTGAGGTGGTTTGGAACTTTGGATCGGCGGGTGGGGTTGAGGGAGAAGATATAGAGATGGTCGCATGCGTAGAGTTGTAGGGTATATTGCAACTAAGAGGGTAAGGTCTTCCCACGGGCTAAAACCACGGTTGTGTCCACGGGTGGAACCATTCGGAGCCCGAAAATTTTGAACTCACACCAAACCAAACCAAACCGTTTGTACTGCAAACCCAACCCGCCCCAACCCGTTAGATGTCTCAATCCGTTTCCACTCATCCAAAGTCAATCCAAATTAAAACCCAACCCATTTAACCCATTCCAACCCAAACCATTAGCACCCCTAGCCATGGGTGACAAATTACGTTCCTCTCATCCAAACGCCGCTATGTAGTATGTATGTAAACAAGTCTGGTGTAGTTCCCCAAATATAGATCATACGGCTGAGGAAGAGTGTGCGCTACCCTGGCCAGCGAACAGTTTTCAATCCTAATAACATCGGCAAAATTTTCTATAAAACGTCACAATTTGGTGTTATTGGATGTAAGACACCTAAATTTCGTGCTTTTGCCGAAAGACACTACTAAAATGTGGCTATTTGCTAATGGACACTAAGGCTATTAAAATATCATTCCAGTTGAGAGAGGAGAGAGAAGGTTGGTAAATTGTCTGTTTTGCCCCTTGGTTTAGATCTAGCTAAGAAACTTCTCAACGAAATAGAGGACTAAAGGGAGGCAGGCATGGAAGGGGCTCGGATGAACTTGACGCCAACAAGGAAGGTCACAGTGGCGGACAACAAACAACAAAATGGATTGTGGTCGTGACGGCGATCCCAAGTGTGGTGATGGCACTACTAGAGAAGCCCTACGATGGCGGGCGCGGCCTTGCTACCATGGCAAGGACGTGATTGCGATTAAACCTAGAATATAAGCGTGTCATGAGAATAAGTGGGCCATGGGGAACTCACCGGACAAATGGCAGAGACGGGGACAATCCGAGGCAAGTTGGCGACATTGACTCGGGGCGACGAGGAGAGCTCCACACAGTGGCGGTGTTCTAGAAGAAGGGAGCTTAACCTAGGAGCTAGGAAAGATAAAGGATAGTGTAGGGATGCTATATTATGGATGAATTGGCTCGAAACTTACCAGTGAAAGGACAGCGACGGTGGGCGACGATTTTTGGTCGAAAACAAAGAAGAAGGAAGCACGGCAAGGTCCTGAGGATGGAGGACAAAATTAATAAAGGTCAATTGTATAGGGTGGTCAGAAACACAATACGACATGGATGGTTTTGAGCGATCTCATCAGATTTGACGGGAACAATGAGGTTAGGTTGCGGCGGTGTCAAGCATACTCTACCAAGTTGTCATGGCCATCATTGTCGCCAGCATTGTCGCCAGCATGCCCGATGCCATCTCCACCTCTCTCAACCACCAAAATAGGATTCCCGTAAGTGGGAACATGTGATGTGCGCCGATTTCGTCGTCTTGCCACCAGAACTCGTCATCCCCTTGACTTTTCTCCTCGCCCGACGAGCTCATCATCATCACGTTGTAGCCTCAGTTGTCCGCGTTCGTGCCAACCACCGCCGCGCCGCCATTGTGTTCGCCGTTTTCGGGAACATACTATGCGTACACCATCGTCGCTTGCTGGCCGACATAGCTCACCTTTGCTTCCCGCCATCTCCTCCTCTATTTTGGGCTGACACAAGAGGGCAAGGAAGCATAATGTCGAGCTAGACACTCTGTGTAGGCGGTTGAACCAGACCGACCGACCGACCGAGCCAGGCACTATGCGTTGAGGGCATTGAGGTCATTTACAATGTTTCTCTCTCCTAATCATCCGTATATATTATTTCAGTGAGAGGAGAGTCCAATAGTAAATAGCCACCTTCTAGTTGTATCTTTCGGCAAAGACACGAAATTTAGGTGTCTTACAGCCAATAACACCAAATTGTGATGTCATATAGCGAATTTTGCCAATAATGTCATACCCATCCTAAATGCTTCGTTGACATCAAGAAAGCAAACAAAGTGAACATACATCAAGAAAGTATTACTATCCCTGTTCTTCTTTACTCATCGTTTTGGACATCGACATAGTCTCCAATACACACCTATGACCAATTCTTTTTCTTTTTTTGATCAAAAAACAGCATGCGAGTCTCCTACTATGGACCAATACCTTTTCTAATTATATATTAGTACAAATTACTAAAATTGTAATGGTGTGAAAGTATTTTTGATGATAGATATAGTAATATCATTTCCACCACATGATAAATCCAAATAATTTTGTGTATATTAGTAGTCAAAGTTTTAAAAGGTTGACTGCACGCTTTCTAACACGACATCTAAAAAAGAACGGAGGTAGTAAATTGAAGCGATTGATGGGGTATAGTCATCACGATGTTCTTTCAGGGCACTCCCAATGCGGTGCCATCAACTGTGTCTATGTGGTGTCACATATAATTGAAGCTGAGGTGGAGGAGAAATTAAAGAAGAGGGGGAGAGAAGTTGTGTCTCATGCAAGGCATAGCTTGAGCACAAAGGCCAACAAGCAAGACACAACAAAAACTTGCATTGTGAAGGAGGGTTGTCTACCTACACTGCTTTAGAGAAGGACAAGAGTAAATGACAGGTCAGAGAAATAAATAGAAATTAGCAGTATAGATCATACAATGCATTAGAGAGGTTGTATCTGGTATTATATCTATATGACATGGCAATAGACATGAATTTGTAGTGTCTGCATTGGGATTGCCCTTATAACACCCTCCGTCCTAAAATATAAGTCCATTTTGACTTTTTACAACCTCCAACATTACACTTTGACTGTAATTTTGTATCATGACATACTAGAAAAAAGAAAATTATATTATGAAAGTATTTTGATATACAAATCTAATAACATTATTTCATATAGTCATTTATATATTTAACATGTATTAATGATCAATATTTTTAAAACCTTGACCTTACAGATCCCAAACAAACTTATATTGTAGGAAAGAGGGAGTATATTTTTCTACATGCACCACGTGTACTGTCAACGAAACACCATCTTGTATCAGCTTGTACGAGCTAATGCAGCCAACCAAACATCTCTACTTGCATCATCTACCAACCAAACAAATATGTATTGATCAGGTCGAACCAATATGCAATTAACTTTCGTAATCCCTGAATAAAAAGCTAAAGAAATATCATTTTGGATGTGATGTAAAAAAGCTAACTGAAAAGATCTCTAGAGAATCGAAAAACTATAGAGAATTGCGATAGGGGCTAATCTCCAAATTCACCCAGAATATGATAAAATGGGGAAAGTAGCCTTATAGATACTACTTAAAGCTATCTAAAAGCTAAAACTTGGAGATAATATTTGTGATTATGTCAATCATTCAACTCGAGCCTTATAGCCCTTATAGAGGTATTTTACCCCGCTAAAACTCAAAATGACAGCTACGGTAACTTCCGACAAAAGTAACCGTTTACTGCCTGAAGACACAGTGAAGACCGAAATGCATTACAACCGTGGATCTTCATTTAAAAGCTTCTGAGATGATGTCCTCCGCTAGATCTTCATAAGTTCACGAAACGTTTTCTCCCACATTCAGATGTAACTTCCTTTCTTCAGAGTTCAACACCAGTTCCTAACAATTAACCCCTGTTCAAATAATTCCTTGTCCTCAAGGATTGGTTTCAGGGAACCAACCTCGAATCGTTTCCTGATAGAAATCTAGAAAAATTCCTTTAATAAAGTTGGCATCTTCCCAAGTCGCATCATCTGGGGCTAATCCCTCCCATTGAATCAACCATTGAGTAACCAACTTTCGATTTCTGGGACACAATCTAGTCTACATTACCAGTGTTGGAACTATTTTCACCTTGCCATTTTCGCCCACCATTGGAGGATCATGACTGGGAACTGTGACTGACATGAAAAACTAGGTGAATACCCACACCCTCCGGCAATTGTAATTTATATGCTAATTTGTCGATTCTCTACATTACTCTGAATGGTCCATAGTACTTAGTGGTAAGTTTCAGCGAATGTCGCAGCCTGAATACAGTTAGCCTGTAAGGTTGCATTCTCAAATATACAAGATCCCCAATCTGGAATTCCTTTTCAGATCTCTGTTTATCAGCATATTTCTTGATTCTATTCTGAGCTTGAGTCAAATTATCTTTCAGGTGTTGTAGCATTGTTTCTTCCTCAGTCAAGAAATCCCTGACTTCTTCATTCTTATGTCCAGGAACTGACATATCATAGATTAAGGGAGGAGGAAACCCATACAGAGCCTGGAAGGGTGTAATTTGCAAATACATATGGTAGGTAGTATTTTACCACCATTTCGATAGTGATAACCAATAGTACCACCTTCGAGGCTCACTGAATGCCATGCATCTCAAATATGATTCTAAACACTAATTGACCCTTTCGATCTGTCCATCCGTTTGTGGATGATAAGCTGTGTTTAATCTCAACTTCACTCTCAAAGATTTGAATATTTCCTACCACAATTTACTTGTAAAAATCCGGTCCCTATTTGAAATTATAGCCATTGGGAACCCATGCAGCTTAAACACATTGTCAATGAATGCTTGTACTACTGTTTGTACTGAGTAAGGATGAGATAAGGCTATGAAATGGGAATATTTGGTGAATCTTTCTACTACAACTAATATAACCTGTTTACCATTTGATTTTGGCAGTCCTTCGATAAAATCCATCGAAATGTGAGTCTAAGCCATATCCGGAATAGGTAATGGGCTCAGCAGTCCTTGGTAATAATAATGTTCAGCTTTAGATTTTTGACAAATGGCACACTCTTGGACATAATATTCCACTGATTTCTTTAACCCAGGCCAATAAAAGATTTTCTTCACTTGCTGGTAGGTAGCCCTCTTGCCAGAATGACCACCGATAGATGAAGCATGTAGTGATTCAATGATTTTGAGTCTCATAGGAATATTAGCCCCAACATACAATCTTCCTTTATATCTCAGAATTCCAGCACGCAAGGAATAGGGCGGCGCTGCATTTTTGTCAATGAGTAACTATTCCAATAATTCTCTACAGTGCTAATAATCCTGATAACTGTTCTCTACCTCCTCAATCTAGGTTGGTACTTTCACTGAGACTGCCATGCAGTGTTCCCTTCTAGATAAAGCATCAGCCACTTTATTTTCTTTTCCTTTCTTGTACTCAATGGTATAATTGAACTCCAAAAGCTTAAGAATCAGTTTATGTTGAATTCCCTCTGAAATTCTTTGCTCAGTGATGTATTTTAGACTCTTTTGGTTTGTCTTGATAATCAGTTGGTTGCCCAGAAAGTAATGTCTCCATCTTTTCAATGCCTCCAAAATCGCCATCGCCTCTTTATCAAAAGTTGATAGTGCTGCTGATCATTGTCCCAATGCTTTACTAAAATAAGCCAATGGCCTGCCCTTTTTCATGAGCATAGCTCCAATACCATTGCCACAGGCATCAATTTCAATTACAAAAGGTTCCTGAAAGTCTGGTAATGCTAGAACCGGGGCAGTAGCCATACAATGCTTCAACTGTTTAAATGCTTCATCTTGAAGTTCACCCCATTGAAAGCAATTCTTCTTAAGCATATCATGTAATGTCTGCAAATTTTGCCGTAATCTTGGATAAACCTCCTGTAATACCAAGTTAAACCTAGAAAACTCCTCAATTGGGTGATGTTCTATGGTGTTTGGCACTCTTGAACTGCAGTAAGCTTCTCTGGGCTAGTTGATACCCCATTTGCATGAATCACTGTCCCAGGTACTCCACCTAACTCACTCCAAACACACATTTACTCATCTTGGCATACAATTGATTTTCTTTTAATACCTGAAATACTATGAGCAGATGTTGCACATGTTCTTGTAAGTTTTTGCTGTAAACCAATATATCATCAAAAAAATACAAGAATGTACCTTCTCAGATGCTGAGCAAAAATTGAGTTCATAAGAGACTGGAATATAGCAAGGGCATTTGATAGACCAAAAGGCATTACTAGATATTCATAGTGACCAAAATAAGTCCTGAAAGCTGTCTTGTGTACATCTTCCTCCTTCATCCTCACTTGATGATAACCTGACCTGAGGTCTAGCTTTGAGAAGATGTTAGCCCCATTCAGCTCATCAAGAAGATCTTCTATTACTAGAATGGGAAATTTGTTCTTGACTGTTTGAGCATTAAGCCTTCTATAATCATTGCACATCCTCCAAGATCCATTCTTCTTTCTAACCAATATGACAGGTGATGCATATGGACTCTCACTTGGTTTGATAATTACATAATCCAATAATTGTCTAACCTACCTTTCCAATTCTTCCTTCTGTTGGTGCGGAACTCTATATGGACTGATGTTAGGTGGTTCAAAATCCTCTTTCAGGGGTATAGCATGGTCATAGTTTCTTTTTGGTGGAAGCCCAGTAGGTTCCAAAAAAACTTCCTGGTACTGATCTAATACCTTTTCTATCTCAATGTGTATTGCCCATGTTCTCTCCTCTTGATTCTCACCAGACTGCACTAGGCTAGCCAGTAATATAAACCCCATTGCCCCCTTGCACGTCAATCTTTGAGTCTGTTTTGAGCCTAGCATTATTGACTTACTTGATTGAGATACATCTGAATAAGTGATGGACTGAACACCCTCTTTCATAATGGTCAATTCTCTCGTTTTCAGATTAATAGTCATAGGACTGTGCTAATAAATCCAATCTCCTCCTAGAATCACTTCATACTTCTTCAGATCTAGCAATCTGAAATTATCACAAAATAATTCCCCTTGAATTTTATATGAACATTCTCTAATATGGGATCCTGTATGCAGATTTCCACCTCCTGCAATTACCACCTTAGTCATCTCATTGTTAATGATCTTGCAATTGGTTTTGAGGGCAAACTTGTGATCTATGAAGGTATTAGTGCTCCCACTGTCCAGTAATGCTACACCTCTTTTTCCCCCAATGGTGATAACTACTGTCAGTGTGGATGAAGTTGTAATCCCCTTGACTACCTGTTTAGATATTTGCATTAGCTGTTCTTCCTCTTCTTTACTAGTCTCAATTTGGTCTTCCTCATTTGTTCCTTCTTGCTCTATTTGTATGGGATTTTCTTCTTCTTGTTTAGTGATCATGGCATTCACAACCAGAGCTTGTTTACACTTATGTTGCGGTGCCCATTTCTCAAAACATTTCCAGCATTCCCTTGGTCTCCTCACTTTGTTGGTAGTTGGATTGTTTCTGTTTTGGAATGCTTCTCTTGGCTTCTGCTTCACCTGTAGTCTTCCCTGCTGATACTAGTTTTGTTTAGATTTTCCAAACCCAGTTAACTTGCTACTCTTCTTGTATTATAAACCCTTCTCATAATCCTTGGCTAACCAATAAGCATCAGTGAGGCTATTGGGTCTTAAAGGTCTAAGATGACATTTAATCTCATCTTTAAGGCCATTGACAAAACTGACCACATAATATTACTCTCTCAGATATGGATGTTCCTTCTTAACTACTACCATACTCTCCTCAAATTTATCGATGTAATAGGAGACTAGAGTGTAATTCTGTCTAAGGGAGTGGAAATTATCCATGACATCATATATACTGCAATCAGCGAATCTATTACATATTAATTTATAGAATTGGGGCCATGGAGGTGGGTTGATTTGTATCCCAGAACTTTGTAGCCAAATATCATCTCTTCCAAAGACATACATCTATGCCATATCAATTCTACATTCATCTGGCACTTCTATCATTTCAAAGTACTTCTCTGCTTGCCTGATCCACCCTAAAGGGTTATCACCATTGAATTTTGGAAACTCCAATTTTGGCCCTTGAGAAATTGATCTCCTGAATTGATTCACCCTTTCCATCCTCATGTTAACATGCTCTCCCCTTTCTGTCATCACTCCAATTCGCTAGAATGTAGGTGTGATAGATTCGGATACTAGAGGTGAGTACTGTACATGCCGAACAGGACCAAACGGCCATGTATGTTCTCCCATCCTATGTTCTGGGGATTCTTCCAAAATCACACCCGTAGTACTATTTACATTAACACCTCCAACTTCACTCATCTTTTTCATCAAGTCTCGTTCTACTTCTGACCTGATTACTTGATGTTCTTGAGGTAGGCCTCCACGATTTCCTGTTTGAGCATGGCCGCCTCTAGGCTTTCACTTTGATCCGCTCCTGGTCTGTTGCTCCCTCGAGTCATGACCACTCAGATCTGAGGGTCCTTGATCTGGGATTTTATGGTTGAACTATTCACCAACCTTCCTTCTACCAGATCTGGGACCCAAGATTGGGGATTTTATAGTGAAGAACTCACCAACCCTTGCTCGAGTAACCAATCAGATCGCTTCTGCTTTGCCAAGGAATCGCTGGCTCTGATACCAATTGAAAAAAACTCCAGAGAATCAAAAAACTCCAGAGAATTGCAACGGGGGTTAATCTCCAAATTCACTCAGAATCTGATAAAACGGGGAAAGTAGCCTTATAGATGCTACTTAGAGCTATCTAAAAGCTAAAACCTGGAGATAATATTCGTGATTCTGTCAATCATTCAACCCAAGCCTTATAGTTAGGCCTGTTAATGGGTTGAAACCCACCCCAACCCACTTCAATACAGCACATCAACCCAACCCAGACCAACCCACTACTCCACCTCCAAAACCCAACCCAACCCAACCCATATGCAACTCCAACCCAATTTCCTCAATATGGGTTCAACCCATTTCTAACCCATTTTCAACCCATTTCCAACCCATCCTTTTGCAAAAGAAAGTTATCCCAATGAATCCCACCCAATGGACACTGAGCCAACGAATCCCAATCCATAGCCGCCTCTGCCTCGTTGTCGCTTCGCCACCTCCTCCTCCGCCCACGCCTCCCCCTTCCCTGCTCTAACCTGCGCTCCAGGGCGCCACCGCTGTAGAAGAGGTGCAAGAAAACAGCGCCGCCATGACACAATAGAATTATCCAACTCACAAAAGCATAGAAAACGGAGGGGAGAAGGGAGGGCAAGTTGTTGTGGGGACTGGGGACGCTGATAACCGCCGCGAGGGCTGTCCCTCGCCAAGGTCGTCGTCCGCTCCTCCATGCTGTTGCTCCATTTCTTGTCTGATTCCCAATCTTCGTGTGGTCAGATCTGAGATCTCCGTCCTTGGGTCACATGAGAAGATGGATTGTGCCGTAGTCGCCGTTTGCTTGTGGGTGAGATCTCTTGATTTATTTGGGTTTCTTGATCTCCTTTTTTCTTCTCCGATCTAAGCATTTTGCTTGTTTTTTTGACTTTAAATTTGGATTGGGATTTGGGAAGTGGAGGAGGGGGAACAACGACGCACGCAAGATCCTCAAGCACAGCCAATCCGGTTGTGTTGTGTGTACTACATGCGCAAAGGAATGAATTTCTCCGCGTGTTCCTGCCTTTCCAAGGAGTTACCACTAGACACGCACGAGGCGTACCAGCAGACTACGCCGCGCAGGTGAGGGAGGAGGGAGCTAGCAAACCCATGGAGTGAACCCTATTGCAACATCCTGTAATACCCCAAATTTAATTTAAGTAAGAAGAAATAAATTAGGGAGAAGGATCAATTAGAAAAGTGAATTAACAGAAGATTAGAGGGGGAAGTCTGCAAATATTAGACAACCTGGGCCGGGGCTTCTGGCCCATTTCAATTCGGCCCATAGGTGGAGGTGGGGCATGGCCATATAAAGGGGGCAAACCCTAGGCGCTTATTCCTCCCCTGTGGCCGCCACCCTCTCCCCTTGTGGCCACCACCCCCTGGCCTCCTCCCCTGCGCCCAGCACCTCCTCCTCCTCCGGTGAAGCCCCTCCTGCTGCCGGCAAAGAGGATCCCCATAGCTGCCGGCCGACTGGAGGAGGAAGAACGACACCGGGGATTGGTGGTGATTCGGCCAAAAGAAGAGAGAAGAGGAAGAAGAGAGGAAGGGAAGAGATCGTAGGCACGGGATTGTCGTACTCAGTAGGTCCTTCATCGTGTCATCAAGGGTAATCGCTGTTCCCCCTTGATTAGATGCTTAATTAGTTATTTTAGCAAAGTCAGTTGATAGATCACGTTCTGTCCAGTAGATTGGACAATGGTTTTCATGTCTTTAGATGTAGAATATGGGGATCCAATCTCTTAGAGATAGTTGGGTTATATCCTTAGCTTTCCGTGGCCGCCAAGAACGCCCAAATCCGATTAACGGTCAGAGAGTTATGATTTATTTAGTGTCGCTGTCCTGATAATCTGTCAACATCCAGACAATTTTGTAGAAAATTGGGTTAATCCATTAGTTAAAGAAGAAATCAGAGGATCTCGTTATAACGAAAAATGTGGGTAATTTAATTAGATTTCCAGAAAGTTAAAGAACGCAAGATTTGGACTTTCATAGCAAAAGTTATGATAATTTTAGTGTACTGTCCAGAGAACCCGACGTGATAATTGATGTTCTGTAGATTGGTTTGGTAGGGGCAGTAGATGGCAGAATCAGAAGGGCTCCCCAACTAAGTTTATTTAGGTAATTTAATTATCTTTCCATAAAGTATTAGAACATCGTATTTGGACTCCTGAGAAGAAAGTTATGTATTTTAGAAGTTGACTGTCCGCAGTGAACACCAAATCGATCGGTAGAAATTGGAAGATTGAAAACGCTTGGAAGTTCAACGAGTTCAAATGTGTTCTTATTTATGCTTTTGGTCCAGTATGCTTATCTTAGTTTGGGTTATCATTATGTTCAGGTGGGAGCGTGATCCCAGGGGCAGCTCCCTCTTCGCGTCCACCGTTCTCGCACGGTTGAGGCAAGTATTCGGGTTGTAGAATAATTATGATTGTTTGCTGAGATTGATTGTGTCTTGTTCGTAATAGCCATGCATGGATGTTAATGTGATGAATTAAAATATATCTTGGTAAATGCAAGTTATGGTTAAAGCTTCCTCTCAGATGTTGTTAATGCTTACATGTTATTATGTACACGTTGAATTCATATGTTTGGAAGATGATGTCATTATACATATGCATGTAGTAAGCATGATTGAGTCTTGGTCACGTGGTGACCAAGTATGAATAGTTGAGGTCCCCGCCATGTAAATGACGGTTGAGGTCCCCACATTCGTAGAATGTGGGCAATGAGTAAAGAGGTCCCCATCATGATGATGATGGGCAAAGGTCCCTATACTTGAGGAGTATAGGCTCTTGGTCCTCGTGCAGAGTGTATAGGCAAGGGTATACATCGACGGTTGTATACCTCGCATTACCGTAAAATACGAAAAGAGATAAAGTTTAAAAGGTGCATTGCATGGTCGCATTACATAAGCATGAAGGCTATGTTTAGTGTAATGTTTAATTTGGAATATTGATGCTATGACTGTGACTTGCTGAGTCTTTGGGCTCACTCTTGCTTTGATATGTTTTAGGTACAACTGGCAAGAACGACATGCATGGGAGGGAGTAGATGTTTGGATGCACTCACTACCACACATCCTTAAGGCGACTGCCATTTAGATTTTATTCCAATAATAAGTAAACTGCTTGTGAATCACTTATGGATGGTTTTAAGTTTCATATTAATTGTAATAAGGAGAATAGCAAGTTTTGTTTATGTTTATTAGATTATCTTGCATGCCCGAATGAACTTGAATATTGAGTTTAGTGTTAATTGCTATGATTAATTGTTGGAACCTCAGATAGTTAATTATACAAAGGAGGTTCTACCGAAAATTGGTAATTGGTCTTAGTTTAGTTTTGTTTAATTTAATTTTAGTAGCATTCCAGGCTCAATGTTGAGCTGGGGTGTTACACATCCATGGGTTCAACCTGTTTTTAACCCGGATTTTTGAACCCACCCCAACCCAACCCAACCCTTCTCATGAGGAAACCCAACCTGACCCAACCCATTGGCTCTTCCAACCCATTGTCACCCATCCAATCAAGAACCCAACCCATTTAAACCGTTTGAACCCAACCCACTAACACCCCTACTTATAGCCCTTACAGTGGTATTTTCCCCGTTGGAACTCAAAATGATAGCTACAGTAACTCCCGACAAAAGTAACCTTTTACCGCCTGAAGACACAGTGAAGACTGAAATGCATTACAGCCGTAGATCTTCATTTAAAAGCCTCTGAGATGATCTCCTCCACTAGATCTTCATAAGTTCCCGAAACATTTTCTCCCACATTCTGAAGTAACTTCCTTTCTTCAGAGTTCAACTCCAGTTCCTGACACTAACGTGTTTGGAATGCACCATGCACCATGGCAAGAATGAGAGAGGCCAGCCAAGAAACACCTCAACATCTGGCCTAGGGATGGCAATCGGGTATGGCGGGTACAGGTAGTGCTCGCTCATACCCATGCCCATGACCCCTATTTCCCCCCACGAGCATGCCCGCGAAGGACGACAAGCGAAGAACCTCGCCCATACCTGCCGCTCATGGTACATTGCCGCCATGCAGCATGCCCATTTACCCACGAACAATGCACTACCGCCCATGGGTACCCATCGCCCACGGGCATACCCATCACACAAACAATGCACACATCAAGTTCATTTTAATTCACATATCAATAGTGCATCACACATTCAACAACTAAGAAAGTTCATCGCAAATCACACATCAAGTTCGACAAAACAACTAATCAAGTTCAACAAATAAAATGGAAATACAAACTGACATAGTTCCTCACACATAAACAAATTAAGCCCGCAACAAGAGTAGAACATATGAAAAAAATTTCAATTACAACATTTCAACAAATAGATGAGTATACATGAGGCAAGGTCATGTTCTTGAAATGGCCACATAAAAATAGAGCATGAGGGGTTCACTAACTAGTCAAACTTTCTTGTATCCCATAGGATGGGAAAGAGGTCGTGAGTATACATGAAACATCGATATATCTGACATCTGAAAAAGGAAAGGAAAGTAAAACGAAGATGAAAATTAATTTATCCTATGAACAACTCAAATCATGTGCTTGAACAAGCCTGTCGATGTGTGATCTTTATTCAATAGTACACCCTGGTGCATTCTCAGATCTCGTCTCGACGATTCATCGCTCAACCAACATTCAACGATAGGGATTATTATGGCATCACACTATAATGGGGATTTTCCGTCGTGTCAGGACTCAGGACACCATCACACATAGCCTGCAAAAAACTAGGCCATCCAAAATTCAGTAGTTGCCACTTGCCACATATGATCCTAACAGAGAATAGCAACTTTTAGTTGTATGGTTCCATTATAGTAGTAACTTACCATTGTGCAAATCATAATGATTTTGACCTTGTGCCTCTAATTTTACATCTCTTGACGCATTGCTCGGTTGTGTGTCGTTCATCCTCTTGTGAAGCATCGTCCTAAATAACTGCATATATACACATATGTATACACGAAAGAGAACGAAATATTAATTTGCATGATCATACATGAAGACATGATATGCGTGATCAGTGATCATATCATAATCGAACACCTTCTCCATTCTTGATTCCATTGGATCTTTCAAGCTCGGCGTGGGCGTGAAGCCGCTGCAGCAGACGAACATCTTCTTGAGCAGGAACTTGAAGGATTTCAACTTTAGGTTCAGCTTCAGATCCTACTTGCTGATCATGGAGTATTGAGCCTTGAGAAGATTGCCCATGTTGGTTACTACTTCCCAGAGTCGCCATCTGATAGTTGAATGAACACAAATATGAGACTTAGAACACTATTTTTGGCATCAGAACAGTAGAAAACGAAACGATGGTAGCTAAACAACTAGCTGAGCTCTACATACTACAGAGATGTTAATACTTAATACAGACCAGCCTCCGACACTAACACTATCATACCACAAATTAGGAGACCAAAACAAAACCTATAAGATTTTAACCTTTAATGTTGCAATCCTGTAATATATGTATGCGATACATTGCATATCTACATATATAAAGCACAGGCAACATAAAAATTCTACATATGTACATCAGGGGACAATGGACATTTTCATATACACTGAAATTCTAACAACTTATTTGTTAATATAGGACATCAGAAGGCTATATCAAGCTGCTCAACCTCCAATGCTATTTCATTACGCCTTGTGAATGGAAGTGTGAAAGGGATTATCCTGAGATTCAAAGAACACCCAGATCGTGCAATGATCATTTTTTGTTAAACTAGGACATCAAAATATGGATCAGAATCATGTTGAACAAACTTGACCTGAGCAACTTCCACCACTAAATCAAAATATGGCGCAACAATCAGGACTCAGGAGGTGCAAATCGGCGCAACGAGAGAAGCTAGTTGTTTAGCATGTAGTATAAGTACTAGATCTACATATCCAAAAATTAGTACCAGAAATCACTACCGGGAGGAGGCGCGGCGGACCGGGAGGAAGGCGGCGGACCGGGAGGACCTGGAGGCACGCTGCCGGGAGGCGCGGCGGACGGGAGGAGGCACTGTGGACTGGGAGGAGGAGGCGGCGGGAGGGCGCGGGGCCGGGGAGGCGCGCGGACCGGGAGGAGGGCGGCGGTCGGGAGCCAAGTGGAGATGAGAGATCTGGTGGGAATGGGATGGGAGGATTTGGGACCAGGAGGAGGTCTGGCGGCTGTGAAAACTGAGGAAGGAATAGACTGGGAAGCTGGGGGCTATGAAAACTGAGGGAGGGTTAGGGTTTTAGTTTTTACTCGTGGAGGGTCCCACTGCTGGTGTATATAGCGTGTAATCGAGGCCAAGGTTGCACGGTGGAGCTTACCTATGCTCAAGGCTGCATTCGATGGGTAAGAAATTGTGCCTGCTTATACCCAGTGGGCAAAGCAAGACGCCCATATCCGCCCATTAGGGTATTCGCCGCGCATGCACGTGGTGTCTGACACAATTGCCATCCCTAATCTGGCCCGACCAACACTTCTAGGCTTGACTCGCCTCCTTACACTACGGAGAACGCAGATTTGCCGAGTGTCTTGACTTTGCCGAAAGTGCCAAAAATCGGCACTCGGTGAAGCCACTCTTGCCGAGCGCCGGCCTACCGGCACTGCTGAAAGTCTAGCACTCGAAAGAGTGGCTTTGCCGAGTGCCTCAGAGTGCCCAAGACTCTCTAAAGCGACACAAGGCAAAGACCTCTTTGCCGAGTGCAACACTCTAAGAAGAGTGGCACTCGGCAGAAAAATGGCCCTCGACTCACGAGCCCGCCCACCACGCCAATTTTTGCCGAGTGTTTTTTAGCACTGCAAAGAAAGTCTTTGCCGAGTGTGTTTTTGGCACTTTCGAAAGAAAGTCTTGCCGAAAGTGCTTTTTTTGGCACTCGGCAAAGAAGGATTTATCGAGCGCAGGAATTGGCAAAAAAAAATTTTTTTTGTTTTTTTACCCATTTTTTTGTGAGGCCTTCCCACATTATTTAAAACTCCATGTTCAAATTTGGGACAATTTTGACTTTTTTTTATATTTCGTTAGTTTTTTTTTTGAATTTTATGGAATATTTCAAATTTGAACTGCGCAGTGCATGAAATAATCGAATTTGGTCGTTCAAAAATGATATTCATGATATTTGGTGTATGTTGAGGCCGTATCCGGGAACTCACATGAAATTTCGAGCATCTTGTTGACGAATATGACGAGGTACTGCGAGAAAAGTGTATTTAAATTATATAAAATCCGAACGAAGTCCGAAAATGACTTAAACTTGTCGAGGCGTCGGTTATCACATGTAGAGTCTATGGTAAAAATTGAGAAGGTTTGAGCAAGTTATGACGTCGGATGCCTAAAACCCAAACATCTCCACATGTTATCGCATATAGAGTCATGTGAAGATGTCCGGTTTTAGGCATCCGACGCCGCAGAACTTGCTCAAACCTTTCAATTTTTTACCATAGACTCTATATGTATAACACGACACCTCGACAAGTTTTCGCTATTTTTTGACTTCGCTCGATTTTATATAATTTAAATACACTTTTCCCGCAGTACTTCGTCATGTTACGCCAACAAGATGCTCGAAATTTCATGTGAGTTCCTCGGATACTACCAACATACACCAAATATCATGAATATCATTTTTGAATGACCAAATTCGATTATTCCATGCACCGCAGCTCAAATTTGAAATATTCCATAAAATTCAACTAAACAAAAAACTAACTAAATATAGGAAAAAGTCAAAATTGTCCCAAATTTGAATACGGAGTTTTAAATAATATATTAAGGTCAAAAAAATAATGGGCAAAAAACAAAAAAAATTTGCCGAGTAAAGTGGCACTCAAAGAAAGTCTGCCGAAAGTGTTTTGCACTCCTAAGAAAGAAAGTCTTTGCCGAAAGTGTTTTTTTGGCACTCTAAGAAAGAAGGATTTACCGAGCGTAGGAATTGGCAATTTTTTTTTTTTTTTTGACCCATTTTTTTGTGAGGCCTTCCCACATTATTTTAAAACTCCATGTTCAAATTTGGGACAATTTTGACTTTTTTACTATATTTCGTTAGTTTTTTGTTTGCTGAATTTTATAATATTTCAAATTTGAACTGCAGTGCATGAAATAATCGAATTTGGTCGTTCAAAAATGATATTCATGATATTTGTGTATGTTGAGGTCAGATCCGTGAACTCACATGAAATTTCGAGCATCTTGTTGACGAATATGACGAGGTACCGCGAGAAAAGTGTATTTAAATTATATAAAATCCGAACGAAGTCCTAAAATGACGAAACTTGTCGGGCGCCGTGTTATCGCATGTAGAGTCTATGATAAAAATTGAGAAGGTTTCGAGTTAAGTTATACGCCGCCTAAAACCCTGACATCTCCACATGTTATCGCATATGAGTCAAGATGTCCGGTTTTAGGCATCCGACGCCGCAACTTGCTCAAACCTTCTCAATTTTTACCATAGACTCTATATGCTATAACACGACACCTCGATAAGTTTCGCCATTTTCGACTTCGCTCGATTTTATATAATTTAAATACACTTTTCCCGCAGTACCTCGTCATGTTACGCCAACAAGAAGCTCGAAATTTCATGTGAGTTCCTCGGATACTACCAACATACACCAAATATCATGAATATCATTTTTGAATGACCAAATTCGATTATTCCATGCACCGCAGCTCAAATTTGAAATATTCCATAAAATTCAACTAAACAAAAAACTAACTAAATATAGGAAAAAAGTCAAAATTGTCCCAAATTTGAAACATGGAGTTTTAAATAATATATTAAGGTCAAAAAAATAATGGGCAAAAAACCAAAAAAAAAAATTTGGCTAAAGAAAACCTGTAAAGAAAGCTTTTTGGCAAAAAAGAAAGTCTTGCCGAAAGTGTTTTTTGGCACCCTGTTAAGGAAAGAAAGTCTTTTTTTGACCCATTTTTTGCATGTTGTCTTTTTGAACGAGGTACCCGAGAAAGTGTATTTAAATTATTAAAATCCAACGAAGTCCTTTTTTGGCCGCCGTGTTATCGCATGTAGAGTCTATGATAAAAATTGAGAAGGTTTTGACCCATTTTTTGAAAGTTATGACGCCGATGTTAAAACCTGCACATCTCCACATGTTATCGCATATGAGTCATGCAAGATGTCCGGTTTTAGGCATCCGACGCCGCAACTTGCTCAAACCTTCTCAATTTTTACCATAGACTCTATATGTATAACACGACACCTCGACAAGTTTCGCTATTTTCGACTTCGCTCGATTTTATATAATTTAAATACACTTTTCCCGCAGTACCTCGCCATGTTACGCCAACAAGAAGCTCGAATTTCATGTGAGTTCCTCGGATACTACCAACATACACCAAATATCATGAATATCATTTTTGAATGACCAAATTCGATTATTCCATGCACTCAGCTCAAATTTGAAATATTCCATAAAATTCAACTAAACAAAAAAACTAACTAAATATAGGAAAAAAGTCAAAATTGTCCCAAATTTGAACATGGAGTTTTAAATAATATATTAAGGTCAGAAAAATAATTGGCAAAAAACCAAAAAAAAAAAATTTGTTTAGTAAGTTTGGCACTAGCAGAAAGAAAGTCTGTGGCCGAAAAAGTTTTTTTGTGGCACTTGCAAAGAAAGTCTTTGCCGAAAAGACTTTTTTTGCAAAAGTTAGTTTTTTGTTTTACCGAGCAGGAATTGTCAATTTGGTCGTTCAAAAATGATTTTTTTTTATTTGTTTTTTACCCAGGAATTTTTTTTTTAACATGACGAGGTACCGCGAGAAAAGTGTATTTAAATTATATAAAATCCGAACGAAGTCCAAAATGACGAAACTTGTCGGGCGCCGTGTTATCGCATGTAGAGTCTATGATAAAAATTGAGAAGGTTTCATAAGTTATGACGCCGATGCCTAAAACCTGTGATATCTCCACATGTTATCGCATATGAGTCATGCGAAGATGTCCGGTTTTAGGCATCCGACGCCGCAACTTGCTCAAACCTTCTCAATTTTTACCATAGACTCTATATGCGATAACACGACACCTCGACAAGTTTCGCTATTTTCGACTTCGCTCGATTTTATATAATTTAAATACACTTTTCCCGCAGTACCTCGTCATGTTACGCCAACAAGATGCTCGAAATTTCATGAGTTCCTCGGATACTACTCAACATACACCAAATATCATGAATATCATTTTTGAATGACCAAATTCGATTATTCCATGCACCTCAGCTCAAATTTGAAATATTCCATAAAATTCAACTAAACAAAAAACTAACTAAATATAGGAAAAAAGTCAAAATTGTCCCAAATTTGAACATGGAGTTTTAAATAATATATTAAGGTCAGAAAAATAATGGGGCAAAAACCCAAAAAAAATAATTTGCCGAGTAGTTTAGCACTCTAAGAAAGAAAATCTTTGCCGAGTAAGTTTTTGGCACTCGGCAAAGAAAGTCTTTGCCGAGTGTTTTTTTTTGGCACTTGGCAAAGAAGGATTTACCGAAAGTGTGGAATTGGCAAAAATTTGTGAACAATGTTAGAACCACCATTTCGGATGAACAAATGATCAAACAACCAAAATAAACTTTGTAGATCTTGAGAAGTTATAGAATTTTGTAGTTGGCAACTTTTTCATTTGAATTCGTTTTGTTATGAAAATCGCGTTTGAATTTGAAAAATTTAAAATTCGAATTTTTCAAACGACCTCGGATGGAAAAACAACCAAAATAAAATTGTAGATCTCAAAAGTTATGAAACTTTTTAGTTAATAACTTTTGATTTGAAATCATCTTTTCATGCAAAACTACGTTTGAATTTCTTAAATTTGAAATTCAAATTTTGTAAACGACCTCGGATGGAGAAACTCCCTAAATGAAAATTGTAGATCTCGAAAAGTTATGAAACTTTGTAGTTGACAACTTTTGATTTGAATTCGTTTAGGGCCTCAAACAAGCAATTTACACTCGGTTTTGTATAATATTTTGGGAACCGAAGGAATATAGACACAAGTGACGGTGTGGTGCAAGGTAGAGGGGTTACACACGAGGAGAGGTCGCGGGTTCGAATCCGCCGGTCGCAGAGCACGTGAATTTTGTGCGAAAAATGCCGCGACTTGCGGCGACGACGGAGATCACGGCAAGGCTAGCGCTGGGCCTCCCGATTTGAAAAAAATTTGCTATTTTTTTGGGTTTTTTCGGTTCAATTTTAGAGAGATTTTGCCGAAAGTGCAATGACCATTGCACTCGCAAAGAAAATTTAAAAAAAATAAAAATTAGGTCGACGGCGTCAAATCTTTGCCGAAAGTGCTCAAGATTCTAAGAAGCCTTTGCCGAGTGCCCGAATTGGCACTCTAAGAAAGCACCTTTTACCGAAAGGAGATTCGACGGAGGCTCTTTGTCGAGTGTTGCACTCGCAAAGGCTTTGCCGAGTGTAAAGCTGCCTTTGCCGAGTGCAACAGGCACTCGGCAAAGAGCCCGCCTCCTGTAGTGTTATCGCCAGCTTATCCTCCTCGCTCCACGGACACTCCTCTTCTTGTTCTCCTTCTCGCCGCCCCCACCCCCACCACCTCCCAGTCCCAGCGCCCCTTGTCCCTGACATGGCCGCGCTTGAGCAGCATGACGCGCCTAGGCGCCATGCATGTTGGAATGATCTTGACATGTTAGTTGAGTCAGCATGAGTTAGCCACATGAGTTTAGGGGTGTGTGTGTGTGCATGCGCAGCTATGTGTGTGTGTTGCCGCATTTCAGGATCATGGGATGATGCGAGTCCTATGGAAGTCCTAGTCTCACGCACAGTAGTCTGTTAGTTTGTTTTGCATGCGCCTGAGACGAGCGAGTCTGCATGCAAGAGTTGAGCGTATGTGTGTATGTGTGAGCATGTTGTTGCATGCAGGATAGCAGTGCCGCATGGAACAGCATTTAATACTAGTCATTCCTGCATGTAAGTGTGAGTTGTTTTAATGCTTGGAATAAGAGAAAAGGAGAGCAGAAAAGACCTGTGCAGTTGCGTGTCGTAAAACGACGTCTTGAGTGTCCATTCGTGTGTTCTTCCTCCCACGCGTGTGTCCAGGTGTGTTCTCCAAGAGAGAAAACAATGAGTGAGGTTTCTCCAAGTATATGCGTGTGTATGAGAGAGGGAGCTGACTGATTCAGATCCAACAATGCACATGTTCACGACGTGCCCCACGAAGCCTACCCGCCTCGACGTCCGGTCGAACCCGACCATCACCAGCTCCGCCAGGTGGTCATGGCGGAAGCTCGCCGGCGTCTCCAGCCAAGCTATCTCCGGCCCCGGCTCCGTCGCTTCCGAGGGGGCCACGTGTATGTGGAGGGCCTCGAGGGACGGCGCGGCCATAACACCTCCCAGGAGGAGGGCACGTCGGCCACTGTGAGCTTTCGGAGGCCGGGCAATGGTGCGCGGAGGGGCTTCGGCGTGATCCAGCTGCGGGGGACGGTGAAACAGAGGAGGTCCGTCATGGCTGGCGTGTCGCCGAGGAGGCACGGGAGCTTGTAGTTGCGCAGGCGTAAACGGCGGTCGTCGAGGGCGTAGCTGAGGCTCATGCGCGCGAGGAGTGGGGCTCCGCCGAAGGTGAGCTTGACGAGGCCACCCACGCAAGAGACGCGTTCGAGCGCCGGTGCGGCGTGTAGATCGACTATTTGGAACAAACAGTTTGTTAGGAAATATAGCACTTTTGATTATTTTAATTCCTAAAACAATAATATATATATATATATATATATATATATATATATATATATATATATATATATATATATATATATATATATATATATATATATATATATATATATATATATATATATATATATAAATGATACCTAACAGGCCTACGACCAAAAAACAATCGCTCGGACGTCCTGCAGCATACGTCAGCCAACGTAGCTATATCGATCGGTTTACGCCAACAAGACATCATGGCGCCCACTGTAAGTCGGTCAAACTCACCTTTTCACCGCTGATTACAGAGAAGCGAGGATAAAGTATCAAAATACCTTTCAGCTTAGCGAACATCATCTGAAGAAACCGATCCATTCGATCGCATCCAGTTCTTATGCAAAATAAAGGCAACAATATATCTACATCGGGGCATACGGTTCACGACGATATTGTAATTTTTTTCAACGCGTTTTTTTCCAGATGCTTTTTTTATTTGTGATGTTGCAATCGTTGTCCAGAGATGTTGCAACCATTATCCTAGAATGTTGCAACCATTGTCCGGAGATGTTGTAACCATTATCCTACGAGATTGCAACCGTTATCCGGGGATGTTACAAGTGTTGCATTTGTTAAAAAAAATGTTGTATACTGTTCACGGTGACGTTGCAATTTTTTTCAACGCGTTTTTTTCTAGATGCTTTTTTAAAAAAAATTTGTGATGTTGCAACCGTTGTCCAGGGATATTGCAACTGTTGTCCTAAGATGTTGCAACCGTTGTCCGGGATATTGCAACTGTATTTGAAGGATGTTGCACGAGAAAAAATGCTTAATTTCTAATTTCTTTTCTAATGCACGCGAGTGGGAGAGGACCGTTTTCTTTTCTTATGGTCGTGCGTGAGCCGAGCTGAGCATAGACAACACGTAGTCTATGCAGGCATACACTCCATCCAAAAGGCAAAATAGAACGTGATGTTGAAAATAGAGGGCGTACGGCGAGAATCGATTAATCAGACGTATGGCCCCTAGTTGCTCCCTTAACTTAATTACTGCGGTCAGGATTGGATCGATATCATAATGGATCAGGTAAAAAAATTAGGGAATTGATCGTAGCCATACGTACTATTAGAGTGGAAAAATCGGACGGCCATATCATCGAGCCACGTAGTTCTCTCTCCACTCTCCAGACGCTCGGGGGCCCTATCCTCGTGGAACCTTCGGTGCGTGTCATGTTGATGTGTTCGATCGGTACATATGACTAATTAAGATTGGGAACGCAGTGATCAACTACTGGACGGACACCAAGGGCATGTACGACTTCTTCTGGACGCATGCGCTCATCTCGGACGAGGCGCCGGCAAGATCGAAGAAGAATCGCAACTTCATCGCCGGCGCCGCGTGGAACCAGCTCTGCGACGACGCCACTGGGGATATTGTGTTGTATCTGTAGAAAAAATGTTGCATCTGTAGAAAAAATGTTGCATACTGTTTACAACGATGTTGCAATTTTTTTCAATGCGTTTTTTTCCAGATGGTTTGTTTTTTGATTTGTGATGTTGCAACCGTTGTCTAGGGATGTTGCAACCATTGTCCTAGGATGTTACAACCGTTATCCGGGGATGTTGCATTTGTAGAAAAAAATATATTGCATACTGTCCACGGCTATGTTGCAATTTTTTCCAACGCGTTTTTTTTTCCAGATGCTTTGTTTTTTGATTTGTCATGTTGCAACAGTTGTCCGGAGATGTTGCAACCGTTGTCCGGAGATGTTGCAACCATTGTCCTAGGATGTTGCAACCGTTGTTCGGAGATGTTACAAGTGTTGCATCTGTAGACAAAAAATATTGCATCTGTAGAAAAAAAAATGTTGCATACTGTTCACGACGATGTTACAATCTTTTTCTCTTTGTCACTTGGAAGCCAAGAAGTGCTCATTTATGCGTACTCGGCTGGATTCAAGGGACATGATTCGCTTGGGCTGCCTCGAGGGAGTGATGGATAATGTGGATTGCTCGGTGGGCCCAGCCTCTAATGATCAGTAACATTTTTTTTTTTGAACTCGAAGGGAAAATATAGTGCATTCTACCGATTCTAATTTTTTGTTGCCTATTGGTAGCTAGCTATGTATTCTAGTTAGTGGCTTAATTAGCGTGGACTATACAATGCATTGCGGATTTGCGGAACCAGCAGCTTGCGAGGCTCAGAGAATTGCCGGTTTGGTATGAAATAGAAAAGGGAAAGGGGAGAACCGGGCGTCCGATCCTAGGCCTCGGATCGGACGTCCGGATGCTAGTTATTCCCTATATATATTAGACATATTTGCAATTAGAAATCGCAACATGGTCGAAGCTTATAACAAGAATATTACTGACAAAAGTAGAAATCATCGTTATCACATGACTAATTTCTAAGAAGCAAAGCCTAGTCATGTCAAGAGAGATCACCGTGACTTAACCATTAATGTGCACGTCACTGACGATGGCTACGCAAGCGAGCACACGCTTGTTCTTTGTTTGCTTACTTTAACTATGTAAAATCAACTCTACCTTATAAATAGGTCTCCTCCCACCTAAATTAGCAATATGGTACTAAACTTCTCACCTTTCATCATGTGCATAAGTGAGACTTTCAAATTTCCCTAGGACCTATAGAGTATTATTTGGGCCAAACCCATAAAACTCCAACACAGCGGTCCACTACAAGTTCGCTGAGCTCCGGCTAGGTGACCACCAGGCGGCCGTACCACGGGGCGCCATAGGAGATGAGGTGTACCTAGTAGAAGGTCAGCTGTGTCACGGCGGGTTGTCCCGCAGGACGAGCTTTGTGAGCGCGGCGTACTCGCGCAACTTGGCGGTCGGTGGGAGCTCGCAATTCGGCACAGCCAGGCTGCGCAGGTGCGACTGGCGGGACTCTGGCCCGAGGCAGCGGTGCTGGAATCTGTAGTCGACCGAACCCTGGTGGCACAGTGTCGGCTTGCCGAAGGAGATGTCGAGGTCCTCGACTCCCAAGTCCCAACGCGTGCGCCCCCACGGCGATCAGTTGGTTTATGAAGTCGGCGTTGCATGTGGCGATCAGTTGGTTTACGAAGTCGGCGTTGCATGTGGCTAAGAACTTGAGCTAGAGGCTCTTGGCTTGGCGGCGAGTGCGGTTGCTGCCTTTCTTGCAATCGCCACGCGCTTCCAACAAGCAGTTGATGGAGTCGGCGAACCCGCGCATGGCAGCGAGGCCGCCAAGAAGCTCGACTCCTGATCGGGCGGTATGAGCTCTGCGCCATACGCGGGTTCGCCGACTACAATTATCCTTAACCTCGCGTTTGAGCATCTCCAAATTAATATTGGAGTTGAGCTCTTAACAAGGGTAAAATGCGTGGAGTACACTGTACACATATTATAAGTGCAACTTTGACTATTCATTTATGTTGTAATATATTTATAAAACCTACTAAAATTAAAATATTATGGAAGTACTCTTCAAGACTAATCTATACATATCATTTCCATGTGTTCATTCTAAATATTCAAAAAGATACTGATATCCAATGTTTATAAAGTTTAATCGCATGTTACCCAAAACGACTTCCTTTTATGACCAGAGGGGGGTACAAAGTGAGTTTATCCTCTCAAATTATAAGCATAGAGAGTCCTAGCGGTGAGGAAGTTACAACAAATGACTCCTGCATCATCCATGGGATGCATAATTTTTATAGGAAATAGTGTTGAAGTAATTTGCGGATTTAGCAAATATCTTAGAATAATTCTAGAAATAAATAATGACATAAAATCATGATTCTAGCAAGCTTTATATAACATAAACAATAAAGGTGTCTTTAACAACACAAAATTATTGCTTATAACATATAAACAGGAAAACATGCTCAAGAATTTAAAACTATCGACAATATGAATTAACATAACACACATATTGATATTTAATCTTTTGCTCTTAGATGTCAGCTACTCTAGTGATGAATTAGGCATTCTCGATATTATTGGACTATTTCTCAAAAACAATTAGAATGATAATTACTTGACGGTAGACTATGTTTTGAGCTCCACCTCTTTATCAATATAAAAGTAAAGTCTGTTTAAGTAACTCAGATAGAAAACAAAAAGTGACTTTCAATAAGTGAACAAAGCTAGTAACACAACTGCTAACAATATGTTTTCTGAATTTGAGATAAATGCTATCAACTATTAACTGAATCATTGGACCAGATGAGATTGACTCAATGGTATCACTGTAAGATTAACAAATCAGTACTTCAGTAATCAATGATATTACTGCAACATTAACAAATCAGTACCGCAACAATCAATGATATTACTGCAAGATCAAAAAATTAGTACCACAACATTCAATGAATTTACTGTAAGTACTCAATGATATTACTGCACGATTAACTAACCAGTACTGCAGCAGTCAACGATATTACTACAATATTAACTAATCAGTCCTAATATATGATTCCAAATTATCACAATAATTTACAAGTCTAGAATCATCACTGAGCATTCACAAATAGCCCACAATCTATCATGTAAGTCTCCCAATGCTAGTATAAAAAAATCATAGAAATGAACAATTGCAGGAACACTAGTACAACACACTATGCAAGATAGATGAATTAAAACCAGAGATACTCTCAGAATTGATGGAAATCAAAGCCACCGAGAAGGCAAGGCACATCAATAGGACATTGACCAAGAAGATTATCATATGAAGATATTGCTATCTATAATATCAATTACAGATAAACAGTTAATTGAGGATTATCATATCCTCATCATCTAGCCCCCCAACTTCAAGTGAAAATAACTTACTTGGAAAGGAGGTCATAGAATAGTGGTCAAAAGCAGAGTCTTTCCAACTGGTATTTCATTTGACTAGAAAATGACTTGGTCAAGAAGGTAATTTTACTTGAGTTGAAAAGACAGAACCACTTTTATCGAGCAGACAGATTAAAGAATATCAACTGACTCCCAAAGATCTGTCTGTCTGAGCGGTTCTCGAAGAGGTAGCAACTTTTGAGTTCCCATGATCTTGACTCAGACCCATAGCTATAAAAATCTACCAAGGTTGTAACTTAGAGTTTTTACTTTTTCCTATTTGCTTCAACTGCTCTCAAGCTCTTGTTCTCTCCGCCGACATCCAAGTCATAATCCTTCTCCAAACTCTTCCAAATCCAAATCAAACTCACTCGAAAAAGATGGCTGGAACCATTTCAAAGTGGGAGAAATCGGAGATAGATGTGGAGAAGATGAAGGCCCTAGTCGTAGCTGAGAAGATCCCGAGCTTATGTGAAGTGGACCAATACTGAGAGACAACATTGGCCCTCTGGTGAGGAGGGCACAATTCCAGTGTTCCAAGCATACTGTGAATGTGGCTTCCGATTGCCCATTCACCCTTTCCTTATGCTTATCCTCTAGCACTTTGGGGTGGAATTGGCGAACCTGGTTCCCAATTCCATCACAAATGTTGAGCGTATTCGTATACCTGTGCGAAGCCTATCTGGGAATCCTTTCAGATTTGGATCTCTTTCGGTACTACTATGGGATGAGCAAGCACAACGGAATTGCGGGTAGCTGCGGTCTAAAGCTCCACGACGAGATGTCGATGGAATACATTCATATATTCACTCAGTCGTTATGGTCGAGATGGAAGAAGAGGTGGTTCTACTGGGCAGTGTCTAAGGAAGATATCCTCTTCTTCACAGGGAAGTCTGCTGAGAAGAGTGCATCCTGGGACTCGACCCTGAACGACCTCGACTAGATCACCCCCTATATCCAAGCCATTAGTCCTCTTAAGGATCGAGTGCATCCTATGTGGATGTATTCGGGGACTAATGATCCGACCAGAGATTACAAGGAAGGTAAAGAGATAATCAACTTAATCCTCTTTACCAATTTTGAGTATTATTGTTGATTATGTATTTGTATTCACAGACCACTCACAGAAAGAAATTGACGCTCGGGTCAAACTCATATGTGATAAGGCTCCCACGCTTACGTTAGGAGTTCCTCGAATCTTGGCAGACATAGGCAAAGAAGAGAGAAGTGAATGCCTAAAGGTAATCAAACGTTGATTTCATCATTAGGGTTCATTAGTCGTAAGATTCGGCCATTGAGTAATATTCATTTTCCGTCTTTAGCAGAAAGTAGGCATGGCAAACCGTCAAGACAACCGAGAGGTCGAATTGAGGGTTGTCGAAGAGGGGTCAGAGGAAAACAGAGTTTCTGTGGCCAAAAGGTGTCGCCTTGTGAAGGCCGCTGATAAAATGGGTGAGGTCTCAAGCTCTGCGCCTCCTTTGACCACTCCCATCAAGCAATTCTTTGCAGACGTGATCGCTACAGAGAAAAGGGGTGTGGTCGAAGAATTAAAGCACAAAGCCCCTAAGAACAAGGTACCTTTCTACTATGATAACAAGACATTTTCAGTTTTACTTTTCATGGCTTTGTCAAGCAACTAGAAAAGAAGAACTAAAAAAGCTCTATGTCTTCTGTGAAGGATACCTTTGCAATAGCAGAGCCTATGGTCGAGGGGAGTCATGTCCCTGAAATGGTCGAAACAAGCTCTGACCATCTTGAGGGGTAGACGGCTTAGGGAGCAGTAGCTCTTGATCATGTCCTGCGACCAGACGTGGTCGTAGAGATCCTAACCCTTCAACAAGACTCTCGACCAGACGTGATCGAAGAAGCCTCGGCCTCTTAAACTCGTGGCACTGAAAGCCTTCTAGAGGCTTAATGTGTCACGAGAACTGAGGTGGTCAAAGAGAAGAAGAAAAAGAAATCTTCCTTGGGGAAGGTTTATTCTGGATTCAAGATTGTATCCAGAAAGCCAAGGTATGTAAAACTAAAAACGTAAAAATAGCATTTACCTTTTATTTCTACAGTTTGACATGTTTCCTTTTCTCGTTGTGGTTTTAGTCCTGCTTCTCCAGCCCCTAGGGATGCTTCTATCGAGAGGCCCGTATTTGCCTCACCTATGACCGTGGAAGTAATAGCTTCTTCTACGGTTGTAGAAATGGTAGCGGATGTGGTCGAGGAATCGACCTCTGTCCCTGTGGTAGCAATGGAGGAAGTTGCTACCACTGAAGTAGCTACGATCACTGAGGTGGTCATAGAGGAAGAGGCGAATGAGGCGGAAGATCCGGTTGCTATGATGATCGAGCCGGTAATTGAGGATATCAATAATCGAACAAGGGACTTGGTCCTACGATCACCAGAAGCGTCCGATCAAGATGGAGGAGGAACCTCTGACCGCCATGTATGGAAGAAGGTCGTAGAGGACGTCCCTCCTAGTCGTCAAGGAGGTGCCACTTATGGTACTGACAACGACGAAGAAGAAGAGGACAATGACGACTTCTTCGACCTCTTCCCTGAGTTCTTCGGCCCACCAACTATTAGATCTTCTTCATTTAAGTTTCGTGACCGAGTCCCACACCCTAAGGACATTCCAGATAGGGGACATATTTTTCATGATGAGCGTCTTCAAATAATATGGCGGGACCAAGTCGACGGTCTTGATGAACTACAAGATTCTAAGTTGGTGTATGGTAGACTCGCCCAGTCAGCCATCAGCGTAAGTACTCGATGACGAATATTTTCATATTTGGATTTTTCCTCTTTCTGACTGTTGGTGAAAACCACAGGCAACTTGTATTGCTAAAGAAGTAGCAGGCTGAGCTCTGCCAACTAGCATTGAGATCGTAAGTATTTACCACGAGAAGTCTTATTTCATTTTGACTACTCATTCAATACTCATGTCTACTTTCAACCTCTAGAGGTCTAGAAGTTGACGAAAGAACATTGATTTCTGCCCTCAACTTTGTAAAAGCCGAGGCACAAAAATTAAGAGACGAAAAAGAACACCTCATCAAGAATCTTCAAGCAGTAAATTCTCGCCGCTTATGAAGTTGCGTAATAAAATAAACAAAGAAGTTTTTCACTTAACATCGTTTCATTTTTGTAATGTTCCAAAGTTCTCATTACCAATTTAAAATTTATTAAAGTCATTACGTTGTTGGATTTTCTGAAATTTGAAAGAGTTTAATTGCTTTATTTGGATTTATGAAGTTTTACAAGTCAAAAATAAAAATTTAATTATTTTCTGGAATTTTAAAAAATTTTCCCTAATTATTTTAAAGCCAAAACAAATAATGTGCAAAAATTATTACCAATTATAAGTTGGAATTATTTTATTAAGTTCAAAATAATTCTAGGGACTTTTGAGAATTTTTCTAGAAATTTTGGACCCTATTTGCTTTGATCTAAAAAGCTATTTAAATCAATGCTTAAATCTGAATTAATTTTGAATTTTACAAAAAAAAAATCCCGCGCGGGGGCCCCCGTTCCCACGCGGCCACCCATCCCAAATTTCTCCATGAAGCAGCACGCTTAACCTTCTTTACATGTGTGCTGCCAAGTTGCCATTTGGCTTTCAATCATTTATATGCTTCCCATTTATCTCTTTATCACCTTGTTTCTCTCTCCTTTCTTCTTCCACCTCACGAACCGTTTCTTCTCGGGTGCTTTCTTCTCAAACCGAATGCCGCCATGGTTGCACGTACGGGAGCTCCGCAACCGCCTTCTCCCTTCCCCACTCCTCGCGGGAACGTGTGCGGTAAAACCGCCGCACCCCACCTCTCCCATTCCCGGCCTTCTCCCCCTTTCTTGCGCACGCCCTCGCCGGATCGCACGTCGCCGCCGAAAACCGCCCGCGCGCACGATCTCCTCCTCTCCACCTCCCCGGCCCCTATAAAAGGGAGCACGGTGAGCCACTTTCCGTCCTCATCGAAACCCCGCCACCCATTCCTCTCCTCTCCCTCCTAAACGTCCGAATTTTTGAGTTTACCGCCGGCCACCGCGAGCGCCTTCTTCTCCGATTCGGTCTTGGCGTCGCCCCCTCACGACGCCGCTTGTACCCTCGAACCGCCAGATCCTCGTCGTCCTCAGGCGCACCTTCCCGCCCAAAGACCCTCGGAGCCCCGACCTCCGGAGACCTGCCGCCGCCATTACCCTCGCGCCGCCATCCGCACGCAGGACGCCAGAACGGTGAGCATCAACACCCCCGCACTCCCCTCCTTCTCCTGGTACCTTCGCCGGACGCTGTCGCGCCGCCAAACGCTGGTGAGCCGCGGGCCGGAGCGCCGTCGCCCTCGTGTCGACGTGGCACCGCCACGCAGGTGCCAAATCAGCGCCACCTCATCACCTTTGCCCGCGTGGCTGCCACCTGGTGCCTACGTGGCGCTTGCGTAGCATAGCCACACCCGATCCACCATGGACCTGGGCCCACACGTCGGCGGCTCCACTTTTTTTTTCTTTTTTCGAATTAAAATAATTCTAAATTCTGAAATTCCAATTATTCATCATTTCATGTGATTTAATACTTCCCGGGGTTCGTTCTCCTCCATACGAACTCCGATTTCGTCGATTCAAATTTCTAAATTCATATAAAATCAAGATATAGCTAACTAAACCAAAATTATTTAATTTGGAGTTCATTTGAATTGTTATTTGTATTTTATTTGAATTTGTCGTACTTTCGCGTATAGACTTTGACAATTCCGGAGAGTTAGATCCTTTGGAGGATTTAGAGAGTCAAGACTTCAACAAAGGCAAGTTACACTTTGACCATTTTGCCCCTACTATTTTAAAGTTATTTAAATTCAGTTTTCAAATTATTAAATGCATGCATACTTCTATTCAAGTATTTCAAATTCCTGTTTAAACAATTAGATATTCCAGCTATCATTGTATGGCCAATCTTGAATATTGATATGTCATCCCTTTGTCACCATAGATAAATTGGTTTGTAAATTATTCACATGCTTAGCAAATGCTTAGACCATGATTTTGATTTTGGGAGGATTTAGCCAAATTATTACAAATTTGTTTAAACTTGAACCTATGGTATTGTTTTACTATAGAGTTATTGTAAAGGTGGTTTTTACTAAAATAAAATCAAAAATGGTTTGGACTTGGGCGAAACGGATGAATGGTGGGTGCAGGTTTATGCACGGGTTTTATCTGATTAGGATTAAATCCCAGGGTTTGTTTTGAAAGACGCCCAAGTCAATTAAGGACCGGCCTTTGAGCGTTCCTTTGCTATGCCTTACCGTACCACCACACATCCTGTATGGGCAGGACCTGGCTTATTAATTTGGGATACCTCTTAGATATTTGTGCCATGTTGTATGAGTGGGTGTTGGTTAGACAATAGTCCCACCTGGCGCAAGAGGGGGCTCCCGGAGGATGGGTAGTCCAAGGGGAGCAAAACCTTAGCGGGCATGAGTACTTCGAGGTAGATCATTGTAATGGCCTTGTGATAATTGCTTTGTCACACGCCTTAGGAAGCGTGGATTAGCCGACTTAAAGAACAAATTATCTCATGTGGGTAAAGCTGTACAAACTCTGCAGAGTAGAAAACTATTCGAATAGCCGCGTCCGCGGTCATGGACATGCTAGAAAAGCCACTTTGAGTTAGATTTGTTTTTGGTTTTAAACATGATTTCAACAGTTGTTTTCAGGATGGTTAGTCCTGTGGGAAAATTGGGCGGTTAGCCATTGTAATAGGAGGATATCCATCACCTTTCATGGAGGTTATCCACATTATACAATTGTCATTTAAATTATGATTTTAGATACTGTATGAAAATGGCCTTGCAATCTAATATGATTATTTAAACTAAAACTACTGCTTTATGCAAAATAACCCTACCATTGTCTTTTGTCTACTTTATGCATGCATTACAATTCCATATTGGGTGTAACTTGCGAGCACGGTAGTTGTGCTCATACTTGCTTTATGCAAACAAATTTCAGAGGAGAAGGACTTCACCATCGGTGTGGATCTCGACGACTAGGCCGCTACCCCAGTCGATTGCCTGTGGCAGATCAGCTGGACTCCACTACTTTTTCATCTTCCACTGTGTTATTTAATATTTTATTTGGCTTCATGCCCAATTGTATTAAACTCTGATTTACTATTAATGCAATGCGAGACATGGTTATGTTATCATTTTTTTTAACTGTGTACACCGGAAATCCTGGATCGGTGTATGAACACAAAGGGTTCAGGATCTTTCGTTCCCGGGTCCAACAATTTTGATGACTTTCTTCTCTTTCTCTATTCCTTTTCTTTTCCTTTAGAAAAAGAGGTCGATGTGGGTAAGCTCCAAACCGAGGTCGATTCAAATGCCTTGGTGATCAACGAGCTCACCCGTATCATCAAAGAAAAAGATAAGAGTATAAAGGCATGGGAGGACCAAAGCACAAAGGATGTTGCCTCCCACAATGACGAGATCAAGAAGCTTGATTCTCGTTTAGTAGGTAAGAATTCTTTTACCTACAGCTAGTTTATTTATTAGTCTTTAAGAAGTGTTTTTCTGACTGGTCGTGCTATATTTTCAGAGCAAGCTGTCGAAATAAAACGACTTCGGGAAGTCTCAACTCGCAGTCAGAATTAAATGGAGGCTACGAAGATTAATCTTCAAGGCAACATTTCACTCCTTAATAATGTGCTTGGTGGACTTGGTGCTAAGGAGGTTACTCCTCTTGAAGACACCACGGTTGACCATACGAGCACTATTGCACAGCAAGTTGGGATTCTCTAGGAGTTAATAACAACTATGAAGACAAACCAAGCCGACTCCATAAGAGACGCGGTCGAAGGTGCAGTAAGTTATGCCTTAGCAAAACTTAAGGCTCATGACCGTAATCTTAGCCTTCAACCAATCGAAGCTGACTTTGACTGCCCTGAAGCAGAGGCAGCACAGCTGATTGACAAAATGCAATCGGTTGGCAAGAAAGTCGCAGAAGAGATGCAAATAGGATCTCCTTCATCAGAGTAGTTTGGAATAGGGCATACAATTGTAAAAAAAAATTTGTTTATGAATATAAGTCTTCATTTTTCTGCAAATTGTCTCTTTGAGCAATTAGAAACTCATAAGACAATAAACAGAAATGAGAATTGAACCTTTAAAACTTAGGAATTGAAGTCATGTTTATAACTTGTCCTAGCTCCCGGCTATTTTCTTAGTTTTATTATATAAACTAAGTAAATAGTGAGAAACGGTTTTTTTAAACAAGTTGTCTGACCTTTGTTGTCGATCTCGATTGTCATGTCCTGGTAGCAAGAGTTAGGAACAGATCGATACTAGAAAGTTCCTTCTAGTGGGCAGGACCACGTACAGAAAGGAAAGACTCCAACTAGGTGAGTTGCTTTCTTCGACCAGGTTAATCAAATCGAGGGCATCAACATTAGTTGGACAAACTATGAAGTGTACTTAAAAAATTCATTCGACTTTTCTTAGTGTACTCAATTGTGTTGTACTGGTAATAAGAGTTAGAAACAGAGCAATGCTAGAAAGTTCCTTCTAGTGGGCAAGACCACGTGCAGAGAGGAAAAACTTCGACTAGGTGGTGTTACTTCCTCCGACCAGGTTAAATGAATCGACTTCACCAAAAGTAGTCGAACAAATTATAAAAGCTTACCTAACTTAGAGAATTCTTCGCAAGAAATGAAAAAGTAAACTCAGTCAAAAAGAGATTTCTGTAATAATTTTGACCATATTTTTTTGAACCTAGTTTCTTTGTATTGAAAGCGAAAGTTAGGAACAGGTCGACACTAGGAAGTTCCTTCTAGTGGGCAGGACCATGTGCAGAGAGGAAAGACTTCGACTAGGTGATGTTACCTTCTTTGACTAGTGTAAAGAAAACCATGTGTTAAAAATGATCGAAAAAATCATCTTGCTCAATGTAAGACAATAAAGATTGGAGAAAGCATAAACTTTATTGAGCTTGTAAGAGGTTACACATAGAATTTACGCAATTGGTCAATATTCCATGAGTTGGAAAGAATCATGCCATCTTCTATTGCTAGTCGTACCGATCCTAGCTGCGTGACTTTGATCACTATGTAAGGACCTTTTCACTTAGGAGAAAGTTTGTTCTGATTATACTGGGATTGAATCTTTTTCAATACCAAATCACATACAGCAAGGCTGCGAGGTTAGATCTTACGATCGTAGTATTTATGCAGGGCTTGTTGGTAGACTATCGAACAGATTAAGACTTGATTCCTCTTCTCTTCGAGTAGGTTGATGCCATCTGCTCGAAGTTGTTCCTGGCCTTTCCAGAGTCGTTGTAATTTTCGACCCTTGTCGACCGAATCTTTAGTTCTGGTGGAAGTATGGCTTCAGCCCCAAAAACTAGAAAAAATGGGGTATCACCTGTAGTCTGACTAGCAGTCGTGCAAATTGCCCATAATACTGAGGGTAATTCTTTTACCCAAGCCCCCGAGCGTATAAGCTGGTCGAAGACTCGAGCTTTAGTTTCCTGCAGAATTTGGCTATTTTCTCTTTCAAGTGCCCCATTGCTTTGTGGGTGGGTGACAGAGGCATAACACAGTTCGGTACCTAACTCTTCGCAAATTTTTTGGAATTTTGCGCTCGAAAATTGTGTACCATTATCTATAATTATTCGACTTGGAACGCCAAATCAAACAATCACACTTTTCATTATAAACCTCTTGGTTGCTTCCATTGTTATCCTAATCACATGTTTGGCTTTAATTTATTTTGTGAACAAATCAATAGCCACAAAAAGGAACTCGAAGCCTCCTGGTGCTTTTGAGAACGGTCCAAGGATATCAAGACCCCGGGTTGCAAAAGGCCAAGAAAGATGTATGATTTGCAATGCTTGAGCTGGTTGGTGTATTTGTCTGCTATGAAACTAGCATTGTACACACTTCTTAACTAACTCTCTAGCATCATGGAGGGCCATTGGCAAGTAGAAACCTTGTCGAAAGGCTTTTCTGACCAGCGTTCTGTAAGAAGCGTGAGTTTCACATATGCCTCTGTGTATTTCGTGAAGGGGATTTAATCCTTCTCTCTGCGATATGCATCGCATGAGAACCCCTTTAGTACCTCGTGTGTAAAGGACTCATTCGACCAAAGTATACATTTTGGCCCTACGGGATAAGCGATTCATTCGACCAAAGTATACATTTTGGCCCTACGGGATAAGCGATTAGCTTCAAGATCGTCATTGGCTACTGTACCCTTCTGAAGATACTCGTAGATGTGACTCATCTAGGTATCCTCATATTCTAGAGAGGTTGTCTCAACAAGAGATGTCTCTGGTGTTTCGACCATAGACCGCTTCTAGAGCTGTTCCAAGAAGACTTTTTTTGGTACTTGTGATCGGGAAGAAGCCATTCGAGCTAACTGCTCAGTGAGGAAATTATCCTTTTGAGTGATATATTGTACCTCGAAACCGAAAAAATGCTTTTCAAGCTTTCTGACTTCTGATAAGTACGGAGACATGGTCGGGTTGGAGTACTGGTACTCTTTTCTGACCTGATTTACGATTAGTTGAGAGTCTCCTCTCACGAGTAGTCATCAAATCGGCGAAGGCCACGACGTATGCCGACCTAACAAACATTCCTATTCTACCACATTGTTATTTGCATGAAAGTTTAATTGAATAACATACTTTAAGGTCTCTCTTGTAGGAGATTCTAGGACCACTCTAGCTCCCGAGCCACTTAGCATAAGTGACCCGTCAAAGTACATTGTCCACTGGTCATGGGATTTGTACTAGGAATCTAAACAGGTTCAGGATTTATCCATTCGGTGATAAAGTCTGCCAAGATCTAGGATTTAATGGCCGTTCGAGGCACGAAATGGAGGTCGAACTCCCCAAGTTCAATCGACCATTTTGCCATGCGTCTAGTTGCTTCTCTGTTCTGGAGGATCTCTCCTAAGGAAAACTCAGACAACACAATTATCTTGTGCGCCTAAAAATAATGCATCAGTTTCCTCGAAGACACCAGAAGGGCATATAAGAGTTTTAGGACCTGAGGATATCGCTCCTTAGGCCTGTGTAAAACTTCACTTACGTAGTAAACTGGTCGTTGATCATTTTCACGTTCGACAACCAGCACTACGCTCACTGCCTGTGGTGTGGCACCTAGATATATTAAGAGCATCTCTTCTGGTTTCAGAGAAACCAGAACATGACCACCCATAAGATACCTCTTGACATCCTCGAATGTAGTGTTTGCCTCCTCTGACCATTCGAAACCCTCGTGTTTTCTTAGAAGCTTGAAGAAAGGAAGTCCATTTTCTCTTGGTCATGCTATGAAATGAATTAAAGCCGCCATGCATCATGTGTGTTTCTAGACTTCTTTCTTCGTGGTCGGAGGGCGCATTTGTTCAATGGCCTTTATCTTTTTAGGATTTGCTTCGATTCCTCGTGTAGAAACACAGAATCCAAGTAATTTTCTTGAAGAGACTCAAAATGCACACTTCTCAGGATTGAATTTCAAATGGTGTTTTCTGAGGTTGTCAAACGTCTTCTACAAATCAGAAATATGATTAAGTTGTTTGATGCTTTTTACGACCAAATCATCCACATAATCTTTCAAGTTTTGGCCTAGTTGAATACAGAAGGTCGTTTGCATCAAGCGTTGAAAAGAAGCGCTAGTATTTTTTAAACCAAATGGAATTTTGACATAGCAAAATATTCCAAATGGTGTAATAATACGGTCTTTTCTTGATCATCTAAACACATACTAATTTAATGATAACCAAAATATGCATCTACGAAACTTAATATTTCACAACCAGCAGTAGAATCAAGCAACTGATCAATACGAGGAAGAGAAAAATCATCCTTTGGATAAGCTTTATTAAGATCAGTAAAGTCTACACACATACGCCACTTACCACTAGACTTTCTAACCATTACATGGTTAGCTAACCACTCTGCGTGGTCAACTTCTCTTATAAAGCCTGTTTTAAGTAGATTGTCAAATTCTGATATGAGAGCATCTCATCGATCAGGTGCAAATCTCTATAATTTTTGTTTTACGGGTTTCTTGTCAGGCCGTAAAGCTAGCATGTGCTCAATCACCTCCCTAGGGACTCCAGGCATGTCTGATGCTTGCCACGCGAAAACATATGTGTTGGCCAATTTTTTCTATCGTGAAGTTGTTTGAAGAACCAACGTTATAGGAAAAGAAACTTGGCCAATGGGTTTAGCCGAAGACCCCGGTACGATCCCATGAAATGAGTATCGTATAGCCTTTAACTTGGTCCAAGGTACTTGCATCTCATATAGGGCACTTGTAAACAATATGTTTAATGAACTCCCACCATCAACTAACACACGATTTACTTGACAGTTGTTGATGGTAGGCTCGACCACGATCAAAAATCGACCTGGTCGAGTAGAAGGGATTGGACAATCACCCTTCTCGAAAGAGATGGTGACTTCTAACAACTTTGGTAATTTATTGACAAGAGGAGGTTCAATGAAGTTTACCTCACGCTCGACAACCTTGAGCTGTTGTTTTGACTCGTATGCCGAAGATCCTCTATAGAAATAATCGATGGTGTGCTTCAGATCTTGGAACAACATCTCCTCATCGTCATCCGACTTCTTTCGACCACTTATTTGCCCTACCTCCTTGAGTGTAGGAAGAGGTCCATTACCGGTGTAATAGTCGTCAAGTTTTCGTTGGAAAGCTCGGCAGTTGCGAAGGTTGTGTCCTTTCTTTTTATGGAAAGGACACCACCTAGCCTTGTTATTCTTCTGTTCGGGGCATTTGCCCTAGCCCCGATCAGAGTATGGCTTGGAGCCTCGAGGCTCCTTATCGCTTAAGGATATAACTTCCTTGGAGCTATTGACTTGAGGCTTTTGGCCTTTGGTCTTGCTCTTGGATTTCTTGGCCTTTTATCCTTCTTCTTGCTACTTTCGTCTGCTTCTTGAGTATCTTTATCATCTCGATCGATGGTTCTGTTCCACTCGACCACTTTTGCAGTAGTTGCATATCGGTCTGCCATCTTAAAAAAACTCGACAACAGTAGTCGGAGGATTTAAAGCAATGTCCTCTGTGATCTTTTTACTGCAGACTCCCTACTTAAATGCTCTAATAACAGAAGAATCAAAAACCTCAGGTATTGAGTTGTGAACCTGACTGAAACGTCTGATGAACTGGCTCACAGTCTCATGGGCATTCTGTCTCATTCTGTGCATATCATCCTCCTTTCTGGGACAGTTGTAGGTACACTGGAAATGGGCCAGTAGTAGATTGCAGAGATGCTACCACGAATAGATCAACTCCTATGATTGATTTAACAACCACGATCGAGTAGATCCTTCGAGCACAGTAGGAAGGTAATTCGCCATGACGTGCTCTCCTCCTCCTGCTTCTCGAATAGCGGTCATATAGATCTAAAGAAATTCGATGAGATTTTGTGACCCATCAAACTTCTCTATGTTCACCGGTCGAAACCGTGGCGGTCAGGGAACTGCTCGAAGGTCATGCGAGAACGCTCGACATCCGGTAATAATATCACAACGCCTTCTTTGCAGGAAAGAAGGGTTGATGTCACCAGGTGATCATACACATTGATATCCAGTGGCCGGTGGACCTGACCTACCATATGCCTCAGTCCTACGAGGGTAATACTCCTCGTATTCCATTTACTGTTGCAAGTTTCTAGGTAGAATTGGTGAACGATCACCTTCCCTAGGAGCTTGTCGATCACCAGATGTTCAAAGAACTCTTATCCAATTGGAGGGAGTTGTGGTTAGGGGAGCGACAAGACTTATTGTCACGCCATTCTCCATGAGGGGAGTTATTTTAACGACTGGTGTTCGACGAAGTCATCCCGGTGCGACTACCAGAATGATGTCAGCGAGTTTGCTTGCCATTACGCCCCAAAGCCTTTGCGTGATCTCTTCTACGAAGAGGTCATAGCCTGGTGCTTGTCCAAGTTCTTGAGTCGAGTTCTCGATCAGGTCATTTATACGTTGAAGTTCTTGAGTTTCCTCTGACCGATATTGAATGCACCCAGGTAAAGTTCTCTAGGTTGCAATTCTTCTCCTCCGGATGGTCTCAAGATCATCCACATCTATGTTTGCTTGAGTTTGCCTCAGTGAAGAGCGATCATTTCTAGGATTTCTCCCACGCTCATGAAGGTGGTGATCCTGTTTATCGTCGGAGGCGTCCTCGCCATCGCCACGAGAGCCCAAAGTGAGTGAGCGATGGGTAGCTTCCCCAGTCCTGCCTCTCAGAAAGATATTAGGATATGAGGGGAGGACAAAGACCTCGTAGATATCATTGCCACTTGCACCTGAGCCCTCCTAGCTTGAGGAGTAGTCAAATGACAACTCCTCGCGACTTGGAGCAATCCCCTCCAAAAAGGAGAATTCTGAGTTATAACCGTCTCCAATCGAAGGTGAACCCTGTGAGGGTATAGTCGAATCTGCAGGAAAAGCAGGCTCGGCCACGCACCTCATGGGGGTAACCGAAGGGTGACGATCACCAGATGCTGGTTGAGTCCCAGAATGATGGATTCCAGGACTTCCCATGTTAGATCGGACGTCCTCAGACGGACTCAAACATTTTAAGGGGGAACCCTCGCTATGCTCTGTACTTGTCTTGGTGCAGTCCTAATCATGGTCAGATGTACCCTTGCCCTCTAAGGAATCTGGTCTCTCATTTGGACGTAATGTTGTGGGGCAAAAAGATCCCTCATCAACTCTGTCTGCGGCATGGTCTCCTGGGTCTGGTGAAGGACCCCTGGAAACGGCATTACCGTCGGACGAAATAAGACTCTACTCGTATTCTTAGTAGGCATCCATGTTAATTTATTCGTAGTCTGCCAAATCGAACCAGTTCTCCTCATTCCACTCTCATGCCATAGAAGCATCAGAATTGAAAAAAAACCAAGAGAACTTACCGAAAAGGAATCACTAGAAAGTCCCCACGGACAACGCCAACTGTCAATGATCTAGTATCGATCTTATGAATGAATATTTGGGGGTTTCCTAGAATGAGAACCACACAGAGAAAGACACAAGGATTTAGACAGGTTCAGGCCTTCTCCTAGGAGAATAATAACCCTACTCCTATGTTGTTGTATTGACTATGTTTACAAGCTGGAAGGAATTAGAGGAACAAAGATGCAATGACTTCTATCTCTTATCTCCAATTGCCTTCCTCCCTCCCCCTGTTCATTGACATTTAGCCTTTACATAGATCATGATGGGGCGGCAGTTACTCCAGACCAAGAGGCGCGTTAACACTTGACGAAATGCACACGTTGATGGAGGTTACTATCAAGGAGATAACACCCCACGTCGCCTAGCAGTTATCGTCAGAGACAGAAGCATAATGCATGCAGTTATCCTAGAGAATAATAACGTATGCTAACTGCGCTATGTCCTACACACAACGTATAAGATTCCCTAGTCAATTGGGCTCATATGTCTGTAGACTTTGTGGAATATAGGGTAGTCATAATTGGCCTGGTCGTAGAAAGGCTTACGACCACCAGGTGGTCATAGAACATCTCACGACCATACAGGGTGGTTGTTAGATGGTTTACGACCAATTATCTTAAGCTTTTTCCCTTATGAATGATAAGGGGTATACTTAAGACTAACATGGGGATATCACTATCTATAATAACAATTATAGATTAACAATTTAATTAATTGAGGATTATTAGATCCTCGTCAAGTTGAATCAACCAATTAATCAATACGAGGAAGAGGGAAATCATCTTTTGGACAAGCTTTATTAAGATCAGTAAAGTCTACACACATACGCCACTTACCATTAGACTTTCTAACCATTACAGGGTTAGCTAACCACTCTAGGTGGTCGATTTCTCTTATAAAGTCTGCTTTAAGTAGCTTGTCCAATTTAGATATGATGGCATCTCGTCTATCAGGTGCGAATCTCCGTAACTTTTGTTTTATGAGCTTCTTGTTAGGCCGTAGAGCTAGCATGTGCTCGATCATCTCCTTGGGGACTCCAGGCATGTCGGATGCTTGCCACGCGAAGACATATGTGTTTTCTCAAAGGAAGGTGACGAGGGCATTTTCCTATGCAGGATCAGAAGTAACTTCAATGCGAACAGTCTTTGAAGGCTCCTCTATATTCAGTGGAACCTCTTTGACTTGGTTGTTTAGCTTCGTTGCAGGTTTAGGCTTTGATTGCTTGGTCGAAGGCTGCCCCTTGCTTGCTTCTCGAGTTGGTATTTGGCATCTTTTTATCATAGCGGACTCTTATTACCCCTTTGGGACCTGCCATCTTAAGACATTGATAACCGTAATGAGCAGCCATTAGGAGTCGTGCCAGAGTTGGTCGACCGAGTATGGCAATGTATGTCGTGTCAAAATCGACCCCATCAAAGGGAATTTTCTCTGTCCTAAAATTGTTTGGAGAACCAAATATTACAGGAAGAGACACTTGACTAATAGGTTTGGCTGAGGACCCCAGTACGATCCCATGAAATGAGTATTGTGCGGTTTTACCTTTGTCCTAGGAACTTGCATTTCGTCCAGGGTACTCGTAAAGAATATGTTTAGCGAACTCCCACCAACAACTAACACACGATTCACTTGACAGTTGTTGATGGTAGGCTTGACCATGATCAAAAATTGACCAGATCGAGTAGGAAGGATCGGACAGTCACCTTTCTCAAAAAGATGGTGACTTTCGACCACTTTAGTACTTTATTGATAAGAAGAGGGTCGATGGAGTTTACCAAACGCTCAACAGCCTTGAGCTATCGTTTTGACTCGAATGTCGAAGATCCTCCATAGATGTGATCAATGGTGTGCTCTGGATCTTGAAACGATATCTCCTCATCGTTGTCTGACTGCTTTCGATCACTTGTTTGTCCTACCTCTTTGAGCGTAGGAAGTGGTGCTTCGCCGGTGTGGTAATCTTCAAGTTTTCGCTGAAAAACTCGGCAATTGCGAAGATCATGTCCTTCCTTTTTTGTGGAAAGGATACCACCTAGGCTTGTCATTCTTCCGTTCGGGGTGTTTGCCTTTGCCCTAGTCGGACTATGGTTTGGAACTCTGAGGCTCCTTATCGCTCACGGCCAAGACCTCCTTAGAGCTTTTGACTTGAGGATTTTTGCGTTTAATCTTGCTCTTGGATTTCTTGGCCTTTTTGCCCTTCTTCTTGCTACTTTCGCCTACTTCTTGAATGCCTTTATCATCTCGATCGATGGTGCAGTTCCCCTTTGCCGCTTCTGCAGCAGTTACGTAGTGGTGGGCCATCTCAAAAAGCTCGGCGATGGTAGCAGGAGGATTTAAAGCGATATCCTCTGTGATCCTTCGATTGCAGACTTCTTATTTAAATGCTATGATAACAGAAGAGTCAGAAATGTTAGGAACTGAGTTACGAACCTGACTAAAGTGCCTGATAAACTGGTGTAGGGTCTCATGAGAATTTTGTCGCATTCTGTGCAAGTCATCCTCCTTTCCGGGACGGTTGTAAGTACCATGGAAGTTGGCCAACAGTAGATCACAGAGATGCTGCTAGGAGTAGCTCAACTCTTATGGCTGATTTAACAACCACGAACGAGCAGATCCTTCGAGCATAGTAGGAAGGTAGTTAGCCATGATATGCTCTCCTCCTCCTACTACTATGACAGCGGTGGTGTAGATTTAAAGAAACACAATGGGATTTTGTGACCCATCGGATTTTTCCATATTCACCGGTCGAAATAGTGGTGGCTAGCGGATTGCTCGAAGGTCGGGCGAAAACGCCTGGCAACCGATAATAATGTCATGACGCCTCTTTTGGGAAAAAGAAGGGTTGAAATAACAAGGCGATCATATGCGACGATACCTAGTGGCAGGTGGACTTGACCTATCATAGGTTTCAGTCCTATGAGGGTAATACTCCTCGTCTTCCATCTGATGTTGCAAATTCCTCAGAAGAAGTGGTGAACGACCACTTCCTCTAGGGACTTATCGATCACCGATCGTTCATAGGACTCTCCTCTGACTCAAGTTGTGGTTGGGAGAACGACCAGACCTTTTGCCTTGACATTCTCTATGAGGAGAGTAATTTGAACGACTAGCGTTTGACGGAGTAGTTCCAGTACGACTTCCGGAATGGTGTCGCCGAGTTTGTTCAAGCCTGACCATTGTATCCTGAAGTCTTTGTGCGATCTCTGCAGCAAAGAAGTCTTAGCCTGGCACTTGTCCAAGCTCTTGTGTCGGGTTTGCGATCAGGTCATTTATCCGCTAAAGTTCTTGAGCTTCCTCTGACCGGTATTGTATGCGCCCAGGTAAAGTTCTCTGGGCTACTATTCTTCTCCTCTGAGTGGTCTTGGGATCATCCACATCTGAGTCTGTCGGAGCATGCCTTAGTGGAGTGTGATCATTTCTAGGATTTCGGCCACGCTCATGAAGGTGGTGATCCTGTTCATCGCCGGAGGAGTCCTTGCCATCACCACGAGAGCCCGAAGTGAGTGTGCAATGGGAAGCATCCCCAGTCTCGTCTCTTGGAGAGAGATTAGGATCCGAGGGGAGGACAAAGACCTCCTAGATGCTATTATCCAAACTTGCGCCTGAGTTCTGCTGACTCGAGGAGTGGTCGAGACACAACATCTCGTGACTTGCAACAGCCCCCTCCAGGAAGGGGAATTCGGGGTTATAACCATCTCCAGTCGAAGGTGAACCCTGCGACGGTGTGGTCGAACCTGTAGGAGAAGCGGGCTCGACATCGCCCCTTGCGGCGGTAACCAAAGGGTGACGATTACCAAATGTTGGTTGAGCCCCGGAATGATGGATTCCAAGACTTGCTGTGCTAGATCAGATGACCTTAGGTGAGGTTGGACATTTGGAGGGGGAGCCCTCATCATGTTCTATACCCACCTTGGTGCGATCCTAACCCTGGTCGGATGAACCCTTGCCCCTTGAGGAATCTAGCTCCTCATCAGGGCGTAATATTGTGGGGGGGGGAATCCCTTATCAACCTTGTTTGTGGCACAGTCTCCTGGGTCTGGTGAAAGATCTATGGAGGCAGCATTACCATCGGATGAAATAATGCTTTACTCGTACACGTAGTAGGCATCTATGTCAAGTTCTGCATAGTCTACCAAATCGAACCAGTTCTCCTCACTCCACTCTCATGCTATGAAAGCATCAGTGTAGGAAAAACGAAGAAAACTTATCGAAAAGGCAGAACTGGAAGATCCCCACGGTTGGCACCAACTATCTACGATCTAGTGTCAATCATACAAATGATTGTTTGGGGGGGCTTCCTACGAAATAGATTCACACAAAAAAAGACACGGGAATTTATACAGGTTCAGTTCTTCTCCTGAGAGAATAATAATCCTACTCCGGTGTTCTTATATGCAATATGCTTGATACAATCAGGAAGAAATCACTCAAACTAAGACTCAATGATCCGTTACGGCTCACTCCGATTGCCTCCTCCCTCTGTCCATTGACTTCAGCCTTTATATAGCGTGTGAAGGGGTGACAGTTACTCCATGCCAAGAGGCGCCTCTACGCCTGATGAAATGCACATGTTGATAGTAGTTATTGTCAGAGAAAACTACACCCCACGTCGCCTGGCAGTTACATCAAGGACAGAGGCATTTAGAGAATAACTGTGTATACTAATTGCTCTGTGTATTGAACACATCGTATAATAGTCCCTAATCGATTAGGCCCACATGTCTGTAGGCTTTATCGATTATAGGGTGGTCGTAGCCGACTTGATCGTAGAAAGCCTCACGACCACAAGGTTGCCGTAGAAAGGCTTACGACCATGGACTGGTTGTAGAAAGGCTTACGACTACTCAGTTAAGCTTCTCCCTTATGAACAATAAGGGGTGTACTTATGAGTAATATAATGATATTGCTATCTATAATATCAATTATAGATAAACAGTTAATTGAGGATGATCATATCCTCATCAAAAAGGAAAAGGAAAAGGAAAAAAGAAACTCACAAGTGGGGCCACTTGTAAGTGAGAGAGAGATACAGAGATACAGAGAAGAAAAACAGCGGAGGTGGAGCTGGCAGCTTTGGCGCACAGTGGTGATGGTGGAATGCAGCGAGGTAGTGGCCAGCGATGACAAAAATAGGATCCAAGCGGCACGGCAGACCTTTGGGTGGCGGCGGCGGCGCGACAAGAAAGGTAGCGAGGTGGCGGCAGAAAAGAGGCACGGGTTCACGGCGACGATGACGACACGACGACGCCCGGTGGGAATGGAGGCGAGCACCGACTAGGAGGCGAGAGGAACACATAGAGCGGCTCAGGGAGACCAGAGGATGATAGGAGCGGTGGGGCAATGGCAGCCGGAGGTGGAAACGAAGGACGGCGGCGACGCGCTACGGAGATGGAGGAACGACGAGGAAGCGGGGGATCAGAAGAGGAGAATGAGGGATGCGATATGCCGCACACAGGACAGCAAGGGAATGCACCGGAGAGGACATCGGCGATGGTCGGCACGGCTGGAGATGAAGGAGATGGTAGCGGTGGTGGTCTGGAGAAGCTCCAAGGACAACGAGGAGAGCTCCGGCTAGAACGCGGCAAGGCGGACTCAATGGTGACGACAGTATGGATGGAGGCTCACGAGCGGTGACGTAATCGACGACAAAGATGTGCAGCGGCCGTGGGCTTCTTGACATCAATTCAGTGCAACAAAGACGAAATTGACGGCATGAGCTAGAGCAACCGAGAGAGGAAGGCAAGGCAAAGAAAACAATGTGGACGGCTGCGCTTAAATAGGGCCAAAGAGGGATAATTCGGATTGGGGACGACGGCGGCGGCAAGCTGGACACAGACTCGGAGTCGGGAGTGATGAGGAAGACGGTGACGTGGCGCTGACAGGCGGGTCCACTGTACAGAGAGAGAAGGCGAGGCAGGAGCGGTTGGGCTGCGGCTCTGGTTGGCACACAGGGAAAGGAAATTGGCCACGGGCCAAAGCGAAGCGAGCCGGTGGTCGGGCCAGGAGAAAAGGAAGATGGGCCAAAAGAAAAACAGACGGTTTGAAGGAAAAAGGAATTGGGCCAAAGGAAAATATGGAAATAGAAAGGATTTTCGAATTTACAAATTGGATTAAATTAAACCGAGCTCAAAGAAATAGCAAATAAACTCCAAATTTTCAAGAAAATTCCAGAAAATACTTTAGATCTCAAGGAACCCAAATAAAAGGGTATTGAATTTAATTGAAGTTGGGATTATTCATGTTAAATTATTTTAATTTCTAAAAAAATTCAAATTAAGTTTTGACTTAGCCAAGAAAAATTCAAATTGTTATTTTTATTTTTAAAGGCTTCAAAAGAACTTTAAATTCGAGATGTTACAGTAACAAAATAGTTTTCCAAAACTCCTAATTTATGGTCACTTGTACGAGGCGATTCTCGCAGAAGCCCCGTGCGTTTCGCGATTACGCCACGTGGACATCTCTTCTCTCCTAGTGATAACACGCGGACCAAGACTTCTGATCCCTCGCCCAGACCCGACTTGATCCGTTCCCATTCCCCTTGTCCTCCAGGTTTCATCCTAACCCTCGCAGCACCAATGTGCCACACTCATCCGTCATCCCCACTCCTTCCTTTGCAAGCCCTGCAATATGCCTGCTGTAGTCATCGGCGCTGGATCTGGTGAGCTGCATGATGGACTCGTCGGTGAGAGGGGGGAAGGAGAAATGTGATTCGGTGCCAGCTCCCCACGTGAGGCAACGGTAGGAGTAAGAAGAAGGGGGAACGAAAACAGCAAAACCGACAGAGGTTTTCTATTTGAAAGTTTTCAAGTTGGAAGTTTTTGGAATAATTTGAAAGTTTTTTATTTAAAAATGTTCGATTTGAAAGTTTTTGGAATAATTTAAAAGTTTCCAAAAACTTTTGGGGTCAGTTGGTTAGCACCCGTGTGGTGGGCTAGTCAACCCGGATTTGAATCCTCCATTCTTAAATATGTTGTATAGGGGAATAGATATTCTCTCTCCACACCAGTGTTTTAAAAGTTTTTTGCTATGTGATTTTGAAAGTTTTGGAACTCCATTCGAAAGTACAAGGAATTGCCAGCGAGTCTGGGAGGCTATTGTTGAAAGAGATTGGGGAAAGAAGCAGTAAGTCCGTGAGGTGGTGTAAGGGGATGCCGACCGCAGGTTGGGCGAGGGGAGGACTTCTACGCGTTGGGCACCTCACCGACGCCCTTAAACTAGCAGCTCCATAGTTTGCAATACATCCTCTTATTGACAAAACAATGGTTATCTCCAAAAGTGTAGGAGAAAATATTTTCTTTTTCTTTTCATGAAACCTTTGTTACATCTGGGTTTTGAAAACCATATTTGGCCCTAAAATTGAAACTATGCCCGTGGTTGGGCCAGGAAGATGGCTGCTAGTGCTAGGGTTATAGTGGAGTAACTCTTTTTACCAACAGCCTCATGCATCCCCTTATAAAGAGCCCATAACGAATCCTATCTGAACTCGTTTATTCTAACATGTTAAGTGTGTGACCCTGTAGGTTCATGTGTAGTCGATTGTGACTCAGAAACTTCTTTCCGATCACAAGTCGTTAGCGGTTCCTAGCAGGACATAACGATTCCCGAACACACATAAATATTATACCGGACGAACCTTATACAATATGATCTGCGACTAGGTCCTTATCACTTACGACCAGCTTGTATCTCCATACGACTAGTTCATAACTCCTTACGACCAGTTCGCTGACCAGCTAGTGTCATGTTCGACTAGTATACGACCAGTTCGTATCTGGTCGGACAGAACGACCTGCTTGCATATTCTCCCCTTGCCTCACGATATTTGGTTGAACTCCATGTAAGATATTTTGTCATCCATGGACTGTTCAATACTTTCTCAATCAAGTGACATATAACTTCATGTGATCGACTCTTTGACAACTAGTGGCATGGTCATGCACTTTTTTTATCCGACCACATCGAGGGGCCCAGAGATATCTCTCCTGTTATGTTAGGAGAGGCAAATCCCATATTCATCCAGTCACATCACTCTGCATGTTTCATAGCATACCCGAAAGCTACCTTTATAACTATCCAGTTACGAAGTAGCGTTTGGCAACCCCTAAGTGTACTATTACACATGTAGAAAATCATACTGATCTCAGGTCTAAGGATTATACATCATCATTGCTTGAGACCAACTGATGACACATAAAATCATAACAATCTCAATAGTGTCCCGAGATGGGTCAATCCAACACCATGTTCTCTAACATGTGTTCACATTGTTGATTCGATATCCTCATATCCGTGACCGGTGAAACATGGTCATCAATCAATACATGTGTTGGTCGATAAGTCACTAGTGTTCTGACCAGTGACATCCGACTAGGGTTACATTTAGAATGACATCATATAACTTAAAGAGCTTCACCAACAAGTCACATAATTGTTAATCTTTATAAATGATAATTCATCCAAGGAACGTAATAACATTTATTCTATAACTTATAAACATAGACGTGATATAATCATCTCTATGATAGAATCTAGGGCATATCACCAACAGGAGATTCGTGCTTTCGCTGGTGAAGTCAGCGTCCTCCTACTCTTTGTCACCATCGTCTCCTGCCACTGTCGGTTAGGGTTAGGGTTCGGGGTTCACCGGAGCCCTCGAACTTAGAGGATGGCCGAGGGTAGGGGAGGACCCGCAGTGGTGCTGCGGTACGGAGGAGGGTAGTGAGTGGCGGAGAAGACGGGGTACCGCCACTGGATACGAGGAAGAAGGAAGGGGTAGGGAGACTGAGGTGGGCAGGCAGGTGGGGCGGGATAGGAGGAGGAGGCGCGACTTCACTGCAGAGTGGAGGTATCGGTGGTTGCGATGGCGCTTCGAAGAGTCTCATCAGCACTAGCGAGGCGCCGCACCAACACTGGCACAAGCAGGAGTCAGGTGGCGGCGGCCATGAGCGACAACACGAGGGTTGGATTGAGCAGGAGTTGGGGTAGAGGGTTGTTGGAGAGAGAGGGGGGATTTTAGATCTGTATGGTTGATATTGACCGTTGGTTCTCCATCCGACGGCCCAAAATTTGAATGATTTTTTTTAAAGAAATCATTCACACTATATATAGACATTCGCCCCAAAAAAAAGGGGTTCTCCATTAGGATAGCTATAGCTTATATACTCAACCTTTTTCTATGTTCAATATATACATGGCATATTTCATTTTTGTAACATAAATAAATTAAAGTTGCTTTGTAGTACACCAGACGCGACGACGAGCAGTAGTGCACCGTCATCGGACGCGGCAGCGGGCAGTATTACACCATCACCGGTTGCGGCGGTGGGTAGTAGTACACCGCGACGGGTACTATAGTGTACTACTGCCCATGGCCGTGACCGGTGACGGTGTACTATTGCCTGCCGCCGCGTTATCAAATAGTGTTTCACATGCACCGTCTATCGACTCACCGAGCCACCGAGGGCTGCAAAGGGTGGTGACGCCGACGGTTGACACCCATGTTTGAAGCTGTGTGTGTTGTGCTGAGTCGTGATTTCGTATGAAAAAATTTGTGGAAATTTCTTTCTTGTACATGTGATAATACATTTGAAGCTGCGAGTGCGAGGTAAAAAAAAACAACAATAAAAATCCAAAGAAAAAATATATTTTTTAAAAGTTTCAAATAGTGTCAAAAATGATTTTTTTAAATCCATTTTTCACTCCCTCTCATGCCTCTCGCAGTGCCTTGCCACCTCCGTGCCAGGGAGGCACGAACTCGCACCGCCTGTGGCTCCAGGGCACGACAGTGCCCTCTGTCGTGCCCCTGGGGACCAGACTCGGTCTAGTCCGTGCCCTAGGGGCCTGGATTTCACATGTGGTGTGCGGTGGGAAGTCCATCCCCTGGGGCATGATGGAGGGTGTCATTTTTGGCATTTATATAGAGATAGAGCCAAAATTACTATTAGTGGAATGAATAGTGCCATATAAGTCAAAAACTCAAAAAAAAAAAACACTAAGGGCTTGTTTGGTTATGCCAGAGTCCTGACCCATTCACATGTATGGACCAGAATTTTAATTTAAATTCTAGATCCACCCGCGTGGAACCTAACCGGGATGGGCCTCCCAAACAAGGCCCAAGTGAAACGGTTGGATCAAAAATTGAAAATTAGTTACAAGATCTTGTTGACAACTATAAGTGGACTCTAGCAAAACACACGTGTTCAAACTAGAGCAACAATGAGTAGTGATGGCATATTATGCTCTACTAGAGGCCTGCGCGAGCCTTAGCACACGGGGAAGCACAAGAGTGGATAATTATGCTGGATCTCTATTACGTACGTAAATAGTTGGTTGTATCATAAAGATATTCAGAAGATGAAATATGTAACTGAAAGATATTTGGAAGCTGAAACAGGCAAGTCGATTTAGCAGATAAGCAGAGCGCAAAACAGGGTTTCACTTTCGATCACTATGATATACGTATGTAACATATGTGAGTAGAGTCCAATTTCTAAGAAAATATATATGAAACTGAAGATAAGCATGCTGGAAAAGCAGGTCCACCTGGCAGAAATAAATGGTAGAGAAGACATTGGATACTTCATGAAATAGAAACAAGATTTTATATTTACATGCTAAATGGAATTCACATAGTAGAAGAAATTGTTGAATTTAGCACAGTAAAAGATCCAAGAACCAAATCATAGTACTGCTAGTTTCGTTAACACTCATTCACATGGTCATGAATATAGAATCTCAATAAGACCAATTGAATGATTATATTTTTCCAATATCAACTCCGGAACACAAATACAAAAGTTGTACAGTAGCAGCAAACCTAAAACTCATTGTACTGAACAGATACAGTACTAACAAAGACTAACCTTAATGGGTAACAAGTTGTAAGAAACACGGTTACATGGTTTAATTTGGTTCCCATTAATGTTAGAATGTACATTGAATGGTCTTAAGGAAGTAATGCATGATTAATAACAACACATGGATAGAATTTCCAAGCAAGCATTACCAAGCTTATTTTTTGTAATATCCCAATTTTCTGAGCTTTAAAAATCTTTTAAATAGTTAGTAGAAGAAAATTCACCATTTGGTTTTATTTGAATTTAATTCAAAAGCTTAATATGGACTTTGTATACCAAAACAATTTAATATGATTAAAATCAACATGAACAATGGTCAAAACTATTTTATTTGGGTTCTTTGGGCTTGGATATATTTTCTAGATTTTTCTAGAATTTTTCCAAGTTCATTTGCTATTTTCTATTGCTTATTTGGAGTTCTGGTATTTTCTAAAAAGAAAAATGTATTTAAAATATCAGATTTGGTCTCAGTAGAATCCTTTCTCTGCCGATCCTATTCACTTCGGGCGATCGCTCGGTCCCTTTCTCATGGCTCGGCCAGATCACATACCAAGCAACCCGGCCTACGTCTTGTGCGCCGTTTCCTTGTTCCACGCCAGTGGATCCCCTCGCCAAGATCGCCTCCCAGATCGTCTTCGTCCTCGCATGAGCCCGAGCCGTGTCCGCCATGGTTTCCTTCGAAGCTCCATCCGACAACGGCACGATCGGCCCGCAAATCCCGTGCCAATCTCGTCTTTTAAATCCTGGATCTCTCCGCATCTATTTTGGAACCTTATCTCCTCCGAATCGCATCTCAACCTCTTGAATTTCCTTATCCCCTTTTGCGGTTCCGAGTTGAACTCCGCCGCCAATACGCCACCTCGAGCCCATCCGCACCCTAGAAAAGGGACCCCAAGGATCGCCCATGCCTCCTCATCCCAAACCCCCGCCTCGTTCCTCTCCTAAAGCTCCGCCGCCGCCGCAATTTGGAGTTTTAGGGCTTTTGTGCCGCAACTCTAATCTTCGAATTCCGCCGCCGCCAGTAGCGCTCCGCCTCCGGGGACTACGTCGTTGTCTTCGCCATCGCCAGGACGACCTCAAGCACTCATCCGCAACCTCGAACCGCTCCTGGAGCTCGTCGCCGACAATAGCCACATCACCTTCGTTGCTTGCGTGGCGTCCCTGTCAGCACCCGCGTGGCACAACCACCCTAACCCCAGATCCAATCCTTGGTGGACGTGGTCCACAGTGAGCCAAGCCACTTCCAAGTGGGGCTCATCTGTCAGATATGTTTCCCTCCAGCCAAAAACCCTAGTGACGTCATGCTTGCGTCATAAGTTGGTTTTCCAGTAGGAAAATAAATCCCGAAATTCTAGAAAATCCTTTTAAGGGTTAATTCATGGATTTCAATCTTCCCAAGCTCATATCATTTGCATCCGAACTCCGATTGAGCCCATTCAAATTTCTAAATTCATCTAAATTCAAGATATATTTATCTGAGATTTTTATTTAATTTTTGGAGTTTTTTTGCCTTTGTTATTTATTTGTTTTGTTTATTTGCTTTTGTTTGCGAGTAGACGTCGGTACTTCGGGAAGATTTGAAGAAGAAGGAGCACCTCAAGAGCAAGATCAGTACTTAGACCTATTCCAAGGCAAGTTATACCCTTTATCATGTTGAATCCAGTTTTCAAAAGTTATATTGATTCAAAGTATCGCATTTACTTTAATTATTTAATTCAATGCTTTTGGGATTAGTTAATGTCCAATTTGTTATGACCTCCTTGTCTAGTTGTATGCCATAATCTTTTATCACCCTAGTTTGGTTTATTTAGTTGGTGCTATTGTATTACCAACGTGGGTTGGTTAAATGCGATTAGATTGCTTAGCCATGCTACGAGTCATCATCTCATGTAAGTTGCAAATATAAATTTGACTAAGTGACTATGGAACTATGTGATAAAAGCTATGTATACTATGTGCTATTACTCGTTGATGGCATATGTTGCACTTAACCAACAGGGTGGAAAAAGGTTTTGGACGGGGACAAGTGGTCTAGTATACTTTTATGGTGGATCTATGTTGGCGGGAATGATATGTTAGAATTTGAAAGTCTTGCCCCGGTCAATTAAGGACTTAACTTTGTGCACCATTGAACTGAGCTTTTCGTACAACCACATGGCTGGTATGGGACGGGCCTAACTTAGTAAGTTATGGAGTTTTGACATTGATTACTCAGGTTGTAGGTTAGCTGTGTCGGATTGGGTGGAGGTGTGTACTACCAAGTAGTCGCATCACGGGGTGGTTCACCGTGTCCCTGTCCAACGGTGTGCGTCTGTGGCGGCTAAGCATACCGGGAGTGTCAATGTCGAGATGAAGTTTCTGAACTGTTTTGTTATGGCTAGTGCTAGCTACACTAGTTGTATCTTGTGGGTAAAGTGTACAACCTCTGCAGAGTGTTAAACAATCTATTCGAATAGCCACGTCCGCGGTCATGGACATGCTCGGGGATTTCACACGAGGGGTAGATTTTCATAAAACCTTGGGAAGGGAGCTGTGTGACCTAAGTCATATGGCTATGTGAATAACTTGTTTAGGCTATGTGTCTTTGTGAACTAAAACTGTCAAATTATTATTGTTTATTTGTTTTGAATTATGCTTTCAATCTATTACTTGTATTTAGACTGCAAATGCTGCATTTCTGCAAAATAACCACAGAAGCCATTCCTTTGGAATAAGCCTGCATCTATAATTGCATTTACGTGGTATGACTTGTAGTACGTGTGTACTCATGCTTGTTGTAAAACATGCAATGAAGAGGAGGAGTCATCGCCTGCTTTCGAGGAGGAGTTCATCGAAGGTGCTTGATCGTTGGGTCTTGATCCCAGTCAGTTGCCTGTGGTGAATTGATGGGATTCCGCTGAAGTTTCTTCGTTCCGCTGCTATTTTATTTCTTGCTAGCCCTTCGTGGCTTAATAATTGTAAACTCGACCATAAGGTCAAAACAACTATTTGTTATCAAATTACTCATTTATATTATTAATCGCTTGTGTGGATCGATATTCACCTGTGTTGACACTGTGTGCACTAGCGTGATCCTGGACTAGTGTATTATACACAGAGGGTCTAGAATTTCATATTTTGGGTCCTGACATTTTTTCAGACCGCACAACCTAAAAACAGAAGAACGTAGTGTCCATTCCACCTACTACATTGTAGGTGTTTCCCAAACTGATTACTGAATTCTAGAAATTATGCCATCATAAAATGTTTACACAGCACAAATCTTGAATAATCTTAGTGGTTCTCACATGAAGTCAGATTACATAATATTATTTAATAACTCTCCAAAATAAATGGACTTAAAATAATAAATAAATAAGCAAAAAAGAAACATGTTCTATCTAAAAAATAGTCCTCTAGATAGCTGAATCAAAATAAACCGATATAGTGACAAAAGGAAAATAAATTTGATATTAGAGCAGACTAAAATTAAAAAAATGAACTGATACCAACCTATGATGTTAAGGCGATAACGAATCATAAGTCGCTTTTGGTCTAAGTATCATAACGAAAAATGGTTTGCTCTAAGAATCATAAGTCGCTATGGATAGAGAAATTTCAAGGCCACCAAAAACAGTTTAATTCGCATTAGCGGTAGAAATGGAGCAAACTCATAAATGACTATTCTGTCCTATTTGAAGAAAACAAACAAAATTCCATACGATGCCTTTCGTAGCTGCTGCTTTGGTGACAAATTTTGACTCCTCCTTTGAGTTGTACATAAAAATCAGAGACTTTTAGAGAGATCAAGCTAATATTGTTCAATCAACAAGTCAATTAAACAAGTTCGGGGCAAATTTAGCATTTTTCAAACATCATCTTGAATACATATATCATATTGGCATGTGTGATCATAGATAAACAGATAGATAGGTGTTGAAGTATTGCTGAGGTCTGATAACCCCACCTCTGAAGACTCGAAGAGGGACCATAATATTTAAAGTCAAGACAAATTCACCAACAACAACAACTCTAATTTTGTATTGGTGCTCACCTGAAGTTCCTTCAGTAGCTTTGTCAACGTATCCAGCAGCTTCTCAATCTCTCTGACCTGATTGTAGTGATAGAACAAAGTTTCAATGCACAAGAATGCAACCATGTTAGAGCCTTATAGGAATAGACACATCAAGTAATTCTCTTTTTTTTTAGAGAGAGAGACCCTTCAAGTAATTCTTATTGGAGACCCTTCAAGTAATTCTTATTGGCTATCTTCCTACAGAAAGAGACCTGAAATCTACAAAAAAAAAGTAAAAGGGGAACCTGTTCAAAGAAGGCTTCGAAACCAAGCTGCGCAGAACTTGTTGTATCACCTTACAACCCTAACTCAATATCGACATTTCCCGGGGCTCGCTCCTATTTGCTGAGCTCAAATGAATCCTGTTAAATTCAAAACACGAAATACAAATATGAAATTAGTTTTTATTGGTACAGAATTACAGATATAGATACTTGTGTAGGAGAACATAGGAAAGGCTCTGAATCTGCACCCATATCTGTAATCAAGGCTTAGGGATAATAAGCTAATATAAAATTTTGGAGCATTTCTCGACAAGTTTTTTGGGTGGATGACAACTAAAATTCTAAAACCATAAGACTATCAAGTAAATGATCACTCCAAACTTGCAGTGCCAAGAAGATATTAATTCTACGAAGTATTGAAGCAAAACATGCATGCTTAAACATCTTAGGAAATTTTCCTCACAAAATAAAACAACTCAAAGAATTCAACAGACATAAATTAGCGGTCAGAACATCAGGAACAAGATAATCTTGTTGGGATAAAGCTTACGAAGACCGATCCAACTATCCTAGGGTTTTGGGGTGAAGAGTAGAGGCTGGAGACGACGGCGACGGGGACGGGTAGGTGGCAGGTTTTGGGGCCAACCCACCAATTAGCGTGTTCTGATACCTGGCGCGAAGAATTTCAGCGAGATATGAGGAGGGAGGTCACCATGGTTCTATATCTGAGCACAAGAAGTCGGATTGGGGGTGGGCAGAAGCTGAGTCCAGAGCCGCCGCACCTTCTGCTCGTTGAGGAAGGAAGAAGAAGGGTGTGGTCGTGGGAAAGAAAAAGGAGGAGGTGCTCGTGAGGAATGAAGAAGGAGGGGGTGCTCGTGGGGAATAAGAAGGAGGTGGGGGCAGCGGTTAAAAACTAGGAGGGGAGGTGGAAGGCGACCACACTACATTTGAGGCAGCGGTGGCTGGAAAGAGGGGGCGGCTCGATGAGGAGGCGAGTCCACCACCGCCTACTGGTGATAGATGCGGGGGCCAGGGAGGGGGAGGGGCACTAATGACGGTGGAGGGGGAGGGGAAGGACGAAGCAATGGTGGTAGAAACAGGCTCCCCTTCTGTCTGCGCAAGGCGGCAAATCCACAGTCTGTCGCTGGTAGTGGAAGCAAAGGTGGGGGAGGGGGAAGGGGAAGCGAGGGTGATGGAGGGGGCGTTCTTGAGGAAGAGGAAGGAATCGGGGGTGGGGGCAGCAACGAAGAAGGAGGGGCAATGGGGGAAGAGCAAGCGATACGGGTGAGGAAAACGGGACAGGGAAAAAGGCGGGCATTGGAAGACAACGCCTGAAGATTGAACGACGGAAAGGATCCCGACGCAGCATCGCATGGACAAAATAAAAAAGGCGACATGGCCCAGCTCCCCTCGCCTCCTTTCTGCCTCTATTTATCTGGTAGGATTGATCTTCTTATCTTTAGCACTTGTTGTTGACCGAATAGATGTCTCATTGATGTGTAGATCATAAGCGGAAAAGTATATTTCTCGTTGAATAACAATGCTTATTATCAGAGAAGGATAGTTGTATGCGCAGAATATTTCTTTATTCGTGATGTATTTCCATGTTAGTGGTTAAACAATTATATTTTTTTATGTGTTCTGTTGGTATATGTGTAATGTTATCATTACAAATATTACTTGTACACACATTACTTCCTTTAAAGGTGTGATGTGGTCTAAAGAGTCATCCAACGGCTCAAAAAAAAAGTCATGCATCCATTTGGTTTGACAAGTTTGTTTCTATACAATTTCATTTAGCAACTCCAAATAATTGTCTCTCTCTATTACATGTTCCATTGTCATGCCTAGCAGCTTTTTTATGGCACGTGTCTAATTTTTACCTCCTCTATTTCACTATGTTTGAGAGTCTCTGTTTCAAAATATTTGTCCATTGAGTGAATCAAAAGTGTAGTTATTGTAATATTTCTGCTCCATGTCTCTGCTTAAATGCTTTGGAAGAGATTAGTGATTGTAGTATGTTATTTAATAGGGGTAAGTATGGTCATTTTCTTATTAGCATTTTCTTTGATTTAATGCTTATTTGGTTTGTGCACACGATGGATTGTGGACAAATATAGTGATACAAAGGGAATAGCAAGCAATGATTGTACATGCAATCCTTTTTATTAAGGGTGTGCTTAGCACACGAACCCATGCCTGCATGATTACATGCTCTTTTTACACCCACTAGTAGGGTGACGTGCGTTACAATGGAACCCTAAAAGAGAATGATACATATCAGTAGATGGGATACTAAAGTACATAATAAATATCAATTTTCTTTCACACACATATAAGTAGCAACATTAACTCCACCTATTGCATCACCTGCTACTATTACTACCCGAAAATTAAAATTTTGAGCTCATAGATTGCTTACCTTTGGAAGTGGAAGTTGAAGCCAACTTCCCTCCCCGACGCACTACCGATTTCCAGCAATTGCCGGCTAGCGAGGAAGAGGACTATGCGTCGACGGCCACCTTCTTCTCCCTTGAACCCAAGCCGCGACTCGGTTATCACGGCCAATGTCCTCTGCAGCCCTCGCCAGGCACATCGCAGTGAGGAGGTGGAGGCCAGGGCAGAAGACGGTGGCGGCGTCGCGGTGGTAAGCATGGAGGAGGAAGGGATGCTTGCTTGGGCGGCGCGGAGCAGGAGGTGGTGGCGGCGCTGGGGAGGATTACGGTGGAGAGGATGCGGTGCGGTGAACTCGAGACGGTGACGTAGTGAGTGAAGGACGCCTTCATTTCTGCCTCCCCTCCCCTCCCCAGTGCCGCCACTTCTCCTCCAAGGTACTGCCACCTCCTCACCTCTCTTTCCTCCTGGTGGCTTCTCCGGTCCCTGACTCCGGCCCCCTCCCCACTACCACCTCCTGTCACCGGCGTTACCTCCTTGCTCCGCCGCCTCCCACCCTGCCTCTTACGCCGTTAGATCCCCCCATCGATGGCCACGACGGCAATGGGAGGCTCTGAGGTGAGGATGGCAGTGCCATGCGACGTGGCGGTGGTAAGAGAGGAGGAGGCAGCGATGCTTGCATGTAACACCCCGACCCGAGGCCACCCGAGAGGTCCTCCAGGATCTCCCGGAAGTCCATCAGGACCTCCCAGGAGGTCCAGTAGGACCACCCGAGGGGACCTCCAAGACCACCCAAGAGGTCTAGCAGGACCACCTGGAGGTTTGGAGACCAGACCCGAGGGTCCGAAGGTGGGCGTGAGGCACGGGGAGGACCCCAAGTGCCACGACTCCACCCAGGAGAGGTCGAGAGACCAATCCTAAGGAGGTCGTGAGACCTGAGGTGACCCAAATCCTCCCACGACCAGACTCGAGGCAGGTCGTGAGACCTGAGGTGACCCAAGTCCTCCCACGACTAGACCCGAGGGAGGTCGTGGAGGGCTGGGATCACCCCAAAGACCTCCCACGACCAGACCCGAGGGTGGTCATGGTGGTCAGGGATCACCCCATGGTCCTCTTTGTGAATCAAGCTAGTCCCAAGGATCAACAGCTAGCTCTCAAAACATACAAAAGTGGTAACATACATCAATGAGGACTTTATTAATATCAACAAAGTTGTTTACAAGGGAGGCTTACAAGCCGGCAACTAAGACACAGCGGAAGATAAATAAATAGACCACCCAATACACCATAGGCAATCGGCTGGAGGCGCATCCTAGTCGGCCAGGACCTCTAGGTCCACTACGAAGATCTCCTCAAAGCTTTCTTTCCTGCTCAAAATAGTTATCAAGCAAGAGTGAGCACAACAACCGTGCTCGCAAGTTACACCCATCAAATAACAGAATGACATGCATAAATGGATATCTCAAAGGAAGGCATAATATGGTTGATTTGCATAAAGCCAAGTTTATTTCAAATACAAGTACTAAGTTCCAAGGCAGATAATAATAATTAAAATTCATTTTCTAAATTTCAGTTTTCAATTGGATAACATTCATCAACAAGTGGTGGAGGATACCCTCCTGTCACAAGGCTCTCTGCCCAAAACCCATTTGGATAGAGATCCAAAACCAGTTTAACAAAACCATTTTAAAGCCAAAACCAATATCTAACTTGGAGCAGCTTTGCCAGCATGTCTTTAACCGCGGACACGGCTATTCAAATAGTTTTCACTCTGCAGAGGTGTACAACTTTACCCACATGACATGATTACTCTAGTTTGTTTGGCGACCGGCAATGCCACCACTCACTTTCGAAGGTAAGTGGTCTAGAGCTCATAATAAGGCCTTTACAATGCATCATTCCACCGTAGCCCACCCTCGCTAAGGTTTCGCCCTACCCTACGGATAGCGACTCCGCAGAGATCAAGGGCCCCCTCTTGCGCCAGGTGAAAAAACATAGTCATGAAAGACAGCTGTAACATCCCAAAATTCCTGAGTTTTTTAATTGTCAAAAATTTAAAAGTTAACCATTTGGTTTTATTAATTCGCTAAAGCTTAATTTGTAATTTAGAATTTTAAAAGCAGTTTAATTTGAATTAATTAAACTTCAACTAATTCAAGTTGGTTTAGTTGAGATTTGTTGGATTATAAATTGGTTTTTCCTTTTGCCCTAAGTTAAAAATAATTATTTGCAAAAATTAAAAGCAATAGTTAAGCTAAAAATATTTTTATTAAGTTCTAAATAATTCAAGGGACTTTTGCGAATTTTCCTAGAATTTTTGGACGGCTTTAGCTATTTTCTAAAAATGCTTTTGCTTTTCTGGTATTTTCTAAATTCGAAAATCCATAAAAATCCTCCTTCGGCTCTTGGGCCGGTTTCCTCCCGACTAGGGATGTCAATTGTGCCCGTTTACCCGTGTACCCGCGGACGAACACCCTAATGGAGGCGGGTATGGGCGTCTTTCTTTGCCCACGGGTATAAAAACAGGCACAATTTCTTACCCATCGGGTAAATGGGCGCAGTATGGGTAAACTCCACCTGTACCCGCTTCGCCCGATTACCCATCATCTACACTGACATGTGGGACCCACCTGAATAAAAAAACTAAAATCCTAAGTAACCCTTGCTAGGTTTCACAAATTCACAGCCCCAGGCCCAGCCGCCGCCAGACCGCTCTCCCCTCCTCATTTCTTCTCTGTGCCAGATCTCGTCGCTCTCCCCTCCTCAGATCTCCTCCACGCCAGACTGCTCTCCCCTCCTCAGATCTCCTCCGCGCCGCCAGACTGCTCTCCCCTCCTCAGATCTCCTCCGTGCCTCCCGGCCGGACCCGCCCGCTATCATCACCTGCGGCATCCTCATGAAGAAGCTCTGCGCTGACCGCCACGTCGGCGAGGCGGAGTGCCTGCTCGATGCCCTCAGGGCCGCCGACGTCATCGCCTACAACACCCTCGTCAATGGCTACTGTCGTGCCGGCCGCATCGATGCCACGCGCCGCGTCATCGCCTCCATGCCCTTCGCGCCCAACGCCTTCACCTACAACCCGCTCATCCAGGTCTACTGCATCCGCGGCCGGATGGGCGACGCGCTCGACGATATGCTCCACCGGGGCTACTCCCCCGACGTGGTCACCTACACCATCCTCCTGGAGGCCACGCGCTAGAAGAGCGGCTACAATCAGGCCATAGACCTCCTTGATGAGATGCGGGCCAATGGGTGCTCGCCGAACATCGTGACATATAATGTCCTCATCAACGCCATGTGCAATTAGGGCCATGTCGATGAAGCTGTTGAGCTGTTGAACACCTTGCCCTCCTACGGTTGCAAACCCAATAACATTAGCTATAGTATTGTGTTGAAGGGGGCTTGTGTAGCACCAAGAGATGGGACGGTGCCGAGCGCATTGTAACTCATATGGCTCAAAATGATTGCCCCCCAGATGAATTCACCTACAGCATCCTTTTGTAAGGGATCTGTGAGCGGAGCGGCTACAAGAAGGCAATGAAGCATCTTGACAATATGCGTGCCGAGGGGTGCACACTGAACATTGTCACATACAACAATTTGCTGTCATACGGTTGTCAGCCCGATGCTGTTAGCTATACTACTGTGTTGAAGGGCTTATTGACCACCAGACGGTGGGAGGATGCTGAGGAGCTCATGGCAGATATGGTCCAGGACGGATGCCCACCAAATGTGGTAACATTTACCACGCCATTAGCTCCTCGTGTCGTAAAGGTTTGTTCAATCTTGCACTTAGGTTCTTGAGCAAATGCCGAGCATGGGTGCATGCCAAATACCATCGCATTCAAGCTGTATAATTGATGGTTTGTGCTAAGAAAGGCGATTAGCGATGCTATCAAACTATTAAGCGACCGCAATCCTACGTAATGCAAATCGATATCACTACATATAATATCTTGTATTGAGGTGGGAGGATGAGAAGCTCATGGGTGAGATGGTTGGCAAGAATTCTTTGTGGAAGCGGGCATGCTCGGCGGGCGACAGGCATGGGCGAGGTTCTTCGCCCATCGTCCTTCGCGGGCATGCCCGTGGGGGAAAATTGGGGTCGCGGGCATGGGTATAGGTGAGCACTACCCGTACCCGCCACGCCCGATTGCCATCCCTACTCCCGGCTCGTTCCTGTTCTCCTGCTGGCGGCCCGCACGCCCAAAGAATGCAATCTGGCCTGATCGGACGCCGTCCGATTTGGATCGGACGGCCTGCATCCATCGCCCCCCTGGTCGTCGCCTACCTCCCGCCAACGCCGCGCTCCCTCGCCCGCGATTTTGCCAAGACCGCTGCGCCTCGCCAGACCTAGCCCTACCTGTCCCCTTTCGGTTCGCCTGCCGTCCCGCCTCCATTGCACCGTCGCCAGATTCCCCTCTTTTCAGCGGTCAAGCTGCACCCGCCGCTTCGCCATTCAAATGACAAGCCCTCCGTGTCGTCCTCCCCTCAGCCCTCCGCGCCTACTTAAGGAGAGCACCAGGATCGCCTTGAGCTCCTCCACCTCCTCCCCTACTCACTCTCCCTCTCTTGTCATCCTTTCACGGATTTGCGAAGAAGCATCACGCCGTGGAGCTTTAACCGCATCCGCCGTTGTCTAGCCTCCTCCGCGCCATCGACCTTGCCACAGCACCGCCTCATCATGGCCTTTGGTGCAAGACTCTCCTTCACCGGAGCCCCGCCGAACCCCTGCCGCCGCTTGAGCCGCCGCCTCCGCCGCTTTTCATCCTCGCTGCTGGCCTCCCTTTGCCACCGCGTCCTCCAAACTGTGAGCATCATGTTCGCCTCGCCAAGACCTAGCCGCCGGTGCCCTCGCCTTGACCATCTCCCGGCCGTTCACGGCGACCCTCGGCTCCCGTCGTCGTCAGCGCCGTCTTGCGTGGCGAGCCGAGGTGGCGCCACCTCAACGCCACGTGGTGCCACATCAGCCCTTTCGCTGATGTGTCAGCCCCGTCAAGCCCAGTCAGCGTTGCGTGGCATTTTCACCGATTTTCCCGTTGAAAAATAATTCGGAAAATCAGGAAAATCCCCATTTCATCATTTCATGTGTTTTTCCCACTTCCTTTGGCCATAACTTCTTCATTCGAACTCTGATTCGAGTGATTCAAATTTCTAAATTCCTATAAATTCTTTATCTTCCTATTAGTATTTATCTAGTATTTATTTGGAATTTATTTGGAGTTGTTTTATTTATTTAGCTTTGTTCGCACGTATAGATTCCGGTGTTTCGGACCACTTTGCAGACCCGACGACTGAAGCACCTCTACTCTTCAACGAAGGCAAGTCATAGACTTTTGATCATATTGGACCCGTCTTTATAAAAGTATATTGTTTGATATAAACATGCATTGCTAATTTTATAATAAATAGTTTCGGGATTAGTTAATTACCTAATTACCATTATGCCTCCTTGATAAAGTGAGAACGATATGTATCCTTGAATGACATAAATCCTTGGACACCATAGGATGGTTTATTTGAGTTGGACATTATTGTACTACCAACTTGGGTACGCTTTATTGCTTAGTCATGCTCTAGTAGATGTTGGTCTCGATCTCATGATTCAATAAATATTAATTTGCCCTAGCGCACATGGTTTGTGGCTTGTGTAGTAACGACCTGTGTTGCTGATAATGCGAAGTGTGGCCTGTGTGTTGCCACGGCATCTGTTGCCGCCATAACTAAAATTTTGTGTGCCGGGACTGGGTGGTCCTTTGGCCGGGTTGAACCCAACAATGATAATCTTGACTAAATGAGCTATGGAATTGTGGCAACGCCACTGTGATAAATTTGTTGTGCCATGGCAAGGTTTTGTCATTTGGCCAGGTCGAACGAAAAACGATTTATGCTTGGGTGAGTGGGTGGTGGTGAAGGTGGGTGCGTAAGCACATTTGGAATGCGGAAACGTCTCGTTTGAGCAGCCAACTAAGGACTTAACTTTGAACCATTGATCTGGGCCTTAACCGTACAACCACATGTCTAGACTGGGATAGACCTGGCTGACTAATTAGCAATGTTTTGGTTCGGTTCTGTCTTAGTTGGGAATGGCACAAGAGGGGGCCCGTAACGGTAACCCCTTAGTGGTCAGAACCGAGTCAAAATAGAACTTTGTAAAAGCCTTGTCACGTACTCTAGACTGCTTACCTAAGGTAGTGAGCGGTGACATAGATATATGCCGAACAAACTAGAGAAATTCGTGTCTTGTGGATCAAGCTGTACAACCTCTGCAGAGTGTAAAACTATTCGAATAGCCGTGTCCCTGGTTATGGACATGCCTAGTGATTTCAAGCAAGGGGTAGATCTTTTGTCAAAAATGTTGGATTGGTTTGGTTGGATTCGTGTAGATCATTTTGGTTGATGGTTGGGAAAGTGAACGGGGTGTTCACTAGCTAGTTGATTTAAAGAAACTCAATTACTTATGTATTAGTCTTTTAAATTATGCTTTCAATCTACTTATTGTATTTACTGTCAATACTGCTTTCTGCAAAATAGCCATAAAGCTATCCTTATCAAGCCTTGCACGAATACTATTTGCATACATTTCCCTACGGTTTGCTGAGTACATTCAAAGTGCTAATGGCTTTGCGCCCTCTGTTTGATCAATCGCCGAAGAAGAACCAGGAACTCCGAGTTATATGAAGAGGAGTATTTTGAAGACTTTGCGAACTAGGTCGCGTCCTCCACTCGATTGCCTGTGGGCATGTCGGATGGCTTCCACCAGATGTTTTGTTCTCCGCTGCAAGTTTACTCTGTTATCTTTAGCCCTGCGTGGCAACCTTTGTAAGACTTGACCATAAGGTCTTTTTGCTAAATATTATTAATTTGTCTGCTTCATCTATAGTTTGTTGTATAGATATGATTACATCAATGTTGAAACTGTGTGAGCTAGCTACTGATCTGGGACTAGTTCAGAATACACAGAGGGTCTCGAGGTTGCAAACCCAAATAGCAAAGAACAGAACAAGAGGAACTAAGAAGGGGCTCTCAGGAGGAGGTCCAACGGAAAGGAGGAGGTCCACGGGAGGGTGGTCTTTGCAAATGACCGAAGAGGGTGGTCTTTTGCAAAGAAGCTAGCAAAGACCAAAAGGGTGGTCTTTGCAAAAGATCAAGGAAGGTGGTCTTTGCAAAAGACCAAAAGGGCGGCAAAGACCAAGAAGGTGGTCTTTGCAAAAAGGGAGGTCCTGAGAGGGTCCCGAGAGGGCAAAAGGGAGGTCTCAGAGGAGGAGGTCCAGAGGAGGACCCAAGAGGGTTGTTTCTGCAAGAAGACTGAGAGGGTCATCTTTGCAAAAAGACCGAGACGGTCATCTTTGCAAAGAGGAGATCCTCGGGAGATCCAAAGGAGGAGGTCTAGCAAGGCTACGACTACGAGAGGTGGTCGTACAAGGAATGAAATAAGGATACGGGCACTTAACGTGGTCATATGAAACCAAGGAAAAGAACAAGGCACAAAGATACTCACCAAGGCCGAGAGGGAGGTAGAAAAGGAGGGGGAGGAGGTCAAGGACTCGGCGGCGACGGTCGAGGACGGCGCGACACTCCGGCGAACTCCTTTGGTGGCGAAGTGGCGGCGCAAACTCCGGCGAGCTCCTTGTCGACGAGGAGGCGACGACACCGCCTCAACGGACTCCTTGGTGCAGCTTCAAGCACTGAGCAAGATGGAAAAGAGCTGGAGAGCTAAGTGGCCAAAGGTGAGAAAAGGAGGGCTGCTCATGCTATTTATAGCCAAGAGAGAGTGGCACTGAGAGACTCAGTGACTCCCAAGTCAAAGGCAAGTGAGGGACAAAACAAGGCATGGCCTGAAAAGAAGGAAAAGATGGGGCAGGTAAAGGAATAGACAAAAAGGGGAACACACGGTACCACAACAGTGATCGCATTCAATGCACACAGACTTCTGTGGTGGGGAGAAGGAGGAAACGAGCTGAGCTGATAGGTGGGACCAGTCAACTACCCGGGTGAGGTGGTCAAACCAATAAGGTGGTCATGACCAAAGGAGGTCATGGCAAAACGACAAAAGAGGAGGAGGTTGCGGCCTCAAGGGGAGGTCGCGGCTAAAGGACGAAAGAGAGGAGGTTGCAGCCTCAAGGGGAGGTCCTGACCACAAGGGGTGGTCATGACCAGGAGGGTGGTCTTCACAAAAAGACTACAAGGGTGGTCCTTGCAAAAAGACCAGAGGTCGGGAGGACAAAGAGGTCCTAAGGAAATCCCACAAAGGTGGTCTTTACAAATAGACCATGAGGTCGTGAAGAGAAGGAGGTTAAAAGGGCAAGGGAAAGGCACAGTGAAACAGAGCCGTCTGATTCAAATCGGGTAACTCAAAAAGGATGGGACGTTCGGACTAGCCAAACGTGCCCCAAGATCAGGCCGTCTAATGCAGATTGGACGGTTCCAAACGAAGGCGCAGGGCTGAGCTGCGCGGGGAGGTCTTTAGACTAGAAGGAGGTCTAAGCCACGGGGAGGTCTGGGCCCTCGGATCCAAACAAAAGGAGGTCTGGACCCTCAGATCCAAACAAAGGGAGGTCTGGACCATCAGATCCAAACGAAGCGAGGTCTGGACGGAGGGGTTTCAAAGGGAGAGGGATCCAACGGAGGAGATCCACAGAAAGTGGTCCAAATGAGGTCTTGACGATTAGGATGAACTCAAAGGAGATCCCGACGGTCAAGAGGAGATCAAGGAGGTATCAACGGTCAAGGTGAACTCAAAGGAGATCTTGACGGTTAAGAGGAGCTCAAGGAGATCTCGACGGTCAAGACCAACACAGGGGAGGTCTCCACAGTCAAGATGGAACCAAAGGAGATCTCGACGGTCAAGACCAACACGGGGGAGGTCTCAACGGTCAAGATGAAAGCAAAGGAAGATCTCGACGGTCAAGACCAACACGGGGAGGTCTCAACGGTCAAGATGAAGCTAAAGAGGATCTCGACGGTTAAGACCAACACAGGGAAGGTCTCAATGGTCAAGATGGAACCAAAGGAGATCTTGGTGGTCAGGATGAACCCGAGGATGTCCTGACGGTCAAGATGGAATCAAAGGGAGATCTTGACGACCAGGATGAACCCGAGGGAGGTCCTAATGGTCAAGATGGAATTAAAGGGAGATGGAGCAACAGAGAGGAAAGGCGCGGAGGAGCGGGGCTGCCAGATTACGATCGGACGGAGCAAAGCGATGAGGATGTTCGGACCAGCCGACTGTGCCAATAAGATCGGGCTGTCCAACACGGATCAAATGGTCCACAAGAGATGAAGGTCTGGAACAAGCGGGAGGTCCGAACGGACGCGAGGGAGGTTTGAGGGGGGGTTCAGAGGGACACGAGGAGGTCCAAATGAACACGGGGAGGTCCAAATGAGCACAAGGAAATTCAAATGGACAAGAGGAGGTTCAAACGAAGGGGGAATTCAACCTGAATTTGAATTTTGGACTTCAAAGAGCATTTGAAACACAACCCTGAGCTTGGAACACCTCGGGGGTGGTCGTGATCCAAAGGAGAGGTCAAAACCAAGGGAAGATTCAAATGGAGAAGGAGGTCTAAACCATAGAGAGATCCAAACCAATAAAGAGGAGGTCTAAACCACAAAGAGATTCAAACCAACAAAGAGGTCAAAATACAAGGGTAGTCTAGACACAAAAGAGGTCTAGACACACAAGAGAGTTCCAAACACAAGGAGACCTGGACTCCAAGAGATGGCCAAGCAAGAGGGAGGTCTGGGCATAAAGGAATGCCTAAACAAGAGAGAGGTCTAGACATAGGAGAATGTCTAGACAAAGAAGAAAAGGGGGGTTCTAGTTACAAAGGAAGTCTGGACACGAGGAGAGGTCCAAACTAAAGGAGATCTGGACAGAAAGAGCAGGGCTAAGAGGAGAGCAGAACTAGCAGAGAAAGAGGGAGACATCTCCAGAGCTCGAACAACACCGAATAAACCAAGCTTTAGGATTAGTTGAAGTTCGGTTTAGTCATTTTAAATACCCAAATTCTAAAAATCTCAGATTAAGCTTTTAGGACTACAACAAAACCAAATGGTTCTTTTTATTTTGAAAACTTTCAAAAAGCTCAGAAAAACCAGGGTGTTACATTGCACAGCCAATGCAGAGTAGGAGGAGGCAGCGGCACAAGGGAGGATAGGATGAAGAGGATGTGGTGCGGTGAACTCGAGACGGTGGCACAGAGAGGGAAGGGCGCCTTAGTCTTTGCCAATTCCTCGTGTGTCGTCACTGCCTCCCCTCCCTGCCCCGGCGCTGGGATGTTTGCTCAGGCGGCGCGGAGTAGGAGGCGATAGCGGTGCAAGAGAGGATTAGGATGAAGAGGATGCGGTGCAGTGAACTCGAGACGGCGACACGACGATGGAAGGATGAATTCATCTCTGCCTCTTCCTCGTGTGTCGTCGCTGCCTCCCCTCCCTCCCCGACACCGCCGCGTCTCCTCCAAGGTACCGTCACCTCCTCTACTCCCTTCCCTCTCGGTGTCTTCTCACGTCCCTAACGATGCCTTACCATGTCGCCGCCTCCCCTCCCCACTACCTCCTCTCACCGGCGCTACCTCCCCGCACCGCTGCCGTCGCCTCCCACCCCGCCTCCTACGTCGCGTCACCACCTAATCCCCTATCGATGGCCACGATGACAATGGGAGGTGCCAAGGTGAGGATGGCGGCGACGACGTGCAATGTGGTTGTGGTAAGCAAGGAGGAGGCGGCGATGCTTGCTTGGCCGACATGGAGCAAAAGGCGGCAGTGCATGGGAGTATTAGGATGAAGAGGACGTGGTGCGGTGAACTCGACATGACAACACAGCGAGGGAAGGATGCCTTCGTCTCTGCCTCTTCCTTGTGTGTCATCCCTGCCTCCCCTCCTTTTCCTGGCACCACCGCTTCTCCTCCAAGGTACCACTGCTTCCTCTCCTCTTGGTGCCTTCTCTCGTCCCCGACACTGCCTCCCCCCCTCCCGCTACTTAGTAAGTCGCAGCGTGAGAGGATAGGATGCGAGACGGGAAGGAGTGGGATGGCGACAAAGTTTGGTGTGTGCATGCGAAGAAGAAGTCGGGTGGCGGTGGTTTGGGTGGTTACGAAGGAAGTAGAGGCATGAACGTGTTATGGTCCTTAGATCATATGGGTAAACATACATCGCTGGGAGGATAGCCGGGTGGCGTCGGCTGCTAGGGGAGAGGGAAGACTATAGATTGGGGAGACAAAGGGGATTGGGACTTAGACTATTGTATTCTCATTGCTTAATGCCAATGATTACAATAAGCCTCCTTATATAGAGGGCTCTTCTAACAATTACGGATAGAATCAATCTAAATGATGACCTTCCTAACAAATAGATAACCTTCCTAACTAATAGATAATATTTCTGATTAACTCATCCATATACAAGGAAACTAATCAACTATTTAGGGAAATAGATATTTATATTGGGGAAGGTAATCCCTTCCTAATCCCGGTGCTATAGTACCTATGGTATTGTTCACGTGCGTGAACAGTAACCTAACCCATGACACTACTCCCCTCCTTTCGCGACAGTTCGTTCCCGAGTTGTAGTGACGGCCATGGCTGAAGCCCTAGGAGACCCCATGCTGACGAGAGATCGTGGCGCCGGCTGAACATTGCATGGAATATGGTCTGCAACGCTCCAATAGACGTCGTCCGGTCGCGTGGAGAAGACAGTCGTTGGGCAGCGGCCTTCTTCCTCAGCAAGGGCACCGTTGGTGCAACCACAGACAGCAAAGTTGACGATGCGAAAGTCACCAGAGAAATCAGAGACGCCTCTGGTGGCACAGATCGCGCAATAACTGCTGCCCGTGTATTCTTCTTCTCCTTTTCCATCAGCTTGACCACCATAGCCGCTATATCTGCCAAGATGGCTTTCATGTCGTCTACGCCGGCACTCATCTCGTTGAGGGTGGCCCTCATGGCCTTGAAATTCTCGACAGCAGAAACCATAGTATTGGCTCTGATACCAAATGTTATGGTCCTTAGATTATAGGGGTAAACATCACCAGGAGGATAGCCAGGTGACGTCGGCTGCTAGGGGAGAGGAAAAACTATAGATTAGGGAGACAAAGGGGGTTGGGACTTAGACTATTATATTCTCATTACTTAGTGTCAACGATTACAATGAGCCTCCTTATATAGAGGGTTCTTCTAACAATTATGGATAAAAGCAATCTAAATGATGACATTCCTAACTAATAGATAACCTCCTTAACTAATAGATAACTTTTCCGATTAACTAATCCTTATACAAGAAACTAATAACCTATTTAGAGAAATAGATATTCTTATTGGGGAAGGTAATCTCTTCCTAATCCTAATGCTACAGTATCTGTGGTACTGTTCATGAACAGTACCAAGAGGCGGTGGGATCTGCTGCACAGGGTAAACTCTATATTTTATTAGTGGTGATAATAGCTTTTACTAGTACGTGTGTATTTTTTACTAACAAATAACAGCTCTACACATATTTCTTTAAAGATAATTTTGGTTAGACGAACTCGTGCGAGGACTCATCCTCCCTTTAGTTTGGGAAATTAATTCGTTTGGGTATAAATTTCTTTCTAAAAACTCCAAAACGGTCTACTTTAGCTCTTATAGGCGTCTAGCCAAAACCTGAGTATTTCTTTCTAAAAAGTACTGAAATTTTGAGCTCTTAGATCTAGATTTAATGGATCTCATCCCTCCCCTCAAATGTATAAATTCCTTCCCCTCTTTACCCTCTCCTCAAACCCAACCCTACGTCGCTGCCTCGATCCTTAACTAGATACATTCCTCCCCCTCTCTGCCCTCTCCTCAAACCATACCCACTGCCGCTCGTCCTCCCCATGCCGCCGCCCCATTGTCTCGGTCACCTCTAATCACTGCCCCTACCGGTTCTGACGGCGCCATCGTCACCAAAGCCCTTCTTGCCCCTCAACACCCCACTAGCCACCGCCATCCGTGGCCGGAGAGTCCGTCGTAAGCCGCGGAACACTAATGTTGATGAAGATATAAAGGTGAGAAAATTCGAGTACTCTCAACCAAAGAGACACTTGACTAGTTTTCTCCTAATCTCTTTTCCCTGGCTATTGAGTATCTCTCTCTATCTTTCTTCAGAATTGCCAAATCTGAAAGGCCGGCGTAGATCGGTTTCAATTCCCACTGGATCCGTAAGCGGTAAAAAAGTGGCATTGCCTTCCACTCGCCTCTATCCAAGTCTCCCATGGCCACGCTCTCGCCTCGCCGCCGGTGGCAGTGCGTAGGCGGCGCCGAGGACCACCTCAGCGCGATGCCCGACGACGTCATCCTCCTCATCCTGAATCGCCTCGACACCCGCTCCGCGCTCGCCACCGCCGTCCTCGCCCGGCGCTGGGCGCGCCTCCCCGCAAGCTCCGCGCCCTCGACTTTATGGTCACCGACATACTCCCGCCGGGGTACCACGAGTCCCTCTCCCTCTCCCTCCGCCGCATGAACACTTCCCTCGACGACGCCATCGAGGGATACGCGCGCCGCGCCATGGCCAGGTACATCGACGAGATCAACAGCTTCTTGGAAGCGGGCGACGAAGACGACGGCAGTGCTCCCCGGCGCACCAAGAGGCTCCGGCTCGAGTCCTTCGACCCGGAAGACCCCGTCTACGTCGACCGCCTGATCTCCACGGCGGTCATGTCAGAGATGGGATTTGACAGGTCACCTGGTGGGGCGTGGAGGACCTCGTGGTCGTCGTCAAGCCGGTGCGGCGCCACCGACAGGTTGCCTACTGCTTCCCCCACGAGTGCCTGGACGGCGAGTCCATGTAGGGCATCCGCAAGCTGACGCTCGGGGGCTGCCTTTTCCCGCCGCTGCACGAGTACGGCGCGGTCACCGAGCTCGTCCTGCAGGACATCCGCCAGCCGATGCCCACGGTGGCCTACGAGAGCGTGTTCACCGGGTGCCCGCGGCTGCGCTCCGTACATCTAAGGCGCTGCCTCGGCGACAGTGATCACAACACCATGGCGGTGGACGCGCCGGCGTCGGAGCTCAGGGAGCTCGTCGTGGACTGGTGCTCGTTCCTTCTGATCCGGCTGCTCGCGGTCCCCTCGCTCGAGCGCCTCGCGTGCAGCGGCCACCCCGTCGGGCTGACCTTCGGCCACGTCCCGCGCCTCGCGCACGTAAACCTGAACTTCAACGTCAGCTACAGCGACGGTTGGTTCATGTACGACTACACGCTCGAGTGGCTCCTGGGGGGCAGCCCGGCGGCCATGACGGACCTCGCCGTCCGCCTCACCGGCTCCCATCGGTGGGTCACCACGGGGCACGCCGGCGCGACGTCGTTCCCCGGCCTGCGGAGGCTGCTGGTGGCGGACATACCTTCCACCTGGGACGTCTCGTGGCCGAGCCTCCTCCTCGAGGCGGCGCCGTCGCTCGAGGCCCTCCACGTCCACGTCACCCGCGGCGAGGACACGCCGGTCTGGGAGCCGCCCAACTACGACATCGAGTGGGAGGCGTCCAGGTTCCGGCACCAGCACCTGAAGGAGCTGGTGGTGGCTGGGTTCGAGCGGACTCGGAGGCAGGCGTACCTCGTGCGGTACGCCATGAAGGTGTGCGTGGCGCTGCGGCGCGTCGTGCTGGTGAAGGGCGGCCGCGTCGAGGAGAAGGGGCTCTGGGGGGGCTGGGATGTGGTGAGGCCGCGCGGAGAAGAAGAAGACGAGGGGTCGTGTCCATGGAGTGAGGAGGAGAAGGTGGCGGTGGGGAGGGAGATCAAGTACGGGAGATACTTCAAGCACCATGGTCAGCTGGTCTTTGAGTGATTCAGTGATTGGTTCGTTTGCTTTCATGGTGGTGTCATGTGGGGCATCACATACGAAAGAAGAAGGAAGAAGCCATTGGACATCACGCCAGATCAATCCGGGCTGGTTACTTCGGCAAAACCTGTAGCGTTGCCGGCATAGGAATAGTTGTTTTATTTAGTTTCCTTTTCCAGTCATAGCTAATTTCGGAAACTTGTAATAGTTTCCGATTCATACTCGTTTTACTTTCCTAGTCTGGTTTGTTAGAATCTCCTTTACAAGGGAGAAAGAATCTTTGGGTAAGAAAAGATATAAGAAAACTGCCTCAATTCTCTCTGTTCTTCTATCCTGTTCTTTACTACTCGATCTGTCTTGCGTTCGTTTGTACGTCGTCAACTCCGAAAGCTTGACCTCTTGGTGGCGACCATCACTACGCCCTAGCCGAGACGTCGGGGCACTGGTTTCCTCCCAAGTGCCTCACACAGCTACAATCTTCGATCGAATCCTTCAGTTGCCAATCAAGACCCTGACAACTTGGTATCAGAAGTCGTTGCGTCATTCAGCATGTCATAAGGAGACAACATCGAGGCGCTGAGCAAGAAACTCGATGCCTTGTTTCAGCAGATGGAAGTCGATCGTTCGCAGCTTCACGAGAAACTTGATAACCTCTCCAGTACAGTTCGTGATCTTGATCATCAACAAAGAGCTCATCATGTGGCCATTAATCGTTTGGAGCATGGGCGCCACAATACACCAGGCGACTAGGACACCATCACTGACGTTCGATTCCGAGCAGCTGATAGCATCCTTCCCGCACCTCCGTGACACCATCATGTATCTCCAGCAGTATTGGATATGTGCCACGGTGATTGGGACCTGCCCGGAGCTCCTCGGTCGCCGGCCGAAGGTAACTATGCTGGCCGAGGGAGTGTCCCTTGTTTCTAATTAAACTTCCTAATGTTCGACGGTCAGGAAGACCCATTACCATAGCTAAATCATTGCGATCAATTCTTCTAGGGTCAGCACACAATGGAGGAGGAAAAGGTTTGGTTGGCTTCGTTCCACATGACTAGTTTGGCTCAATTGTGGTATCATCGACTAGAGCGCGACATTGGCATGTTGTCTTGGCGCCACTTTGTTGAACTAGTTAACACTCGTTTCGAATCCCCGTTGCGCTCCAATTAATTGGGAGAACTCATTGCTCTCCTCAAGCAAGGCACCGTCCATGACTTCTGTAACGACCCAACTCTAGGGTACCCGAGAGGTCCTCCAAATCCTTCTGGAAAGTCCATCAGGACCTCCCAGGAAGTCCACAAAGGATCTCTCGGGCAGTCCACCAAGACCTCCCAGGAGGTCCAGCAGGACCTCCTGGAAGTCCAGGAGAACATGACCCAAGAGGGTCTTGAAGCCAGGGAGCACCCGAAGCCCTGCCATGGCCAAACCATGGAAGAACGAGGAGGTCTGGGGGCACCCCAAGACCACCCGCGACCCTCCAGAGGAGGTCGTGGAGGTCTGAGACCACCCCAGAACCTCACGCGTTCATCCCATCGTGTGGACATGGAGGTCCCCGCTTGCTCCAAGGTTCCCTGTGAAACCCGAGCTAGTCCCAAGGATCATGGCTAGCTCTTCACAGCAATAATACAATGGTGGTAACATCCAGAACGCATCTTTATTAAAGCAAAATATCCACAGAGTTTGTTTACAAGGTGGCCTTGGGCCAAACATATATACAAAAGAGCAAAAGAACAAAAGATCCATCAGCACGCCACAGTAATCGATCGAAGGCACAACCTATTCGCTGGGTCTTCTTCATCGCCAAAGTCCTCTCTGGCGCAAAATTGTAATGAGCAAGAGTGAGCACACAACCGTGTTTCGCAAGTTACACCCGTGGGTTAGCAAAATGACATGCATATATGGATAATCAAAGGATGGCATAATATGGTTAATTTGCACAAAGCCAATTTTCTTTCAAATACCATTACTAAGTTCCAAAGCAGGTCTTTGTTAACTAAAATTCATTTTAGCAAAGCAATTTTTCGCTTGAATAACATTCATCAACAAGTTGGTGAAGGATACCCTCCTGACACCAGGCTCCCTACCCATACCCATGGGATAGAAAATCCCAAAACAGATTTGAAAACATTTCTGGCAACCCAAAACCAACATCTAACTCTGAGTAGCCTTTGCCAAGACGCCCATGACCGCGACACGGCTATTCAATAGTTTTAACTCGCAGAGGTTGTGCACTTTACCCACATGACATGATTTCTCTAGTTTATCCCAAGATTAAATCAATGCCACCTCTCACTTCCAAAGGTAAGAGGTCTAGAGCTCATGACAAGGCTTTTACAATGCATTGCTCCACCACTGACCTTTCCTTGCTAAGGTTTCACTTTCCTATGGATCGCAATCCGGCGGAAAGCCCCCTCTTGCACCAGTGGGAACAGTAGGTCATAAAGGACCATTAGCCATACAAGACCTCCCACACCTCCAATGAAGCAGCTTATGGTAGAGTTTTGCAAATTACCTAGCCAGGTCCCACGCCCCATTCTGGAGACATGTGGTTGCACGATTGTGGCATAGCCCATTATAGGCATGGCATTGGTCGCTCAAAGACCGGTCCTCAAATGACTAGGGTAACTTTCACAAACCCCTGGACCTCCATCTTAGCCAGGATAGAGTCCGTGCACAAACATTGCACCAGCCAAGCCAACCAATTCACCCCAGTCTAAATCCATTTCCCTTTTCCTTGCTTCCCCAGCTATATTTTCATCCTTCCATGACAACCCAATGTCATGGTAAAAACATTTAAAACAGTGTTTGGTCATGATGGTAAAGATTTCCCCTAATCAATACTTTTGGTCTAAGCATGACTAAGCATATGTTTTTCAAATGGTCTTGACTCACACTATTGCATGACCCAGGTTTGATCTAGTGGTGACAACATGCTCAGTCCAAAGTCAACAGTGGCCATACAAAGGAAATAGGCATAACTATGAATTTAAAACAGGTATTTAAATAGCTTGGTAAAACTAGGCATGCATTATATTTTGAAACTGAACATAAATAAATTGAATTATTGGGTGCAATATGATCAAGAGTGTAACTTGCCTTGCTCACTATCCTGAGAATCTTCCTCTTCGGAACACTCAGACTCCCTGGAGTCTTCGCAATCTACACGGGTAAAAGAGCAAGTTCAAAGAAAGCTCAAATAAAGAACCAACTAAGATCAACAAGAAAACCGAGGGGACCCCAGAGGGAGTCCAAAACTTAATCAACAGGAGAGGTCTACATTTTTAGAATGGTTCTTTTGGAAGAGGTCCAATCTTACCAGGAAGAGGTGGTATTTTAGCAAAAGACCCCAAAGGAGTGATTTAAGCAATAGAACAGAGAGGCCCTGAGAAATGATTCTTGCGTAAAGTCCAGAGAGGAGGTCCTCACACAAAGGCCATAGAAATTCGAAAAAGAGTCCACCAGGGGAGGTCCTGAGAAGGACACGACCAGCTCAGTGCAGTGGCGAAAACAAGAGTGGAGCAGATCACCAAGGGACTTACTAGGGACAAGAAGGAACAATGGATGGAGGGGAGGTCGTGGGCAACAAGGTTTCCCTGGGAGCCACTGAACGAAAGCCAAGATAATAGGTTGTGGGGAAAGGTGATGTAGTAGAATTTCTTAGTCTAATTGTAGTCAAGGTGGCGAAGAAAACTAGAGATATACGTGTCAAGGATAAGTATAGAAATGGGTCAAGGGTAGGTGAGTGGCAGAGCAGGTGTCACCACCACCCTGGGTAAAAGGTACGAGAAAGGACAATGTATGCTGCTAAGGGAAGCGACAAAGAAAAATGTCAGAGTACGGCTAAGTGATCCAATTCAGAATAAACACCATGCATATGGATGCATTTAATGTGACATGACATGCATTAAATGCCCAAGATATTAACGTGGCGGAGGAAATGAGAATGACCAAGGCTGGCAAGTGGAGTCACTTTAGAAACAGTCGGGTCAAGAGGGGAGGTCTTGCCCCCGCAGGAGAGGTCCTCAAGGAGGTCCGAGAGGCTTAGGAGGTCCTAGGCCCAAAGGACAGGGAGGTCTAAAGGTTGAGGAGGTCCAGACATACAGAGGAGGTCTGGACATGGGGAGGTCCTGACGGTTAGGATCAACAAAAGGAGGTCCTGACGGTGAGGATCTCTTCAAGGGAGGTCTGGCAAGAAGGTCCAGAGCCAGGTTTAAAAGGCCACGGAGAGATCTTGGATAGGAAGTCCAGAGAACTACAAGAAGGTTCCGTGGTTGGGATTAAAGACAAGTTAAGGTCCGGGCGGTTGGATTTTCGAGAGGGAGGTCCAACAGCCAAGATCAAACGTGAAGGGGGAGGTCCCCAGAGAGAAATAGCTGGGAGGTCTGGGCCTTTGGATTCAAAGTGAGGGGAGGTCCAAACCGTTAGGTTCAAAACAAGGAGAGGTCCAGGCAGAGGAGTTTCAAGAAAGAGAGGGATCCCACGGGGAGATTCACAAAAGGTGGTCCAACAGAAGTTCGTGAGTCAAGGCAACTCAAAGGAGGCTTCCACCCGCTAAGGTGAGATCAAGGCCTTGGCAGTTAGGATGAACCCTAAGGAGGTCCCTTCGGCCAAGAAGAAATGTCAAGGAGGTTTAAATGAGCTCAGAAGGTTCGAAGGCATATAAGAAATCCACTGGAATACCAGGAGGTCCCGACCAAAAGAGGTCTGGGCATAGGAGAGTGCCCAGGTAACAAGAGGTCTTGACTTAAGAGAAGTCTGAACAGAAAAGAGGTCTGAACCCAAAGAGATTCGAACCAACAAAGAGGTCTAAAGTGACCAAACTCAAAGAGAAAGGCCTGGACCCAAAGATGCGTCCATGTGAGAAAAGGTCTGAGCCCCATGGGAGGTCTAACCTTAAGAACCACTGGGGAGGTCTAGGCCACAGAGAGGGTCTAAACCTACATATCCAAAGGAGATATGCTAAAGGAAGGTCTACTGAGCATACCGAAAAGAGGTATCAATAACTCAAACCTCTCCAACCGAACCAAACTTTGAATTCTCATCAAAACAAAATAGTTTTAACTTGTTTCACACATTTTAAAAAGGATTTAGAAAATCAGAATATTACAACTTCTCCGATCAGTTCATCGCCCTTTTGTCCCTTACCGACCCATTGACAGAACATCAGCAGATTCAATTGTTTACCGCTCGCTGGTCTCAGGCAACCGCTGCAAACTGATGTGGAATTACAAGCCCCACAGTCATTGGAATCGGCTATGAGTCTAGTGCGAGCATATGAATGCCGGATGCAAATAGTAGTACCCACGACGACGCTAACATCACGACGGCCATGGCGCCCTGGCGGCCCGTTCCCTGCGGTCTCCAACAACGGCACGCCTAGTGATTCCGGGAGTAGCACCTTGGGTCCTATGACAGCATTACCTCAACGTACGTTGTCACCAGCCGAACTGGAATGCTGCCGCACCCAAGGATTATACTACCGCTATGACAAAAAATTCATTGCAGGCCACCGGTGCAAACGTCTGTTTGTTATCGAAGTGCAACCCGACTTGGATAGTGACGACGAGTGTCCATAACAAGGCAGCGAACCTAAAATCTCTCTAGCAGCTCTCACAGGGATTCAACCTCAGTTCGGTCAAACAATGCGTCTCCTTATCGACATCGACAGTAGTTCCTTGGTTGCTCTTCTAGATTCGGGCTCAAAGACATGGCTATTCGCATTGGTCATGAGGAATTTACATTGGATTGTTACACCATGTTGCTTGACGGGTTTGATGTGATATTGGGAGTACAATGGCTTGGCACTCTTGGTCCAATCACGTGGGATTTTTCCAACATGACCATGTCGTTCGCTCGCCAAGGACAACACGTTACGTGGACAGGCTTGCCCATGTCGTCTCGCTCGAGCCACGCCTTCGCCTGTTCGAAAACTAACCTGTTGGACGATCTTCTCGTCGACTACGCAGATCTGTTTGTGGAACCTCATGGCCTGCCGCCTATCCGAGAAATCTTCCATCATATTCACCTCAAGAAAGGTACTAATGCTATTGTCGTTTGTCCATACCGTTATGCACAATTACAAAAGGATGAGCGGGAATGCCAACGTGCGGATATGCTTCAATAAGGAACCATCCGTCGTAGCTCCTCAGCCTTCTCTTCACCAATCTTATTGGTTAAAAAGCGGGATGGTTCTTGGTGTTTTTGTGTGGATTATCGCAACCTCAACGATAAAACGGTCAAAGATAAGTTCCCTATTCCGCTCATTGATGAGTAACTAGACGAGCATCGGGGTGCAAAATTTTTCACAAAATTGGACTTACGTGCTGGGTATCATCAAGTGTTGATGCATCCGGCTGACATTGAAAAGACCATGTTCCGCACTCATCAGGGTCTTTTTGAATTTCTGGTCATGCCCATTGGCCTTACCAACGCTCCCGCCACATTTTAGGCTCTTATGAATACCGTGTTGCGGGATTTTCTTCCGTGTTATGTCTTGGTTTTCTTTGATGATATTCTCATATACAGCCCTACTTGGCCAGCGCATTTATGACATCTTCGCTCGGTCTTACAACAACTTCAACGCCATCGCTTATTTTTGAAACGTTCTAAATGTTCCTTTGGCCAGTCTTCAGTGGCATACTTGGGCCACGTCATCTCAGCTGAAGGTGTGGCGGTTGATGATGCTAAAATCAGTGTAGTTCTACATGGCCAACTCCGACGTCAGTCCAGACACTTCGTGGTTTTCTTGGGTTGGCCAGGTATTACTGAAAATTCATTCGTAATTTTGGTGTTATTGCAGCCCCATTGACTAAATTTCTCAAAAGAGAGGCGTTTCTTTGGACCTCTGATGCTCAGGAAGCTTTTCTTTGCCTCAAATCAGCACTAACACAAGCCCTAGCATTACAATTGCCAAATTTCGACAGTGATTTTATTATTGAATGTGATGCATCAGGTTCTGGCTTTGGCGTTGTTTTACATCAAGTCATGGGTGATGTGGCATTTTTCAGTCGTTTGATTGCTCCCCGCCATGCTTCTCTAGCTGCTTATGAACAGGAACTCATCGGTCTTGTCCAGGCGGTTCGACATTGGCGTCCTTATTTGTGGGGATGACAATTTTTGGTACATACTGGTCATTACAGTTTGAAGTTTTTGCTTGATCAAAGGCTTTCGACCATCCCGCAACATCACTGGGTCAGTAAACTATTAGGTTATGATTTTTTTGTGGAATACAAACCCGACAGCACCAATGTAGTAGCCGATTCTTTATCTAGGCGAGACACTGAGATTGTTCAAACGGCTTCTTTGGCTTTGTCATCACCGCAATTTTCTTCGTTTGATGAATTGCGTCTTAGTCTTCAAGATGATCTAGATATACAGGCTATCCGCACTTCAATTGAAGCTGGGAACCGGCATGGTCCTTGGGCAATTACAGATGAGCTTCTTACATTCAATACCCGAGTCTACATTCCGGGGACAACTACTTTTTTGCCCTTCATTATTGAACTTGCACATGGTACGGGTCATGAAGGAATTCAAAAGACTCTTCATCGTCTTAGGGCAGATTTTCATGTGTCGCATGCACGGATTGTCGTTCAAGATTACATACGCGCTTGTGATGTTTGTCAATGTAATAAAGGAGAACAGTTCATCCGGCCGGATTACTTCAACCATTGATGGTACCTTCCACGGTTTGGGCTGACATCTCTATGGATTTTATTGAAGGACTTCCGCATATTCATGGAAAAACGGTTATTCTTACAGTAGTGAATCGTTTCTCTAAATCGGCCCATTTTCTTCCTTTGGCTCATGCGTACACGGCTTACTCAGTGGCTCAAGTATTTTTTTTTTGACATTGTTCGTCTACATAGTATTCTGACATCTATTGTTAGTGACCGTGATACAGTTTTTACAAGTACTTTTTGGTCGGAATTATTTCGGTTGTCTGGTGTTCAGCTTAACCTTAGTTCTGCTTTTCACCCTCAATCAGATGGACAATCCGAAGTTGTTAACAAGATCATTGTTATGTACCTCCATTGCCTTACTGGAGATCGCCCTAAAAATGGCTTCGTTGGTTACCTTGGGCTGAGTATTGCTATAATACATCTTTTCAGACATCACTACGTACTTCGCCATTTAAGATGGTTTATGGACATGATCCTCTGACTTTGCGTTCTTATCAGTCGAGAACCACATGACTGTCAGTAGTGGATCAGCTTCTCAAGGATCGGGATGAATTTTTGGTTGAAATTTGTGATCGCTTACTTCTTGCTCAACAAACCTATAAGCGGCATTACAACAAAGGTCATCGTGAATTAGAATTTTCGAATGGTCAATGGGTCTGGCTTCATTTACATAATAGACCAACCGCTTCACTTTCCGTGTCTACTAAGGGTGTAACATCCCAGTTGTTCCAAGTCTTTTTGAAGTTTTCTCAATAAAAAGAACCATTTGGTTTTGATGAGAGTTCTAAAGCTTAACTTGAGATTTTGGAATTAAGGTGCTTAAAATGACTAAATCAAAGTTGGTTTCTTTTGGAGTTCGTTGGCGTTCTTTGGTGTTGCTTTCCCTTCTCTGTCGCTCTGTGTCCCCCTCGGCCCAGCTCCTTCTTCTCCAGACCTCCCTTCGTTTGGATCTGAGGGTCCAGACCTCCCTTCGTTTGGATCCGAGGGTCCAAACCTCCTTTTGTTTGGATCTGAGGGTCCAAGCCTCCCTTCGTTTGGATCCGAGGGTCCAGGCCTCCTTTCGTTTGGATCTGAGAGTCTAGGCCTCCCTTCGTTTGGATCTGAGGGTCCAGGTCTCCCTTCGTTTGGATCTGAGGGCCCAGGCCTTCCTTCGTTTGGATCTGAGGGTCCAGACCTCCCTCCTCGTCTGGACCTCCCTCTCAGTCCAGTCTTGGCGACCTCCTGGGTGGTCCTGAGTGACCTCCGGGTGGTCCTGGCGACCTCCCCGTTGGTCACGACCACCCCTTGGTCACGTGACATTCCTTGGGTCACGACCTCCCCTTTGGTTTGACCACCCTCCCGAGTTTTGACCAGTCCCACCTGTCAGCCCTGATCACCTTCTCCTTCCTCCACCGCGCCCATCGCGGCGATTAGTCCTGCAAGCATTAAATGTTGTTCATGTCAGATTAAATGTTGTCGCTCAAAGAAGACTCGCTTCCCCTCTTGTCTTCTCCGGTACTTGCCCCCATCTCCTCCTTCACCTGCTCGGCTGTGCTTTGTCCCGTCGTACACCTACCTTTGACCTCGTGTACGCCTCCGAGTCTCAGTGACTCTCTCCGTCTCCCCTGGCTATAAAAGCCTGAGCAGCTCTCTCTCGTCACCTTTTTCGCACCCAATTCTCTTGCTCCTCCTCAGGACCTCCTCCTCGGGACTCCCTCAAGACCTCCCTTGACCTCCTCGAGACTTCCTCGGGACCTCCTCCTTAGGACCTCTTTCGACCTCTCTATCAGTCGGACCTCCTCTTGATCTTGCAGTTGGTTTTAGTTGGTTGTTTGGAGTTCATTTGGATTTTATTTGGTCTTTGTTTGAGTTTGTTTTGTTCTCTCGTGTAGATTTCGACGACTCCGGGGAGCCTGAGTACTTCGAAGAAGATCCTCAAGCTCTCGAGCAAGGCAAGTTACACCCTTGATCATATTGATCCCAGTATTTCAAATTAGTTAAGTTTTGTTTCAAATTATTACTGCATGCTTATTTGAATTTAAGTAATTTAATCGATGTTTTAACTTCATAGTTATTCCTCATTTCTTTGTACATCCAAACTTGGTTATTGATTCGACCACCCCTGTCACTATAGTGAAGAGCTAGTTGGTACATTAGTATGAACTATCATGTTGCAAAACTCTTTGCTTAGTCAAGCTTAAACTAAAATCTTGTTTTTGAGAGTTTTATTGCCAAAAGACTAATGTTGTCAAAATATTTTAACCATGACATTGAGTTGTCGTGGATGTTTGAAAATATTTTTGAAAAGCAAAGCAAAAGGAAAATTGGTTTGGACTTGGGCGAACTGGCTGTTTGGATGGGTGCATGTTCATGCACGAGATCGATCCATTTCTATGGTCGATGCCCAGGGTTCTGTGGAAGTCGCTCAGGTCAGTTAAGGACCGGTCTTTGAGCCGCATCTTGCTATGCCTTACCGTGCAGCCACATATCCAGGGTGGGGTGAACCTGGCCAACTAATTTGCAATGTTCCACCGTGGTCGTTCCATCTGGTTGTGTGGGTGTCTTGACGACCTACTTTTATTTATTCCTACCAGGCGCAAGAGGGGGCTATGAACTCTACGGATTTCTATCTGCAGGGGGGTAACCTTAGAGAGGGGGGACTGCGGTGGAATGACACATTGTAAAGGTCTTGTCATGAGCTCTAGACCGCTTACCTTCGGTAGTGAGCGGTGGTATCGATGGATGCCAGACAAACTAGAGAAATCGTGTCTTGTAGGTAAAGCTGTACCCCTCTGCAGAGTGTAAAACTATTTGAATAATTGTGTCAACAGTTATGGATATGCTAGCAAAGCCACTTCAAGTTAGATTTAAATGGTTTTGGATGTCTATCCAAATGGGTGTCGAACAGGGAGCCTTGTGATAGGAGGGTATCTTTCACCACTTGTTGATGAATGTTATCCAACTATAAACTGATTTAGAAAATAAATTTTAGTTATTATATATCTGCTTTGGAACTTAGTACATGTATTTGGAAAGAAACTTGGCTTTATGCAAAGACAACCCTATAAGACCTCCTTTGAGATATCCTTATATGCATGCATTCCAATCCGTTATTTGACAAGTGTGACTTGCGAGCATGTTTGTTGTGCTCACTTTTGCTTGATTCTGTTGAGCAGGAGAGGACGTCTATGAAGACCCCGAAGACTAGGACGTCTAGGCTGCGCCCTCCAGACAACTGCCTGTGGCGAGTCGTGTGGTCTACCGCTTTTGGTCTTCCGCTGTTTTTGTTTTGTCAGCTCATAAGCCACTTTTGTAATCAACTCTGTTGTTACTAATAAAGTTTGCATTGATGGATGTTACCACCTTTGTTTACTGTGTGAGCTAGCCGCTGATCCTTGGGACTAGCTCGGTTTGCACAGAGGTGTTCGGGACCTCCCAGGTCTGGCCTCCAGGACCACTCGGTGGTCCTGGGAGCCCTTTTCGGGACCTCCTGGACACCGGTCATGACTTTGGGACCTCCCTTTGGGGTGCTCCTAAGACTGGCCGCGACCTCCCTGAGGTTCGGGTTGTGACAAAGGGTAAATTGGGGTCTCATTATTTTGGGCCTTATCAAATCTTGCAGAAAGTGGGTTCCGTCGCCTATCGTTTACACTTACCAGCAAAGGCAAAGATTCATGATGTATTTCATGTGAGTCTGTTGAAGCCATTTATTGGTCCATCTTCATCATCACCGCCACCCTTGCCGATACTTTTGCATGGTCGAGTTTTCCCTTCACCGGTCAAAGTCCTTAAGTCTCGTCGAGCTCATGATCGCCTTCAGATTTTGGTTCAATGGGAACACTGTGGGCACCCCGAAATCAAACCTGTTTCAAGTTAAGTGATTTCGCCAGAGACGTAACCCTTAACAGGAAACGAAGATGATTTCGAGTACCCGGATATGTGTCTCGCGTTAGCTCCCAAGATCAGCAGCTAACATGCACATATCCAAACAACATTATATCACGATCATACATGATTTGAATATAACGAATAAAAATCAATAGTAGAAGACATTAAATAAACAAGAACAGAAGATTAAATAATTTAAAACAACCTTTCCAATGGTGCGCCACAACCCAAGGGGCAACTGACTGGGATTAAAGCTGATGTACCAACCGTTATCACCCAAACTTGTTGCGATAACTACCGTGGTTTCATATGACGTTCTTACATGTAACAAAGATAAGCCACCTGAGTACAAAAACGTACTCGCAAGACTTACAAATAGAAAATTTAAGTAAATGCACTTGGTGTCAAAGGATGGCTCAAATGGTTCATTTTCAGCATAAAGCAATGTTATTTGACAAGGTAACTAGTATAGATTTAAATTGCCATTTGACAAACATTTAGAAATTTAATATAGTAGTAGGTACTCCAATTCATGATCAATATTTCCAAGGTTTTACCATCATGAAATCATACCCAAAGTGGCTACCCCACCTGGGTAAACTAACATAAATACACGAACTTCCCGTTCGCGACGACAAGTGATGTCCCAATATCTAACTGTGCATGGTTTCCCACAAGTGATGTCCATGACCGGGGACACAGTTATTCGAATAGATTTATGATTCTGCAGAGTTTGTACAGCTTTACCCACATGATATGAATATCTCTCAATGTGGGCCAATGCACTCTTCCGTAGGAATGTGACTGAGATATCATAACGAGTCATTACAATGTCATGTGCCAACTATTAAACCACCTGAGGATACTGTTGGACCGAAAAGGTGACTAGAGGCGGGGGTGAATAGGAGCATGCTCACTTTTTCACAAAGGTCAGATTCAACTCCAATCTCACTCCAGTAGCTATAGAAGCTATGAAGATTAATCTACAAGTACAGCGGAAGACTTGTATTGAATCTAAACCAAAATCCCCAAAGCAAAAGATCAAACAAGGTTCAAACCCTAAAGGGCAGTCAGACCGGCGGCTTATGGGCAGTCAGACCGGAGGGCGGTCTGACCGGCGTTATAACTTCGGTCTGACCGATTTCGTCCAGAACAGAAGAACAGCCCGAAAACTCCAACCTCAAAACGATCTAACTTTTGATTCGTGAGGGCAAACTCCACGAAACTTGATACACACCTTCTCAAAGATATTTGGAACCTATTCCAATCGGAGATCGTGAAGATCTAAGCCAAAGTTCCTATCTTTTTAAGTTTGAACGAAGGTGTTTCAAAAACCGAGTCAAAATGAAAATATGATCTAAAGACTTGCTCGCGGGTGATTGATGATCAAGATGATCCTAGATGGGTTCCCACATGTCACAGCAAGTTAGATCAAGGCATGAAACCAAGCAAAAACTCGCGGATCAAAGAAAGACCACAAATCACCAAATAGAGAGAAAGAAAGCAAATAGACTCGTCTTTGAGGGAACTTTCTTTGGATTGATTTGATATGGTATTGGTTTACAGCGACTCCATCAATGGAGGACAAAGACTCAATACATGAGCACAAAATCAAATCCAGCGGCTCTCATCATGTCGGCAAGTCTCTCCTATCCGGCTCCCACCGAAACCACCATAGCACTTGCACCGACCTCCGCGCCGCTTGATCCAACCTGTCGCACCGAACTGCCCGTTCGGTCACCTTTGTCTCTCTTGCGCCATTCTTGACTCCATTGACCTCACCCGGCATCCCCGATCGTTCTGGACCTCAGCTCTCCAAGCCTAGTCCCGATCATCCTCGCCGTTAACTGTCATTGACCTCCAAGCAACCTGCACATCAATAGACAAAGAAATTGAATACGAGAACAAGTTCTTCACAACTTGACCCACGTTAGTCAAAACATGCATCATGCAACACATATGCCATGAAACCCATGAACTTGACCTAACCCAACAATCATCGCCACCAGTTGGCCGATGAAATAAGTGAAACCGGTCGATCGCCACTTTGGCCGATCTGACCGCCTCCTGGGACTTAGCCAAAAATCCACTCGGCGGTATGGTCGACCGCCAACATGGCGGTCGATCACACCAACGCCGGTCGATCAAGACTTTGACTTGACAAAGATTCTCAACTTTGTCAAAACGCGTGTTTCGACAAACCGTAGTTTACATTGCCAATTGTAACATCATCCTAAAATCTCAGGCATATCCCCATGATATCCACAGATACACACCATAGCAGACTATCGGTCGCCTGAACCACGGTTACACCTCGTTGTGTAAGTAAGTCCTTGCGAAGTTTCTCGCAAACACAAGCGACCCTTAAGGGCAAGTAAGACAAAACTTATCATGCCCCCACTAGATTGACAATACAATAATAACAACAATTGTCAATCTATTTGTGGTTTAATATCTAACACATGACAAATTAATAATCCAAGCCTTCGCCATTAACCCAGCATGTGGTTGCACGTGTGACTTGGTTCAACACCACATAAATCGGTCCTTAATTATCCAGACGGGACTACATAATTTTATAACAATCTCTCATCATAACCCTACATCTGTCCAAGTTAAAATATAAAGAACCCAAAGCCCAACATGTCCATAATAACCAGGAAAATTAGATTCGAAGATCTGATTATAATCCTCAAGTTTTAACAAGATTCAAATCATCTCAGCCAATGGAATAGCTCCATCAACCACTTTCAACTACATCTACTAGCATGGCTAAGCATCATTCTAAAAATTATCAAACAACCTCATATAACATATAACCGTAAGTATCAATGGAAACCGAGTAATCAACTTTCAAAGGAAAGGGAATGCAGCAACTAGGACATAGCTAAATCTACCCATTTGACATACAAGTATTTGAATTTAAAGCAATGCATAGAATACTTAAAATCAACATACATAGTTTTCAAAAATAATAGAAGAAATATGATCAAAAGGAGGGGATTGCTTGCCTTTATTGATACCACTTGTAATTACCCTCAGGTCGAACTCACAATACGTCGGAATCGCCGAAAACCTAACGAAAGACGATATTGCAATAAACTCCAAATAAAGCTGAAAACATCAACTCATTCAAAATTGCATGAAAATCACACAGTGGGTAGAATATGATTTTAGGTTAATTAGGGGAAATTTTTAGTTCAAATGGAGCTCATATGAATTTTCTCTACATTTTACAAAGTTAAAGTCATTAATGTACAAATAAAACAAGTATCAAAATTTTCTAAAATAGAAACATGTCTCAAATTTAATCCAAGTTAAAGTATAGCAAGAAATAAAACTAACAAAATTAATTTCACTTAATTTGGAGTTATATTGAAATACTTATGAATTTTTGAAGCTTAACCCAAATTCTAGTGCAAAAACAATTCCTTTTAGACAATAACTTGAATTCCAAAAATTCTGGGACTAAAACATACTTAAAACCTTGTCCATTTAAAAGTACAGAAAAAAATTAAAACCAACAAAATTGGTTTCATCTCATTTGGAGTTAAATTGAATTAGTTATGAATTTTTCAAGTTATTTGAATTTTCAGTGCAACTTTAAATTGTTTCGGAATTTCTAAAAGCAATAAATACTTTTGATACTCACTCTCAGCTAGCCATAGGGAATGACAAGTGGGACCAAGGTCAGAGCTGACCCGATCAACATGGACTTGGTCAACGGGCCCCCGAGGGACCCACGCGTTAGTGGCTCAGTCCATGCGCATAGTGCGTGGACCATAGTCCACACGCAGTCTACCGGTCTATGGTTACTATGCCCTTAAGCACATGGCCCCACATGTAATAGACTCAGAGCCTTAATCAGATTTCTAATCGCATTCATTATCGGTGGGACCTACATGTCATATGTTCATTACAAAACTTGATTAGCACTAATGATACATCATTACCTAATTCTGCCAGCGATTAACCTGGGTTCTCGTCGAGCGAGCTCTGGCATGACCGTGCAAGGCGATCCAGCGAAGGAGTTGGTCTTCGGGCTCGTGATCAACACCAATAGGTGCGGGAGGTCTTCGCGAACTAGCTCGAAGTGGCGGGGAGCCCAAAGGTCGCAGGCGTCGAGCTTGCGACGGCTAGAGGCGGAGCCGAAGTGGTGGCGCTTGAGGAGATGACGCTTCAGTGGTTGAGGAGCTTCGGGAAGGCGCACATCAGAATCGCCGTGATACCAGGAACATGGTGCCCTCAACGTCGACGATGGAGGAGGTCGGAGTCAACCGGAACACGGACGGCGGTGTTCCATCGTGTTCGGAGAAGATGGAGTCGAACGTCCTCAGTGTTGCCCTAAACACCAATTAACTTCGCCAGAAAACTTAGTGGTTTGATGTGATCCTAAAGGACAAAGCGAAGTTGAGAAAGACTCACTGGAACGCCGATGAGCTACAAAGACGTGGCCGTCGGAGCCAAAGACGACGAATTCATTCACGTCGATTCAGTGAACGAAAAGGGATCAGACCGGAGAAAATAGACGCGGCATCACAAGTAAACTCCGATGGCAGGGTCGCGGGCTCACCGGAGGCATCAACGCGGCGGCACTCCACTCATCATCATCCCTGTCCGAAACAAAGAACTGGTTGTAGGGGGTGCGAGAGAGAGCGATAGAGAGAGAGTGGGATGGCTCGGGAGGTTCAAGAAGTACAAGCAGTACTTCGAAGGTGGTCGAAAGAGCATGAGGTGGCATTTGGCAGGTCGGTGGCACGCATTCAAAGTGCCAGCGCTGCTCGGAGCTAAGCGGCACACCGAGGAAGATGACGCCCCTGACAGGTGGGGCCCGCCCGTTGGTGGCTGAGGAAAAACAGTTTGGCGAGTGGGTTGAGTCAAACCCAATGGTGGTCGGGTCCGGTCGGTGGGTGGCGCGGCGAGGTGGTGCGGTCGAATCAATTCAATTCTGACAAATCTAATCTAACAATGATGCGAAAAGGCGACGGACTGGTCGAAGCTTGATCGGTCGGGCTAGGGTTGAATTAGGGTTTTGATTTAATTTTTACTGAAATACAAAACGTTTGACCGAGCGATTAAAAATAGAAGATTAATTCTAAAAATTCTAAATTTTTTTTGTGAAAGTTCTCAGACTCAACTGTAACCTAGGAAAATTTGTTGCATGCACTGTTCATACTCTTGTCAGAATAAAAATCATTTTCAAAACTGCATTAGTGAAATGGTTTGGATTTTGGTGAGATCAAAATGACTTCTAAAAATTTAAGAAAAATTATATTAATTCATGATAAATAATCTAGTATTTAAATAAATTATTTCCAACAACCTTTAAACGCACATTTTTCTGGATTCATATAAAAGCTTGAATTCAAGTTAAAAGTTTGAAATTTCAAGACAAACCTTATTACAACAACAAAAGTTTTACATTGATCCGTAATTTACACACATAAATATGATATGCTTAGCTAATCTATCTTAAGGATTTTTGGAGACGTTACAAACATGCACCCGAAACAAGTGCTTCTTGGGAAGATTTGGAACAGTTTAAGAAAAATTATCCTTTATTTAAGCTCGAGGACGAGCTATTTTCAAATGAGGGGAGAGATGTCATGTGGGGCATCACATACGAAAGAAGAAGGAAGAAGCCATTGGACATGATGCCAGATCAATCCGGGCTGGTTACTTCGGCAAAAGCTATTGCTGGAATAGGAATAGTTGTTTTATTTAGTTTCCTTTTCCAGTCATAGCTAATTTCGGAAACTTGTAATAGTTTCTGATTCATACTCGTTTTACTTTCTTAGCCTGGTTTGTTAGAATCTCCTTTATAAGGGAGAAAGACTCTTTGCTTTGGGTAAGAAAAGATATCAGAAAACTGCCTCAATTCTCTCTGTTCTTCTATCCAGAAGCTCGACCTCTCGGGCGACGACCATCACAGCACCCTAGCCGAGGCGTTGGGGCTCTGGTTTCCACCCGAGTGCCTCATACAGCTACAATCTTCGATCGAATTCTTCAGTTGCCAATCAAGACCCTGACAGGTGGTGGCTTAAGTTTAAAAGAACTTAATTAGCGAATGTTTGTGAACTATGATTTGATTGCGTGTATGTTTTGATTCTAAGTAATTTTTTTTATACATTTGTCCAATGGGCCTATGTTGCATTGTCAGTGTTCAGATGGCACATCGCCATGGAGTCTAACCCAAGGGCAAGCAAACTGAAGCATCAAGCAAGACTATGGTCCAGAAACAAATTTGGTACATGCCAGTGTTGCAGGTTGATCTCTTTTCTTCTCATGGTGGCTTAAGCCTAAAAGAACTTTGCTACTAGTGTTTAAAGATTAAACTGTTGATTGTATCCCTTGATGCTTCTGAATTTTGTTCATTGTAGTGTCATTGCGTTCACCTAGGCATAAGATGAAGTTGCTGTCGATTATGTTGCTAGACTTGGCCGTGCCTGGCTCGCTCGGGCCTGGCATTAGCACGACTCCAAGGTAGGGCGAGGCTCCGATCTGATTGAATCGTGTCTTGCTCTCGGAACAGATATAAATAAATTCGATTAAATCACTTAAATCATACGGTGGCAATGGGTACAAGGCACTGAATTGGAATTCTATTCGACGAGTTTAAACTTCAAACCCAACAAATTGATAAGCGTCGTAGGGCTTGGTTCTGGGGTGGAGGTGATCTTACCGTGGGACTGAGGGGAAATGTTGGGTCAACTAGAGTATCGTTTGTCGCCCCAAGAATTTGGGTGGACTTGGGATTCTCCACCTAGCCACCTTTAGTAGAGCCCTCCGTCTCCGCTGGCTATGGTATCAGTGGAAGGATATTGAAAAGCAGTGGAGTGGCATGAAACTGCCAGTCAACGAGAAAGATCGAGAACTTTTTCGAATCTCGACGAAAATTGTGCTAGGAAGCGGTGTCAAGGTAAGCTTTTGGAAAGACACTTGGTTGAGGCGGTTGCCACTGAAAGACTCGGCTCCAAGTCTTTTTGCGATCGCGACCAGAGAGAACAGAACGGCGAGACAAGCACTCGCGAGGAGTACTTGGATTGTTGACCTCAGAAGAAATATCTCTGAGTAGCACCTTGTGGACTTCGTACATCTTTATGCAAGAGTCCCACAGGTGTCACTCACTCCTGAAGTTCCAGATGATATCACCTGGAAATGGACTTCGATAGGAACGTACACGGCCCAATCGGCATATAGGGCACAGTTCTTGGGATCAATAGACAAACCATTCGTTGGCCTCATTTGGGATTCCTGGGCGCCACAAAAATGCAAAATTTTTGCATGGTTGGCGATTCAAGAACAGCTACCAACGGCAGATATCTTAGCAAAAAGACATGTACCAAATGATTTTTGGTGTCCGTTATGTACAAACAATCCAGAAACAGTACATCATCTTCTTATTAGTTGCGGCTACACCAAAAGGGTTTAGAATGCTATTGCTACTTGGGCTCAACATAATAATATGGCACTGACGCAATGGGACACTCATAGGTCGATCCTAGACTGGTGGATGGCCGTGTCACAAAAAGAAAGAGCCGTGGGTAAGAAGGGCAAAAACTCTCTAGTCATCCTCACCATATGGCAAGTCTAGAAAGAAAGTAATAAAAGAATTTTTCAGCACCAGCGAAACGACGTCCTCGAGATCGTTGCGATCATCAAGGAAGAGGCCAGGGCATGGATTTTAAGTGGGGCAAAGAATTTGGCGGCCTACCTACAGGCGGAAGATTTGGCTCTTTCATGAGGATCGGCGTTTAAGAGTTTTTTGTTCGTTTTCTTTTTCCTTTTTCCTTCCTCTCTTCCTTTTTCTTTCTTCGCTTTTTCTCCCCCTCCTGTTCCCCTTGTTTCGCGTTTCACTGTTTCAGTTTGCTTTGCTTTGTATCCTGTGTCTTCTCCTTCTTTAATGCAAAGATGGCAATGCTCTTGCCATCCCCCCCCCCAAAAAAAACTTGTGTGTGTCTCTGCGCTCCGCTATTTAACCGTGAGCCAAATGCACGCTCGCTACGGCCAACGCTTCACATCGCATTGGCGCTCGTCATGACGTCGTCGTTAGCGTCTTGGGCGCAGCGTGTTGCGGCGGAATAGGATCGCCCGACGCGCTTCCCGACGAGCTGCTCCTTATCATTCTCAGGTCGCCGACATACACTCGCACCGCTCTCCGGTCTTTGGTGCGCCTCCCATGAGCTCCCCGCTTGACTTGTGGTCGGCGTCATGCTCCCTCTGTGGTACGACGAGGCATTGCCCTCGGCCGCTACGCCTCGGAACGTGAGGGGGCTAGGAAGCTCGACGCTGCCGTTGCTTTTTTTGACGCTGCGTTGCTTTATCTCTTCCGCTGCTCGATCTTCGGCTTCTCTGCCTCGCCTGTGTTGTCCCTTTCGCATCTGCGCGTCAGGTTGAAACGGAAGGGAGGTGGCCTGGCGGCTTGGAGCGGTAACCTCTACAGCTTCCACCGGCGACGTCCTCCTCCCTACACCAGCCTCCTCCCTGCGTCCCCTCACCAGTCCCGGCAACTTGCCCCTCACATCCCGCACCGCCGGCGGCTCCCTTCCCGTGCCTCCTCCCCTCTATGCCGTCTTTCCATCCGACATCGATGATCCGCCGCCCCTCCATGTTTTTTTTTTGCTTTAGATTGTGTATATTCATCTGAAATTTCCAGATCTGAAGCAATAATGATGCTTGAATTTCCATGCTAATTTATTGCTTTGGATCGTGTGAATATGGTTGGTAGTATGTGATTTGTTAATTATGCATTGAAAGGAAACCTTTTTGTAAATTGCTTTGTTTACAACAACGCCAAATATGATTTTCACTTTGTCCAATTCAAATGCTCTGTGGTGCTCTATGCCTTATGCCATGAAAATATTTGTTCATGTGGAAAATTTTAGTTTGCCATGACATTAGTTGTAATTCTTTGAGCAATTAGATAATATAAATGAATGCTACTGCTCGCTAACCATCAATCATAGTCCTTGATGTGGATTGTGCTACTGCTTGTGATTACTCGTAGGCTTCAACGAATACTGCTAATTTTCCTTTGAGTAATAGTGTTTGATTAAAAAAATTCTTGTTTTTTTGAGTAATAGTGTTTGATTAATTGAATTGCCCTTATGCTGTGGAGTATTTGAACTTGATTTAATGAAAGTTTGTACTGGTGTTATGGAACGACATTTGCAAACAAAGAACTAAATTATAAACATATCTGCTCTTTTCTGCCTCTACGTGTGCCAAGGCACGTGCAGGCCACTAGCATTGATAAATGTACAACACTCGTTCGGTTACTAGCTGGTGATTAGACCTATTCAAACATCGGGCTGGGCTTTTCAAGCCTGATCGCAAACGGGCAGGCCCGAACCCGGCCCGAAAATTTATTTTTTATTTTAAATATATTGTTTTAATCATTTTTGGGGATAAAAAAGGTATTATTTAATTCATTTTCAGGATTTAAAAAACAGATTTTCATTTTTTTATTGTGTTTATTCCGGATTTCAGGTTGGGCTGGGCCGGGCTTCTTTTGAGCCGGAATTCTAATCCCAAACTCGGCCTGAACAATGTTGGGCTCGGATCGACCGTGAACAGATCTATTGGTGATAATCTTGTTACACTGACACGTGTTATATCTGAAATCTGGAAAGAAGACAAAGAAATGAAGAAAAAAAACACCGAGGGGGATGTACCGATCGGTCCAAGTCCAACCCACCCGTGAACCGTCCTCTCCTCCCCGATTCCAAGACAACAACCCCACTTTCCCTTCCCACCTCCTCCCCAAACCCCGCCGCCACCGCCACCACCCCTCCTCCTACGGCCGGCGCCATGGCCGACGGCGCCAACCCCAACCTGCCGCCCAAGCCCAGGCAGAAGCCCTTGCCGGAGTGGCTCAACAGCCCGATCTGGTCCGCCCCTGCCCCTGCCCCGCGCCACCGCTCCCCTCCCCGCGCCCCTCCCTCCCCCACCTCCCCCACCCCAGCCTCCCGCGATCCGGACCCGCCGCCCCTCCTCCGCCCGCCCGGTGCGAAGGCGCCGGCGCTGGCTCCGACGACGGCGGCGACGAGGGCGCGGCCAGCTCGTCGCGGCCGCACCTCGTCGCGGAGTTCAAAGTCGCGGTGAGTGTTCGCCTCTCGGCGAGCGAGCTAGTTCTTTTGTTGTTGGCTCTGGTTTGTTCTCAAGTTTGTTCGTGTGTTCGGGTTTTGGTGCGTGCAGCTGGGGAGGAAGGTGTTGGATCTGGCGGAGTTGCGGAGGCTCGCGTGCCAGGGCGTGCCCGACGCTGCCGGCGTGCGGCCCGTGGTCTGGAAGGTCTGGGAATACTCTCGTCTCCGTATTCATATTAATCCACTGTGTAATCAGTGGCGTAGCCAGGATTCCACAATGCCTCGGGCCAAAAAGTCAAAAAGTCAAAAACTAAGTGACATAACTAACGCCAAATACTATTCACAATACCTTATAACCAAAGTACAAGACAAATGCACAATTGAAATGATATTTGAATTCCATGTTTAACGATACAAAAAAATAGATAAAACATGGCAAACAAATATAGCGTAGTAGAGCGATACAAAAGTTCATACCTAATTAACGAAGATTTGGTTCACCCTGAGCCTATCGTATCTTCATCAACAATAGTACAAGAACCTGAACCTACAAATACATCTCGCTCAATATAGCATATCGGACTTCTTCAAATTCTAATGGTACTAGAAATGAGATCAATGTATCTTTGTAGCGTACTTTTTTTTTTCTGGTCTCTTGAAATACAATACTTTTGGATTAACATGGAGGTTCAGACACTACTTGTTACTATTGCATTTTGTTATCTTGTCCTGTGCCTTAATGGTTACAATGGTACCTAAACAACAAAAGGAAAATATCAACATTCATTCACCACATTGTAGAACATCAGAAGTGGCATTTTCTTAGTAGTACTCCAAATTCTCACTAAGCCAGCAATTCTTTCCAAAGGAGAGCAACAAGGATGCACAGAATAATTTTTTGAGTGCAGAATTGTTTATGCAAAAGGAATAGCAACTAGGTTGACACTAGTGAGATGTCCTTTCGCATTCATATGAATATTTAGACCTATAAATCCTAACGGACTAACCAAAATATAACAAGGTTGTATTAGTTGGCAGCACAATTAAATCATAACTTTACCTAGAGCAGCATAGTTTAGGATGAAATTTAATAGTGGGTGTATATAGTACAAAACACAACATAATGTGTCCCGTTCATGGTTGTCACGGCGTCGTCTTGGCGCCGCCTAGGCATCCCGGCGGTGCGGAGCAGACGCCGCGGTCGCTCGCCTCGCCTTGGCCATCTCCGATCGCGTCACCGCACCGGCCACCGGCTCCCATGTATTCCATCTCCCTCCTCCGCCTCCTCCTCCTCTCCTCTCTTCTTCATGCCGCCGCCCTGCTTCCCGTCACGGATCCGCCTCTCTTGCTCGGATCTGCTGGACCGAAGTCGTCGCTGCCTCCGGGGAGAGGGAGGGAGCCTGCCACGGTGGCAAGAGGAGAGGGAAGCCAGTCGCCACGGGAGGAGAGAGGAGGAGCCCGAGCCGGAGAGAGGGGAGGGGAGCTGACTGACGGCGAGAAGGAGAGGGGAAGGGGGATCCCGAGCCGTGAGGGAGCCCTTATCTTGAGCGGCAAGGCGTGCAGGGCAGAGGGCAGCCCGGATCTTTTGCTCCCAATGTGTATTGACTAGTGTTGCTACTTGTTAGTTGTAGAATTATAGTTGCTACTTAGCTCGTCTTACCTCGCCTAGAGGACGACTAGGCGCCCGCCTGGACGACTAGGCGTCCTGGCGTCCCTTAGGCGCTGTGGTCGCCAAGGTCGCCGTGACAACCTTGGTCCCGTTTAGAACCCAGTCCACAGAACAAAGCACAAGCCCTTCTAATTCTGGTAGTTTTTATGAAAGATTTGAATAGAACATCTCAGTACACCACAGAGGTCACAATTGTTATCTTCTCCTTTATCAAGTATGATCCAAAACTATGTGATGAAAGGTAGAAACAGACCTCTATCTACATTGTCAACATCATTACATTTGACAAAACTCCAACCAAACAACTTTTTTCCTTTGATAGCTATGAATGTTTTTCAAGGGAGTTATCATGCCAAACTACTTTGACAAGGACCATCAGTTATTTTTTTCATCTACTTAACTGACCACAAAAACATCTTGCCACAAGATCACATATCACCTTCTGCTTTATGCCTCTTATCATTAGCATTTTGCATTCATCAGTAGTAAAAAAAATTGGTTGCTCATTGCTTCAAAAGACAAGTCATAATGAAGCAACTTGCAAGGGATTCTTTAACTGAAGGGAACATGAACTTTGATCAATGATTAGGAAGATGGAGAGATGACCATCATTTTCTTCTTTCCTTCACAATAAATTAACCCATCTAACTTTACCAAGTTGCCCAAAACAAACAACAAAACATAGTGGATACAAATTTCTTCCAGGCGGATCGAGGGAGTCGGAGGGGCGCTGTGGAGTTGGGGTAGAGCGGCGCCAGCGCGGTCGAGGCCTCGAGGGAGCAGGGAGCTGAAGGGGCACTGTGGGGGCGGAGCGGCGCCGGCGGGTCAAGCGAGGAGCCGAGGACCAAGGGGAGTGGGGGCAGAGTGACACTGGCGCGAGCGAGGACCGAGGGGGAGCTGGAGCGGTGCTAGGGAGTGGGGGCGGCGCCAGCAGGTCGAGCAAGGGGAGTGGGGGTGGAGCGACGCCGGCGCGAGCGAGGACCGAGGGGGAGCCGGAGCAGCGCCGGCGGGTCGAGCGAGGGGAGTGGGGGTGGAGCGACACTGACGCGAGTGAGGACCGAGGGGGAGCCGGAGCGGCGCTGGGAAGTACCATACCATGATATTTTGGGACCCAGTGGTTTCATACAAATTATAATATTCCTAGAATGTAACAACATATTTCTCAAGCTTCTTGATATCATCCCAAAACAAATGAGATAACAACTGATTTGCAGTTTTACATCTTTTGTTGGTTTTCTGAATATATTTTAGCGCGCAGCTTAAATTGGCACTGTGTGCAAATAGTGTTTTTATGTATAACGAAAACTGTGGAACAAACAGCAGGGGTTGGTTTGTTTAGTATGGTTGCTAGTTAAGGACCTTAGGTCTGTACAAATTTTCTCCTTGTTTGCTACACTACAAATTTATTTGACTTTTTTGATAGTTAGCAGCTTCTCTTGGGATACTTGCCAACTGATCATCCTCTGTGGCCATATGAACTGGAGAAAAAGCGATCCCAATACGGTGCTTTCAAAGATGAGCTTCTGGTTAACCCTGTAAGTTATTTATGCATATGGCATTGTGAGTTCTTTATTATCATTTCTGATGTGTGCCTACTGCCTAGATTATGTATTTAAATAGAGAATACCAAGTTTCTTAGATTAGGATGAAGTTTTCCTTCTCTGAGCAAAAAACACAGGCGCCAATCTATTCTAAATTCAGTCAAAACAATCACACATATGAATAGTACCCATTTAAGGCCTCCTGATATTGTTTGACTTTAGTGCTAGCCAGCTATTTCCTGCCAGTTACTACAAGTTTTCCTTTCTAACCATATAATTGACTATAAATATGGGGGGTACTAAAGTATTTTATGGTACAGCTTTGTCTATTAGCTACTTTGTGCTTGTTCTTTCCTCCTTTTAACCAAGCTGCACAATAATACATTTTGGTCAGTCAGAAGTTACTCGAAGAATGGAAGAAATGACCGTTTCCAAAAGTAAGGAACATAATTCTGTAGGAACTGGTGTACTCCCAAGGGCAGAGATTGTCCATGATGAACATCCTCTAAGCCTTGGGAAAACTAGTGTTTGGAACCAATACTTCCAGGTAACCGCTACTAAAATTAAAATTTACTTGCTGCTAGATGCTTCAAAGTTTGCACTAAAATGGTACACTTTGGATTATCCACAATCTGGGTGCTGTCTATGTTCAATATACCAATTGCTTACAATGATCGGACTATTTTTTCTTATATAGTTCGTATGACCATATTTTCAATGTTCACAAGCACATTGCACACAGTTGTTTATTTCCCAGCTTTATTGGTGGAACCATGCACCTTATGCAATACGAAGTAACTTATGAGGATAGTAGTAACCTATCCTTTCTTAATAGTTTTATATCTTGATTCTAAAGTATACCTAAATGTACTCATCATTTACTACAAAAGGGAAATAAACAATGTTCACTAAGGCGCTAGGCGCTAGTCGGGCAGCAGACTAGTGCCTAGCGCCTAATCGCTGATTAGGCGGACCTAGGCGAGGCTAGGCGGAAGGGTGTTGCCTAGCGCCTAGGCGCTGCCTAGGCGGGCTAGGCGGACGCCTTTTATAACAAATAATAGCTTACTAAATGATTACTAATAAATCTCAACCTTTTTAAACGATTAATTTTTTTATATTTGGGGAGCAAGGATGTAGTGACCTGGCTAATGGTATTTGCTCGCCTGAAATCACCTAGAAATGTTTTTGGGGTACTTGACTTTCTAGCTACTTGTCTTATTGTGTACATTGCAGCTACGATTTAGTTTGCTATTGATGTTGCAATTTGCTACTTCTTTGGTATTGTCTATTGAGATTTGGGAGACCTCCCTTTCCAATATGCTGGTTAGTTAAATTCTGCGATGAATATCATGTTGTTTTTGAGCTACTATAAATACTTGCTGTTATTCAATACTTCAGGAATCTGAAATTATAGAACAGATTGATAGAGATGTTAAGCGTACTCATCCTGAGATTCAATTTTTCAATGGGGATTCTTCCGATGCCTTGTCTAATCAGGTAGGCATCTATTGTCTGACATGATGCCAGTTTTTCCTTGTTTCTGTAATTGTTTGTTAGTCTAAATGTTATATATTTTGTTTTTAGGAGTCACTAAAGCGTATACTCACCATCTTTGCAAAATTAAATCCGGGTATAAGATATGTACAAGGAATGAATGAAGTATTGGCGCCTCTCTACTATGTTTTCAAGAATGATCCAGATGAAAGTAATGCTGTAAGTGTTCACTTTATGTCGCTACTTGCTCACACAAAAAACATGGTTTCATGTTTTGTGCTGATGAAACAAACATTGATCACATAAGAACTTGTGTGATATTTCCTGGCCTTGAGAGTTATGCCTCATAATAGGCTAGATATAGTTCTCTTGAATTCCAATTTTCTGAATAATAACATGCATCTGTAAATGGTGTAGTATCTGTTGGAGTTTGGACTTTGGAACCAATCTGGTGCGGTGCTGCTCTCGTAAATATCCTATGGAGTATAGTCATGTAAATTGTCATGTGGGGACTTCAATATTCACGCCGCAAGAAAGAGACGCCTGGCGGCCGGCAATCCGAATTGCCACCGGCTGTTTCGGTTTAGGAATCGATGTTTCCTTTTAGGACTCTTTCTTTAAATCTGGATTTCCTTAGAGATTAGTTTCTTTATTCAGTTTGCTTGTTAGCCAAGTTTTGTTAGGACCTTTCTCTATTTAAAGAGAGGAAGTGTTTGCTTTGAGTTCAAGAAAATTCAGAAAACCAATCTAGCTGCCTCTCTCTCTCTCTCTCTCTCTCTCTCTCTCTGCTCGGCGTCAACTCCTGGCCTTTGCCGCGCGATAGCTGTAGCCACGGCTCCTCCGCCGCACCGCCGAGGTCTAGGACCATGCCCGAATACTCAACACGATTACCCTCTCCAATCTAATCCATCCACAAATATTCCCATTCGTGACATAAATTGTTTGTTCACTCTGCTTCTGAAACATAGCAAGGCAAAAATAATTCCTGTTGACGTATGACTACTACTCTCAGATATCATTAACCCTTGTACCTTGTGTTATACTATTATGCATCAGTGCAACAGCTTTGTCACCATTTTTTTCTCTGTAAACAGGCTTCAGCAGAGCCAGATGCATTTTTCTGTTTTGTTGAGCTGCTTAGTGGGTTTAGAGATAATTTCTGCAAGCAGCTTGACAACAGTGTTGTGGGTATACGCTCCACAATTAGTAAACTATCCCAGCTCTTGAAAAGGCACGATGAAGAGCTCTGGCGGCATTTAGAGGTTGTAACCAAGGTATGAATCTGACAAACTCTTTTCTTTTGATTGTTATTACTAGCAGATGGTTACACTTACTAAACTTCTGATCCCAGTATGATGGCTCTCCTTATATTGCAGGTTAATCCACAGTTCTATGCATTCAGATGGATCACCTTACTATTGACACAGGAATTCAAGTTCCGTGACTGCATCCACATGTGGGATACACTGTTAGGTGACCCAGAGGGACCTCAGGTTAGGGAACTGCTGCTTCTAGTTTCGAACCGTGTGATGCATTTTGAAGGCACTAGATTAAACTCTGATTTGGAACGCAGGCTACCTTACTACGGATCTGCTGTGCAATGCTAATTCTTGTTCGAAGGCGGCTCTTGGCTGGTGATTTCACTGCAAACCTCAAGCTTCTGCAGAATTACCCACCCACAAACATTGACCACCTACTGCATATTGCTAACAAATTGCGAGGGCCAGTTCCCTACTGATTGATTGATCACCTTGCTTCTTGTGTTTCTCATGTTTGTTTTTATGATAGTTTGTACTGTCCAAGTATGATGCATTGGAAGGTTTGTAAACGAGCCTTCGTACCCTGGGTAGTGGGGGGTGGTTGATGTGATTTTGAACCATTGATTCTCGTGTAATATATGCCTTTTGGAGATTTCTCTTCGTTTTGACTATAGCTGATTAGCAGTTATATCGAGCATTTAGGGTAAGAGTAGTGCTTATATGCTTTCTACCATATGACTTGCACAAACCTCGTAAGTAATCCGAAAGTGCGTTCTCTATCAAGTACTCCCTCCGTTCCTCATTCTAGGATTTTACACTACAGCCAATACCTTCTTGATTAGCTCACTTATTGCTCTTAGATAGCGTGTGATACTCTAATTCATATTAGTAAATGACTTTGGGAATAATGAATGTGAGGGTACTGAAAGGAAAAAAAATTGTCTCGAAAATGTAGATTGATATGTATTTAAAAACAAGATTTGAAAGCTAGATTGACATATTTGGGAACGGAGGGAGTTGTTGGGTTTTGGATACCGGAAACAATTTTTACCCGGGCGTGGCGGTAAGGCCAAAATTTTCAAATCAAACTTTGAATTTTTCGGATTTTAAATAAAAAAAATCAAATCTGAGTAAAATTCAAACAAACTCAATTTTTGTTGACAAAATTAATCCAAACTGGTTTTTTGACCGGGTTTTATTCCTACCGGTCTCCACCTTTCAAATTTTGGCCAAAATTCTGAACACTGACGATGACTGACTGGCGACGGCTGTTCGGTCGGGACATGCCCTCGACGGCAGCGCCGATTGCACGCGAGAGGGAGAGATGGTGTGTTGCAGCCTTGCAGGGTATGCCGAGCAACAGGTGCGAGAGGGGCTGCGGTAAGAGTTTCAGTCGAGGACTAGGCCAGAGGATTACTACTACAAATCCCGCGCATTTGTTCCCCTCTCAATCCACCAGTGAGGCAGTGACTCCCATCCGATCTGACTGAGGGCTTGTTTAGTTGGCGTCTTGGATTCTATGCTTTGAAAAAAGTGATGCCTGAAGGTAGCCTGGAAAGTAGATAATTTTTGTCTGATCAGGCAAACCTGAAGATGAGTTGTTTGGTTGAAATCCTATGCCTGAAATTAGTAAATAAAAAATAGACCGTTGGATCGAAGATAGGAATGGTAGATGGAGCCGCTCGGCGTTCGATTTTACGTCTGGCGTCAGAAGATCTACTGGTGGCGGTAGAAGACAAGGAATGCAACCAAACAGCGATCAGGTCAACTCCCGGCTGCGCTCCAGGCCCAGGCATGTTGGCCCAGGGAGCCAAGCAAACAGCCCCTGAAGAGTTTCAGTCGAGGACTAGGCCAAAGGATTACTACTACAAATTCCGCGCATCTGCTCCCCTCTCAATCCACCAGTGAGGCAATGACTCCCATCCGATCTGACTGAATCTAGTGGCTGGGTGAAAATTGTTCACCAGAATGTGAAATGGTGAGCGCGCACAGCTTAGTAGGCCCCATGCAGCGGAGCTGGACCTCGGGCCTTTATGGCAATGACTCAATACCTAGGATCAAAAGTTTACGTAAAAATCTTTGAAAAATTAGTAAAATACGATTTTGAGCAAGGTAATGATAAATTTTGTACCATGACAATTGGGAGAGATTCATTAACAAGTTCAGATGACAAAGAGAATTTACAAAATTCCAGGACAACAATTTCATCCATCAGGTGATATGTAGAAGTAACACTTAATTTTTTCAAATTTAAGACTTCATTCAGCATCTGATGCAAAATGACAGAGAACAAGGTCAGGCATCAAACTCAATTTTCTATACAAAGCTACATACCTGTCCATTTGCCATTTTTTTTCTTTACAAGGTCGCATATACCTTTCCTCTCACAGGAAAAAACTCAGTTTCACAAATTTTACAAGCCGCACAGACTGATAACGCATAAATTTCACACCACCTCAAGGAGGCTATACCATCTCCGTCAGAACTGAACACATTCTGATAATCAATAAAGTGAATACATTCACTCATTTGATTGATGCCGCAGTTGTCTGCTTGAATCCCAAACCAAGACAAGAGTTTAGAAATCTGAAATCTGAATGAAATCTGGAAGTATTTTCCATACTCTGTTGTTTGTTTGTGCTAACTAGTTGCTCACAATGGTGCAAGAAACACACTTAACACTGATTGCTAAAAAAAACCACATTATATGAAAGTGCAAGAAACACACTGAACACGTCCATTCTCAAGTACATGACACACTGAACACATTCACAATGGTGCAAGAATCACACTAAACACATTCTGATAATTAATAAAGTGAATACATTCATTCTCAAGTACATGACATTACATGAAATTGCCAAACCGATACATAGCATTAGCATTCTGAGTTCATCGATTGAAAACAAAAAATAGGGGGAAAATAAACTGAGGCATACTTCCATTATCAGTTACATACATCCATTCTCATTTACAACATGCATTCACAGTTACACAATTCATTTTGGGTTGTGCACTTTCTTCCCATCAACTTTTCAGTTGTCACCATCTTCTACATAGGAGACAAATCTGCTACTGAAAAACTCATAGACCAAATTTGACAAAAAAAAATAGCACTACACATCGAATAGAACATGAGGCAGACAAGGGCCAAGGGACTTACATGGCGGCAGAGGTGGCACGGCGGAGGTCGGCCAAAAGGGGAGCGCCGGCCTGGAGGAGTGGGGCGGCGGCGGCGGAGGTGGTGGAGGAGGGTGGCGGCGGCTAGTCCGCGGCTCCTCGACGCAAGTGGCGGCCGTAGCCGGGAGGGGGAAGGAGGACGGCGCCAGGGGCTAGGGAGGGCAGCGGCCTTGATGGGGAACTCATCGCCCCAACTCGATTTGTTCGAGCGAACGACAAGGTCTAGCGCTAAGGGCTATTTCGTAAGAAGAATAGGACACGCTGGAGAGTTTATGCAAAACTGCGTAAGTGAGTCGGGGCTTTCCACCTACCTTCATCCGAGCTGTTCAATCTAAATTCGACGCTCCTGGTTGGCATTAGCACCTAAATACCTATTAGCACTAGATATGTTCCCTTTACATTAAGCACATTTACACACACGTGAAACATATGTATACTTCTTTTGGAGCTTTGATGCTTAAGAAATTGAGAATGCATAAGCATCTTTGAGACGGTTAATTTGAGGTACTGTATCCACTTCGCAGGTCAACCATAACGGGTCATATATCACCAGAAAGGGGAAAAGGAGCTAGCGATAGCAAGACAAAAATGAAAGATCTGTTACAGTTATGGGAAAATTAGATAGGTCAGTATCACTCCATTCGCTCGATTTTAGAGTAATAACATCTAATTCACACTCGACTGTCAAAATGACACTACAAACTTGTGAAGTTCTAGAAAATAACACTCCTCAGGGTGAATAGACGATATTGCCCTTGTACTGCATTAGAGGTTGCTCGGTCTAGGTGGGGTGCTAGCACCACATCGCCGCGGCCTCCCTAGCGTCGAACTTGCCGCCTAGCCTTGCATCCACCACCTTCTCCACCTTCCTTGCCACGTACCGCTCCCACGCCCACTCTGCCAGCATGAGTTCCTCCGACGTGGCGCACGGCTCGATGGCTCGATGGGTCGCTGGCCGGTGACCACCTCCAGCACCAGCACCTTGAACGCGAAATGTCAGCGGCTGTCGTCGCCTTCCTTGTCCACGTTAGCTTTGGGCTAGGTACACCACAGTGTCACCACCCGTGTCGTGCTCGGGTTAGCGCCGTGTGCTCGCGACCTGGGCAGCCAAGGGCCAGGCTTCGTGGCAGACGTGGGCGATGTGGTTTCCAACGGTGGCACAGCTTCCGATGGCAGCGGCACAACCAGAGGAAGTGCGACGCAACTCGCTGGAGAGAGAGACAGGAAGAGAGACGCCGAAGTTGGAGAATGGGGCAATTATTTCTTTTTGGAAAATTTGTGATAGAATATTCCCCTAGAGTTGTTTTTGATATTTTAAAGCATTTTTAATGTTATTTAGCAGTCAAGTTCTATTACGATGTTATTTATCTAATTTAACTTTTTTGCGATGTTACCGGGCTAATTGCACTTGCAGTTATACCCTGTACACATTTGAAAAGGCTGCAGCCCAAGCGTTACACCACATGCAGGCATTGGAAGAGTTGCGAGTTTATCTTCCCATTATGGATAAAATATCATGTTTACAACAGTGCCATCTTTAAAAGTTAAATAGGACAAAGATGGTCCTTGCTCTTTAGGCTCAATTTCATTTCTAGAATGTTTGCAGTGTGCCTGAAAAATTTACTATGCAAAAAAAAAAAGAATAAAAAACAAAAGCAGGACCATGAAGGTAGGTATGCCCGTGCAACTAGTTAAAATGTGAATGCTGTGAAAATATTTAGAGGGATCTGGAAAATGGGGGTGCCTCTTAAATTGTTATAATTCATACAGTACCATGTTCCTGATGACTGCAAACTACTATTTCTTCAAGGGACACTGGATGTGCAATTCAGACGCGAACAATGAATTGTTGATTCAGGTCTAAATTCACATAATCGACAGGTAAAACAAGAATAATTTCAACGAGTAAGGTTTACTAATGACTCAGAGCAACATAAGAGAAGATCAACATGAAAGAACACGTCATCTGGGTAAAAGCTAGTGCCACTTACAAAAAACTACAAAGCCATGAATGGAAGCATAATATAGTGTGGCACACTAACACAACTGTTATTTTGCGCTTAATACTCTTCTATATTTAAGCTAGTTATAGAATCTAACGAAATCAACGCATAAGAGAAGCCTGCTTCTGACCTTAAGAATTATATGATGCTAATTGGATAAGAATGAACCAAGGCACCAGATTTCTTTAAGTAAAAAACTGCAGAACCGAAGAAATACTGCAGCAATGCATCTTATGCAAGTGACTCACCAGAGTAAACAGACTTCATACCATACTGCTGGAGCACAAGAGGTAAGTGACACGGAAAATACAAACTTCTGAAAATGAGGAACGAATGGCCTTGCCTGATGACCAAATTTTATAAGGAACAGGTAAATATTGGATGAAATACTCAAGCATATCATTCAAAAGACACCAACAAATATTCAAAGATAACAGTATCAGCAATCATGCAGCCCAGATATCCTCCCAATGGCTAACCATCTTTTCGCAAAAAAGGTACTAGATAAAAGAGAGATCATCACAGATATCGGAGAGATGTGCACTGAGGCATTACAATGTAACAAAGACATTCCGCTCCCTGGAAAGTTTAATTAGGCAAAAAATATTGTTACTTCAATAGATGAAGATTTCAAGTTGTAAGAAATATTTCTATCTTAGTTGATAAATAAAGTCAGGAGTCAGCCAGAATGAAGTCCAGGCATACTACTGTTACGAAAGGCCAATCGTCAGTCCATAACAGGTAGATAGCTTCTTCCTTCCTTGGTAGACCCAAACTTGTATAAGCAAAATGCCGACACTGGCGAAGGATGAATGAGAATTCTCACAGAGCTCTACCACAAAATTATAGTTACCACTCTTGGCACATAGGTTTGCCAGCAAAACCAACAGCAGAAGTCACCAGCCATGATGCTCAATCTATAAGAATAATGCTGTTCAAAGACTAGCTTTCCTCAGCTACTAATCGCAAAAGCTACCTCCGATGACACTGCCTGTACTACTCCGCACTTTTCTTGCTCCGGAAATTCTCCCTCATTGTTGCAACCTTTTTCTTGCACTGCACCACGGTTTTACCTGGGACAGCAGCAGCCACACGCTCCCATCTTTGGCTTGCATCCTTGGGAAAAGCCTTCAAAGCTTGAACAAGAGCCAGCACCTGTGCCTCTGACCAAGCATCTTGTTCTGTCCCAGAAGGTGCTCCATTTGGGACAGGATCAGCACCAGTTTTCGCATTGTCTGTCTGACTGCTCGCAGGTTCTGCAGCCGCCTTGGATGATGCAGTTCCGGCTCCCTCATTTGACAAACCAACTGTTTCATCTCTTGTGGAAAGAGGTGATGCAATAGATTGGGCTGGTTTGCGTTTCTCAAGGAAACAGTCAAAAGCTTTAGCAGAGTCTGGCTTTTGCAGAAGAACAGTCTTTGTGGCCTTCAGAATCTCTTCAACAGATCTGCCAGTTCCAATATACTCAGAAACAACTTCCCATCTCCTAGAAGTTCCCTTTGGATACTTTTGCATCGCTTTCCTAAGCATCTCAACCTCTTCCTTTCCCCATGGTCTATCTTTTTTCTCATAGCTGTTTAGTGCACTGCCTTGTGCGACTTTTTCTCCAATAGAGGTGGATTTTGGAGTAGAACCCTCCGTGCCACTTGCTTGAATTTTCTTTTCTTCCTTTGAGGTATTTGAGGAGATTTCTTTGTCCAGTGCACCTCTCAGCAGCCTAGCCTTTTCAGCTGCATCCTTACCCTCCATATTGTCGCAGAGTTTCTTCAGCTGTACCAAATGAAGTGATGTGCATGCTGTTTCAACATCATCTTCTGACAGACCAAAGTGGTTCTCAGTAACTACCGGTGCCACAAGAGTGCGCAGACGGGTTTTCTCTTTACGTAGCAGCTTCTTCTCCTTCTCCTTCAACTTCTTCTGATTGAGGGCAGCTTCTGCAGCTTTCTTAGCCTCCTCTTCTTTCCTCTTCCTTTCCTGTTCTATGGCCCTTGCAGCTTCCTCCTCCTGCAACTTTTTGGCCATGTATTTCGCCTCCTTTCTCCTCTGTTTCTCAGCCTTCTCCTCCTCCTTTCTCCTTTGAATTCTTGGGTCTTTCTTGTAAGCGTTCTCAACAAGAGTCCGTACCCGCGCATACTCTATTTTCTTGGCTTTCTCTTGTAGCTTCACATTCTGCCTCTCCATCCATCTCTTATGTTCACGAGACTCAGCTTGCTCCAAGTCATACTCATCTGCATGAGGAAATTCCCTCCAACTCTTGAAGTTGTACCAGAAATTGTAGAACTTATCGACTTCATCAATAGGAGTAGTATCATCTCCTAAAGAAGGAATAGGCTGGCTAACAGACCATCGTCCATTTCTCATTAAGGCTGGGCCAAAAACCTTGAAGAAGTCTTGAGGGGCACAGTCTGTTGGAATATCATCATCAAACTCATCGGTTGAGTCAAAAATCCTTCTCTTTGTAGGATCTATGAGGACCTCATAGGCTTCCTGAATGGCCTTGAAATGGCTCTCTATCTCATCTTTCTTTGCTTGCTTTGCTTCCTCTGATGCCTCAGCAAGAATAAGAGCAGCCTGCTTATCTGGATGATGTTTAAGAGCCATTTCACGATAACTCTTCCGAATCTGATCTTCAGTGGCCAAGAACCGCAAGTGTCCCAACCCAAGCAATGCATAGTGATCTTGTTGTTGACTTCCAGAAGCAGACTTCTTCCTTCCTTTGCTGCTAAAGGTATCAGAAGCAGCAGCAAAGTCTTGGCTTTTGTCATCTGATGACACACTACGATCATCAGTTTCCGTGTCTTCTTGCTCCTTGAGACCAAGGATCTTCAGTGCCGCAGCATGGAACGAATGACCAGCAGGTTCATATTTGGAAGCTTTTACAGGCAGGCAATTAGATGAAACATACAAAGGGGCCCCATCTATGATCTCCGGAGAGTAAGTGATCAAAAGACAGCTCCTCTGGGAATCCATTGATCAATGATGTGTAGTTATTAACAAAAACTCCTATGTCCAGATGTACAACTGAGCGTCAGTATTATACAACCTGTAGAAATTAAAGTGTTGATAAGAGAATTAGACCCATACTTGGAAGCATCACATTCAAACTATAAGACAATGAATATAGGCAATCAAGATAACCAAATTGTAAATGAATATCCATACATGAAGTTAAATTCCACATCACTTCAAGCGGCAAGATATAAAGTTTAGAAACCTATCTGAGTTGACTAAAAATGGGGTGATTACTAAAGCAATGCGAATGTGGTTGAAGTTGAAGGACAAACTCTATCTAGTAGTAGTATTCCGTACCTAAGCATAGTAATATAGACTACCATCCCCTTCTATACCTACCCTATTAGCCCACTTCTCCTCCTTGCAATATGTAATAATAGACATTTCAACAAATACAGTCCACTTTTTAATTTGTAGGGTTCTAGCACTCACAAATGATCAAAGTAGGGCTGTAGAACTCTTGAATGGTCAAGTATGAGTGGACAAATTGGTGCTCGCAATACGCAAATTTCTAATCAATATCATGCCATAAGAGAATATCCACAAAACTACATGGCGACAAATCAACAGCTACATGTTGCCAACCAAATCAATCAAACTGAAATAAAAAAAAGCCGAACATAATACACCAAAAACACATGGGCTCGGTTTATTCGGTATACCGAGAAACATTGGTCAGCACAAATGTCACATAAGAAAAATCTCTCTCAAATTGACTACGACAGCATAACAGCTCCATCTCATGGGAGATCATCTTCCATACACCCTACTGACTACTATGAAATGTGTAAGAGCAAAGTGTCACAAAATCCATCAAAATGTAGAGCACATCATCCCCAAACTCACCAAGATTTAGGAAGTAGAGTCACGGCGCTCGTCGCCGGGTTGCCGCTCACCCCTCGCCGCCCTCGGTCACTCGGTGGCGCGGAGCTCGTCGCAGCCTCACAGGTCGCCGCCTCGCTCGTCGCCGGGTTGCCGCTCACCCCTCGCCGCCCTCGGTGTCAGCGGCGGCCTGGCCCTGGTGGCTAGGGTTAGGATAGAAGGGGATGGGGGCGCGCGATTCGGGAGACGAGAGGCGAGGAGTGATGGGGATGGGGGTCGGGTGGGGTGGGGGTGGGCCTTGGGAGGAGGAGGAGGAGAGAAGGACTCAAGCCGAGGCAGCGTGCGTCGGTGGAAGGAGGAAGCGTGTCCGTAGGCGACGGCCTGGGCAAGGTTGAGGGTTCGGCCGGCGGCTTCAGATTCGGGAGAGCCTCGCGTCGGGATCGCGGCGGCGCGGCGATGGGCGGGTCGAGGTGGAGGCAACGGTACGTGCGATGCTCGCGGCCGCGGCAGCAAGAGAGGAGGAAAAAACCCTACTCAGGCCAGACCAGGCCATAAATACAACGAAGAGGGAGGAGTTGCCACGTTACTGAGTTCCAGATTCTGCACGCTTCTTCTGCTCCCTCCTGTGGGCTGGCTGGCTCTCTTGGGCTCGAATTGCTAATGGGCTTTGGACTAACACATGAACTACTGCAAGTCGACGCCCATCGGAGATAACTGACTAGCATAATCTTCTTTCTATATACATACAAAAAGACTAACGTAATAATCATCTTTCTATATATACAAAAAAGATATCGGTAGCGTCTGTGCGTCCATGGAGCACTTTTTTTCTGGACGTCTCTGCTCCACTGGTCTGACCATCACCACATAAACTATGTACGTTTGGCTCTGTCTCTTTTCGCTTCTTGCTCTTTTTTTTCCGGACTCTGCCTTAAGCTTGTTTCCTTGAAGACTTGCATCTGCTGCAACGGCGGCTCCTCCCATCTCACACCTTCCTTCCCTACTTTCCCAACACAAATTCACTCATCACAACACGAATTCGCTCTATTTCCTCACGTTTGCAGCCAAGACACAAGCCGTTGGCAATGCAGGAGGTGTCGTCGTGCCCTGCTCCAACAAACTCTGGCCAAGGCGCACGTCGTCGAGCAACACACAAGCACCCTGCTCTAGCAAGCTCCAGTCATGGCGCATGAGTGAGCTCCACCGTCGTGGGCTCCTCGCTGGTGCCGCAGCAACACCCTCGATGGTGTGCTATTACTACCTGTCGCCATCCGGGTGTCTCCTCCTTGTACGATTTGTTGCACATGTTTGCTTAATTTGTTCCAACAGTTAGTTCGAAATGTTGCATGGTGTATATTTATAGATATCATGGGAATATGCTCATGATCTTAGAATGATGTTACAATTGGCAATGGCGTTGAAGATTTATTGAATAACGTGTTTTCGACAAAGTTTAAAGTGTTGTCAGACAAGTGACGGTCTGACCGGGCAAAGCGACAGTCTGACCGGACCGGGGGGCGGTCAGATCGGCTTTGGAAAATCAGTCAGACCGGCCATAAAGAGATTTTGGATTTTGGAGCTGTGCCAAAAATAGAGGGTGTAGACAAGAGAGTAGATTCTACTACTCTTGGTCTCATAATTTTTGGAGCTTCCAGGCAAAAGTTCTATTGGTTTGAAAATTCAGAGGTTTCAATTTTCAGGAGGAAATTTGGCTAAGTCCCGGTGGGCGGTCGGGCCGCCGGCAGTGTGATCGAGGCCGGTCGAGGCGTATACGACCTACCAAAGTGGCGATGAGTGTTGGGTTATATCAAGTTCATGGGTTTCATAGCATTTATGTTGCATGATGCATGTTTTGACTAACCTGGGTCAAGTTGTGAAGAACTTGTTTCCGGAATCGATTTCTTTATTTATTGTTGTGCAGGTTGCTTTGAGGTCAATGACGGTCAACGGCGATGATGATCGGGACTAAGCTTGGAGAGCTGAGGTCCAGAACGATCAGGGATGCCGGGTGAGGTCAATGGAGTCAAGCATGGCACAAAAAGGACAAAGGTGACCGAACGGGCAGTTCGGTGCGACGGGTTGGATCAAGTGGCGCGGGGGTCGGTGCAAGTGCTATGGTGGTTTTGGTGGGAGCCGGATGGGAGAGACTTGTTGATATGATGAGAGTCGCTGGATCAACCTACACGTGGCAAAGCATGGAAGTGCTCCACACAGTTTGGACTCGGTCTTCGAAAAAGATCGAGAAGGGGTATTTTGGTAATTTTACCAAATACTGCCTTGTTGACCTTTTGCCAACCCGCAGCGCAAGACGGTGCATGGAGAAGCGGATTAGGTCAAGAGGAGATGAAGACGACGCTTTAAAATACGTACGTGTGTGACCCGTTTGTGTGTGGGTCTTAACGGGAGCCCATTAGGGTTCAATATTCTAGAAGGTCTAAACCTCTACTATAAATAGAGAAGGGTGGTGGCTGCACCCCCTTAACCCTTTCATTATTGTAAACCCTAGTTTTGCTTTTGTGCTTAGGGAGAAGATAGTTGGAGGTTAGGGTTCTAGAGAGTTAGATTTAATTTCGTGCTCATGTATTGAATCTTTATCCTCCTTGATGGAGTGGCTGTAAACTAATACCATATCAAATCAATCCAAGGAAAGATTGCTCAAGATGTGTCTCTTTGCTTTCCTTCTCTCTATTTGATGATTTTGAGTCGTTCTTTGATCCGCGAGTTTTTGCTTGGTTTCTTGCCTTGATCTAACTTGCTGTGACATGTGGGAACCTATCTAAGATCATCTTGATCATCATTCACCCACGAGCAAGTCTCTAGATCATATTTCGTTTTCGACTCGGTTTTTGAACCACCTTCGTTCAAACTGAAAAAGATAGAAACTTTGGCATGGATCTTCACGATCCTTGATTGGAATAGGTTCTTAATATCTTTGAGAAGGTGTGTGTCAAGTTTCGTGCAGTTTGCCCTCACAGATCAAAAGTTAAATCGATTTGTGGTTTAGGTCGCGGGCTGTTTTCACTATTCTAGAAGAAATCGGTCAGACCGCAGTTTTGCCGCCGGTCCGACCGCACTATACACGCCGGTTTGACCGCCCATTAGGGTTTGAACTCCGTTTGGTCTTTTGCTTTGGGGATTTTGGATTGGATTCAATACTAGTCTTCTGCTGTACTGGTATATTGATCTTCATAGCTTCCATAGCTACTAGAGTGAAATTTGTGTTGAATCTAATCAAAGTGATTTTTTTTTTGCAATGGTGTTTTTGATTTGTTGCACAAGAACAAACTTTTTGTTGCTGCCCCTTCACCATTTAATTGCTGCATCATTGTTCCAAAAATGTTGCAACAATTATTTTCTGATGTTTTCACTGTTATTTTCAAATGTTGTAATGTTGTAACATTGAAATTTGTTTGTTTGAGGTATTTGAACTTGTATTTAAAAGCGTAGCTAAGTTGTATACTGATTGTTTCATACAATTTCGGTGAAAGTATGATAATTTTACCAAAATTTTTCTTGTCATTGTATTTGTTTTTGTGCGTTTTGTTGCACACGGTTTCTACAGATGTTGCACCGTCCTATCGTACGTTCGAGCGCTAGTTGTTTAAAAAAAACTAGAGTAACCATCTTAATGCTGACAGTCTAGGAGTCACATGTTTAAAATCCACACAATCAAAATGAAGAAAATCACACAATTAACTCACCTAAGCTGTGGTCAGCAGGGGTAGGAATCGAACTGTGGTCATTAGCCACGCCCACAACCTACAAGTCACAGGTTTAAAATCTACACGGTCAGAGTTAAAAATTCATATCGTATTTAGTAGGAATCGAACTCCGATCATTCGCCCGAGAAACAAGGTGCTATACCCTTGAGGCCTAGACTATGCTATGCTTGACGTGCATCTGCCAACCTGTGAAGAGGAGAAACTTGTCGTTTCAGTATACACTGCATATATGCAATTTTAATAGTAGAAAAACATTCTGCAAATAGGTATGGGCATAGCATAGATACAATTTTCATGTTACATTCCAAATTTCCAACGGATCACAAGAACGGGATGATCACAAGTACAATCAGCACACATACATAAGGTTGCTATCACCCATCAGGGAGATTACTAGAATCAGTGGATATAACAGGTTCGCAAAACTGTCTGGTTCACACATCACCATTATTTCCCAACGTAACACCAAACCATTCCAAAGTGACAACATTGCACACGCAATTGGTACAGCTATCACATTTGAGGAGATGCCTTGAGGATAGCAGCAACAACATTCAGCGAGATTCACGTCATCGAGGCAAGAAGCTTCAGTGAGGTTTTTTTTGCTCTATAACCTTTGAAAGATGGAATTTTTGCTCTCAAAGAGTAGAAGAGTAGGCGAAGGGCTCAAGAGTTTTCAATGAGGTTCTTAAAGACCCCCTTGCTGCAGTGGGTGAGGTATTTATAGCCTCCACCTACTTTATTAGCTGTTGGCACTCGAGACTGTGCAAAATCAGCAAGTCCGATCAGTCCGCAGGCACAGTGCTGGTCAGTTCGGACTACAGTATAACGGTAAACTATATTGTAATTAATGCTACAGAAACTACCCGTTATGCTAGGTCCGGTTAGTCCGCTCACTCAAGGTTCGGTTAGACCGGGTTCAAAGATTTCCAAACCAGAAAAAAAGCATGTTACTGGAAAAAGCTGACCGCTCTACATTGACCATGGGTCCAATCAGTTCGAGAATACACTTACGGTTAGTCCAGCATGAAGAAAATCAATAGCAAGACCAAAAACACCATTCTCTAGAAAAAGTTGGGCGCATCAATAAACCGGAGGCCCGGTCAGTCCGGATAGCAAAATAGAGAAGAGTTGAAGCCAAAAGAGAGTCTTTGGAAAAAAACTGACCACTCGACTTAGACCGAGAGTCTGGTCAGTCCGGACTTATGCTTCGGTCAGTCTGCCCAACAGAAATGCAAATCAAGAGCTCTCTGGAAAAAGTTGATCGCTTAGGTGAACTGGGGATCCGGTCAGTCCGGTCCTCCACCAGCGGTCAGTCTAGCCAAGCAAAATAAAAATAAATGAAATGTGGCCAAATGATCACAAAGAAATCCCAAATTCAACCTAGTGAGTTTGAGCATTGTAGCACACTTTGCTATCAAGCTACAACTATTGATCCCTCTTCATAGTACGACTACCTATATTAGTAATCCGGTCTTTTATCCTTCATACTCCTAGACCGGTAAAACTATGAAAAGATCATATTCTACTAGATACCTTTGCCTTGAGCTAGATGATGTTGATATCCAATACTTGAGTACCTTTAAGCTCCATTCTTTTAATCTGAGGCTAACCTTTTCAATCACTTGCCAAAGCAGGTTAGTTCATAACACATGGTTGTCTTTAATTACCAAAATACTAAAATAGGGCCTAAATTCTTCACACGGGGAGGAGGGTAGTCTCGCCTCCTGGGGACCGAACTTGGCTACATGTTGGTCGCTGGCAGCTTTCGCGGTGCCATTTTTGGCATTATGGTCGAGAGGGGGCTAAACATGCTATTACACCCGGCAACAGTGTCACATGAGCCAAAAACTCGTGGGTTTTAAGCACGACACGGGTGCCATTTTTGTGAATTCATTCGTGGGGTGGGGGACGCTATTTTTTCTATTTTGCTTTAAAACAGTGTCATTTAAGCCAAAAACTCCAATATTATTCTCCAAAGATAAGCACTGCAGTCATCTCTGCCTCATCATCTCTAGCCCAAACTCTACCAACAACTATGTTTAGGTGATCATAACCTCGACAGCTAGCTTGGCAAATCGGAGAGTCGACGGGGAAGAAATCTTGACCGGCGGTGGTGAGACATGAGTTGACGAGGATATAATAATCCTCATTTTACCTTTTATCTATAATTTTTATTATAGGTAAATATGACGTCATGTGAACCCTGAGTGTACCCCTTAATGTTATGAAGGAAGAACCAAATGGATGGTCGTAAGTTCTTCTACGACCACCCCCATAGTCGTAAGTTATGCTACGACTATCCCATAGTCGTAAGTCTTGCTACGACTACCTCATAGTCGAGATTCCTCTACGACTAGGTCAGCCACGACCACCTTATAATCAAATGAACCCGCAGACAAGTGGGTCTTATTGATTAAGGGATTCAAACAAATATCATACGTTGTTATTCTACGTAATAATGGCACGTAATACCCCATTATCTCTCGGTATATAGTCATTGAGCGACGTGGAGGAATTAATACACCGTAATTACTACCAACATGCGCTCACATAGAGGTGATGAGGCGCCGCTTTACTCGAGTGCTTGCCGCTCCTTCACGTACTATAAAAGGCGGCAACTAGAGAAAGGAGAGAGAGAGCCATCAGAATACAAGCACTATCTGTAATAGTCTTAGTTTTTCCCGATTGTTCAAGATACACTCAATACCATACACACACAGAGTAGGGTTGTTATTCTCTCCTGAGAAGGCCCGAACTCATATAAAAATTCCGTGTCGATCTCTCGCATGATTCTATTCTAGGAGACCCCGAATCAAACAATCTTTACGTAAGTTCGGTTCTAAAACACCGCGGTTGGCGCCGACCATGGGGATCTTCCGGTAATTTCTTGTCAAACATTCTCTCTGCTTTTCCAAATCTCATGCACTCATGGCGGGAGAATGGAACGAGGAGAACTGGTTCGACTTGGCGGACACGCAGACGTCGACATGGATGCCTGGGATTCGATTCTGAACCGAGTAATGACTCATCCTATGGCATTGCTGCCTCTGAGGATCTTCCCACAGATCCAGGAGACAATGTCGCCGGTGGAGTTGAGGAGGGATCCTTATCCCCCACAATAGTACGTCCAAGAGAGGAATCTATCCTCTCAAGGGGCAAGGGTCAATCTGACCAGGACCACACCCAGGTGGACTCACGACATGACGAGAGTTTTTCCTCGAAGTGTCCAAGTTCCCTAAGGCGGTCCGACTTGGTGAGGCAAGCTCTAGAAGCCACATGCAGGACTTCACCAAGATCTGGTGATTCTCTCTCTGGATAAAGAGAGTGGGATCAAGCATGCTTTTCCCGCAATTCGACCATCTCTCCGCAGAGTCACACTGCCGACGGAGACAGTTATAACCAGACTTCCCTACTTGGAGGATTACTCCAAGTCGCCAGATGGTGTCTCGACGACTCCTCAAGCGGAGAGGCCTCGAGCGCAAGTGAGAATCATCAACGGGAGGTCTTCGTCCTTCCCTCAGATCAAGATCACTCTTTTAGAGACCGAGATGGAGACCCTTCCCGAAGGTCACACACTGCGCCCCCTCGTGGCAATGGCCAGGACACCACCACTAGCGGACACGACCAACGCCTTCATGAACGCCAGGGAAATCCTCGGCATTCTCGCGCTTCATTGAGGCAATCTCAAGAGTCTAACATGGAAAATCTTGAGGCAATTCGAAGGAAGAAGATTGAAGCTCAGAAGAATTTGCCTGGGCGTATTCAATATCAATCAGAGGAAGCTCGAGAGCTCCAGCATATCAATGATTTGCTCGAGAATCCAACTCAAGAGCTAGCCCGAACGCCAGGCTACGACCTCTTCGCTGAAGAGATCGCACAAAGGCTTCGGAGTACAATGAAAAAGCTGGAAGCTCCTCGTCGACATCATTCAAGTAGTCGTACCCATACGATTTCTTCGGCTACCAGTCAATCCAACATATCACCGCAGAGAAATTGGCGCAACAAAGAAGTCGGTCGATCTCCTACTCAAGAAATGTCTTCCAAATGACCGATGATCAAAAGCTCCTCGGAAGGTGATCGCTCACCACTCCGACATGGAAATCTGCAGAATAAGAGATAAACTACGAGGAGTATTCCCTCGTGAGGATCGAGACCTATTAAAGGTCGGGTCAACTCACATCGGGTATCGCCGAGTACGACCACCGATGATATCAACCCTTCTTTTCTCGCAAAGGAAGCGCCAAGAAGTCATTCTTCGATGTCGCATTCTCGCCGATCTCCGAGCCGCTCATTGCCACCTCGTTTTCGACCAAAGGAACATGGAGAAGTTTGATGGTTCCCAAAATCCCATCGAATTCCTTCAAATTTACACAACAAATTGCTCGAGCGGCAGGAGGAGGAGAGCATGTGATGGCAAATTACCTTCCAACTGTGCTCAAGGATCTCGCCGATCGTGGTTACTAAACCAACCACTTGAGTCGATCTATTCTGGCAACATCTCTCGCGATCTTCTCATGGCAAATTTCAAGGCACAAACAATCGCCTCGAAAGGAGGACGACTTGCACCGGATGAGACAGAACGACAACGAGACATTGCGCGCGATTCATCAAGCGCTTGATCAGTTCAGTAACTCAATTAGGAAGTTTCGATTCATCATCATCGGGGCTTTCAGCCAGAGAGTCCGTAGTAGAAGGATAACAGAGGATATTGCTTTAAATCCTCCTACTGTCGCCGAACTCTTCAAATGGCCGATCGATATGCTATCGCCTCGAGGCGGTCGAGTGGAACAACACAATCGATCGTGAAGACAATCCATCTCGAGAGCCAAAGCGGTTGGTAAGAAGAAGGATAAGAAAGCAAAAAGTCCAAGAATAAGATGAAGGGTCAAAACCCAGCGGTTCCAAGGAGGTATTGGTCAGGAATGATAAAGAGCCACGCACATCCAGTCACACCGACAGAGGCAAATGTAAGCTACCGATCGGAAAAATGATAAGCCTAGGTGGTGTCCATTCCATAAAAAGGAAGGGCATGACCTTCAAGAATCGCCGGTCTTCCAACGAAAGCTTGAAGACTACTACACCAAGAAGGACCACTTCCCACCCTCGAAAGGTAGGTCAAACAAGTGGTCATAAATCTTCGATGACGAAGAGGAGATGTCGTTTCAGATCCGCAACACACCATTGAACACATCTACGGGATCATCGGCATATGAATCAAAGCGACAAACTCAAAGGTCACGAACGCGAGGTAAACTCCATAGATCCTCCTCTCGTCAATAAATTACGAAGTGGTCGGAAGTCACCATTTCTTTCGAGAAGAGTGATCGCCGATCCTTCGACTCGACAGTCGATACCTAATCGTGGTCGAACCCACCATCAACAATTGTCGGGTCAATCGAGTTTTGGTTGATGGTGGAAGCTCGTTAAATATTTTATTTCTGAGTGCCCCGATGACATGCAAGTACCCAGACCAAAGTGAGACCGATGACGATACTCTTTCCATGGGATTGTCTGGGATCTTCGGCCAAACCAATTGGTCAAGTTTTCTTCCTTTAACATTTGGTTCACCAAGTAATTTCGTGACAGAGAAAATCTCCTTTGATGTGGTCGATTTCGATCAAGATATAACGCCATACTCGGACGACCAACTTTGGCAAAATTCCTAATGGCTACTCATTATGGATATCAATGTATTAAGATGCCAGTCCCAAAGGAGTAATTACAATCCATTGTGACAAGAAGATGGCGATACCGCGATCGTCGATCCCTTGAGATGGTAGGACAAATACCAACTCGAGAAGAAAGCCACCTTCGACTAGCAAGTCGGCTTCAAAGTCGCACCAAAGCCGAACGACAAAGTCAAAGAGGTTCCTCTCGACGCAGGGAGCCCTCAAGATCGCTCAGACGGGATACTTCCGACCCCAAATAGGAAGACGCCTCATCACATTCCTCCGAGCTAACGCAGATGTATTCGCGTGGCAAGCATCCGACATGCCCGAGTCCCAGTGAGGTGATCGAGCACAAAGCTAGCCTTACTACCGACAAAGTACCAGAAACAAAAATTGCGGAGATTTGCCCCGATCGACGAGATGCTATTAAATCGTAATTGATAAGCTACTTAAAGGTGCTTTATAAGAGAGGTCAACCATCCGAGAATGGTTGGCTAACCTGTAATGGTTAGAAAGTCAAACGGCAAATGGCGATGTGCGAGACTTTATCGATCTTAATAAAGCTTGTCCAAAAGACGATTTTCCTTTACCTCAGACGATCGCTTGGTTGACTCTCTGCGCAGTTGTGAAATGTTAAGTTTTTAGATGCATATTCGGATATCACCAGATTAATATGTGTCTAGACGATGAAGAAAAGACCGCATTTATTACACCATTTGGTATATTTTGCTATGTCAAAATGCCATTTGGTCTAAAAAATGCCGCTTCTTTTCAACGCTTGATGCAGCAACTTTTTCATCTCAATTAGGCCAAATCTAGAAGCCTATGTTGATAACTTAGTTGTCAAAAGCATCAAGAAACTTAATCATATTACCGACCTACAAGAAACATTCGACAATCTCGTAAAACATCGCTAAAACTTAATCACGAGAAGTGTGTGTTTGGAATCTCTTCAGGAAATTGCTTGGATTCCTAGTATCTATACGAGGAATTGAAGCGAATCAAAAGATAAAAGCCATTTTACAAATGCCCTCCAACTACACGGAAAGAAGTCCGTAAACTCACTTTGGGTGCATGGCGGCTCTAAGTCGTTTCATCGCACGATCGGGAGAAAAGGGACTACCTTTCTTTAAACTTCTAAGGAGACACGAAAGTTTTGAGTGGTCGAAAGAGGCAAACGCCGCCTTTGAGGATGTCAAGAGGTACCTTACGAGTGCTCCTATTCGTCTCCGAGGCCGAAGAAACGCCTTGGTTTACCTAGTCGCCACGCCACAGCAACATCAAGCGATCTTGGTTGTAGAACGTGAAAATGTACAACGACCGGTTTACTACGTAAGTGAAGTTTACACGACCTAAGGAGCGTTACCCTCAGTCCAAAAGCTTCAGATGCCCTCCTCATGTCTTCGAGGAAATGCGGCATTATTTTCAAAGACAAACTAGTCAGGCGTTGCCCGAGTTTCCCTTGGGAGCGATCCTCCGTATTAGGGAAACGGCGGGACGATGGCAAAATGGTCACGAACTTGGGGAGTTCGACATCCATTTCGTGTCCCGAACGGCCGTTAAATCCAGATCTTGGCGGACTTTGTCGCCGAATGGACAAATCTGAACTGCTCGTAATCCCTAGTACGATTCCCACGACCGATGAAGCGATGTACTTTGACTCGTCGCCACTTTAAGTGGCTCGGGTCGGGTGGTCTGGTATCTCCTACCGGAGAGACCTTAAAGTATGCCATACAATTAAACTTTCGGGCCACTAATAATGTGGCGAGTCTGAAGGTTTGCTAGTCGGTATACGAAAGCAATGAAGCGCTCGATTCGCCGACTACTCGTGAGAGAGACTCTCAACTAGTCGTGAATCAAGTCGGTAAAGAGTACCAAAGGTTTCTAACCCGACAATGTCTCGTACTTATCGAATACGTAAGCTAGAAAAGCATTTTTTAGGTTTCGAGGCACAATTCATCCTCGAAGGATAATTTTCTCGCACCGACTTGCTCGAATAGCTTCTTCCAGATCTGAAGTACCAAAAGGAGTCTTCTTGGAACAACTCGAAGCCTTCTCGGTCGAAGAGCCGAGACACCTCCTATTGAGACGGCCTCTCTAGAATACGAGGATACATGGATGGCGCCCATCTATGATTATCTTGAAGGGTTTCATGACCAAGACGATCTCGAGGCAGATCGCTTATCCCGAAAAGCCAAAATGTATCCTTTGGTCGAAGGAGTTCTCTATAAACGAGGTACTCAAGTGGTGCTCATGCGATGCATTCCGCAGAGCAAAGGATTAACACTCCTTCACGACATACATGGTGGCATTTGTGAAAATCATGCTTCCTATAAAACGTTGGTTGGCAAGGCTTTTCGACAAGGTTTTTACTGGCCAACAGCCCTATACGATGCTAAAGAGTTGGTTAAAAGTGTGTCAAATGCGGTTTCATAGCAGGCAAATACACCAACCGGCTCGGGCATTACAAACAATACCTCTATCTTGGCCTTTTGCAACCTGGGGTCTTGATATCCTGGGACCGTTTCCTAAAGCTCCAAGAGGTTTCGAGTTCCTTTTGTGGCTATTGATACGCTCACAAAATGGATTGAAGCCGAACTCGTGGATCGATAACAACTAAGCAAACAAAACGGTTTATGATGAGATGCGAATTACTCGGTTTGGAGTACCAAGTCGAATAATTACGAGATAATGGTAAGCAATTTTGAGCGCAAAATTTCAGGAATTTTATGACGAGTTGGGTACCAAGTTATGTTATGCTTCATGGCCCATCCCCGAGTAATGGGGCGTCGAACGTGCAAACGGCCAAATAATGAGAGGAATTAAAACTCGAGTCTTCGATCACTCATCAAACGCCGGGGCTTGGGTACAAGAATTACCCTTCAGATATGGGCGATTCAGACAACTACCAACAAGACACAGAAAAACACCTTTCTTTTTAGTCTTTCTTTGCCGGCTATGCTTCCTCCTAACTAAAGATACGGTCAACACGAGTCGAAACATTCACGGACTCCAACCAAGAACAAATTCGAGCAGATGATATTAATCTACTTGAAGAAAGGAGAAACCAGCCCTAATTCGCTCGGCAATCTACCAACAAGCCTGCGAAGATACTACGATCGAAGGTTCAACCTCGCAGACCTTGTCAGAGGTGACTTGGTATTGAGGCTTTGCCAATCCAAGTCTAATCGAACAAACTTTCTCCCAAGTGGGAAGGTCCTTACACGTTGGTCGGGTTACTCGTCCGTGGTCGATGACGATTGGCAATGGAAGACGGCGAGTTCTCTCAATTCTTGGAACATTGACCGCCACGCAAGTTCTATGTGTAACTGACCATTCGGACAATAAAGAATCAGGTTTTTTCTATCTCTATTGTCTTACTTTTGAGTAGTGCTTTCATTATTTTTTCGACTATGTTTTAAACACCCAGTTTTCTTTACACTGGTCAGAAGGCGATAACATCACCTAGTCGAAGCCTCTCCTCTCTGCATGTGGTCCTGCCCACTAGAAGGAGTTTCCTAGTGTCGACTCGTTACTCGCTTTTATGGCCAACACAAAGAACTCGGGTTTTATTTAGTCGAAATATTTTTGAAGGCCAACTCTTTTCACCTTAGTTTATTTCTTGATTAATTTGAAAAATACTCTAAGAAGAGCGCACTTTCTCGATTTGCTTAACCGCCTTGGGTGTACTCGCTTCATCTAAACCGGCCTGGGAGGAAGAGACACATCTAGTCGAAGCCTCTCCTCTCTGCACGTGGTCCTGCCCACTGGAAGGAGCTTCCTAGCTTTGTTCAGTTTCCTACTCTTGCTACCAGGACAGACTTATCGAGTCCAAGGAGAAGGACGAGTAAATATTTTAAAGTCCTCTAGACGCTTGCTTAACTCAAGTTGCCGTTCTCGATTTGATTAAACTAGTCTGGAGATGTTAACATTACCTAGTCGAAGCCTCTCTCTCTCAAGACGTGGTCCCGCCCACTAGAAGGAACTTCCTAGTGTCAACTGTTACCACCCTTTCGACTAGTGCATGACAATTGAGACCCAAAACTACAAGTTAAACAAACTTCTCTGTTTTGTAAACCTTTTACAGACTATTTACTTAGTTTGTCTAAACAAACTCAAAGAAATAGTCGGGGCTAGGATAATTTGATTTCAATTCTTAGTCTTTATTTCGTTAATTATCTTTTGAGTTACTAACTACTCGACAAGATGATTTGTAGAGACAAAACTATTTACTTAGTTTTCGTAAACTAAGCAAATAGTCGGGGCTAGGATAAAGTCATTACATTTGACTTCATTTCTTAGTCTTTAAATTGCTAATTATCTTTTGAGTTACTAACTACTCGACAAGATGATTTGCAGGAACAAGATGGATTACATCAACAAAAGACTGTTTTTCACAAGTTCATTACAGACTACTCAAGAGGAGAGCCCAATCGCATCTCCTCTCAAACTTTCCTACTAACCGATTGCATCTCCTCCATCGACGCCTTCCTTCGCTTTGAGCGCTTGAAGTCGGCCGAGTGGTTGCACATTAAGGTGGGGTCATGAGCTTTAAGTTTTGCTAAGGCATAACTTCTGCAGCTTCGACCGCCTCCTTTATCGATTCAAACTTGGTTGGCCTTGAGTGGTCACCAGATCTTGCAAAATCCCGACTTGATCCCCAATGGTACTTGTGTGAGCAACTATTGTATCATCTTGAGGAGTCTTTCCTCACTATGTAGCTCACCAAGCACATTGTTCAGAGCGTGATGTTTCCTTGAAGTTTAATCTTCATTGCTTCCATCTCTGTTGGGTACAAGTTGAAGCTCATGAGCTTTTTGTTTTCGACCACTTGCTCAAGAAATAAGATTGGTCAAACAAAAATAAACTCCTAGAGGAAAAAGAAAACAAAAATAATCACGGGTAAAAGAATTTCTTACCCACTAGTTGAGAATCCAACTTCTTGACCTCTTCATTATGGGAAGCAACGGTCTCAAAGATACTTTTTCTCCCATGATACAATATCCTCTACATTCTTCTTTGCAATAAGGCCGGTGCTCGTTATAAATCACGGCTTTATCCGCGATTTCAGCCTCAAGTTCTCTCAATTTAACGTCCATTGCTAGAAAGGAAGTGGAAGTGAGAAAAGGGAAATAACTCAGAAGGACTGCAGTAAAGAATTACTTACTTGATATTCGAAGTTCCCAACGCCTCAAGGTTTTGATCTTTATTTTTGATATACGAGTAAGCTCGTGAATAATCAAGTTTTCTCTAACTTCATTCTCGAGCTTTTTCGTCTCGCTTTCTTTCTCGAAAAGAAGCAAGAGTTAGGTAAAGATCAAAGATATAAGCAGTCTTAAGTTCAAGACTTCATCGCTTTTATTTTTCTCGCGACTTCATGGTTGCAGAGTTAGCTTTTTAAGCTTTTTCCGGAGGTCTAATACCTCTTCCCTAAACTTTTTCGACTCCTCTTTTTCATAATCGAGCGAGTCGGCTATAGTCTTAAGCGCCTTTGCTTAACCCGCAAAGGATAACAAAGGACATAAGCATGGGTCAATCGATTGTAAGTTCTTCTATGACCATTGACCTAGTCGTAAGTTCTTCTACGACAAAGCCATCGGGTCATAAGTCTTTTACGACCATTACCTAGTCGTGAGTTTTTCCATGACAAATCCGTAAGCACTATATAAGTAGTCAAATCCAAGGTGACTATGAATAGCGATGACTTACCACCTCTCTACTGCTTGCGAGTTCCTCTTTCCTGTCATAGTCTAGAAGTTGTCGATGATATTCACCGACAACAAACGATTTGCTCTATGGCTTTCTCGCAAGATGAAAAGACAAAGTGAGAAACAAGAGAAGATTATACTCAGTATATATAAGTACGATTAAGTACTTACATTCATGGTTGATCGAGTAAACCACTCCGGATCTTCAAATTTTGTCTACCCTCGTGACTTGGTCCCACCAAACCTTCTCAAGACGCTCATTATCAAAGGTATCCCTCCATTGGGAATATCGTTGGGATGGGGACTCGATCGCGAGATCCGAAAGCGTAAGACCCTACGATGGAAGCAGCCCAAAGAAGTCACACAGGTTGAAATACTCTTCTTCTTGATTACGTACTCAGAATTTCGCTTTGGGTACCGGAGGAACGTCGCAACGATCTCCTTTCCCAACGGTGGATGTAATCGCCACCATCTTGACCAGAGGCTTCGCAATGCCTCTGTTCTACCCACGACCATCTCAAAGGGTCGAGCGACCTCCAAGAGGTCGCATTTCTTCACCGAGTCTCCACGACCATCTCTCGTGGTCACCGCCGCTACTTCAGAGGTTGTAGCCGCTACCTCATCGGGTACAACAGTACCTCATTGGTTGTCGTAACCACTTCAGCGCCACGACTTCCTCTACCACCTGGCCGAGGATGATCCTCGACCACTTCCTTGTTATCTCTCCAAAGGTGGAGAGGTAGCAATAGGCTTCTCAACCAAGCATTCTCGAAATTTGAAGGAGTCGGGTTAAAACAAAGAAAAGGAAAGCAATTCAAAGTTGTGAAAAGGAAAAAGGTAAATTCTGTTTTACACTTTAGTATATTTCACATACCTCGCACTTGGACCTAAACAGAATTTGGGAGTCACTTTCCCAACGGAAGATTTCTTCTTCTACGACCACTTCGGTCGAAGTTCGAGTTGAAGAATGGGCTTGACCACCACCACGCCCGTCGTGGATTTTGAACAGGACCATCTCTCGGTCTCTCGACCGTCTCGATGGCCGAGATCGGTCTCGACCACTCCAAGAGCAAGATTGTCATCACCATAGGCTCTCATCGAGCGGTATTATCCTTCACAAAAGACATAAAATCCTTCCAGTTCTCCTTTTCCAAGTGCTTAACAAAACCAGAGTGGCGTAAACCGCGAAAGATTTTTTGTCATAATAGAAGGGTACCTTGGCCTTGCGAGGTTTGCGCTTTAGAGGTTCACTACTTGACCTCCTCCACTTCACTATTTTAGCCTCGGCCTCGATTATGCTATATCCGCCACAAGCTTTGCAGAGGATCCGTCGAAGGACTAGAACTCGAGCTCGTCCCTACTTTGTCGTCACCCCTTAAAAGTCGACGTCTCTTGGGACGAAGGAGCCGAGCCTTTGTCCTTTGTCAATCCCGCATCGATGGTTATCGAATGCCTTCTTCATCATCCCGACGATTTTCCATGCCTACTTTCGTAGAAGCAAAAGCAAAGAGAAGATTTACTAAGCGGTCATAAGATTTGCTACGACCAAGATCAAGTCGTAAGTTTTTCTACGACCTTTCCTCGATCAGAAGATTTCCTACGGCCACGACTAAGTTATCTGACCGCAAGGATTTTAGGAACCGCCACACTAAGTGGCGAGACTTTCACAAACGAAGTTTGACTCTAACGCCAATCTCCGCGGTGAAAGATCTGCTCAAACAGATAAAGGCATCTTTTAAACAACTTTGCAGAAGACCAAAACCGAGAGCTAAGTCGAAAATTCACTTACCCTCGTTGTAGTCCCCCGGTTGGGTCTCATAGCCCGAGTATCTCCACATAGGGATGCTCGTTTCTTCAAAGGACTAATTCGGCGTGTGATGAAATCTTTCACCACATGCCATCCGTCCACCCTTCCTTCTTCAAGTCCTTGATAGCTTGAACATAAGGGCAATCCGGCTAATATCTTCGAGTCGAATCCCATGAAGATTGCTTTTAATGACCTTTCCCACAAAAAGAGAGGTCGTCTTCCGAGGTGACTTTCCAAGAAACCACCTCTTCCTCCATCCGACCCACGAAGCGGGTGAAACTCTGAATATACTCCCTCGACTTCCCGTCAGGAAGTTTTAGACCACAACTTCCAAAGAATCCGACTTGCCGAGACATTCCATAGAAATATTGGAAAAGCTCAAGGTCCGCCGAATTCCTGTGCACGCCTCGCACAAATATCTTAAAACGCCAAGATGGTGATAGAGTTAGGACCAAGGTTCACTAACTCCACCCCAAAATGCTCGAGCACAACGGTGAGAAAGGGGTGAGCGATCGAAGGCCACACTCACAATAAGCCCGAAGACGGAATTTGCCCATTCTCCTCGACGACCAATCTTGCCCAAATCTGGAAGCCATTTCACAAGAGTCTTCTCTGGAATCTTCCGGCGACAACTAGGGCTTGAATCTTCGCCAAGATCCATCTCCGACTCTTCCCAATCGAAACTTTCCGCCATCTCTAAAACAGAAATTTTGGGTCGAAAAAGAGGGCACAATTGGAGTGGCAATGAGAAGGCAAGAACGACTTCGGCGGAGAAGGCAAAAGCTTGAGGAACAAAGAGGAGCAATTTGGGGAAAAGTAAGATCTTAGGTTTTACCTCCGGTGAGTATATATAATCACAGTACCTTGAGCCGAGGCGTGACATTCAAGGGTCGCCACCGCTCTTGAACCGCTTCAACAGACAAAGCTAAGCAGCGCCGTTTGAGATTCCCAGTGTGTCCGCTTCGAGATTCAGTTTATGTTTACATCTCAAGCTTAAAATACTTCCTTGGTTAGATTTTTTTCAACCAAAGGAAATGATAATCGAAAGTTCCTTCTTCCGATCACTATACTACGACCACCTTGTGATCGTAGAAATGCTTTTACGACCACTTGATAGTCGTAAGCAATTTTCTTGACCAAGCACATTTCGGTCAAAGTAGTATACAATCAAGAGTTTTTCCTTCGATTATTTTCACGATCCTCTCATGATCGTAAGACCATCTAGAACCCATTTACCAAGTAAGTTGCTTTCACTTGAAGTGGGCTAGATGACGAGGATATAATAATCCTCATTTTACCTTTTATCTATAATTTTTATTATAGGTAAATATGACGCCATGTGAACCCCGAGTGTACCCTTAATGTTATGAAGGAAGAACCAAATGGATGGTCGTAAGTTCTTCTCGACCACCCCCATAGTCGTAAGTTATGCTACGACTATCCCATAGTCGTAAGTCTTGCTACGACTACCTCATAGTCGAGATTCCTCTACGACTAGGTCACCACGACCACCTTATAATCAAATGAACCTGCAGACAAGTGGGTCTTATTGATTAAGGGATTCAAACAGTCATCATACGCTGTTATTCTACAGAATAATGGCACGTAATACCCCATTATCTCTGGTATATAGTTGTTGAGCGACGTGGAGGAATTAATACACCGGTAATTACTACCAACATGCGCCCGTTACAGGAGGTGATGAGGCGCCGCTTTACCTGGAGTAACTGCCGCTCCTTCACGTACTATAAAAGACGGCAACTAGAGAAAGGGAGAGAGAGAGAGCCATCAGGAATACAAGCACTATCTGTAATAGTCTTAGTTTTTCCCCTGATTGTTTAGTATACACTCAATACCATACACACACAGGAGTAGGGTTGTTATTCTCTCGGAGAAGGCCGAACTCAGATAAAAATTCCCGTGTCGATCTCTCTGCATGATTCTATTATAGGAGACCCCCCGAATCAAACAATCTTTACGTAAGTTCGGTTCTAAAACACCGACATGAGTCTTTGTAGCGGTGACCGACAAGGCAAGGTCAGGGTGAGCAATTGAGGTGAAGTTGATTAAATGAGGTGCAAAGTGGAATTTAGAGGTACTGTACACATAAAACGATCGGATGGAAATATGAATTCGGCGATATTATTTGGTATGGAGAGAATTTTGTGGTACAACCAAACTTATCAATACTGTTCCGGTACCGACCGGTATGGTCGGTATGTACCATTCCGCAGGGGCAGATTCAAGTGTAGTGATCGGGGTGGGTCATGTGACCCCAACGATCTTATACACAATTTATTACGGGCAAATTAGCTCAGTGACATCGTGTTAGAGCGTAATCGGAGAAACGATATTCCGTTCGTAACGCACTGAAAAATAACATCACGAACACCAAAAAATTAGATGAATGACATAGCCACTGCTTACTTCCGTTTCCAGAAATTTTTAAATATAGAAACTAAGCTCAAAAAATTATCAATTTTTTTGTGGAGCCTCCCGACATAGTTTAATTGCTTGTGTATTTTTTAAAAAAACTTAAGACATTTTGATTTTGTCTCTAAAATTTATTTAAGTATACTGTTTGTAGGAATTTTCTAATATAGACAATGAGGTCCAAACATTATGAAATTTTTTTCAGGCTCCTTACATAGTGTACTTGATTGTGTAATTTTTTGAAATTTATAAATATTAAGTAATGCAATTTTATAATGTCCACTATGTGAGGATTCTAATATTTCATAATGTAAGGACATTATGAAATTGCATTAATTATTTTTGTAAAAAATCTAGAAAAATACACGATTAAGTCCACTATGTAAGGCAGGAAAAAAAATTCGTAATGTTTGGACCTCATTTTATATATTAGAAAAATTTTATAAACAATATAATTAAATAAATTTTAGAGACAAAATCAAAATGTATAAAGTATTGAAAAATACACAAGCAATTAAATTGTGTCGGAGGCTCTACAAAAAAATTGATAGTTTTTTAGGTCGGTTTTATATTTAAAAATTCGAAACTAAGTAATGGCGCGGCAATGTCATCCGCCTAATTTTTCTTGTTCGCGATATTATTTTCCAAAGGCCACTTAACGGAGTGTCGTTTCTCTGATTACGCTCTAACGCGATATCGCTGAGCTAATTTCCCCATTTATTATTGCATACTATGTATACAAAGAGGCTGCTCCATAGACTCAAGTGAGGTTAGTATGTTGTAACCCTAATGACCTAGTGACTCATTTTTCTGGACCCCCTTGCTATTTTGCCATCTAAAATAGTTCAAAGTAGTTATGTGTTTCGTACAGGCCTCGATACTAGTCATTGACCATATCGCCTCAATACCGGTCATACCGTCTTTAGTGTTCCCCTAGGCGGCCGCCTCCAAGGCGCTGGGCACACGCTGGCCGCTGCGACTTGGGCACAATCAGCCCCTAGGCGCTCGGCCCACCTGAGTGGTCAACGTCGGTTCAAGGCGGAGCTAGGCGGGCAAGATGCAGCGACATGTGGGAGAAAATAAGGGGGAGGGGGAGCATGGCATCTTCATCGCCGTCGCTGTCAGATCTCTCTGCCGTCGCCGCTGTCATCGCTAGATCTCTCGCATGCAGCCCACTGCTGCAGGTGAGGTCATGATGGCATGGGAGGTCACGGAGGTCGCTAGTGAGGGGGAGCAAGAGGGGTAGCCGAGAGCCTGAGAGGGAGAGAGAGCTGCGAGAGAGAGAGAGAGAGAGAGAGAGAGTTGTGAGCGAGGGAGAGAGAGAGAGAGAGCTGCGAGTGAGGAGACAAATAACTAGATATTTGTGTTTAGATTGGAAGGCCGATATTGCTTTAGATCGGACGACAGATATTGCTTTAGATGGGACAACCAATATTGCTTTAGATCGGACGGCTAGCTCCTTCTCCCGTGCCTCCTTCTCCTCCTTGCGTCCTTCTTCTTCCCCTCGCCTCCTTCTTCCCCTTCGCCACCACCTCCGCACCGTGCTCCCTCTCGCCTCTGCCCTCCTCGCCTCTACTCTGCCTCGCCTTTGCTCCCTTCACGTGCTCGCTCAGGTGCTCGCCGCCTCGGGGCCTGCTTTGGCCCCTCGCATCCGCTCGACTAGCGCTTAGTGCCTAGGTGAACACTGACCGACTTTGATACTGGATATTGCCGGCGATACTGATGGAATTGAAAATATCGTCTATTGAACCTATTAAGGTATATGTTATATTTGATCCTACTAGTATGTATTTGGAGTAATATTACCAGGGAAAATTAATATTATAATATTATATTAAATTTCAGAATGGTACACTGATATGGACCGATACCAGAATGTACCATTCCAAGAGCCAAACCGGTATGTCATCCAGAATGGTATTGACAAGTATGGGTAGCCTGTCACATGTGAATTCGGTGTTATGGATGAAAATTTTCTTGGAACCAACTATGGATGAAATTTTCATAGTTCAAACTTGGAACTTTTTTATTTAACCCATTTTTAAAAAATATTTTAAAGATAACATTTCCCTAACTTTATTTCCAATTCTAACCCCTTTGGCCATGCCATAACGCGTGGCGTGACAAAAGTACGTTGTCACGCCACGGACCTCGACGTGGCAAACGAGTGCTGTTACACCACTCCTCTTGACGTAACAGGACGTGTCAGGACTTAGCCCAAAAACAGACGCATGTTGGCTCGGAGGGCTATCGTGACAGGTTTGATCACACCGCGGTCGATGGCGTGACAGCACAGTTTGGTCACGCCGCGGCCGGTGGCGTGATCAAAGAAGTCAGAATTGTAAATAAAGTTAGGGAGATGTTATCTTTAAAATGTTTTTAAAAAATATATTAAAAAATAATAAAAAAAGTTTTTCAAACTTCGTGACTTGGTGTCGCAGACAGGCGGGGTCCACAGTCCAGCCCCACCACCCACTCATTCACCGCGTCCTCTCCCATCATCTCCCTCGTCCCATCTTCGCCCTCCCCCCTTTCTTCCATTCTCCCTCCTCTCACCTCGCGCCGGCTCGAAACCCTAGACCAACCCCCCTCCCCTTGTAGAGAGAGAGAGAGAGAGAGAGAGAGAGAGAGAGAGAGAAGGTTTGGGAGAGAGATGTACGCGGACCAGATCTCCACCGGCCGCAAGCGCTCCATCCACGAGCGCCTCGACGGCGACCTCCCCGCCGGCCTCGGTGGGGCGGGCGCGGGCGGCCGGGCCCGCCACACGGCGTCCAAGAGGTCAGTGCAAGCGCCGGTCCCATCTCCTCCGCCTCTATCATTGCCGGGACTCCCCTCCCGCGTTGAACAGAGGGCTGCGCGTCCCCCGATTCGAATCTATCCTAGGTTCTTTGCGCGTGGTGCTGTAGCCATATGCTCTGGTAGTCCGCATGTTTGTTCTGTAACCTAAGAGGCTTTCGTTTCGTGCTCTCGGATGTGCTTAGGAGTGGTGGAGATTAGGGCGCGGTTTTAGGTTGTTCTGACGAAGGATGGTGCCTTTAGCTTCGATGCCTTCGTCCATGTATGTACTTGTCGTGCTGTGTCCATGGGGTAGGTTCGAACTAAGGTGGTGGAGACAAGCTTTGCAGCGTGTGGTTTGTGTTGTCCAGTGATGGGAATTGTCGTGTTTCCTTTCGATGATTTCGGGTGGGGAACATCATGTGTTGTTCTGCGTTGATGCTGTGCCAGCGTAACTTGGAAATTATAGCTTAGGTTTTTGGATTTTTCCGCCTTTGGAGCTACTATGGACATGGGCTTTTTTTTACCTGACGATTTGTGGTTCTATAAGGTGTGTATATGGTATGGAGTTACTTTTAGCTTCGCTTGTTAGTTATCAATGTCAGAAGTCTGAACACAGCCACTTTGCTTATTCTGCCATTGATTTTTATGTAATCCTCTTTAGTTTGGAGTAAATATTGTAAGTAATACTAGTCAATATGCCTCATAGAAGGAGCTAGAAGCAAGTGAGATAGTTCTGGACATGTGCTGCTTTACCCGGTGTAGCAATAACTTATGAAGCTGAGTTGTAAACTGTTGGAGAATCAATCACAGATGCCTCCTTATGCCTTTTTTGGGTATGTTAGTTTGTTATTTCCAAGCAAACAAGGAGTCCTGACATTTTAGTGTGGCAGTATGAAGGACGGATACTGTGTTCGGTTTTATTCTCATGTAAAATTCATACTGGGTAAAGTTTACTGGCATGAGACATGACATGTTTAATCCTGCATGTAAAAGGGTAATGATCTTTATTAGCATGACTATGTTGAAGTTATTAGGGGATCTTTCTTGGTTGGATCACATAATTTCTTGTGCACCGTGCCACCATTTCTGTTTCCCCACTGCACTTGACTAGATAATTTCTAGAATCTTTATATTCTTGTCTTCTCTGTAGGCAACGACAAACTGATGAAAAATGGAAGCATGATCTTTACCGGGAAGATGACGAACCAGCTTCAAGTAAAAATACTTTTGCTGATGTATCATATGTGAAGTCAGGCAGGCTAGTTTCTATTCTATCCCCATTTAACTCTTATCTGTCTGTGCATTGTCTTAAGAATCAATTGATCCACGGGATTTGCGATTGAAGCTTCAGAAGAAAAGCTCTCAGCAAGGCTTTTCTGGCCAAAAGGGTTCTGGGGTACGCGATTTACGTGAGGTGCTATCTGGAACAATGCACCGACAACCATCAAATGCTGACCCTCCAAAGGCAAAGCCAGTATCGGAGGTTGTGAAAGTCACAAGGCGTGAAAATGCTGATGAAATGCCTGTACGCCAAAGTAAGAAGGTATCAAAACCGACTTCATCGAAGAAGGCATCTCAGCCAAAGGTGAATTCTGTTGGTAATAGCTGTCATAATATATATTTTTCAGTTTTTTTTTTTTTTTGCTTTCCATGTACGACAGAATTTCATGGACCTAGGCCTCAGTTGTTGGCAATTAGCTTAAAGGAATGTATTGCTGGAATTACCCTTTTACAGATGTCCAGCATGAATTCTGTAGTAACACTTTTGGACCTTGAAGCTATATTTAGTCTGGGTGAATGTGTACTTGAACTTATGTGTATAGAGTTTGGTCTTAAGCAATTTTAGAGATAGCCATAACATAAACTTTTAAAGAAGTGATAAGGATGCTTTACACTTTGTTCTGCATCCAAAAAGGCAAGAATCACATTAACTCTATCACTGATTAAAGGGCCATGCTAGGTTTCAATGTGGAGAATTTGTAATGAGAGCCGGTTCAATTGTTTAATGCAAAACCTTTGCCCTAATTTATCAGTTATGAGTGGCTGAGTGTTGTATCTTGACCAGGGAAAACCCTACGATAACCGCCGGTTACGGTTATCTACCGGTCCTGAAGGAAAATCCGTAGTTTTTCCGGTTTTGCAAAATCAATTTTCAATTTTCGAAATTACGGTTTTCAGCGAAATTCAACCGGTTTTTTAAAATCCGGTTCGGTCGTTTTTTTCCGACCACCGACGGATTTGGTCCGGTACCCAAGGTTATTAAGTCGGCAAGTCGATACTACTCTCCCAGTGACCGACTTGTCGACTAGTCGACAGGTACTGTTCATATGATATGTAGTATGTACACACACGTAGCGGCTAGCAAACTCCTCTGCCCCGAGGCCTACTCCTCTGCCCGAGCAAATATGTAGCCCACTAGCCCTTCGCTTAAGCTCCCTTCTCTGGGTTCTCAGACCTCCTCCCTTGGTGCGCTTCTTCCGATCTCCAGTGGCGACCCGAGCTTGTCGCCACGGGAGGAGGGGGAGAAGGGAGGAGGTGCTCCGAGGGTAGGGGGAGGTGGGGAGGTCGGGTCGCCGCCGGGAGGGGAGGTGGGGAGAAGTGGAGGCCGAGAGGGAGGGGGAGCCGGGGATGGAGGTGGAGGCCGGAGTGAGGGTCTTGGGATGGAGGGAGGCCTCAGAGGGAGGGCGACTGGATCCCTGAGCCGAGGCGGGAGGCGGTGGCGGAGGCGTGAAAGTTAGGCGGCTGGATGGTGGCCGAGGGCATCGGAAGCTGGGGCGGCGGGAGCTGCGGCCTACGGCCTTCACCTCCTCCCGTGGGCGAAGGGAGCTGTTGCTGTGAGCCTCTGACGAAGGGAGAGGGCGATGGCGACGAAGGCCAGCGGCGCAGTGGGAGCTCCCTCCGAGGGCGGTGGCGATTGGACCTGGAGTCACGCGTGAGCCCCTGATTGCCCTACCTCCCTCCCTCCCTCTTGCCTCTTTGCCACTGCGCCATTGCCCCTGACAGCCCGGCCCTACGTCCCAGTCGCCCAACTTTGCTTCCGACTGGTCGACTAGTCAACCGGCAAGTCGACGACTAGTCCACCAGTCGCCCTACTTGCGCCGGCAAGTCGAGTTGGTGCCTCCAGTCGGTCATCCTCCAGCGACTTGTCGACTAGTCGACGACTTGATAACCATGCCAGTACCGGCTTTTGGATCCTTGATCTTGACTAGATGCTTTGGAGTACATGGTCATCTCCTGTAATTGTCCCACATTCGAAATTATTCAACTTTGGCTTCCAGTGTAGAATTAACTATTCTCATAGACTCAGCGCTGTGTATGATAGACTCTGCTGTGTAATTTACTACAAATTTGAATATTTCTGTGTGACTGTGTGTGGGTTAAGAGTGTGTTCGATGTGGAGCACGTTACAGAAATCCTTGCATGGACATGATGTAGCATAGAGCTGAATTTAGTTATTTGGAGAATGCGCTGCATATTGCAGGATAACTTTGCATCTTTTTTTAGTAAACTTCCTGACTTGTTTTACGCTCAGATCCAACATCTTTTCTTTTGGGAACTCTTTGTAGGCTGAAAGTCCACTCGACAGTTTCCTGAAATCGCTTGAACTTGAGAAGTATTCAATTACCTTCCAGGCAGAGGAGGTTTGACTATTTCCCTAAATCTCTACATTTTTTATATCTATTTGGTTAACAATTGTATTGTCTTATCAGGTTGACATGGCAGCCCTAAGGCACATGACTGACAGTGATCTCAGGGCTTTGGGCATTCCGATGGTAGGTGCATTACATCTCAGATCTTTCTCTCTGTTTTCTGATTATGAATTAGCTCATAAAATCGGCAAATTATTGGCTCCTCACAACCCTCTTCTTAAGAGCAGTGACAATATTTCATCCTAGGTCTTTAGCTCTCTTTTGCATAAACTGTGGACTTAACCGTAAACAAGTACATACAAGAAATTAGAATGCATGAGCTGGGATCATTTTGCTGAGTAATCGGATCACCTTTCAGAAACTACTGCATACATTTGTATGTTTTGTTTGAGGATATAGCTGGGATCTAATTAATGTAAACTCCACTGTAAAGTTAAACTTCAGTAAGTCTGCATTCTTTCTTCTGTGTAAATATAATAATGCTTATAATTCCAATAAGAAATTATGCTTATAATTTGATTCGAGATGCAAAGGTCAAACTTAAGGCGGGTATTCTTTCAGGGTCCCAGGAAGAAGATTATCCTTGCTTTGGAATCCAGAGTGTAGGGCAATGGCGATGGAGTATAATGTAGAAAGGTGGGGAGATGACAAACCCTTCTGTACGCATGTCTTGGAAAGGGCACAAGTACAACAATGTGGGTGTCTTGTAACGCATGTTCTGTCCTGGTGAGTCTGCATCAACCAGGTCTAGGTTGTTTCGAACCTCAGAGGGAGGTCATGAAGCATGGTCTTGTAAGATTATTGCTCTTCTGTTAATTATCTGGTCGGCATGCTGGCCAGACCAGCTGATCAACTGATTGCGGTACGCGTGAACACGCGGTGCCGATGTTCCTGCCTTACTGTATAATTACCTTGCCTTTTTCGTCGGGAAGGATGCATTTGAAACTAGGTGGGTTTAGGATTTATATATTTGGGATTTGTACATTGGTATTACAGTGTTGAGCTGCTATGGGCGCCCAGGTTTTGATATCCTGTTTGAAATTCAGTAAATTGCTGCTTTTTCTAGACCGGTTGCGTAGAGGAATGGAAAAATCTCTCTTTTTTTTTCACGTTCTTACCGGAATTTAACCGGACTGTTTCCTATGAAATCCATGTGTTATAAACTAGCGCAGAGTTTGTATTGCAAGGGCAAAGGCAGCCTAGGTTCCATTTTGATTGATGATGTAACTGTAGAGCTTGTTTGGAACGGAGGGAGAGGAAAAAAAAGTAACAAATGAACTACATATGATTGAAATCTTATCGAAAAATTGAGTTCTTGGAGCGAAGAAATGGGCTTCGAGAATTCTCAGACGAAATTCACTGGGCCGAGAGCAAAGGAGTTTCCTGGGCCATGGGTCCCAGACTAGAGTCACGACCCGCGAGGACGACAGCCAGGAGGCCCAGGACACAAACCCTAGCCTTACCATCTCCATGCCCATGCTGTCTTCTATATAAGCAGCGCCGCCACCCGTGCTCCCTGCCCATCTACTACCTCAAGCTCCCGGAAGCCTCCCCGTCTCTGGAAGAACCCCACCTTCCTACCGTCTTCTCCTCCCCTACCTACGTGTGTTTGTTTCGAGCTTCTCCCTTTCGATTTGCTTTGGTTTTGGTTTTCGCTGGTTCAGCGTCGCCGGCCGGAGCCCGCTGCGCGCGGCGGTGGCCGAGCGGCACCTGAGGTCCAGCCACATCGAAGCCGGCAACACCCAGTCGATCGTCTGACTGAGCGTCTCCTCGACTCCACACGGATTCGCTCTTGTCGAGATCTGACACATTTTCGGTTTCCACGGATCCGGCGGAAAGATGCTTCTCTTTTCGATGCTTCTCGTCTTCCTCTTTTGAGCTGGTGGTGTGGCGCCATGGATGAACCTGGTTTCTTGGCCGCCTCTCATACCCAGTGAAGAGGAGAGGATTCGATTTCTTTCTTATTTCTTTTCGATTTTCTCTTCCCCTGCGTTCGCTCAAATCTCGGCTGCCACACTATCAACTCGTATCGACAGATTTCTTCTTTTTGCAGTATTTTCAGTGCTTTTTTGTTCCTTTATTTGCATCCGATTTCCTCTCTGGAACAAATGAAAAGGAAACCTGGTTATTCCTGGTTGATTCGTGGGATTCGTTTCTGGATCGATCGGAAACATGCCGTCTCCTTGGCAGAATCAGAAAGAACAAAAAATCGGAAGGTTTTCGATGGGAGTATGACCTGGGACCCAGGTGTAAGTCAGGTGGCAGCGTGGTACCCTTTTTTGGATGAGCTGGCACAGTTACACGCCTGGGAGACGGATCTGGTGCCCTTTCGTTACATGCGCCGCGGCATCCTCAATCGCGGCTCGTGTACATCAGGGCTCCACATTTTTTTGTTTTTTTTGGTTACAGGGATGGAGTCTACAGCTCTTTGAGAGCAAAAACATTGTTGAACCACAACCAAACCTACCGAACTGAAAATATATATACATACGTGCAAATTAATTCAAAGTTGCAAGACAGGCCTGTTTGGATCGCAGAATTTCACATAAAACAGCTCGATTCCAAAATCCCGCGTTCATCTGGAACTTTGCTATTCTCGTAGTTCCGTACATGTTTGTGTAACAGCGCTTAGTAGTACGGTTTAATTGAAATGAAAGTAATAGTTTGTGATAAATTGAATTATTTATTTTCACCTCGCCCATTTTTTCTTTGGCGCGCTGAAAAAACCTATCATGTGGAGGACAGCTCGGCCCAGCCTATCTAGCTCTGGTCGTACCCTTTTAGCGATGCTCTATCTTCAATCTAATATCTAATATATGCTATATTATTTTTAGAAATAATATTTTTAATAGATAGTTTTAGAACACTTTTTAACATTTATATTTTATAATTTATCTTCAAAATGGGTTTATATATTAATTAGAGTAGATTAATTTCTTCTTTAGATACATTATATCTTGTTTTGTGTGTATAATGATCTTTTTAGGAAGAGATAATATGTGCTCTTTTTTCTATATAGAATTTTGTTGACGTGAAATAGATAAAAGAAAAATAAATACACTATTGGGGGTACGCATAACATGTCGACAACACATGTTCAAAGTTGCTCTCTGTACTCGAACGTGTTCTTCACTGGTTCCCCTCGCCTGGACGACCGTGACTGTCTGTCGTGCTCTGGAGGCTCGAGCGCCCTGTAGCTGTGTGCCATGTGTCCCCATTGCCATGTCTCCATCTACTACCGCGCCTCCCACGCCCCCTTGCATTGGTAATTAACGCTACCACTGCCGCGGCTAGGGCTGGAAATGAGTTGAGCTGAGTCGGCTCGGTGGAGCAATCGGCTCGGCCTGGTCAAGCTCGGTGGAGCAGCCAGCTCGGCTCGGTTCGGGCTCGAGCCAGGAATAGTCACTCTGGTTCAGATTCAGAGATGCCTCTGTTAGTCTTCTAGCGCACTCATTGTTCTCCAGAGCCCAGGAACAGGATCAGAATCATTTTCTTAAAGAAATACATGACAAAATCACAGTTTACATTTAGTCATTTAACATAATCCAACTACTACTACTTAATATTTAACCGTCTATGTCAACATGATAGTTCATAATAAACAAGTAATATAAAACTTAATATACAATAGTCCAAAATAACCGTCTAAACTCTAAAGTACAAAGCACATGAGTACATGACCAAACAAAATAAAAGGTCTTCTCTTGTGAACCTGTCATGGCGTCTTCTTTTCATCCAATAAGCCTACAATGCACAATCGAACAATGAGCCCACAATGCATTAGTCGTCATGGTCAATAAAGCTTTAATGGCTACACATGGATTCAGTTTTGGTATGTTAATAAATATTTTTATAATCACATCCCTGATTAGCCCTTTGATTTCATAATTATGAGGTAATCAGACAACATCAAGACTAGCCTGTCGAAATTCAATCCAGCTAAGAGCATCTATTTTTACATGTCTACCAAAAGATATTTTTACGTCAAGACTCTTATCAGTCATTCGGCATGCAATCAGGTTGAGGTCATAGGTGCTAGAATGAGGTCATCCCATTCTGCTAACTAATTACAAACTTGCGAAAACCATCCAGCCTGTTTATCCTAAACATTTCCAAGTTGGCAGTTTGAGTAAAATGGTTGATTCAAGAGATTCAGAGCCTTTCAAACATAAGTTCATTCAAAACGATTTGGTGCTAGAATGAGGTCATTACATTCTGCTAACTAATTACAAACATGTTGCACTAGTTTCCCCCCACTAGTTTCTCCTCAGGGCTTGCAATTGGAGATCTGACAGACATATAGGGCTGGTGTTCAGCAAGCTAATTCATGAGGTCTGTCGGTGTTTTAGAACCGAACTTACGTAAAGATTGTTTGATTCGGGGGGTCTCCTAGAATGAAATCACGCAGAGAGATTGACACAGAGATTTTTATCCAGGTTCAGGCCTTCTCCGGGGAGAATAATAACCTTACTCCTGTGTGTGTATGGTATTGAGTGTATTCTGAACAACCAGGGGAAAAACTAAGACTATTACAGATGATAGTGCTTGTCTTCCTGATGGCCTGATTCGATCGCCCCTTCCTTCTCTGATTGCCGCCCTTATATAGTGTGTGAAGAAGTGGCAGTTTCTCCAGGTGAAGCGGCGCCTCATCACATCCTGTAACGGACGTATGTTGGCAATAATCACCGGCGTATTAACTCCTCCACGTCGTCTAACAGCTATATATCAGAGATAATGGAGCATTACGTGCTATTACTTCGCAGAGTAACAGCGTATGATGATTGTTTGAATTCCTTAATCAATTGGACCCACCCGCTCGTGGGTTTTATTTGATCTTAAGGTGGTAAATGGTGGTCGTCGTAGAAGAACTTACGACCATAAGATAGTCGTAGCAAGACTTACGCCTATGGGGTAGTCGTAGCATAGCTTACGACTATAGGGGTGGTCGTAGAAGAACTTACGACCACCCAGTAGGCTCCTCCCTTATAACATTAAGGGGTATACTCAGGGACCATATGACGTCATATTTACCTATAATAAGAATTATAGATAAAAGATAAAATGAGGATTATTAGATCCTCGTCATCTAGCCCCCCAGCTTCAAGTGAAAGCAACTTACTTGGTAAGGGAGTTATAGATGGTCTTACGGCCACAAGAGAGTCGTACAAAGATAGTCGAAGGAAAAACTCTTCGACATTTGTGTACTACTTTGACCAGAAATATGCTTGGTCAAGAAGACTGCTTACGACTATCAAATTACGACTATCAAATAGTCGTAGAACACTCCTACGATCACGAGGTGATCGTAGTATGGCGATCGGAAGAAAAAACCTTTCCGATTAACATTTCCTTTGGTCAAAAAGATCTAACCAAGAAAGTAATTTCGCTTGAGGTGTAAAAGCAAACCTGATTTTCTTGAACGGACAAGTTAGGGAATTTCAAACGACTCTCGTTAGTCTCCGTCAGTTGGAGGCGGTTCTCGAGGCGGTGGCAACCTTTGAATGCCACGCCTCACCAAGGTACTGTGTTATAAATACTACCGGGTAAGACTTAGATTTATAACGAGACTGTCCGTATTGCTAAAGCAAACGCAGAGGAAGTCAAGTTATGGAAGGGGTGGCATGCTGAGACCGTCATTTCTCATAATGCAGAAATCGAGAAGTTAGATTCTCGTCTAGCAGGTAAGAAATTCTTTTACCTGTGACTATTTTATTCTCTCCTCTAGAAGTTTATTTACTCGACCAGTCTTATTCTTGTCAGAACAAGTGGTCGAAAACAAACAACTCCATGAGGCTTCACTCGCACTCCAACAGTCATGGAGGCGATAAAGATTAATCTTCAAGACAATATCATGCTCTGAACAATGTACTTGGTGAGCTACGATCGAGGAAAAGCTCCTCAAGATGATACGATAGTCGCCACGTAAGTACTATTGGGGAACAAGTCGACTTTGCAAGAACCGGTGACCACTCAAGGCCAATCAAACCGAGTCCATCAAGGAGGCGGTCGAAAGTGCTATAAGTTATGCATTGGCAAAACTTAAAGCTCATGACCCCAAATTTTAATGTGCAACCAATCGAAGTCGACTTCGACCGCCCAAGCGTAACCAAGTCGTCTTATTGAAGAAATGCAACCACTCGGTAAAAAAGTTTCGAGGAAATGCGACTAGGCTCTCCTTCTTGAGTGATTTGTAAAAACACGTGAAAAACAAGTTTTTGTTGATGTATTATATAATGCATCTTTTTTCCTGCAAATCATCTTGTTGAGTAGTTAGTAACTCAAAAGATAATTAACGAATGAAAGACTGAATGAAAGACTAAGAATTGAAGTCAAATTAATAACTTTATCCTAACCCCCGACTATTTGCTTAGTTTGTTTAAACAAACTAAGTAAATAGTATTAAAAAGGGTTTATGAAAACAGAGAGGTTTGGTTAACTTGTAGTTTCTGGTTACGACTATCATGCACTGGTCAAAAAAGTGGAAACGAATCAACACTAGGAAGTTCCTTCTAGTGGGCAGGACCACGTGCAGATAGGAAAGTCTTCGACTAGGTGATGTTACCATCTCCGACAAGATTAATTAATCGAGAACAGTAACTTGAGTTAAACAAACATCCAGAGGACTTCCAAAAAATTCGTTTGCCTTTCTTTGGAGGACTCGATAAGTCTGTCATGGTAGCAAGAGTAGGAAATCGAACAATGCTAGGAAGTTCCTTCTAGTGGGGCGGTGACCACGCAGAGAGGAAATACTTGACTAGATGGGTCTCTTCCTCGACCAGCCTGCATTTAATCAAATACCCCAAAAGCGCTTGAATAAATCTAAGAAAGTGCACTCGACTTAGAATATTTTTCAAAAGAATCAAGAAATAAACTAAGGTGAAAAGAAGAGGCTTTAAAAATATTTCGACTAAATAGAACCCGAGCTCTTTGTGTTGGCAAAAGTGAGTAACGAGTCGACACTAGGAAGCTCCTTCTAGTAGGCGTGACCACATGCGAAAGGAGAGGCTTCGACTAGGTGATGTTACCGCCTTTCGGCCAGATAAAAGATAATCGGGTGTTTCAAATATAGTCGAAAGATTATGAAAGCACTACTCAAAAGTAAGACTATAGAGGTAGAGAGAACACGAGTCTTTATTATGCGAACGGTTAGTTACACATAAAACTTTGTGAATCGGGTCGATGTTCCAAGAATTTGAGAGAACTCGCCATCTTCCATTGCCAATCGTCATCGACCACAGACGAAGTTACTTCAACCATCGTGTAAGGACCTTCCCACTTGGGAGAAAGTTTGTTCCGATTAGACTTGGTTTGGCGAGTCTCAATACTAAGTCACCCTGACAAAGATGCGAGGTTGGACCTTACGATCGTAGTATCTGCGAGGGTTTGTTGGTAGACCGAACGGATTAAAGCTCGATTTCTCCTTTCTTGAGTAGGTTAATATCATCTTTCGAAGTTGTTCCTGGTTTGAGTCTTTGAAAGTTTCACTCGTGTTGATCTTATCTTTAGTTAGGAAGCATGGCTTCAAAGACCAAGACTAGAAAAATGGTGTTTCTCTCAGAGTCTGATCGGGTGTCGCATTTAACCGCCCATAATACTGAGGGTAACTCTGTACCCAAGCCCCGAGCGCTTGATGAGTCTGGTCAAGACTCGGGTCTTAATTCCTCTCATTATTTGGCCATTTGCACGCTCGATGACCCCATTACTTTGGGGATGGGCCACGAAGCATAACACAACTTGGTGTTTAATTCGCATAAAATTCACGAAATTTTGCGCCAAAATTGCTTACCATTATCGTAATTATTCGACTCGGTACTCCAAATCGAGTAATTACGATCTCATCATAAACCGCTTTCTTTGCTTCGTTGTTATCCTAGTCACGTGTTCGCTTCAATCCATTTTGTGAACGATCAATAGCCACAAAAAGAACTCAAGCCTCACGGAGCTTTGGGGAACGGTCCTAGGATATCAAGACCCCGGGTTGCAAAAGGCCAAGATAGAGGTATCGTTGTAACGCTCGGTGGTTGGTGTATTTGCTCGCTATGAAATTGGCATTGAGCACATTTTTAACCAACTCTTTAGCATCGTAAAGGGTCATACATAAAAATCTTGTCGAAAAACCTTACCACAGGCCCGTTCAGTAGGAAGTATGATTTCCACAGATGCCATCATGTATGTCGTGAAGGAGTGTTAATCCTTCGCTCTGAATGCATCGCATGAGCACCCCTTGAGTACCTCGTTTATAGAGGACTCCTTCAACCAAAGTATACATTTTGGCTTTTCGGGATAAACGATGCGCCTCGAGATCGTCTTTCGCATGAACCCTTCAAGATATTCATAGATAGGCGTCATCCATGTATCCTCGTATTCTAGAGAGGCCGCCTCAATAGGAGGTATCTACGGTTCATCGACGATGGCGCTTCGAGTTGTTCCAAGAAGACTCCTTTTGGTACTACAGATCGGAAGAAGCTATTCGAGCAAGTCGGGTCTCATGAGGAAATTATCCTTTCAAGGGATGAATTGTGCCTCAAAACCTAAAAATGCTTTTCTAGCTTACGCACTTCCGATAAGTACCGAGACATTGTTGGGTTAGAGCACTGATACTCTTTTCCAATTTGATTCACGACTAGTTGAGAGTCTCCTCTCACGAGTAGTCGATTTAATTGAGAGCGCATTGCTTTCAGATACTAGCTAGCAAACCTTCAGATTCTCGCCACGTTGTTAGTGGCCCGAAAGTTTAATTGTATGACATACTTTAAGGTCTCTCGTAGAGGAGATACCAGACCACCTGACCCTCGAGCCACTTAAAGTAAGTGACCCGTCAAAGTACATCGCCCATCGGTCGTGGGAATCGTACTAGGGATCCCTGAACGAGTTGAGATTTGTCCATTCGGCGACAAAGTCCGCCAAGATCTCGATTTAACGGCCGTTCGGGACACGAAATGGATGTCAAACTCCCCAAGTTCGACCGACCATTTTGCCATGCGCCCCGCTATTTCCTATTACGGAGGATCGCTCCCAAGGGAAACTCGGGCAACACTGACTATTTTGTGCGCTGAAAATAATGCCGTAGTTTCCTTGAAGACATGAGGAGGGCATATAGAAGCTTTTGGACCCGAGGGTAACGCCCTTAGGCTCTGTAAAACTTCACTTACGTAGTAAACCGGTCGTTATGCGTTTTCACGTTCTACGACTAGTATCGCGCCATCGCTGTGGCGTGGCGACTAGGTAAATTAAGAGTGTTTCTTCCGGTCTCGAGAGACCGAATAGAGCACTCGTGAAGGTACCTCTTGACATCCTCAAAAGCGGCGCTTGCCTCTTTCGACCACTCAAAACCTTCGTGTTTCCTAAGAAGTTCAAAGAAAGGCGATCCCTTTTCTCCTAGTCGTGCGATGAAACGACTTAAAGCCGCCATGCACCCCGTGAGTTTTCGAACTTCTTTCCTTGTGGTGAGGGCGATTTGGAGAATGGCCTTTATCTTTTCGGATTTGCTTGATTCCTCGTATAGATACTAAGAATTCAAGCAATTTTCTGAAGAGATTCCGAACACACACTTCTCGAGATTGAGTTTTAAGCGATTTTTTACGAGGTTGTCGAATGTTTCTTGTAGGTCGGTAATATGATTAAGTCCTTCATGCTTTTAACGACTAGATCATCAACATAGGCCTCGATTTGGCCTAGTTGAGATGAAAAGTCAATTGCATCAAGCGCTGAAAAGAAGCACCGACATTTTTAGACCAAATGGTATTTTGACATAGCAAAATATACCAAATGGTGTAATAAATGCGATCTTTTCTTCATCGTCTAGACACATATTGATCTGGTGGTATCGAATATGCATCTAGAAAACTTAACATTTCACAACTGCGCAGAGAATCAACCAACCGATCGATGCGAGGTAAAGGAAAATCGCCTTTTGGACAAGCTTTATTAAGATCAATAAAGTCACGCACATACGCCATTTCTTCGCTTGACTTTCTAACCATTACAAGATTAGCCAACCATTACGATGATTGACTCTCTTATAAAGCCCGCTTAAGTAGCTTATCCAATTCGATTTGATAGCATCTCGTCGATCAGGGCAAATCTCCGTAATTTTTGTTTTACGGTACTGTCGGTAGTAAAGCTAGCTTTGTGCTCGATCACCTCCCCGGGACTCGGGCATGTCGGATGCTTGCCACGCCAAGACATCTGCGTTAGCTCGGAGGAAAGGCGATGAGGGCGTCTTCCTATTTGGGGTCGGAAGTTTCCCAACGCGAGCGATCTTCGAGGGCTCCCTGCGCCCGGAGGAACCTCTTTGACCTTGTCGTTCGGCCGGCAGACTTTTAGGCTTCGACTTGCTAGTCGAAGGTTGACTTTCTTCTCGGTGGTATTTGTCCAACCATCTCGAGGGATCGTGATCGCAGTATGCGCCATCTTCTTGTCACAATGAATTGTGATTACTCCTTTGGGACTGGCATCTTAATACATTGATATCCATAATGAGTAGCCATTAAGAATTTTGCCAAAGTTGGTCGTCCGAGTATGGCGTTATATGTCGATCGAAATCAACCACATCAAAGGAGATCTTCTCGTCTCCGAAATTACTTGGTGAACCAAATGTTAAAGGAAGAGAAACTTGACCAATTGGTTTGGTCAAGATCGATGCGATTCTATGGAAAGAGTATCGCATCGGTCTTACCTTAGTCCCGGTACTTGCATTTTCGTCCGGGCACTCGTAAATAAAATATTTAACGAGCCGCCACCATCAACCAAAACTCGATTGACCCGACAATTGTTGATGGTGGGTTCGACCACGATCGGATACCGACCTGGTCGAGTCGAAGTAATCAGACAGTCACCCTTCTCAAAGGAGATGGTAACTTCTGACCACTTCGGTAATTTATTGACAAGAGGAGGATCTATGGAGTTTACCCCATGTTCAGCAGCTTTAAGCTGTCGCTTTGATTCGTATGCCGATGATCCTCCATAGATGTGCTCGACGGTGTGTTGCGGATCCTGGAACGGCATCTCCTCCTCGTCATCTGAAGTCTTATGACCACTCGTTTATCCTACCTGCTCGAGAGTAGGAAGGGGTCCTTTGCCGTTGTAGTAGTCTTCAAGATTTCGTTGAAAGACCCGGCAATTGCGAAGGTCATGTCCTTCCTTTTTATGGAAAGGACACCACCTAGGTTTATCATTTTTCCGATCGGGGCGCTTACCTTTGCCTCGGTCGGATTGTGGCTTGGAGGTGCGTGGCTCTTTATCATTCACAGCTAAGACCTCCTTGGAACTGCTGGCTTGGAGTTTTTGACCCTTCGCCTTGTTCTTGAACTTTTTTGCTTTCTTATCTTTCTTCTTACCAATATCGCCTGGCTTTCGAGAGGTATTGTTTTCTCGATCGATTGTGTTGTTCCACTTGACCGCCTCAGAGGTAGTCGCATATCGATCAGCCATCTCAAAGAGTTAAGTGACAGTGGTAGGCGGATTTAAAGCAATATCTTCTGTTATTCTTCTACTGCGGACTCCTTGCTTGAAAGCCCTGATGACAGATGAATCAGAAACTTCCGGAATTGAATTACGAATCTGACTAAAGCGCTTGATGAATTGGCGCAAGGTTTCGTTGTTGTTCTGTCTCATCCGGTGCAAGTCGTCCTCCTTCCCAGGGCGATTGTAAGTGCCCTGAAAGTTTGCCAGTAGAAGATCGCAGAGGTGTTGCCAAGAATGAATCGACTCGAGTGGTTGGTTCAATAACCACGATCAAGCAGACCCTTCGAGCATAGTTGGAAGGTAATTTGCCATCACATGTTCTCCTCCTCCTTGCTCGGACAATTGTTGTGTAGATTTGAAGAAATTCGATAGTATTTTGGGATCCATCAAATTTCTCCATGTTCACCGGTCGAAAGCGAGGTGGCAATGAGTACTCGAAGATCAAAGCGAGAATGCCCGACATCCGAGAATAACTTCTTGACGCCTCCTTTGTAGAAAAGAAGGGTTGATATCATCGGTGGTCGTACTCGACGATACCCAAGAATAGGTTGACGACAGTAATTGGTCTCGCCCCACGAGGAATACTCCTCGTAGTTCATCCGTTCTTCGCATTCCCATGCTCGGTATGGTGGCGATCACCTCCGAGGGGTTTGTTGATCATCGATCGCTCGAAAGATATTTCTTTGAGTAGGAGATCGATGCGACTTCATCGTTACGTCGATTCCTTTGTGGTGATATGATCGATCGACTGGTAGCTGAAGAAGTCGTATTGCTACGATTTCCTGAATGATGCCAGTGAGGTGCTTCCGGCTTTTCCATCGTAGACCGAAGCCTTTGTGCGATCTCCTCAACGAAGAGGTCGTACCGGCGCTTCGGCCAGCTCTCGAGTTGGATTCTCGAGCAAATCATTGATGTCTTTGGAGTTCTTGAGCTTCTCGATCGATATTGAATGCGCCTGTAAACTCTTACGGCCGCAATCTTCCTTCGTCGAGTAGCTTCAAGATCTTCCTGTCCGACTCTTGAGGCGCCTCAATGAAGTGCGAGTATGTCGAGGATTTCTTGGCGTTCATGAAGGTGTTGGTCGTGTCCGCCATCGGTGGTGTTCTTGCCTTGCCTTGAGGCGTAGTGCATGATCTTTGGGGGCGTCTCCATCTCGGTTTCTAGGAGAGTGACCTTGATCCGAGGAAGGGACTAAGACCTCCGTTGATGATTCTCACTTGCGCCGAGGCCTCCCCGCTTGAGGAGTAGTCGAAAGACACCATCTGGCGACTTGGAGTAATCCCTCGGTGGGGAACTCCGGGTTATAAATCTCGTCGGCGGGAAAAACATGCTTGATCCCGCTCTCTGGTGTCATCCGAGAGAGAGAATCACCAGATCTTTGGTGAAGTCTCGAATTGTGGCTTCAGAACTTCCTCACCAAGTCGGACCGCTTTATGAGGACTCGGACACTTCGAGGTAAAACTCTCGTCGTGTTGTGAGTCCGCTGGTGTAGTCTGGTCGATTGACCCTTGTCCTTTGAGAGGGTAGATTCCTCTCTTGGACGTCTTGTTGTGGGGATATGGATCCTCCTCAACTCCATCACGCATTGTCTCCTCGGATCTGCGGGAAGATCACGGAGGCAGCAGATACCATTGGATGAGTCATCGCTTGGCTCAGAATCGAAACCCGGCATCCATGTCGGCGTCTGCAGACCGCCAAGTCGAACCAGTTCTCCTCATTCCATTCTCCTACCATGAGTGCATGAGATTTGGAAAGCAGAGAGTATGTTGACAAGAGATTAGGAAGATCCCCCGATTTCTACGCTAACCGCGGCGTTTTAGAACCGAACTTACGTAAAGATTGTTTGATTGGGGTCTCCTAGAATGAAATCACGCAGAGATTGACACATGAATTTTTATCTGAGTTCGGGCCTTCTCCGGAGAATAATAACCCTACTCTGTGTGTGTATGGTATTGAGTGTATTACGAACAACCGGGGAAAAACTAAGACTATTACGATGATAGTGCTTGTCTTCCGATGGCTTTGATTCGATCGCCCCTTCCTTCTCTGATTGCCGCCCTTATATAGTATGTGAAGAAGTGGCAGTTTCTCCAGGTGAAGCGGCGCCTCATCACATCCTGTAACGGACGCATGTTGTCAATAATCACCTGCGTATTAACTCCTCCACGTCGTCTAACAGCTATATATCAGAGATAATGGAGCATTACGTGCTATTACTTCGCAGAGTAACAGCGTATGATAACTGTTTGAATTCCTTAATCAATTGGACCCACCCGTCTGTGGGTTTTATTTGATCTTAAGGTGGTCGTAGCTGACCTGGTCGTAGAAGAATTTACGACCATAAGATAGTCGTAGCAAGACTTACGACTATGGGGTGGTCGTAGCATAGCTTACGACTATGGGGGTGGTCGTAGAAGAACTTACGACCACCCAGTAGGCTCCTCCCTTATAACATTAAGGGGTATACTCAGGGACCATATGACGTCATATTTACCTGTAATAAGAATTATAGATAAAAGATAAAATGAGGATTATTAGATCCTCGTCAAGGTCTCTCAGCAAAGTTATTTAGAAACAGAAAATCATAAAAGAACAACATGGCACACCATCAATTCCTAGACTAAAACACAACAACATGACACACCATCAATTCATTAAAAGGCTTGTGCACAAACCAACAATCTACATGTCTATGACCAAATACAATCAAGCAACAATCTACAAGTCTATGATACACACCTAGAAGCGGTAGAGGGCAGAGGATTGGGCGGCAGGCATGCATGGTAGAGGGTGTGGCAGTGAGAGGTGAAATTTGGAGGCAGTGGCAGGCGTGCATGACAGGACGGCAGTGGTGGTGGCCGGAGGACAGGGAGGGGAGGTCGGGCGCGCAGTGTCTGGCTAGAGGGCAAGGTGGACGGGCAGGCGGTGGTGGGGTGGAGGGGGAGGGTAGGGGGAGGACGGGGCGCGGTGGAGGGAGACTGGAGGAGTGGAGGTCGGGAGAGAAAGGGGATCGGGATCGGGAGTGTCTAGGGTTAGGGAGCGTTGGATGGCTAGGTGGGGCACTGCCTTCCTAGGCCGGCAAGAGGACATGAGCCAAACGAGCCGCGACGAGCGGCTCGAGCTTGGCTCGTTTTTATCACGAGCCAGAAGATGCGTTCGGCTCGGCTCGAAATTTCACGAGCCCAAATCGGCTCAGCTCAGAATGAGCCTCGAGCTGGTTCACGAGCCTTGAGCTTTTTTCCAGCCCTAGCCGCGGCCCCATACATTGGTACCCCACGTGGATCACTGCTAGTTTCTTTGTAAGTCTAAGCATATGCTTGGTATAGGGCACCTGATCTTTGGCAAATCAACCCGTGCATGGAGTATAGTTATTACCTGCACTTGATGCCTGTGTCAGTCGACCTGAGCAATCGATTACTGATGCATGGCGACACGGATGCATTGTGTCAATCGACCTGAGCAATCGATTATCGATGCACGAGGGTACGGGGACAATGGATGGAGACACAACAATGGGGACACGTGGTGCGCGGATGGGTCAGAACACGGCAAGCGCTTGTCCCTGCGCAGATGTGTCGGGGGAACTGTGGAGAACACGTCCGAGCGTGGAGGGCAGTGGTGGAGCCTTAAGTAAACTGTGGGGTCAATTGACCCTATAGCTTTTTACAAAAACAACCTTAAATTTATAAGAATTTCTATGAAGTCCATAGCATTTAAAAGAATTGACACCACAAAAATTGAAAAACTTTATATATGACCCCACAGACTTTAAATCCTAGCTACGCCACTAGCGGAGGGAGCGGCTTTGGACATGTGTCGGTCGTCGACATGTCTGTTGTGTCATTTTTGGCATTACGGCGCGCCGATGACCAAATTTGTTAATAACAGCGTCAACAGTGTCATTTAGAAAACTCGAACATAGGATGCAGATGGCACTATCGGTGACCACGCACATAAGTAAAAGTGCCTAGGAGTCGTCTCATGCGCCAGTAAAACCAGTATAAAAAAAACATGAAATCCACCCTAAGTTATCATTTGCAGTTTTAACAAATTACCCATCCTAAGCTCAGAATTTATCATAATTTTGTTTCGGTATAAAAAAGTTCAAATATTTACCATTAGTTGTGCACTAAGTTATCATGCACACTTTTACTTAAAAAGTTACATTCAGTTGGCTCCTATGTTACCATCTACGTTTTCAACAAATTATCACCCTAAATTCAAAACTACCGTCCCGTTTAAAAGAAGTTTATAACTTATCATCAGTTGGACCCTTTAACAAATTATCAACCTAAGCTCAAAAATTACCATAAGATTTATGAATTCGAAAAGGTTCAAAATTACCACAACTTCCTCCTTGAGTTACCATTTGCACTTTTTGCAAGTTACCACCCAAAAGTTTAGATTTGTTCCTCTCCCGTTTAGAACACATATTTTTTTTTAGTCCTATAGGTTTTTTAGTATAATAGGACGCACACCACACGGCACATGCGCACCCACTCACACCACACACGCATGCGTGTCTGTCGGACCCTAAATTTGTAACTTGGGACCAACTGTGTAAATTTGTGTTATTCACTGGATCAGTAGATAGCACACACGGTTACATCGTTGGTTCAAACACATACCACGAAAATATAAAGCTATTGCATAATAATAAACAAAGCGTAAATATATCTTATAACGTTTGTCTTTCAGAATGTCCGATCAGGCCAAATACCTTCAAAGAATCAGCTGCGGAAGTAGAATAAAGAATATAACGTGGAACCCTCATGATATACCCATAGGCAATCGACTGAGGCCCGCGACTTAGTGCTTAGCCTTCTTAACCTTCAATCTTGACCAATACTCATAATTGTTTATTTAGCCTTCTTTTATACTTACTAACTAAAAGAATATCAAGATCGAGCATAAGTACACAACCATACTCGCAATCATTATATATGCAAGGCTAATCAAGGGAGGTTCATGGTGGTTTTATTTGCACAAAACTAAGTTTGCATTAGATTATATAGTAGCAATTCCTAAGACTTAGCATTTTAACTAACACAATTTTTCATAAACTGAGTTTTGTTGTAAAGTAAATTAAACACAGCTAATAATATCTTGGAAGAACGAAACATCCCTAATGACGCTAAACCCACTTAGTGGAGTTGATGAACGAAATACTTCAGACGAAGTATAACCAAGGAAGTTGATGAAAGAAATACTTCAGACGAAATATAACCAAGGAAGTTGATGAAGTAAATACTTCGGATGGAATGAAGTACATCCTGTGATAGTTGGACTGAAGGAAATACTTCATATCCAAGTAGTTAAATCCAAACTCTATTCGTTTGGTCTAGTGATGGGGTCTTTGGTTGATAGTCAGGCTTAGGGTTAGGTAACCTATTTGATCTAGAGCGAGGGCAAGATGGATCGAGTTCTCGGAAAGTCTGCTAGTACAAGGAGTTAAGACTCCAACGAGAGGGGAGAATGTTCATAGGAATATCCCGCATCGGTTACCTAGATGGGAGAGATCACCTGGCTAGATGGGATCATTTGTTCCACCTTCGGTTCATGAATTGTACTTTTACCGTGAGCGAATAGCGATGGATGATAGCTAGAGCCTAGGTGATGTTGTTTGGTGGATGAACTTCTATCATCCACTTGGGAATATACCACCGCTGCTCTAATGATTCCTTTAGTCATTACTTCCTATTTACCGAGGAAGTTCCACGATGGTCAGGTGAGACCTACGTGTTGGTGCGAGGTTCGCTCTGGGCAGACATAAGAGTCACCGACACATGGGACCTAGTTCATTTAATGGTTTTTCTTATCGATTCATATTTATCAAGGAAGTTCCATGAATCTTAGCTTGAACTTCCAAGCATTGGCTAGACATCAGCCTTACAACTTGATCAGGGGCGTCTACGGGTTTGGATTTATCGTTGCGGCGATCTTTAGCTCTGACATCTGCTAACGACTACTTCTAGTTAAGTAGGTTACTGCTACATATGGACTTATGTGTTTTTATTTACCTATTTCTTGTTCAGTGATTACCTTATCGACTTTGGTTCCGATTGACTTGCCCAGGGTCGTGACATAGCTACTGCTAACCTTTGAAACTGCCTAGTAGTACTAGTAATCTTATATATTACGAGTTTTATATTTCAGCTTCTAGATTTAAATAAAACCTAGTTAGGTGTGAGGCCTACTCAACATACTATGTTTTACTAACTAGTTCCAATTGAGGTCTATTACCATTGCTCTCTACTTGGCGTCGTCTGGTAGTTAATCTTATGTCAAGGGATCTTAGGGTTACCACCTAGGGTTCAGATACAGATGAAAGAATGCAAACTTCATTCAAAACTTTAAATGAACTCCAAAATGGATGCTTACTGGTTGATCGGGTAGGGTTTGAATTTAGATGAATTTATAAACAAGAATAATTAAATTTGGAATTAAAACGAGAGAGAACTGGCTCTCCGAAGTTTTAAATCCAAATTAATCCCTAAAATTAACAGGGGAGAGAGAATAGACAGGTGGAGCCCTCAGATTTCCTTTTCCTTTTGATTTATTTTCTATTTGGAAAATGTCCTAGCGAATGATAGGTAGGTAATGCATGCACCATGGTCCATGGGGGTCTATATTATGCACTTAAGGTGGTCGGGCCCGCATGTCATGGACTCACCATTAACTCCTGGTTTTAATCATGTTTTACTTCACTGATCTGGACCCACATGTCACACTACTTAGCCCTAACCACTCCTGACCTAACGACGTCATTACACCTTAATCACTCCTCTACAGGGTTCTTCCCCCAAATCGAACCGAAGCAGAGTAGCTCACTTGTGCTCACGGGCCACACTTGCCACTGGCGGGCTGGGCCATGGGAGCAGCCGGGGAGGCCCAAAATGGGTTCCCCGTGGGCACACAAACCCATTGGTGCTGGCAGCGAGGATCGGGATGGTCCACAGCGACGGCGCGTCGACGTTTAGCGGCGACGGCATTTGGGCTCCAGCGGCGCATTCCGGCTACACCCTAGGCAAAGAAAGGTGCGCACTAGCACCTAGGGAGCATGGGGAGCATACTGGAGTGGAGGGGGACGACGGGGGTGGTTGGAGAAGGGCCGACGACGTACGCCATGGGCGACGCGACGAGCTCGATGCGGGGGCGGTGGCTGGGTGGTAGAGAGCGTAGACCGAAGGTCGAGGAAGGACGAGGGAGCCTTATGGGTGCTCCAGTCGCGAGGAATCGACGCGGGGCTCACCGGAGGAAGGGCAGTGACGGTGGCGGCGGATTTCGGCCGAAACCAAGGAAGAAGGCGATGCGCGGTGTTCCTGTCGATGGATCGTAAAATTGGGTGAGGGCTTTTGGAAGGCATGCTCTGGAACACAAAGTGACAGGAGTAGATTGGGGATCGGCTTACTGTAGTGGTTGGAACGGCGTGGGGTGCGCGGCGGCCGTGCGGGCGGCCGGATTTGGTGACGGGGCCGTTCTCGGTGCCTTGGTTCTAGAGACGAGAGGGGGAGGTGGGAACGAGGATGCGGACGCCAGGGAGGTGCTGGTGCGCACAGCGGGAATGGCCAGAGCTCACTGAGCGGCGGCGCGGCTAGATGCAGTGCGGCGGCCGTGGGGCCGCGGGCGGGCCCGGAGGGGTGGTTTGGCTTGGCTCTTCCTGGATGCGAGAGAGGAGGGAGACGAATGGAGTGAGGATTGGGAGATGGACTCGGTGCTCTCCTTGGATGCGGCTCAAGTAGGACCGACTTGGGGCGTGATGCTGCTGTTCGACGACGTGGGAGCAGCGGGGCGTGCATGTGGTTGTCGTGGCAGAGGAGCAGAGGAAGGGAGCGAGAAGGTGGCTCGGTGAGTGGCGCGTGGCGAGCGGGAGTAGGCACGCTGGCGCGTGGAGGTGTGGGGGAATGGCGCTGCAGCGGCTCGAATGGACAGGGGCAAGCGGTGGAGAGACATCGGCATGGGCGCGAGCGACACGAGTGAGGCAACGTGGCTATCGGGCGGCAGCGGCGCGGCTGCGATCCGAGCGTGGTGCGCGTGACAGAAGTAGGTTACCAACGGTCACGACGTTGTGGCGGCGTGCATGACGCGGATAAAAGCGGCAAGGCCTCCTCTGCGGCATGCGGCATGGCGACAGTCAGCCGGGGCTCCGTGTCGACATGGGAGCGAGGGAGCAGGCCGAGTGGGGCGACGGTGAAGGAGTTGCTGCAGGCGGGAGGTGATGGAACCATGCGCGACAGCAGGGCGCCAGTGGCGTGAGGACGGCCGGCTAGAGCAGGGGCACGACGAGTGCGTGATGTGGCTGACGTGCAGGAGCAGGGCGACATAGTGCTAGTGATGCGGTCGAGGGCGTCGTGACGTACAACGCAGGGGAGGCAGGCGGCTGGGCTAGTAGCCGGGCTAGAGGCAAAGGATGAAAAGCAGAAGTCGGGTTGGGCCAGGTGGCTTTCGGTCCAGACCGTACTTTTGAGGTTAAGGTTTTAATTAATAACTCAAAAATTCGAACATCGACGAAGCGTATCAAAAAGATTTTTTTAAAAAGAGATCGGTATTTTTAACTTCAGAATTTTTGGATCCCAATTTTAGAGTGTTACCGTGTCCACTTGCCCATCCTTGAGTCCTATAGAATTGAACTGTTTCCTAGACGCCCGATAGAAATGCACACATACGTAGAGTTACAAAAAAAACATAAAGGACACAGGTAATCGGATTACTCGGTGATGATTTTGTTATTGCTGGGCCATTCGCAGCGGGCCATGCGCGCTGGGAGGCCTTATTATGCACTGTACGTGGGGACTTGTCATATCAGTAAAACATCACCGGCCGCTCGGCCCGATCACACGGCACGCTTAAGTGCCTTGCTGTAGCCGGTCTGCACGTCCCAGTACCTTGGACACCAGCGTCGCCGGCTTCACGTACCCATTCCCCGCCGCGCGGGGTGATGCCGGCAGCCCGAGGTACACGGAGCTCCGCGGAAGCATGTTCGCCCACTTGTTCCACGCGCGGGTGAACGCCGCCACGTTGTTCGCCCGGTAGTTGCACGCCGGGTTGTTGTAGAACTGGACGTGCACGCGGTCGAAGAGCCCCGTTCGGAGCGCCTGCCCCAGCATCCTGTCAGGGAACCGGCACTGCGGCGCCGCCGTGATCCACACCTTCTTCTTGCCCTTCTTGCTGTACTCCTTGAGGTACCTCGCGAGGTCGTCGTAGTGGGCGGGGCTCCCGAGCTCGATGTCGAAGTCGATGCCGTACGTCCAGCACGGCGTTGCCGAACGGCCGGGAGTGGGAGCTCCCGCCGAGGTAGAAGTTCCACAGGTGGTCGGCCACCGCCTTTGCGTCGGCCTTGGATGCGAGGGAGTACTTGCCGATGCCGCCGCCGATGGACAGGAGGACGAGGATGTTCTTGGACTGGCAGTACTCCACGTACGGCCCGACGGCGCTCAAGGAGTGGCCGGCGAGGTTGAGCTTGTAGTTGCCGCCGCCAATGTTGGTCAGGAAGCACAGGATTACGGTGGAGTAGAGGTTGCTTTTGCATGCCTCGCGGGCGGTCTGGCCCCAGTACACCGTGATCCAGCCGGTCCCCACCCCCCCCCCCCCCGCGCCAGGGCGCCGAGCTACGAGAGGAGGACGCAGCAGCAGAGGACGGCCATGCCCAGGGTGGTTTGACCGCGAGGGGTGGCCGGTTTGATCGTGCTCCGGTCGATCCGACTGCCAGAGATGGCATGTCTAATCGCCTATGGCTTGGGAGCAACCCGTGAAGATCACAAACCGATCAAACTTTTCACTCCGTGATCCAAATTCTCTAAAGTTTTAACCATAGCTCATCAAGAAGATCAGGAACCTATTTCAATCAACGATCGGGACGAACGATCGGAAAGATCGAGGCCAAGGTTCCATCGAGGGAAGGATGAGCAAGGAGCACCGGAGCAACAGGGCGACGTCAAAGGGGAGGAGGGGCGCCGGGTTCGGGGAAGCGGTGGCTCGTGCTCGGGGAGGAGGCGGCGGGCTCGGGGGAGGAGGAACGCTAGGCTCGAGGAGGAGGCAGCGTCGAGGATGGCAGCGACGGGATCGTGGAGGAGGCGGCGGCTCGTGCTCGAGGAGGAGGCGACGTCGAGGACGGTGGCTCGTGTTCGGGGAGGAGGCGGTGGCTTGTGCTCGAGGAGGAGGCAGTGGCTCGTGCTCGAAGAGGAGGCGGCGGCGGCTCGTGCTCGGGGAGGAGGCGGCGTTGAGGTCGACGGCGACGGGCTCAGGGGAAACTTAATCGTTTGAGTGGGGGGTGCGGCAAACCCTAGAGTCTGAATATAAATAGGGTTGGACATCACAGACGGTTCTAATAAATAACCGTCTGTAATATCTGATGTATCACAGACGGTTCTAATAAATAACCGTCTGTAATATCTGATGTATCACAGACGGTTTGTAGATGGAACTGTCTGTGATATATGATCATAGACGGTTTGTCCTGAGGAACCGTCTGTGATATTCTTTTGTATTGCTAAATCTATTTCTGTTTATTGGCTAGCTTCAGGAAATACTAGCCTACCCTCTGAAACAAAGTAGAAACACAACAAGTACATGTATACATCCAATATTCACATTCATTTCAGAAACAAGCACATCCATTTCACAAATTCAGATATGACACATTCTCATATACATAAATGCAAATTCAGAACATATGACACATAAACATTTCATTCATCATTCCACTTGCTTATCTCCTTTAAAAATTAGCCATTCATGATGATCGACGCGTATGTAGCTAGTTTCGTCACGTCGTTCTTCCTCAACCCTTAAGTCGTTTTCGAAAGAAGGCAACTCGTCAAATTGATTGTATTCTTCCTCGTCCACTACATTCTCAACTCCGACAATCCTCCTTTTTCCATGAAGAACTACGTGGCGCTTCTTATTTGTCTGGTCGGTTACATAGAAGACTTGAACAACTTGGTTAGCGAGTACGAATGGTTCGTCTTTGTATCCGACACGTTCGAGGTCCACGGTAGTGACGCCGTACCTGTCGACCTTCACCTGTGGAAGATGGACCCAATGGCACCGAAATAGCGGGATCTTGAAAAGCATATAGTCGAGCTCCCAAATCTCCTCTATGAACCCATAGTAGGAGCTCCCCAACCCATCGGTACTACATGCATCTATGGGGACACCGCTGTTCTGGTTAGTGTTCTTTATATCCTGAGCCTGCGTATAGAATGTGTACCCATTTATGTCGTATCCTTGTCATGTCACAACTGTAAATTATATTGGCCCTTTTGCCAACCATGTCAGCATATCACTTGATGAGCTCCTAGCGAGTCGCTCCTTCAACCATTGGTTGAATCGACTGTTGTACTGTCTCATGATCCAAACATCCGACCGCTCTGGATTCTGTTGCCAAAGCACGTCCTTGTGCTGGTCGATATACGGGGACACTTCAGTCATGTGCTGCAAGACCGTGAAATGGGCTTGAGCATACGCTCTCATATCTGGAGTGATTGCATTCCTTCTGATGATCCCGATACCCTCGAGTCTCACCTCATGGCGAGATCAAGGCACACTTATTGATTCGACCTGAGCCATGTAATCGACGCTGAACTCAATGACCTCTTCGGTTGCATAACCTTCGACGATGCTACCCTCCGGCCGAGATCGATTCCGTACATAGGACTTGAGAATTCCCATGAACCTCTCGAACGGGTACATGCTACGTAGGAACACGGGCTCGCACATCTTTGTATCCCTCACAATGTGAACAATGAGACGGACCATGACATCGAAAAATGACGGAGGTAAATACATCTCAAGATGACATAGAGTTGTCACCACTTTGTCCTGCAAAGCATCTAGTCCTTCGGGATCGATGACCTTCTGAGCAATTGTGTTAAAGAAATAACACAGCCTCATGATTGTCTCTCGGATCTTGATCGGCAAAATACTTCTAATTGCAACAGGGAGCATCTATGTCATCAGCACATGACAATCATGAGACTTCATGCCAATTAACTTCAAATCTTCTATCGAAACAAGTTTGTTCATGTTGGCAGAGTAACCGGATGGAACTCTCACACCATGCAAGCACTGGCACAGATCAGTTCTCTCGGCCTTGAACAGAGTGTAACAAGCAGGGGGAAGATACATTCGTCCTTTATCGGTCTTTGTCAGTGCTAACTCAGGTTTGATGTCTATATCAACCAAGTCAAGTCGTGCATTGACACCATCCTTGTTTTGTCATGAATGTTCAGTAAGAGACCAATCAAGCTGTTACATACATTCTTCTCTACGTGCATAACGTTGATGCAGTGGCGAACTTCTAGGTATTCCTAATAAGGTAAGTCCCAAAATATTGATCTCTTCTTCCAAATGTTCTTCTCACGGGTCCTCGATTTACGTCCTTTTCCGAGCACAACATCTAAATCCTTAACCATATCATGAACCTCTTTTCTGCTTAAATGCCTTGGAGCTAAACTGTCCTCCTTCTTTCCGTCGAATTGTTTCTGCATCTTGCGGTATGGGTGAGCCCTCCGGAGGAACCTACGATGACGCATGTACACAGTTTTGCGCGAGTGCTTCAGCCACACACTCTCGGTATCATCTAAGCAGTGAGTATATGCTTTGGCCCCTTTTGTACTCTGGCCCGACAGGTTAGCAAGGGCGGGATAATCATTTATGGTGCAGGACAACAAGAAGCGTACAGTGAAATACTATCGTTTGTACGCATCCTATACCTGTACCCCTTTGATCCACAGTATTTTTAGATCTTCCATCAATAGTGCTAGGTACACATAAATATCATTCCCAGGTTGTCTCGGCCCTTGGATGAGTATCGACAGCAAAATATACTTCCGCTTCATACACAACTAAAGAGGAAGGTTGTACATACAGAGAGTCACGGGACAAGTGCTATGTCGGCTGCTCATGTTACTAGAAGGATTCATTCCATCTGTACTCAATCCAAATCTTATATTCCTCGGCTCTGCACCGAAGTCTGCAAACCTCCTATCGATGTTTCTCTAATGGGTGGAATCAACAGGGTGTCTTAGCTTTTCATCCTGCTTACGCTCCTCCGAGTGCCAACGCAGCAGTTTTGCCTCCTTTGGGTTCGCAAAAAACCGCTTCAAACGGGGAATTACAGGAAGATACCACGCCACCTTAGCAGGAGGTCCTTTCTTCACATCGATTCCCTTGCTGTCATCTGATTGATTCTTACGCTTGTATCCGGATGCGTACTCTTTACGATAGAGGATACAGTCATTAGGATATGCATGTATTTTTTCTACTTCCATTCCCAACGGACAAAGAACATTCTTGGCTCTGTAGGTGGTTTTGGGTAACTCGTTTCCATCCGGAAGCATGTCTGCTAAAAGACCTAACAGCGCCGTGAAACTCTTGTCGGACCAACTGTTGCTTGCCTTCAATTTCAGCAGTTCAAGCACGGATGACAACCTTGTGTATTTCGGCTTGCAGCCTGGGAACAAAGGCTTCTCCGAGTCCTTCATCAAGCCATCGAATTTACCAAACTCTCACTCACTATAGTTCACTTCTGCATCACGAAGCATCTGATCCAGATTGTCATCATGCAGCCTATCTGAATCGGAACCACAATCGACATCATCCGGCGGCATATCGTTAACTTTGTCGGTGATGTCGTTATTACTACCTTCTTGTATAATCTACTCTTCACCGTGACTGGTCCAACATGTATACCCCTTTTTGAAACCCCTTCGAATCAAGTGTTCTTTGATCTGCGCTTGGTTGTTAAACATCTTTAGATTCTTGTCGTCAGTGCATGGATAGTACATATATTCCGCCCCCTTATTCAACATATCCCTCTCGGCAACTCTTGTAAAAGCATACATGTCATTAATGTACTCTTCACTCACACGGTTCTTAGCGTACATCCAACTTCGTTCCATCACACGGTTCGTGTTGAAAACCCTGGAAATAAATAAAAGGGTGACCATGGGCTTCACTAGCGATTTCGGCGCAAACACCCGAAACTACTCAAATTAAAGGATGCTTATGCTCTAGTAGCTCACCTCGATCACGAGGAAGGTATCAATGAAGTCGGCCGGGGAAGGTCCAAGGTGGCTGGTCATCGGTGAACAGAGGCGACGACGGCAAGCTCCTCGGTGACAGGTCTTCTCGGTGGAAATAAACTGAAACGAAACACATGCACAGCTTTAGGGGGACATATAAGTGGGGAAATCGACCTTGATGGGGTCGAGCACTCACCGGAGAAGAGTTGGCGTCGATGGCGGCGGCAGTGACAGAGAGGTCCATGGGGACAGCTCGGCGTGGGCGACAATAGCTGAAATGGACCACACGATCGAGTGGGCTCAGTTGGGTGAGGCGATACTAAAACTGGGCACGGAGTGGCGATGGACTCACCGTAGCGCCAGAGATGGAGAGGAGGACTGTTGAGGAGTACACTGCAACGGATGATAAGTAAGCGAGCAAAACGACGCACCGTCTGTGATGGGATAATTATCACAGACGGTTTTCAACAAAAAAAACCGCCTGTGATATATAGTAATATCACAGACGGTTATTATTAAGAACCGCCTGTGAAGTATCACAGACGGTTTCCAACAAAAAATCGTCTGTGATATGATATCACAGACGGTTTTTTGTTGGAAACCGTCTATGATACTTCACAGACGGTTTTCATTATGAACCGTCTGTGATATTACCTGTTCACAGACGGTTTTTAGCGTAGCCAGTAACACAAATGGTCTCTAAACCAAAACCGTCTGTGATGTCATGTAATACAAACGGTTTTGGTCAACCGTCTGTGATGAGACGTCCAGTATTAGCCTTTTTGTAGTAGTGCATATGAGGTAGTGTTAGCCGAAGCTGCAATTCTCGGTTCATTGTTCTGATATGCATGATCAAACCGATGGCAGCATTTCGGTGCAGCATGTCCCATCTTGCTGCAGAGTTGGCATGTGGGTCGATTGCTGCTGGAGCTTGAGTTATTGTTCATGTGTTGTCGTTTGCTACTATCTCCTTGGCGTTCATGACTACACCCTCCTCGGCCACGCTCGCGCCATCCGTGGTTGCCACCACAATTAGCAAAGCTTGCCGAGGATCCAGAGAATTGAGTCATCGTGGAGTTTTGCTGATCCAGACACATCTCAAAACTAAGAAGATGAGTGTAAACATCACTGATAGTTAGAGCATTAGTTCTGGTCGTGATTGAAGTCACCAAAGGATTGTAGTCAACATCAAGTCCTGCAAACAGATATGAGATATACTCTTCGTCTCCAAGTGGATCGCTGGTTGAAGACAAAGTGTCTGCTAGCGCCTTCATCTTGGCAAAGTATGTTGCTGTAGATAATTCGTTCTTGTGAGTATTGGAGAGTTGCATGCGGATTTGAATCATCCGCGCTTTGGACTGAGATGAGAACATACGTTCCAGAGCTCTCCATACTTCAGCCGCCGATTCCAGTAACAAGACCTGCGATAGAATTTCAGGTGACAGAGAAGAAAACAATGTACTGAGGATAATTTGATCCTGTTGCTTCCAAATTTGATAATCCGGGTTAGGGGCTTGTATTGTTTCTTCTCCAATGATCTGCGCCACTGTGATTGCAGGAGCAGTATTCGAACCATCAACAAAACCTAGCAGTCGCTGACTACAAAGGTAGGGAGCAATATGGGCTTTCCACAAAAGATAATTTTCTTGGGGCAATTTGATACTGGCCAATTGCCCAAAGGATGGCGTCAGCGGCAGTAGGCTTGTAACCGTGCTGAACGCGCCGCTGAAGATGGAGTTTGCCACACCAGATGCTGCTGAGGAGGAGCTTGATGAAGACATGTCGATGTGGTAGAAGATGTGACTCTGATACCATGTAAAACTGAATAGAAGGTAGATTGAATTGAGAAGATTCAGTGCATCTAATCGTGTGGAGTCAGATCGGTTTATATATACATTGATTATTGCCGGGAGATTGCCGGATATGCTACAGAGTGGGTTTTGCAAACCGAATACGACAGACCTTCGTATATGAACCAAACACTACTGATCATCGTATCGTATACGAAGTGCATAATATATCTGAGATATATGGAAAGATATATTCTGTCTTTAACATACATACCTTTAAAAAAACAGGAGGGGTGCGCCTTCACCATCACATTGTCTTTGGGAAATTTCAACGCCACAATTATCGATGTATAGGGCAGGTTTGAAACACGGGAATTTCACGTGCATTTTACGGAATTTTTATCAGAAACACTTAGATTCCTTTGGGAGAAATTCCCATGTTCCGAAATGGGGCCATATAGAGCTTTGAGCTGTTGAGTACTATGTCCCAACACAGCAACACTTGCCCAGGGTTAATCGACATAGAAGGAAACGTGGCATGGTCGGTGTAACACCCAAAATATCAATTGGAGAAAATATTATTCGGGAGAGGGAAATTTATTCAATATCGATTGTAACAAAGTTTAGAGATGAAATTAAGTTCAAAATTCAGAATTTTAAGAAAGGAATGGGCCACCAACCTATATTCGAGAGGAGAGGAGCCGGCCATAGTGGCCCAAGGCCCATGAGTGGGCTGGCAGCCCATTAGAAGGCAAGGGAGGGGAGGGGACCAAACCCTAGCAACTCCTTGCTACAGTAACCGCCATGCTACAGTAGCTGTGCTACAGTGCTCCGTCTCCTGCTGCTCCTCCTCTCCCCGGCGCCACCCTCCCTGCTGCCGGCCATCGGGAAGAAGAAAGGAGAAGGGACTAGGAGAGGAGCTTCTTCGAGGATAGATCATTGTCTTCCCGTGGATCTTCAAGGGTAACGAAGTGCTTTCCCCGCTGTTTGTTGATGATTAGAGGCGAATTCGATTAATTGGGTTGGATCGTTTTGCTGCGGGTAGATGTTCAATTCTGTACAGTACCTTGCGGGGTCGATTTCAGATTCTTAGAAGCCAAATTGGGGATTCCCATCTCCTAGAGATATCTATATAATGTTTTTAGCTTTCCGTGGCCGCCAAGAACACCTAATTCCGACATACGGATCAAAAGTTATGATAGTTTCATGCCTACTGTCTAGAATTCTGACGTGATTGATCTATTAATTTGTCTTTTAAGATATGTTTATGTTAAAGGAAAATTCAGGGTTTTCACCCAACTAGGTTATTTTAGAATTTTTCATAAACTTTCCATAATGATAAAGAATGCCCTAATCGGAGTTGTAGATCAAAAGTTGTGATCTGTTCTTTACTGCTGTCCGTTTCGTCTGGGCAGAATCCGTCTTTTAAGTTCATCTGCCTGTAGTATATTGATTTTGGCCGAATTGGGTTATCTCACCAACTAGGTTTTCGTAGATATGTTCGTTAAGTTTTCATAGGATCTAGGCTCACCTTGTTCCAAGTCCCAGATCGTTAGATATGAGTGATTCCGTGCTGCTGTCCAGAATCAGTTCCATGATTGTGTCGTTTGTTTTCAGATTAGACCTAATTAGTTAATTGTGGGTTGTCGGGAAAGCGTTGTAGAACGTTAATGGAAGTGTCCTGTTATATGTTGTTCTTATTTCGAGTATATATTGTGTAGGCGGAGATGCTTCAGGTTTAGGAGCACCGCCATTGCCTACTAACGCGTCGCATCGCGGAAGGCAAGTACTTTGATGTTCTCATAATTAGAAAATGTTGAATGCTTGATGTTGATATTGTGTTTTTCTAAGAACCATGATAATATTTAATGTTCATGTTCCTTCCATATGTGTTATCTCCATGATTAGAGAGCATGTCTTTTCAATATACATATTGCATTCCATGCATCTATTATTCATGTTTCATCCACGGGAGTGGATTAAAAAGACCCATCAATTTCAGTATGGGCACGTAAGACCCACCATTCCAATGTGGGCAGATTGGGACACCCGTATGAAACGTTTTTCATACGGGACTTGGATCCCCGTATTTTGTTAAATGCGGGCTTAGGTGAACACCGGCGGGTGTGTCACTAGCAATACCGGTATATGCATGTGTGTAGTCCCTTCATTCCATTCAATCCATTTATTCAAATATTTGTTCTGTGATTTATTCATATTCTTCAATGATGTTGGCTTGATCATGTTTGTTGTATGTCCCATTTATTCACTGTACTTGCTGAGTCTCGGACTCATTCTTGCGTTGTTTGTTTATTTTAGGTGATTATTGATGTTGGCTCTATTGGGAGGGAGTAGACACGCACTACTCATTCACTTCACCCTATTCAAGTCCAAGATTATGATTTAGTTTTATCTTTCATTCGTTATTGATGAACTGTAATAAATAAATTTAGATGATGAATGATACCTATTGCTATGTTATGGTTAATCCAATAGTACTTGCGATCTTTGATTATTCCTTCAATAGTTATTGCTTAGATTCGGACTATATTCATGACATGGTCCTATTGAATATTGATCTCTTTTTATCATTAGATGAGAAGGTGTTCTAGTTCTTTCGTATTATGATTGTATGTTAAATTATTTAGATGACATCTTGACTTTCGAATAGTCAGGGTGTTACAGTCGGCCCAAAAGGAAGTGCAAATGATAGCCACTCAGCCAGCCATCATATACACACATTCCTTTTTAGGGGAAGGTCGAGTCCGTAGCTTTACAATAAGCACATATATATGGCAGCAGAATTACAGATGCCGAAATTAAGCACAAATTGCAAATCAAGATGTGTATGTGTCTATGGATACATATATACATGCATACATTCATAAATACATACGTACGTACGTACATACACGCACATGTTGAAGTGCGTACGTGATGGTTAAATCGATAAACTTTTATTTTGAAACGGGTATTAAATCAAGAAACCATATATACTAGAGATAAGCACTCGCACATTAAACTCAAACACATGGCAGGCCGCTCCAGCTATATCTCTGCTAGCTTGAGCCGGACCGACCAGCCGACCGACCGCGTTCAGTGCTGGCCGCAGTGGTTCATGTACGTGCAGTGGCCGTTGGTGTAGGACTGCCCCGGCTTTCCGCACGGCCCCGGGCACGCCGGCTGGTTCGGGACGTAGGTGAGGTACGGCGCGGCGCCGGCGAGCTGCGCGAGGAACAGAGCGGCGACGGCGGCGAGGACAAGGAGAAAGCTGCAGGCCGTCGTCGGCGCTAGCCTGCTCTCCGCCATCCTCCAGCGCATGTTATACATATCCTATATAGCAAGCTAGCTAGCTGCCTGTGTGTTTGATGCATGTATGGTGTGCTGCGCGCGCAGCTATAGCGCTTATAAGGCTGACCGGGTACCCACCGAGCTAGCTCAGTGGCAGACTCAAAACAAAAACTGAGTGGGGCACCATACATATAAACAAGTTCAGACCAGTAAAGACATTAATGGTAAAAATTAGTCTAATACTATTGTGGACCAAAATTGAGTAGAGCCTTATTGTTCTATAGACCATTGCATGATGCCGGCAGCATGATGGCACGCCACCGTATGTACGTACGTACCAGTAGTATTGCTTCCTTGGCTGGGCGCGTTCACGGCTCTGTCCCGGAGCTTGCCGTGCCTACAGAAAGTTAGGCGCCGCTAGGGATGGGAAATGGATATGAATTCGATACGAATTTCTCTCCTCGTGTTCGTATTTGAATCAGCATAAAAACGCAGACATGGTATGGACATTTCCCATCCAAAATATTGTTTTATCGAAACTATTGGTATTCGAATTCGATATACATACTTTACTGCAGTATGCCTTATTAGTTTTGCAAGTGTTTTGTTAACACGTGAATTCATGTTCCTTCTTGTGAAATAAATAAGCTGGAAGTCGGAGGTATGCATACGTACTTGTTACTTTTGTTATATACTGGTCTGCAGATATATCTATGTTATGATAGTATTTCTCTCAAATTTAGTAGGTAAAGTGTCTTTTCATAATACACCAAACTTAAAACCCACCCGATTTGTTTCTCTCTAATTCAGCATTAATTTGCTGAATCAGTCCCTTTCCTTTATATATTGGGTATGCATATATATAGCACAAATACGTAGGCAGTTTAATTTTCAGGGGAGAAGTCAGATCGATGGAATGGGTTGATCAATTCTATGTTGAACAAAGTCAACTCTACACAACAATAAACTAATTCCATACGTGATAAATTTCTAATCTAGCGCATAATTAGAAAGGAGAGATCCGACTCATTTAAATTGCTTTAATAGTAAACTGGTCAGCACATTTAGGCTGAGGAGCATACCAGCTGCAGGTTTCTCGTTGAAACGCGTGATGATTAAATCGAGAAACTGTTTCGAAACGGAGATTAAAGCGAGAGAAAAACTATACTGAATTTAAGCAATTTCACTGTTTTTTTCCGCTTCACATAAAGCTAGACACAGTAACACACAGCAGCCCTTGACTGCTGGACTGATCATCGTTCACTGGCCGCAGTGGTTCTGGTGCGTGCAGCGGCCGTTGGTGTAGGACTGCCCCGGGCACGCCGGCTGGTTCGGGTTGTAGCCGAGGTACTGCGCGCCGGCGCCGGCGAGCTGCGCGAGCAACAGGGCGTCGACGGCGGCGAGGAAGAGGAGGAAGCTGCTGTCCGGCTGGGCCGCCGTACGCGCGTTGCATTGCTGTCGGGCTGGGCGTCGGCGTTCGTATATACGCACGGGCGTTTGTCCGGGAGCCGTGCGTGTACAGGAAGGTGGGCGCCGCTTCGTACTCAACTTACCGTCGGCCTGAATGCCTGATGCCTGATGCAACTTATCAATGGATTAGGCCGAGAGAGGTTTAATTGGGCCGACTCTAAACAAATCATTCCCTGCTTTGCCATCTGAGGCGTCCCGGTCTATGTCTACTAGGATGAAAGCAAGCGCTACACCGCACTGCTTAGGTTGTTTTGAACAGTAGAAAAGAATTAAGTTCGTACAAAGACTATATGATGTATATATACATAAAACGATCTACGATTTGCATAGCTGTTTGGTGCATGATAATGATATACCTAAGTCTGAGAACAAAAAAAACATGACAGCAAATATTAAAGACAATATCTTTTATAAATGGAAAAACAAATAGCATAAGAAAATCTTAATGCATAATTACATTCAAAGAATAAAAACCAATACATTAGCAATCTGAAAATGAATATAAAACAAACCTCGCTGCTGAAGCTCGACAACATAGGGCTCCTTCTTCAATTGATGTTCGTTGAACATAGCCTTCGTTCTCTTACCTGAAAAAATTGAGTTCTTCTGTAAGATAGGGTTTCTTCCGCCAGTACAACAACATGTAAAATGTGGGTAAGGGTCGGTAGTTGGATTTTGGAACTATGAGGCATCGCCTTCGTTCATTATTCATATCATCTGACTATATCGGTGCCTTTTCATTTCGTATCATTTGACTATATCGTTGCCTTTCCATATAGCCATGTATTCTACACAAATGTTTGTGTATTCGGCTTTATATATATAAAAAAACTTTAGTTTAGATTTTCTGCTTGTACTTGCAAGAATTCTGGTGAGCTAATAAGTCTCGACACTCGTCTGACAAATCCAACATCTATTATATTATTAAGCGATAGAAAAAGAACTCACCACGTTCGCTCTTAGAGCTAGAAATCTCACATTAATCAGTGAAAAAAGAGAAACATCCACACCGTTGATTATAGTGGGTCCAGATTATAACGCTCTAGATTAAAAGAGAGAGTCTATGTGAGGTACAATATAGAAATAAGAGTCCATCTCAAGTACAACGTAAAAATAACTAAAATTCGGAATAAAAAATAAAATTAGCAACTTAATTTTAATACGAATCCCTAAGTAAAATCACTAGATAAACATAATTGAGAATAAAAATAAAAAATAGTAATTGGATTAGTACATGAATTCCAACAAAAAATAACTGGAATTTGAATAAAAAACAAAATAAAATAGCAAAAGATTTTGATACTTAATTCCAAAGTAAAATTCCTAAAAATATATAATTCAAAATATTTTTTATTAGTATACTAATTCAACAAAAATACCTAAATTTTGGAATTAAAAATAAAATAAGATATTTGATTTCAATACGAATTCCAAAATAAAAATCCTAATAATCGTAATTGAGAATAATTTTTATAAAAATTAGCAATTGGATTAGTATACAAATTCCAACAAAAATAATTGAAACTTGGGATAAAAATAAAAGGAAAATTTGCAATTTGATTTCCATATGAATTCCAAAGTAAAATATTTAAATAACTAAAATTGGGAAAAAAATAAAATAACATTATCAATTTGATTTACATACTAATTCCTTAGTAAAATCCTAAACAAATATAACCAGAATAAAAATTAAACAAAAATCGCAATTGGATTGTTGCACGAATTTCAACAAAAAAATAACTATTATTTGGAATAAAAATAAATTAAAATTGGCAATTTGATTTCGTGTGAATTCCAAATTAAAATCCATAAATAAATTTAATTCGGCATAAAAATTAAATAAAAATTAACAATTGGATTAGTATATGAATTCCAACAAAAACTAACTTAAATTAGGGACAAAAAATAAAAAGAACATTTGAAATTCTATTTCCATACGAATTCATCCACACTGTTGATTATGGTGGGTCCAGATTACAACGATCTAGATTAAAGGAAAGAGTTTATGCTAGGTACAATATAGAAATAAGAGTCTATCTCAAGTACAACGTATAAATAGCTGAAATTCTGAATAAAAGATAAAATAAAATTAGCAACTTAATTTTGATACTAATTCCTAAGTAAAATCACTAGATAAACATAATTCGAATAAAAAAATAGTAATTGGATTAGTACATGAATTCCAACAAAAAATAATTGGAATTCGGAATAAAAACAAAATAAAAATAGCAAATTGATTTTGATACTAATTCCTAAGTGAAATTTCTAAAAATATATAATTCAAAATAATTTTTTTATTAGTATACTAATTCTAACAAAATTCCTAGATTTCGTAATTAAAAATAAAATGAGAAATTTGATTTCAATACTGAATTCCAAAATAAAAACCCTAATAAGCGTAATTCAGAATAATTTTTATAAAAATTAGTAATTGGATTAGTATATGAATTCCAACAAAAAATAATTGAAATTTGGGATCAAAATAAAAATAAAATTTGTAATATTTGATTTCCATATGAATTCCAAAGTAAAATATTTAAATAACAAAAATTCAGAAAAAAAACATTATCAATTTGATTTACATACTAATTCCTAAGTAAAATCCTAAATAAATATAACTAGGAATAAAAATTAAACCAAAATCGAAATTGGATTGTTGTGCAATTTCAACAAAAATAAGCGCTATTTGGAATAAAAAAAATATTAAAATTAGCAATTTGATTTTGATGCGAATTCCAAATTAAAATCCATAAATAAATTTAATTTGGCACAAAAATTAAATAAAAAGTAATAATTGGATTAGTATATGAATTCCAACAAAAAATAACTTAAATTAGAGACAAAAAATAAAAGAAAATTTGAAATTCTATTTCCATACGAATTCCAAAGTAAAATCGCTGAATAACTAAAATTTTGAATACATAAGTTATAATAAAGATACCACGAATGGTGTCGGATGAGACCACAAAAGAGTGCAATGATGTCGATATGTCCGACAAGAAGACTTTGATCCACAAGGAAACAGAGAGCCATGGCATCGATGACGAAGATAAGAACAATATCATGCTGCTCACCTTAGCCGTTCCACATGGACAATGTCGTGCTACTCACTGGAGCTACCGAAGAGAAAGGTCGAAGTCGAAGGAGCCAAGTGTTGTGACGCTAAGTGGTGAACATCAGCGTTGTTGAAGAAGTCAGTGGCCAAAGAAGCCTGATGATGGGAAAGCCGTAGCAAAGAGGAGATGAAGCTTTGCATTGAAGACGAGCTATCAACGATATGGGGTTATTGCGTAGCTAAGAGCTGCCATCGTTGGTGACATGGCGTTACCGACGATGACGAAAAGATTCTTCATATCGTTAGACAACGACTAAAGCAGACATACCAGCATCAGTGAAGATGGGAGGTCATAGCAGTTAGTAAGGAAGCCACATCGTTGAGTTGTACAACGTCGAAGAGAAGCGACCAACATGGTAGAAGAAGACATCGAGCAAGTATAATATCGTCATGTGTATACACATGCATGCATCCATACGAATATAAACAGGAGCGTACATAAACAAAGGAGCAAAGAGCTCAGAGTAGAGATGACACAATAGTAAGGAGTAAGCTCGAGGCCACCAGAGAGAGCGCGGAGGTCGTCCCTAAGAAGGATCGTGACATTTGCACGTATGCGTGTTGATGTCTAACGGTTAGTATTAAACAATAATTGAGAGAAGTAGAAGATAACTATGTTGTAGAGTATTGCATCGGAAGGGGTAGCAATGAGAGATATCGATCAAGAATTGGGCTTGCTGTTGGAGATTGAAGCAGGAAAATTGTGGCAGGGAGAAGAGATAGAAGACACACGGTTCGGTAAGGCAACTGACATGAGGGAAGATAAGTTCAAGGTAGGTCACTCATGGTGCATTAGTGTATACGTGGGCAAGGTACTCTAATACCGTGTAAACTAATAAGATAATTTGTTGTATATATAATCAACGTATTGCTTGAAATTAACAGAGGTACATGTGCATGCAAATATTTTGGAAAAGAGTAACCAGTGGAGAGAAAAAATAAAGGTAAGCAGCTACATGATGCATACATGATGGGGAGTGGTTAATTTATTATGCTAGAGATTTTCTTCCATCAAAACTCATACATCAGTTACGTTCCTCAAGTTGTGTTTTTCTTCAAGTTTCTATTATCATTCCTAATGTTTACGATATCTTAAAAATCTAAATAGCTACGAGATACGTAAATATATTTTCAAGCATTTAAGTTATATCATTTGACATTAAAAACTTTAAAACAAATCTAGCCGTGCAAATGCACGGGACATCCTGCTAGTTTTGACCTAATAGAAGGTTCTAAAAGGAGAGTGGCAAGAATTCTTTCATAACTTTTTGATATGAAACAAAAGTCTAACTTAATTGAATATATAGAACAGACGGAGTAAATTTTGCAGATAAAACAGTTCGAGTAGTAATTGCCACTTTCTGTTTAGAGTATGCTATTATGCGAGAGCTTAGAATTACCAGTTAGCTATAATTATAGTTAAACGGTAATCGCTAACTAATTGCAAATAGTTCGAGTAGTAATTGCCACTTTCTGTTTCACTTGAGGAGCGCTTTGGTCACCATGGACCTCATCCTGAGGAGGTTGCGTTTGGCACTGTTTCCTCTGTCCGTCAGTGCTATCTTGGCTTCTCCCTCTATTGCTTCAAGCGGAGGAGGGAGCGATGGCACCTCGCTGGTTCAGAGCCGGACGATCTTAAAGGGCTGCTCATGGCTCACAGTGAGGGCAACCTAGCTGGCGGGGGTGCTGCCACTACTACAAAAAGGCTAATATTAGACGTCTCATCACAGACGGTTGACCAAAACTGTCTGTATTACATGCAATCACAGACGGTTTTGGTTTAGAGACCGTCTATGTTACTAGCTGCGCTAAAAACCGTCTGTGAAGAGGTAATATCACAGACGGTTCATAACTAAAACCGTCTGTGAATTATAAGACGGAGATAGCAGCCTACCTCTACCACTAGAAAAACTTTGTTTATTTATAGGTTTATACTTTTTTTAATCTTTTTAGTTTAACGCCTTATTTGTTTGGCCATATATATGAAAATTCCAAAATAAAAAAAAGTTTGGAGGTGAAGTTAGTATATTAATTATATGTTGAATTATTACTATATATATATATATATATATATGTATGTATGTATGTATGTATGTATGTATGTATGTATGTATAGTTAAAGCAAATTTTCAAAGAAGATTTAAATGACAAAATTGACATATAAACATGTAATTTCTTTATGTCATGTAAGTGTATATACAAGATAAATATACTTGAGAAAAAACCATTTCACAAACGGGTTCCATAATGGAACCGTCTGTAATAATTATCACTGACGGTTCCATCATAGAACTGTCTATGATAAGTCTCTTTATTAGTAGGAGCCCGGCCGCTAGGGTTTGCGCTCGCCCTAACTCTCGTCACTCCCCAGCGCCGCTAGGGTTTGCGCCTAACTCTAACTCGTCAAACAGCATTTACTCTCGTCCGTTCCCCTCCCCACCTCGATGCCGCTGCCCGACCCAGTCGTCGTCGCCGTCGTCGTCGGTTGTGAAGCCACTCTACACTGCACAAGACACTTGTACGATAGTAGTGTCTTGTGCAGTTTCAGGGTCGTACCACAACTACGGTGACGCCGCCACCCAAGCCACTGGGCTTGGCCCCGCGTGTCGCCTGCGCCGCCATGGCTTGGTTCTCTTACTCGGCCTCCTGCGCTCGGGCTCTGGCCAGGCTTTGCTTTCTCCATCCTCCCTTTATTCTCCTCTAGGTCTGTTAGCTTAATATCTTTTCTTGAGTTTGATTTTTATGCTTGAGCCTTAAGTTATGTCCTGATGTTTGCGTGATTTATGCAAGGTGAAGGAGATGGATGAGGGTTGTGCTTGTGGTGGGGTCGCCGCCGTGGTTGCGCTGTACTGATGTATCACCCTACCTTACTCCCTCTCTACTACTGGTGCGGTGGCCGGGTTTGAATTGCTCAATGATGTTAATAGTCTTATGCTGAAATTGAATTGATAATTAGTTCATATTAATAGTCCCTTTGCTCTGTGATGTAATGATGTTAATAGTCTTATGATGAAATTAAATTGATAATTAGTTCATATTAATAGTCCCCTTGCTCTATGATGTAAACTGAGGGCTATTGGTGTATGTGCATTCTGTGCATCTTGCTTAGTTCATGCTGTGGGTTTAGATTGACAAAAATGAATGGGGCAAAATGGTGGGTTTGGTTAATGCTCTCTGATGGGTACTGAGGGTTATTGATGCTGGTTCTTTATGCTTGGTTAGCTTATGTGGGATCGATGTGGTTCGGATGTGGTTTGGTTGCAATTAACTTTTCATATTTGTGTCCCAGGTCAAGTTCTCCTCCCTTGCGTCCCAGGTACGTATACGTCCTACCATTCTATTCCTCATCTCTTCTCTATAAAACCTCCAAGCAGTGACTACTTGTGCCACTTGGCTTCATGTATCAGCAACCAGCCATTTCTTGATATCAAGTCCAATTACCTATCGACGACATCCAGGGTAATTGTATGTCCACGCGCTTTCTCTCGCAGCCTTACTTCTTGAATTTGCAGGGCTCGATGAGAGGTTGGCCGATTTTAAAGGCACAAGCAGCCATTGCTTGGAGGTTTTATTTATATATCACAGACGGTTCTTAACACGAACCGTCTGTGATTGTCATATATCATAGATGGTTCTTAGTTAATAACCGTATGTGATAGCATGCATCACATACGGTTTCAGTCATATATTATAGACGGTTCTGAGTTAATAACCGTCTGTGATAGCATACATCACATACGGTTTCAAAACCATCAGTGATGACCTTATGTCATCACTGATCCATAAATCAGACGGCTCACGAAACCGTCCCCCCATCCTCCTACGCGCGCGTGTTAGGTAGCTTCTTGTGTGTCAACTTTGGTGGCATCTGTTGATGTGGGCGCGGCTAAGGCTGGCTTATAAGGTGGGGAGATCGAAGGCGACCGGCTACCTAGCAGCCGGCTGTTCGCGTCGATCATTGCGGGCCGCCGGCCGGCAGCGTGTGCTGGCGCTGCAATAATGCGTTGCGCGCCGCCGTACGCGCGTAGCATTGCTGTCGGGCTGGGCTTCGGCGTTCGTATATATATACTCACGGGCGTTTGTCCGGGGGCCGTGTGTGTGTACAGGAAGGTGGGCGCCGCTGCGTACTAGACTTCTTGACTTGTTCTACGTACCGTCCTCTTCTTGACTTGTTCTACCTACCGTTGGCCTGAATGCCTGATGCAACTTATCAATGGACTAGGCCGAGAGAGGTTTAATTTGGCCGACTCAAACAAATCATTCCCAGCTTTGCCAGCCACCGATCTGAGGCGCCCCTGCCTATGTCTATTTATCTACTTTTAGCATGAGCTGAATCAACCCCTCCCCTTTATTCATACAGGCATCCTCAATTCTTTATAGAACAAAGTCAACCCTACGCAACACTAACGCAATTTATACCGTTAAATTTCTAATCTAACGCATAATTGGAAGGGGAGACTCATGTAACTTGTTTTAATAATAAGGACCGTTCGGAACACAACATGGATTTCGCACAAAACAGTTTAGTACCCGTGTACGTTCCAAACTTCCCAAAAACTGGTTAGCGGCCACAAAAGAACATGATAAATGGGGGAAGGGGCAACGGTGGCATAGGGCGTTAGCGGAGGAGGAGGAAGTTGGTTAGCGGAGTGTGCTGCACATGAGAGGGGTACGCAAGAACTAAGAAATGATCACTTACGAGCAAGGCAGCGAGGCCAGGTTTGGTAATAGGAATGCTAATGTACCATGGATTTTAGACGGCGATACTTCGATCCAAGATTACACTGATGACTAAATTAAACTGTAGAGGGAAACAGACAGGCAAACATTAACCGATTTCTCCGTACAATCTCAAGCATTTTTTTCGATTGGACGGTCACGAAAAAAAATTCGTGCAGCCCATATTAATTTAGGTCACCGTCTCTAGCTGAGTTTTTGACCTAGATAGCACTATTTCAAACGGCATCAGTAAAAATGGCGCTCTCGCAACCGTAATTACAAAAATAACGCTCTCGTCCGTCCGGCCACAGGACGGATAAGCCACGGGTGGATACATGGCGCCTCGTCTGTCCCGTGGCCATACGGACAAGGCGCCACATGTCGATCCGTGGCTTGTCCGTCCCGTGGTCGTGTGGACGAGAGCATCATTTTTGCAATTGCGGTTACAAAAATGTTATGTTTTGTTAATACCATTTTAAATAGTACTCTCTTCGGTTTTAAATATTAGACGTTTTGAAGGAAAGAGGCACGGGTAGTGACGTCAAGTATAGAAATACCGAGGGAGTATCCCTTCGGTTTTTTTTAATAGATGTCACGCAGGCGGTAGACAGCAACCAGGACTTCAAGTAAACGCGCACGGAGGGAGTACCATTTAGGGGAAGAAAAAAAAAATCTCTGGCTCCACCCTGACATCATTTCCCTCCCTCACGTGCCATTCCTAAACCCCTACAAAGCTAGGATTTGACGCCTCGCGCTCCCACATCATGGCGACCACGCGTCGCGGGAGAACTGGGACAAGTTCTTCGCGCTCCGCGGCGACGGCGACCGCTTCGAGTGGTACGCGGAGTGGCCGCACCTCCAGGATCCCCTCCTCTCCCTCCTCCGCGGGTGCGGGGCGGGGGAGGGGGCGGAGATCCTCGTCCCCGGGTGCGGGAGCTCGGCGCTCTCGGAGCGGCTCTACGATGCGGGGTTCCGCCGCATCGCCAACGTCGACTTCTCCCGCGTCGTCCTCGCCGACATGCTCCGCCGCCACGCTGGCGCGCGCCCCGAGATGAGGTGGCGTGTCTGCCGTGTCATTGACATGACCAGGATGCAGGTACGCCCCTTGCGCCTCATCAACTGCGGCGTATGGTTTGTTGTTGCGAAGTTATGAATTTGGGATTATTTATTGGGAGTTTGGGACTGGGTTTGGGGGATCGATTGAGCTTTTTTATGGTTCCGTAGTTGGAGCGGTGGAATTGTTTTAGTTGAAATGTCGATTCTCTCCTGGTTTACTGTTTAGTTCGAATTGTGAACTTTGAACATGCTGATGGTGTTGGAGCTAGGAGCAAAGTTTCTGCTCTGGGAATTGCGTTGCTCGATTGGACTTGATGGTGTAATAGAAGAATGTATTAGCCACTGAATGAAGAATAGAGACACCTCTTACCTTTTTTTTTTAATACGGGTACTTGTTATGTGAGCTGTGGGTAAACTGAATTCACTTTCTAGTACCTAGAATGGAGACTCCTGCTTATTGAACTCGGTGTTCTGGGCAAATTTGAGTATATAATGCTAATGAGTCAGCTACTTCTGATTGATTTGGGGTTTATGAATGAGTGTCAATGTATTGTCAGTGTGAAGTCTTGCAAATGAAGTGATTTATTGGCACCCTGAGGCAGCTTCCACAAGACAGCTATGATTTTAATTCGTGGCTTCTGCAACAAACCAAAAACAAAAGGAGAAACATTTCGGTTAAGATTATGAATGACCCTGGTATTATACCTGCTGCGTTTTTTTATACCTCCTACACTGGATGGTGAACTGAGTCACTGACATTGTTTCCTTCCTTCCTCTGTTGATCTCTTCTTCTATAAGCAAGTTATTGACTTTTCACAGTTCTAGAGACAACTTTGACGATAGATTTTTATAACTATATATTAGTATAAATTTTAAAAAAAGTCGTAATATTATGAAAGTATGTTTAACAAGAAATCTAGAGATATAGTTTTTGACCGGTCAATATAGATAGTTCTACAGGTATTGGTGTTCAACTTTCAAAAAGTTCCACAAATTCTAAAACACCAATTATAAAAGAACAGAGGAGCTATTTTTCTATGCAATTAGCCACTTAATATCAAAAGTTTACTTACACTCTTTTCTCCTTTTCCTTCTTGTAGCCCTACTTTTGTCCGAGTTCATGTTTGGATGGGATATTAGTGTTCAAGCTATAGCTAGTGAACCCTCTAAAAAGTCTGCCTTCCAGACCTTCATGGTAGTCATGGTAAACGGGAAGATGAGTGATATGGCATGGGATCGAGAAGGATGAAGATGCGAAAAAGGGGAAGGATAACTGGCGGAGGTGAGGATCGCCCTCGGTCGGCTGGACTTCTTCTGGCCGGTGAGGCTCTGATCTGCCCAAAACTATGTGAGGCAACTTTTCTTATTTCTTAATGCCTTCTCTCAATTACATATGAAGCCTTTATAGCCTAGGCGCAATGGGGGATTTCGGTTTTTCGAAATCAGGAAAGCACAACACAATTCAGAAAGGAAACTAACTTGAACTCTAATTTGGTCTCTTACTCATTATCTAACTCAATCTCTTAAGGAGACCGAACGACATGAGCAAACACTCAAAGTGACCACGGTGCGTATGAAACGCTGTCTTCTCAATATCCGGACCATACATCAAAACCTGATGGTAGCCACTGCACAAATTGAGCTTGGTGAAGAAACGGGAACCACTATGTTCATCCAAAAGCTTGTCAACGACAGGGATAGGAAACTTGTCTTTAGCAGTTTTGTCGTCGAGGGCACGATAATCCACGCAAAAACAGAAAAAAGCATCTTGCTTTTTGACAAGTAAAACAGGAGATGAAAAGGCCGAAGTACTTTCACGGATAATACCTTGTCCCAACATCTCATCGCATTGCTTCTCAATTTCGTCATTCAATAACTGCAGATAACGATACGGCCGAACGACAATTGGAACAGTGCCTGGCAAGAGGTGGATGTAGTGGTCGTACCGACAAGGTGGTGGCCATACCGGCGAGGTGGTGGCAGCCCGTGCGTTCCTCAAAGATAACAGCGAGCTCGGTCAATAGGTCGATCATTAATTCACGACCCGTGATGGTGCAAGCTTGACCACCGATAAGTGCCGCATCCAGTCCGGTCCAAGTCACACGATGGTCATCCCTCCAGAAGGAAATCGTGAGCTTCGTGAAGTCCCAAAGAATGGGCCCCCAAGTGCGTAGCCACTGTGCTCCAAGAACCACATCAAAGCCGTCGAGTGGAATAACATAACAGTCGGCAAGAAAGTCTTCGTGAGCAATCATGACGCGAGTGTTAGCACAAACTCCTGTGCTGGTCACACGTTCGCCATCGCGACCCACATACCTGGCCGTGGTACTGGCGATAAGCCGAGGCGCCGTGCGATGGCTTCGGCCATAAAAGTGTGGGTGGAGCCCGAGTCCACGAGTGCTAGCAGTTGTTGTCCTTCAATCGTGATCGTCAATTACATTGTACGACCTGTGTGGATGCCGGTGAGAGCGTGAAGCAATATCTCCACATGATCACCATTGTCGTCATCAAGTTCGAGAAGAAAAATTCTTATCGTGGGGCTGCTCCTCATGCTGAGTGGTAGCTCGCTATGGCAGAGGAGCTTGATGCTCTTCGACGTACGAAGACTTGGGATATTGTACTGACACCTATGCATGCTTGTCCTATCACGTGCAAGTGGGTATACAAGATTAAGACCTGGTCTGATGGTACTATCGAGCGCTACAAGGCTCGTCTTGTGGCTCGCGGCTTTCAGCAGGAGTATGGTCGTGACTATGATGAGACTTCGCCCCTGTTGCCTATATGACCACTGTTCGCACTCTTGTTGCGGTTACTTCTATTCGCCGGTGGCCTATCTCTCAGCTGGATGTTAAGATTACATTTCTTAATGGTGTTTTGCATGAAGAGGTCTACATGCGAAGAAATACGGCACCCACGATTCCCAGTAGTAAGTCGTCCACCACCTGGGTATTCTGTTCCCGATGGGCACGTCTGTTGTCTTTGTTGTGCTCTTTATAGCCTCAAACATGCTCCTCATGCCTAGTTTACGTGTTTTACCTCAGTAATTACTGTTGTTGGTTTCACTGTTAGTTCCCACGATCCTGCTCTTTTTGTTCATGTCTCATCTCGAGGTAGGATACTGCTTATTCTGTATGTTGATGATATGCTCATCACTGATGATAATTCCTCGTTCATCATGTACGTGAAGAAGCATCTTAGTGAGCAATTTTTGATGATTGATCTTGTTTCTCTTACTTCTCTTACGTACTTACTTAGGATTGAAGTCCCTTCCATGCCTAAGGGCTACTACCTCTCTCAGTAGAAGTATGTCTAGGATCTTCTTGATCGGTCTGGTCTGACTGACATTCGCATTGCTGAGACTCCCATGGAGCTATCCCTACAGCTTCGTACCACTGATGGTGATCTTCTTGAGGATCCTACTCGATATCGCCATCTTATTGGGAGTTTGGTGTATCTTGTGAGCACTCGTCCTGATATTACTTATGTTGTTTATATCTTAAGTCAGTTCATAGCTTGTCCTACTCATCTTCACTACACTCACCTTCTTCGTGTTCTTTGCTACTTGCGTGGGACTATCTCTCGTCGTTTGTTTTTCTCTAGCTCCACCTCACTATAGCTTCAGTCGTACTCCGATGCGACTTGGGCTAGTGATCCTTCTGATCATCGTTCTCTTTTTACTTACTGTGTTTTTCTTGGCTCCACCCTGATTGCCTTGAAGATAAAGAAGCAGACTGTAGTATCCCGTTCGAGTGCAGAGACTGAATTGAGAGCTATGGTAGCAGTGACAGCAGAGGTTACTTGGTTGAGGTGGCTACTTGCAGATTTTAGAGTGCCTACGATGGGACCTACGACTTTTTTGTCTGGCAGTACAGGTGCTATCAGTATTGCCCGTGACCCAGTGAAGTATGAGCTCACCAAGCACATTGGTGTGGATACTTCATACACTCGCTCACAGGTGTAGGAGGGAGTATTTGCTTTACAGTTTGTGCCCTCAGAGTTACAGATTGCTGACTTCTTCACGAAGCCACGGACTAGGGTACAACATTTGTATTTTCTCTCTAAACTCAGTGTGTGATTCACCATGAGTTTGAGGGGGGTGTTAAAATAGGAAATTTTTTTGTATTTCCTTATATGCCTTTTGTATTTCCTTATATGTGTATAGCATATTCCCTTGTAATATCCTCTTTGTACTCCCTATATATATTGCCTATTGGGTCTCATGAATATATACATAATATTCATAACATTGGGTACCTAGAGAACTAATCCTAACCCGGAAACATTTAAATTTAAAATTTTGAATTTAAATTGATGAACAGTGGAATTTGCATTCAATTTCTATAAATCAAACTGCTCGGGAAAAAGCCCGGTCCCTGCCGGTAACTGTCCAGGAACAGGTATTGTGTCATCTGGGATTTTTTTTTGTGAATCTGGAATTTGAAATCCTGGTTGGAATAACTATGTTCACCTGATTCTTGATATTTCTACGCCTATCTATGTTATTGATCTTCACTAATGCAATAGCGTAATCGAAATTAGGTACCGCTTTACCTAATCTATCTTATATGATTTTAAAATCCATTGATTGGTTATTTGCATAATATGTAGGATCCAAGAACAGTCTGAGGATCGACCATAGCTATCTTGGTAGCTCTTATCACAGTAGTATCATATCCGGACTTTCTTTAGTTGCATCTGCTCTGAGTGCTGCTGCAGCATCTGGAGAAAAAGTAAATAGTGTGGCATCATTCTACATAAACAATTCAGCTTTTAAGACTACGGACCTAATGTGCTAAGGTTGGTCTTGTACGAAGCACTGACATTGCCAGGATGTTGAATGCCTGGATCCCTGCAGTAGCCTTGGTTATTGTTTTTCTATTACAACGTAAATGCCACTTTTGTATGCTTGTTTTTGTAGGTCAGCACCACTGTTGTAGGTCTTGGAGCAGGGAGTTTACCTATGCTTCTTCGTGGATGTCTCCCTTTCCTAGATATTGAGGTAGAAAGAAAAACATTATCTTTGTTGACTGATTGAATGGGGTGATCACGCTTCTCAAAATTTACAGGTTGTGGAGTTGGACCCCATGGTAGAGGAGCTAACAAAGAAATATTTTGGCTTTTCAATGGATGAGCAATTGAAGGTGAGTTATTGTACTGTCAAAAAATAAGTACCTGTTACTTTGTAACCTAAAGTTGGTCGAGTTGGAGCCTTATTTAAGTTATTTCATGATTTCCCTTTGGGAAGTATATATGGTGTACTTAGTGCTGTAGCTAATATCCATAAAAGCATAGCAAGGTCTATTGCAACTAATAATGTGTTCAATTATTTTGATCATAATGTATCACTTGGGATCTCTATGTAACACCAAGCAAGCACGAAACCATGAGGACCTTCAGAAACAACTTTCTTTATTAATAAAGAATGATGGATGCTCTTAGTTCCTGTACTCAAAGTAATGTTTTACTGCATTGCTCCTCTGTGAAATCAGGTTTAGGTGCTTAGTACTAAGCATTTAGTAATATACTAATATTAGCAGTAGTGAGGTTAGTCCAGAATTTAGATTTCTGGTTCAACTAAGCTTGCTCTCTCCCTAACTTTCTTAATAGTTGTGTTCAGTGTTGGTTTTGTGATGCCTTGGTCTATTTGTTAAGTAATATTCAGAAAATTGTGTTATTTGTAGCATTGAGGTTCATTACATTTCCCCTTTCCCTATATTAGGTGCATTTGGGGGATGGAATCAAATTTGTCGAAGAAATTGCTGTTGCAGACCATGGGACTTCAACCCAGCCTGTATCAAATGGCAAATATAGCAATGCAGTGAAAACTGTTATTGTTGATGTTGATTAGTCTGATGTATGGTATAGGCTCTCAACTTTTCGACAAACATCCACCATTCTATTATCATTCTTTTATCAAACAATTTCGTATCAATAGACTCTGATTTGAAGTCCATGGTTGTTCCTACAGCTCTTGGTTGTCTTGCCCTCCAGCAAACTTTGTTGAAAATTCTTTCCTTCTGTCAGCAAAAAGGTTCCTTTCAGTAGGGGGTCTCTTTATCGTCAATTTAGTCTCGCGATCATCTGCAGTCAGGGATATGGTTGTCTCACACACTCACGACTGAAAGAGGTAAGATGGGTTAAGTACAAGCTCATGTTTTTAACTGCGTAGGGTCCTCGAATTTCCAAGTACAATTATTTAGTTGTAACAACTTTGTTTTCTAGGTCTTTGAACACCTGTACTCACTGCTACTCGAAGATGTAAATGAAGTTCTATTTGCGTCCCCAAGTGAAAGATACCTGGAAAGGAACCACCTTGATGAGGCTGTGACCAAACTGAAGTCTATGCTGAAATTATCGGTGGACGTAGAATCAGATATAAAGAAGTTGCAGAGGCTGCAATAGTAGGCGTAGCCGATGCGAAGCACAATCCATTTGCACTCAGCAGACAATATTGGGCGCCCTCGCCAGGAGATATCATGTACGTTTTCCATGACTTCTTATACGCGAATGAATATTGTTTTCGAAATTCAAAACTCGACAACACATTAAAACAAAATCCAGAAATTTCTGATAACACCGAAATGAAATAATTTTTAAAAAATGAATTCACCAAATTTCACTCTTTTATTTGTTGTATAAAATTTGGGATGTCATCTAAAATTAGGCTGGTTTGAAACGTGAGAATCTCTCGAGATTTTGGCATGAATTTAACTATTTTCTGTGTGAAGTTCTTGCAAGTTTCATGTAAAATTCTTGCTTTCCTTATAGGCCCTTGAAGATGTTTTGTGTGGTATGGTGCTTGCACGTGCGTATACGGCGTCCGACGGTTTCCGTCTCATGGCTAGGGGTGGGCATTTTTTTGGGAGGAACTTAGGCTCGGACATACGGTTGGAGCATTCCTACCGTACGATCCGGTCTGGATGTAACATCTTAGTAAGAGTAGTGCAACATTTTCTTCCTATTGTTACAATATATCAAACACTCATATGCAATATTACCTCAAAATCTCAGGATCAAGCAAACAAAAATTCTCAGAATTAAAACTCAGGTGCACAAACACATCTGGATATGCCAACACATCAAAAAAAAAATGCAACATCTCATAATTTTGTATGCAACATTTTTTCCGTCGTATGTAACAAATTTTTCCTTTGTGTGCAACAATTTTTTCCACGGTTGCAACATTTTTCCCTCCAGCTCTCTTGCTGTGCTCCCGCGACCATCTCGCGAGGGAGGGAGGGAGGAGACACGAGGGAGGGAGTCGCGTGGGATGGGAGGGAGGCCGGCGCGGAGGAGCCAGGCCGGCACGGAGGGCGCCGCACCCCGCAGAGTAGGGCCCAACCTTGCTAGCGAGCGAGTTGAAGCCCGTCTGGCCGACGAACTCCTTGAGGTTGTCGAGCGGCTTGTGCACCCTGCCGACAATGACCCTGCAGACCAGCAGCACCTTGCGCGTGGCCGGGTCGTCGTTGTAGGCCTCGATGGACTCGAATACTCGGCCGCTGGTGGACGTGGTAAAGACGCCGACGTCGGCCTTGCCCTCCTTGGCGGAGAAGCTGTGGCGAGGCGATCAAACAACAAGACTTGTTGGAGACGCAGAGGTGGAGCTCATACGGCGTCGGCACCAAGGCGCGAGAGCATGGCGCCTTGAAGCCTTGAACAACTCATTGCTTGCGTCGGCGAGGCGTATGGATGCTCGCCTTGAGCTTCAAGCAGTGGGGAGAAAAGGGGACGGGGGAGAGCAAAGGAATGAGTGGCAGTGGGGAGAAGGGGAACGAGGGAGAGGATAAGCAACGAGTGGTGGGGAGAAGGGAAGTTTGGTGGAAGGATAAGAGTGAGTAGGAACGAGTGGATGAGAAACGTCCGGTCCGGATCAGACGTCAGAGTAGTACTCTTTCCCTTTTTTTACAGTAACCGAACTGGATCGAACCGAATTAACTGAAAATATCGGTTTATTCGGTTTTTTGTGGGCGGTTCGGTTTTTTGGGGCTCTATTCGTTATTCGGTATTTTGTTCGATTTCCAACTCTTAAAAAACGAATATGCCGAATTACCGAGCTAGCTGAGTGGTCCATTGCGTGACTCCAATGCCCAAGGCCATTCACTAGTCACCCATGACCCACCCGGCAGGCCACCTCCTAACCCTAACGACTCTCTCTCATTCCATTCGCAGTTTCGCTTGAGGAGCGCTTTGGTCACCATGGACCTCATCCCGAGGAGGCTGCACTTGGCACCGCTTCCTCTGTCCGTCGGTGCTATCGCGGCTTCTCCCTTCGTCGCTTCAGGCGGAGGGAGCGGTGGCGCCTCGCTTGGTTCGGAGCTGGACGATCTTAAAGGGCTGCTAGCTCATGGCTCACAGTGAGGGCAACCTGGTCGGTGGGGGTGCTGCTTCCAAGGGCATCAACGGTGCGGCTGGAGACACAACCATAGAATGCGTGAAGGGTCCTGACTTTGGCCAGCGGGACCGCAGCTGCCCGTTCCCCACCGACCGCGGCCGCCACCCGCTCTCCACTCTGATTCATTTTACCGAATAAACCGAACGCCGACCCCTACTCATGGCTTGAGTGCTACTGAGTGTATTGTAGCTAGGTGGCTTTATTTGTTGGTATTTGATCCTATGACCTCTTAGATTTTGAGATTTTGAGCACAGTTGTGTTTAGCAACTACATACCTTTAAAAAAAGGGGAGGGGTGCGCCTTCACCATCACATTATCTTCAGGAAATTTCAACGCCACAATCAACTATGCATCCGGCATGTTTGGAACGCAGGGGAACGTAGGAATTTCACGTGCATTTTACGGAATTTTTTACCAGAAACACTTCGATTCCTTTGGAAGAAATCCCCATGTTCCAGAATGGGGGCCAAATACGAGTACTACTCCCTCCGTGCATATTTACTTGACGTCGTAGTGCAGCCGAGCACTCAAAAAAAGCACTAGCACCTGCTGTCGGAAACGACAAATAAACAAAAACGGAGGGAGTATGTCCCAACACAGCAACACATGCCCAGGGTTGATCGACACAGAAGGAAACGTGGCCCGATTAACTCAAACAGTTCCCCGCACATGCATGGTCGGCCCAAGATGGAAGTGCAAATGTGAAATGTTAGCCACTTAGCCAGCCACCATATACGCACATTCCTTTTTAGGGGAAGGTCGAGTCCGTAGCTTTACAATCGGCACATATATGGCAGCAGAATTACAGATGCCGAAATTAAGCACAAATTGCAAATCAAGAATGTGCGTATGTATCTATCGGATACACACATGCATACGTTCATAAATACGTACGTACGTACATACATACGTACACGCACAATGTTGAAGTGCGTGATGATTAAATCGAGAAACTTTTATTTTGAAACGGAGATTAAGTCAAGAAACCATATATACTAGAGATAAGCACTCATTGGCCGCAGTGGTTCATGTACGTGCAGTGGCCGTTGGTGTAGGACTGCCCCGGCGCTCCGCACTGCCCCGGGCACGCCGGCCGGTTCCGGTCGGAGCCGAGGTACTGCGCGCCGGCACCGGCGAGCTGCGCGAGCAGCAGGGCGGCGACGGCGGCGAGGAAGAGGAGGAAGCTGCGAGTGCGGGGCGCCGTCGGCGCGAGCCTGCTATCCCACATCCTCCTACGCGCGCGTGTTAGCTAGCTAGGTAGGTGTAGCTTCCTGTGCGTCAACTTTGGTGGTATGTGTTGATGTGGCGCCGCTAAGGCTAGCTTATAAGGTGGGGAGATCGACGGCGACCGGCTACCTAGCAGCCGGCTGGCGCTGCGATACTGCGTGCGTGTGCTGGCGCTGCGATAGTGCGTTGCGCCGCCGTACGCGCGTAGCATTGCTGTCGGGAGGGAGGTTCGACGGTGACCGGCAACCCACCGAGCTATAGCTTACTAGCACCCTGTGCGCGCCGCCGTCTGGCGCGCGCGAATCAGAATAGTAGTTGTTCGATGGAAGTATGTTGTAATGTGTGAAAATTTAGTCGTGCATAAGAGCGGATATTGTTGTTTGTTATCAGAGTCTTTCTTGAGCATTACATAGATTTGTTGAGGACGTAGTTTGACGCAGAATATATCACAGATGTAGGATATACTGCATACGACCTGCAAAAGATAACATTATACATTCTAATTCGAGGTATTCTACAGTTTATAGATTAGTTTGACGCAGAATATGTTACAGCTGCAGGATATACTGCGTATGTATGACTTGCAAAAGATAAAAAAGTACGCTTTCTAATTCAAGGTAGTCTAGAGTTTTTAGATACTAATCAAAATAACAACGGAAGACGTTTCCGCTTAGAGGCCGTAGAGCATGGTGCACTGGTTTTCTGTAGTGAGTGATCCGGTGGTGTGGTGTAGCACTGTCCTGCACACGATCTGCTGAACTGCAGGTGGAAGTTTAGTGAGAAACTGTTAGACGCGTATAGAGTAGGAATTAAAAACAGTATGTCAGATCGTTTTTGAACGGAATATACCTGGTGTTTAGTGCGAAGGGTTATCATCTCGGTGGGTTCTTTCCGTAGCACAAGAGGCCATCTGTTTCGTAGTTGTTTCCTGTGGTGAGTTGTATAATGTAGATGATATGTGAGACAGCTATAGGGAACTATTTCTGTAGTTTTAGATGCTGCTAGCTATAGATGTGAATCTGAATCTGTGTCGTAGAACTGATAAGTATTGTATGATCAGTACATAGTAACTATGCGAAGCATTTGAAATATGTTCTTAACCAAACTACAGCTGATGCTGATTTCAGGCCTGAACTAAGGTGTGGATTGCTGTGGAGGAAAAGGTTAACATGTAGAGCAATGATAAGAAGTATAGAACCGCCATCTTTGTCGGTTTGTCCATAGCATTTGAACCCCAAAGGGTTTACAACATCACAGGGTAATAGTTTTCAGATACAACACAGTTCCTTCTTTCAGCAGTTAGATGGCAAAATGTAAGGAAAATAAGTAAGGGTAAATGGTAACACAAAAGAAAAGATGGCACAACACCACCCACAACCTCGCACAACAGGAATATGAAACACGCCAGCACTCTAGATGAAGGATTTTTCTGGAAAATTTATATACACAGGTGTAGCATGCTCAGCTGGAGAACAACACATCAAGAACAGCTTACCCAAGTCAGATTGGAACAGGAATGTGTTATCAGGCCTGTAACTCAACTTGCTTCCCGGCTTGGTTAGGAGCGCTTGCCCGGGGTTTCGGATCAGACCTAGCACTGGCGGATCGGTTCATCGAATTTCTGTTAGTTGGCCCCTTTCCTGCTCCCGCACCAACTGTTAAGGCACACGCATAAAAAACATCAGTACTTGTTGAATTGTGGATTGTTGATTTCATGGAAATTTCATGACAGCAGAAGGATAGATGCGTAACAAGTGAGTTTCTAGGCTGATGTATAGCTAGCATGGAAAACATACAACAATCAGGGTGAGAGAGGATAGAAGGCAAAGCTCTGCTAGCTTCTTACGTCAAAGAGCTTTACAAAATTCTTGCAGAAAAAAAGATTTGTTAAGCAGATCACTAAACTGCAAAAAAAGTCCTGCGGTACAAATGGGGGGAAATTGTGTTTCAACCCCTAATTTAGCGGTACAAAAAATAAACTGCAAAAAAGTCTTGCAGGATAAACCACTTGGTATTCTGTACTACATGGTTCTAATTGTTTCTTTCTGAAAAAAAAAGAGGCTCCAAATGGTGGCCAACGGTTTTGTGAATGGTTGCCAATAACCACTCGAGAAACCATTCTAGGAGGCAAGCATGTATACTACAGAAACGACTGAAAGGCTGTAAGAGTTGTGAGTATTGTGTGTTTGCCATTATTTGGCGGGGGATTTGAACATATGTCACTACCAAAGATTGGTAATTGATTATTTGCTACTTATGTGTCTATGATATGTGGGATCGGAACCCAGATGTCATAGACACATATAGTGACAAATCATCAAATCCACTCTTTTGGAGTGGCAAATAATCAATTATCCCTTATTTGGCAGGGATAGCCGCTTCTTGGCTGGTGTATACACCTGAACGGGCCTTTCTTTTGGATTGCGCACTGAAAGAGAAGCTAGATCTGTTGGCTGGGAGCTGACTTCATCAAAAAACTTCATCTAGCAGCTTGGACTTTTGCTTGGATGACCCCAAAGAGGTGGAAGGTAGTATACTGGCCGATCTCCCAAATGAAGTACCAACTTACATCAGAATATGATTTTTTGTGGTTTACACCTTTCTTCTTGTTTGGACCATTTGAAGGAGTACTTGAAATCGGCACTTTGGTCTTTGGTGTGATCTGAGACTTTGTTTATTCAGAATGCTGACGGTACTTCTCTGTCTGTCAGTTGTCAAGGTACTATGTTGTTCACTGACTTTTCTGTTTTAGTTGTTTCTCATGTTCTCCAGTTTACCATGCAGCTTCTCTCGATGGGTCAGCTCGCCGATCTTGGCTGTAGGGTTGGTTTTGACTCTCACACATGTTTCATCCAGGATCAACAGATAAGGATAGTACTTGGGACTGGCCGACGACGAGTGGTACGTAGACCAACAATATCTGGCTAGATGAAGTCATTGACGCTGACCACCAGAATAGCTCGAACACGGGCCTATCAGCACACCAGCGCTCAAAAGCGTCTATGGCATACTGAAATGCCTCATCAACAGTGTCAGCAGCAGTAATAGCGGCATCTGCCTCCTTCTTGGCAGCCTCATCTTCTGCAGGAGGTGCAAAGGTAGGCCGGCTAGGAGAGGGCTGAACCGACGACGGTGAATAAGGTCGAGCACTAGTAACATATCCCTAGAGGCGGAGACCATTGAGTGTGATGTCCATGAGGGAAGACCACAACATGTAGTTCGTCCCATTAAGCTTTGTTCCAGAGGATGGAATCGCAGCTGATGGAGCAAAAGTCATTGATAGGCGGCGCGGCGACCAAGACAACGAAGTCTAATAGGAAGCGCTGGACGGCGCGACGGTTAGATCGACGTACTTTTTTCTGAATTTTTTTTGGTCGGGCCGCCTTTTTGTTCTTTCTTTAGTAGGCGGCTCAAACGCGCCCACTAACTAACACATGTGCTTGTGGGGAACCCTAGCTCCCTGGTTGGCGGCGGTGTGTGCTAGTAGCGGCGGTGGCGAGCGACGCCGTCGGCTATGGCGGCGGCAATGAGCAATGATGCTCAATAGCCGGTGGTAAAGGACTTCAAGTCGGGATCGAGCGTGCGGGCGGCGGAGGCGCGGCATGATGGTGAGCATCTCTAAGTGGCGGCGGCAGGGGGTCGAAGGCGGCGTGCTACAGCCGGAGTCGGGCGATGGTGTCGCCTGGCATCGGTTCGTCTTCGGGTAGTGTCCTCGGGCGACTTGGTGCGATCGTTAGAGTGCGACGGCGGCGGCGCTGTGTGGGCTAGAGTTCCCTCTGCTAGCGGCGGTGGCGCGAGCAGCAACAGCGACGGCGACAGCGTTGGCACGAGCGGCGACGGCGGCGTGATGTGGCAGTAGAAAGAGCTAGGTTAGTAACCTCACTCTGATACTATATTATGAATATTGTGTGTATATTCAAGAGGGACCCAATGAGCAATATATATAGGGAGTACAAAAAAGGTTGTCATATACAGATAAGGAAATATAAAAAAATCCTATTCTAACAGTTTCCTCATCCTGCTTGTCATCACACATTGGCATACTCTCTTTGGCATTATTGTCAAGTAACCTGTTCTCCCATGGACGTACAGCCATCCACCTTTCTAACCAGTTTGATCCCCAGTTGTTGTCATCAAGATCGAGTCCTTGCAGACTTGTAGGTTTCTGTTGCCTGGAAGTGGAACCAGCTTGCGCTGACCAAGAGAAAAACACAACTTAATGATTTCAGTCTAACAAATATCAAAAAAAGTACAGAATTGTTGGGATGGGCACTAATTGTCGGCTATAATTTAAAACCATTTTCAAATGCTATCAATAGTTTGCTATGGACATCGGTTAAATAAGTCATGCCGATTGTGTGCTACACAGCAAAGATAAAAAAGTATAGAAAACTCTGTCTTTCGATCACAACCAGAATCTGAACATCATTCATATCTATCAACATTGCCACTACAAGACTTGACGGTCACAAACTGTATCGAGAAAGAAAGATGCAAAACCAGATAGCCGCATACCTGCTCGCCGGACTCAAACTCCGGCTACATGGTGCGGTACTCGTGCATGATCCACCTGTTGCGGTCGCCCTTCGGGGCACTACCACGGTGGAACACGAGTGTCTTCTTCATGCCGATTGTGTGCTACTTCTTCTCACCCTTGGACTTGATCAACCTGTCCTTCCCAGTCGGCTTCCGGTACCCAGCCTCCGTCGCCCTGTGCGACCTACTCCCATTGGAGTACCTATGGTCCTTGGGCGCGACGAAGAACTACTCTGGATCATCGGAACGGACTGTAACACCCCAGCCCAACACTAGGCCTAGAATGCCACTAAGCTACCCTTAACAACTAATATTTATCAACACACTATAAAATCTCAGCAAACAAAGTAATAATAAAACCCATCCATGGGTCACAATAGAACATGAATAAAAAACTGATCAAGCATGTATAAACAAGCGAGGGGAACCTAACAAGATAATACGTCTAAAACAACACCAACCAGTAAATCCAAAACATTGGAACAAAATAGACTAGTCCAAACATTCATCTAAGTTTATTCGAATTCTAACATGTTCTAAAAAGTAATCCAGTGATAATGACTCAAATGGTTCTCATGGCAAATAATCATGTGTCTGAAGTATGAAACTATTCCATGTGCTCTAGTCCCTCTCAATCGTGACGCCCTCAATGATCACCTAAAAACAACAAAAGAGCAAGGGTGAGTCCATGACTCAGCAAATACATCAATAAACAACAAACAATGATAAAACAACAGTATTCAATAACTTCATTATCATCACATGTCCTTCTATTAATATTCTCATGCCATTCTCTTTCCTTTGTTTTCACACACATTCATCTCATGTCTCAATGCAACTCTACTCTACATGTCTACATGCACTTCTTTCGCGTATACCGGTATAGCATGAGTGAACGCTCGCGACAACGTTCACTCTCAAGCCCGTTCCTCCTCAAGGATCGGGGACCTCCTCCACTCCCGTGGAGTTGTGATCAATCATGATCACCTTCTCATATGCAAAGATGCTTATGAATGCAAAGATGCATAATTCCATCATATTCATCATATCAATTCTCTTCATGTTCATCAACAAGATATAGTCATGCCATTCCATTGCTTGCAATTAAATAAAAATAAAAGCACAACAATAATGGTAATGAACGATAATTAAATCGATGATCAATCATTGATCGCTGTCTACCATGTACTTGCCTTTACTAGTTGCGACGCACGGTCTGGCTAGAAGATGGCAACAAGTACGACGTCTCTCCTACAATAAACACTTAAATCTCAATACAAGCTACAGCATCACAAGAACAACAATTAATTTGATATCACCCCTACACGTCCCCCAAATCCGCCACGCTTCCCCAATACGGACCGTCACCCCTTGCTGTTCCAATAAAACATGCTAGTTCCTCTCTCTTCTTTAATATTCTAGAGAAGCACATAAATACGAAGCATGTAGCACTAACTAGCCATCGTCTCATCTTTACTATTTAAACATGCATGTATACAAAACTACAACCAAACTAGTTAAGTACTAATTAGCATTCTTTAATTAATCTCTCTCTCCCCTACTAATCCAAGTTATTGAACCGCACGCAAACAAAGCAATCTACACTAATAATTGATTTCTAGCACTAGCTAACTACTAATTGCCATATACATGTGTACTGGACAGATAAACTCTCCCCCTTAATTCTCCAAATCAAGTGACGTGCATGCAGCCACCAATCTCTCTCCCAACTATTCAATTAAATAATCAAAGAAGTGTACTTCTCCAATTAAAAAATACAAAGTAGTGAAAGCAGCACTATCTAATATTAACATGTTCCTTAATGCCAAATCTATGTAGGCATGCACCAACACGCAAGGTGGACAAAACCCATTAAGTACTACTGCATCCCTTACCTAATCCAATCAAATACCCATACTAATTAGTATGCCATTGACTAGTTCTAACACAACTCACCCGATGAGAGCATACAAAAAAAATCTTATCTCGCTACTAGATGGTTCAGGTGGTTCCTAGAACTAGCAACGTGTGCAGGTAAGGCATCGACTGCCGTAGGACAAACAGCAAGCTGTACCTTTGCACCCAGGCGACAGCAACTGACGCGGCTAGGAGTTGTCACACGCGCACGCGGCCAGTGAACAGCGGACGATCACGCGCCCAGCGAACACCAGAGTGGCTGGGACACGCGCACACTGCAGGAGCTTCACGCGGCGAGAGTGACGTGCGGCCGAACAGCGCCCAGGCGAGACCTCCACGCTCCGGGCGAGATCAGCTTTTCTGGCGGCGGCGCACAAAGAAAACAAATGAGTGGCTAGGGTTTCTAGATCCTCTAATCCCCACGATCCTTTTATACTAGTACGAGTCAACTCCCCTAAAAACTCTAAAATAACCTCGTTTTCACATATCCCCTTTTGTTTATTTACGCATTGGTCCTCAAGAGGTTTTTTTTATAGAATATTACATTCTACCACTCTTAAACAGAATTCGACCCCGAATTCTACTCGTCTTCTACACGAAAGAACCACCACAACTGAAATTAAACAACAAATCACACGTACCCGACGTGAACAACTCCGGATATTGCTCGCGATGCGAGACTCCAACTCCCAAGTCGCTCTCTCTCGGATGATCGACAAGGCCCACAAGACCTTGACGATACCAACGTCTTGTGCCTTAGCACTCGCTCTGACCTCTCTAGAATACGCACTGGACGCGACTCAATTGTGAGGTCTTGCTCGATAGTCAGCGGCTCCAACAAAATCTCATGCTTTGGGTCTCTCAAAAACTTTCTCTGCATGGAGACATGAAACACATTGTGAACCCCGCGCATGGACTCAGGAAGGTCCAAGCGGTAAGCCAACTTTCCAATTCTTGCAATAATCAGGAACGGTCCAACGTACCTCGGGCTAAGCTTCCCTTTGGTACCAAATCGGACAATGCCTTTGGTGGGAGACACTCTCAAGAGTACCTGATCACCCACCGCAAACTCCAAGTCACGTCTCCTCACATCTCGCATAGCTTTTACGCTCGCTCTGGGTCGCTAGCGATTCTGTCTCACCATGGCCACGCTCAGCGGTCTTGAATCGGTCCGGACCCAAAAGCGCTTTCTCCCCCTGCATCCCAACAAAGTGGCGACACGCACTTCCGCCCATCTGTAACCTCGAATGGCGCGGCTCTAATACTAGAATGGTAGCTATTATTATAAGCAAACTCGCAAGAGGCAAGCGATCCTCCCAACTACTCTTCCAAGATAGAACGCAAGACCGCAACATGTCCTCCAAAGTCTCGAATGGTGCGCCTCGATCGCCCATCACCGAGGGTGAAACGTCAGACTAAGACGGTTGTGTGCCCAACGACTCTGCAGACTCTCCCGTAACTTGGAGACAAACTTAGATCCCTATCGAAATTATGGTCTTTGGCACACCATGCGTCTCACTATTTCACGCACATAAATAGGAGCTAGATCACTCATTGAACTAAATCGTGCGAATAGGAATAAAGTCTTGTGCAGACTTGTGAAACGATCCACCACTACCCAAATTGCATCCTTCCTCGTGGTGAGCGAGGCAAAGCCACCACAAAGTCCATAGATATATCATCCCATGGCCTTTCGGGAACCTCCAAAGGTCGCAACAACTCTGCGGGACGCTTATGCTCGGCTTTCACTTGTCGACAAACACCACAAGAAGCCACATAATTAGCAATATCCACTTTCATCCTTTTCCACCGTAAATTTTGTTTCAGATCTCGATACATCTTAGTCTCCCGGGATGAATAGTGTACGGGTGCGATGAGCCTCCTCAAGATGTCATCCTTGACCTCGCCTTTTGTGGCACACAAAGGCGGCCTTTAAACCGCAAAGCACCAGATTTATCTATGCTGAAATCTCCCTCCTTGCCCTCATCCAGACGCTTCTTGACCTCCTGCAATAACCGGTCACTCTGCTGTGCTTCCCGCACACGGTCTGGAATAGCTGACTGAATGATCAACTGTGTCTCAATATGTGCTGTGCCCGCATAGCAATAGGATATTCCCATGCGATCAAAATCAGCAATGAGGCAATCTAGAGTAGCGGGAGTCGCCTTGCGACTAAGAGCATCAGCAACAACATTGGCCTTGCCTAGATGATACTGAATAGTAAGGTCATAATCCTTGATCAATTCCAGCCATCTCCTTTGCCTCAAATTCAGATCCTTCTGAGTGAAGATATACTTGAGACTCTTATGATCTGTGAAAATATCACAAGACTCACCGTACAGATAATGCCTCCAAATCTTTAGAGCAAAGACAACCGCAGCCAATTCCAAGTCATGAGTGGGATAATTCTGCTCATGCTTCTTCAATTGCCTCGACGCATAAGCAATCACCTTACCGTCTTGCATAAGAACGCAGCCAAGACCCACTCGAGACGCATCTGAAAAGACTGTGAAACGCTTCCCTAGCTCGGGAAGAGTGAGAATAGGAGAGGTCACCAACCTCTCCTTCAAAGTGCAGAAACTACGCTCACACTCATCAGTCCACTGGAATCTCACACCTTTCTGAGTAAGCTGAGACATCGGCTTGGCGATGATGGAGAAATCCTGCACAAAACGCCGATAGTAACCAGCCAAACCCAAGAAACTCCTCACCTCCTTCACATTAGTCGGCCTCTTCCAATCCACCACGGTGGAGACCTTGCTAGGATCAACAGCAATGCCCTGAGGATTTATCACATGACCCAGAAAACCCACTTCTGAAATCCAGAACTCACATTTCTTCAACTTAGCATAGAACTTGTGCTCTCTCAAAGTCTCTAACACTAGCCTCAAGTGACGCGCATGATCCTCATTGGTCTTGGAATAGATAAGAATATCATCAATGAACACCACCACGAAGTCATCCAGATACTCGTGCAACATGCTGTTCATGGTCTCCATAAAAACGGCAGGTGCATTAGTCAGTCCAAAAGACATGACTTTGTATTCATAATGCCCATACCTGGTGGAGAAAGCTGTCTTCTCTACATCTTGCTCACGCACACGGATTTGATTATACCCTGACTGGAGATCAATCTTGGAGAACACCTGAGCTCCATTCAACTGATCAAACAAGTCCTCAATGCGTGGCAATGGATATTTGTTCTTAATCGTGGATCGCATTAAGCGCACGATAATCAACACACATACGCCAACTCCCATCCTTCTTCTCTCGTGAATGTAGGCTGGAGCTCCCCATGGCGATACACTACGCCGATCAAACCCTTAGCCAACAAATCATCCAACTACTTCTTCAACTCATCACGAAATGGACGTGCGGTCGATATGGAGACAACGAGATGGGCCGAGTGTTCGAACAAGATCAATGCGAACTCCACGCCCCGCCGCAGTGGCATGCCGGAAGCTCACCGGGAACACATCCGGATAATCACTAACCACCGGAATCCCCTCAATCTGCGAAGCTATGCTCGGTCTCTCAGCAAGAGCTAGGAGAAGCCCAGTTTTAACCGCACGCTGACCCGGAAACAGTCCGGCCAACACCGAAGAGAGCGCGGAGCGCGACTCCTGAAGGTCAAAGTCTCTCCGGGCGAAGTCCGCACAGAGACCGCCCTCGTAAACAGGATATCACGGCTCGATAAGAGTGCAACCAATCCATACCCAAGATAACATCAAAAGGTTCCAACTGAATGACCATCAGATTCGCCGTGAACTTCTCCCCATCGATAACTATAGAGCACCGGGACAAACAAAGGAGCTCGCAATAATACCCCCGTGAGAATCGACCAACACCGGTCGAGAAATCAATCGCATACTCAAGTTTGCTTTTCTAGCAAACACCATCGAGACAAACGAATAGGTAGCCCTGAATCAAAAAGGACTAAAGCATCAAACGAATCCACAAGCAAAGTACATCACCACGTCGGGGCGACCCGCGGACTCTGCGGTAGGCATGGCGTACACCTGTGGCGCCATGGCGAAGACGACGGCGTCGGGCGGCGAGAGCCCGACCATCTCTTGTGGCGGGCGGTAAAAGTGGTCGCGACCGAAATGGTGCAGGAGGCGGCACGCCGAGAGTACCAGTGGTGGCGCCTAAGTGAAGAAGTGGCGGCGCAAGAGCGACCATCATCCGGACAGATCTCGGCAGGCCCATCAAGGTAAACCGACAGCTCCACTTGATCACACTAGCGGGGTTCTGGCGACACACCCGCTCCTTGTGACCCGGTCGGCCACACTGACGACAATCTCCCGTCCAAGAGCACTCAGCAGCACGGTGTGCATCACCGCACTTGAAACAAAGCATGCCCTGCCCTAGGACAGGACGAAGAGCTGGAGTACCTGTAAAAGGACGAGACGTCGAAGAAGAAAATGTCCTCGATTGCTTAAACTTGGAGGACTGCGGTCCTCCCTTAAATTTCTTGAAAGGTGTTGACAGACTCCACTCCCATCACCAGAGCTCCTCTTCTGGTCACCACTAGAAGCAACCAGTCCACCAGAGGCTTGCTGCCCCTTAGTGAGTTGCATCTCCAACTCCATGCCCCTAGCTTGCTCCACAACAGAGCTGAAGTCACGGAGTGGAGTGGCTCCCAACACATGGCGGTACTCAGAGCTGAGACCCCGACGGAACTTCTTGGCCTTCTGGATATCATCGTTTGCCACTAAAGGGACAAAACGAACCAAGCTGTTGAACTCAGCCTCATACTCAGCAATGGACCTCTTCCCCTGAACAAAAGTCGTCAAGGCAACCTCCATCTTCTCAATAAAGGAGTAGGGGTAGAACTTTGCCTTGAATCGATCAACAAAGTCCTCCCGGTGGCGGCCCCGAGCGGCGGTCCTCGAAGACACCACACCGTCCCACCAAATGTCCGCTTCCCCTTTCAGCTGAAAGGCTACAAAACAGACCCTCTGAAGTGAGGACATCTCCAAGGCTCCAAAGCGCCTCTCCATGTAGCGCAACCGATCCCGCTCGACCGGTGTGTTCGACCACAAACGGATCCAACCTCAACCCCATCCACTCGAAGCGTCATTCGCGCCTCGAGTGCAGTGGGGAGCAACAGAGTAAAGAACAGATGTCGCGGAAGAAATAGGGTCGGCGCTGTTGACAGAGAGCACGGATCTCTCCCACCAACTCTCTCAAAGAAAGCGGGGTCTCATCTGGCCCCTAACCGGAGGCGGGTCAACAAAGAACCCTCCATCGCAGCTCCGCTCCCCTCACCATCGACTAATCGCCACAGTGGTGGCTCCACGGGACCACGCCCATGGCCCCGCCTCCACGATCATGCCACCACGACCACGCCCTCTACCCCCTCGGCATAGCTATCAACCACAATCAATAACACACAATAAGCTCAAAGGTCAATATCCAATCATGCATCAGTATACAACATAACATAAGCATAAAGCGATACTCGTCCCACTCTCTAACCTATTGTGCACTAATGTGTCAAAATTTTAAATTAGTTTACCATTAGCAAATTTTAGTTGTTTTACCAATCATAAAACAAATTTTAGCAATTTTAGGTTACCTAAGTTGTTAATCTATTCACCACGGACCTAAAGCCCGCTCTGATACCAACTGTAACACCCCAGCCCAGCACTGAGCCTGAAATGCTACTAAACTATCCTTTTTAAACAATATTCAACAACACACTATAAAATCTCAGCAAACAAAGCAATAATAAAACCCATCCATGGGTCACAATAGAACATGAATAAAAACCGATCAAGCATGTATAAACAAGCGAGGAACCTAACAAGATAATACGCCTAAAACAACACCAACCAAGAATCCAAAACATTGGAACAAAATAGACTAGTCCAAACATTCATCTAAGTTTATTCGAATTCTAACATGTTCTAAAAAGTAATCCAGTGATAATGACTCAAATGGTTCTCATGGCAAATAATCATGTGTCTGAAGTATGAAACTATTCCATGTGCTCTAGTCCCTCTCAATCGTGACGCCCTCAATGATCACCTAAAAACAACAAAAGAGCAAGGGTGAGTCCATGACTCAGCAAATACATCAATAAACAACAAACAATGATAAAACAACAGTATTCAATAACTTCATTATCATCACATGTCCTTCTATTAATATTCTCATGCCATTCTCTTTCCTTTGTTTTCACACACATTCATCTCATGTCTCAATGCAACTCTACTCTACATGTCCACATGCACTTCTTTCACAGATATCAGATAGCATGAGTGAACGCTCGCGACAACGTTCACTCTCAAGCCCGTTCCTCCTCAAGGATCGGGGACCTCCTCCACTCCCGTGGAGTTGTGATCAATCATGATCACCTTCTCATATGCAAAGATGCTTATGAATGCAAAGATGCATAATTCCATCATATTCATCATATCAATTCTCTTCATGTTCATCAACAAGATATAGTCATGCCATTCCATTGCTTGCAATTAAATAAAAATAAAAGCACAACAATAATGGTAATGAACGATAATTAAATACAGTGATCAATCATTGATCGCTGTCTACCATGTACTTGCCTTTACTAGTTGCGACGCACGGTCTGGCTAGAAGATGGCAACAAGTACGACGTCTCTCCTACAATAAACACTTAAATCTCAATACAAGCTACAGCATCACAAGAACAACAATTAATTTGATATCACCCTACCGCCCCCAAATCCGCCACGCTTCCCAATACGGACCGTCACCCTTGCTGTTCCAATAAAACATGCTAGTTCCTCTCTCTTCTTTAATATTCTAGAGAAGCACATAAATACGAAGCATGTAGCACTAACTAGCCATCGTCTCATCTTTACTATTTAAACATGCATGTATACAAAACTACAACCAAACTAGTTAAGTACTAATTAGCATTCTTTAATTAATCTCTCTCTCCCCTACTAATCCAAGTTATTGAACCGCACGCAAACAAAGCAATCTACACTAATAATTGATTTCTAGCACTAGCTAACTACTAATTGCCATATACATGTGTACTGGACAGATAAACTCTCCCCCTTAATTCTCCAAATCAAGTGACGTGCATGCAGCCACCAATCTCTCTCCCAACTATTCAATTAAATAATCAAAGAAGTGTACTTCTCCAATTAAAAAATACAAAGTAGTGAAAGCAGCACTATCTAATATTAACATGTTCCTTAATGCCAAATCTATGTAGGCATGCACCAACACGCAAGGTGGACAAAACCCATTAAGTACTACTGCATCCCTTACCTAATCCAATCAAATACCCATATTAATTAGTATGCCATTGACTAGTTCTAACACAACTCACCCGATGAAAGCATACAAAATATCTTATCTTGCTACTAGATGGTTCAGGTGGTTCCTAGAACTAGCAACGTGTGCAGGTAAGGCATCGACTGCCGTAGGACAAGCAGCAAGCTGTACCTTTGCACCCAGGCGACAGCAACCGACGCGGCTAGGAGTTGTCACACGCGCACGCGGCCAGCGAACAGCGGACGATCACGCGGCCAGCGAACACCAGAGTGGCTGGGACACGCGCACGCTGCAGGAGCTTCACGCGGCGAGAGAGCCGTGCGGCCGAACAGCGCCCAGGCGAGACCTCCACGCGCCGGGCGAGATCGGCTTTTCTGGTGGCGGCGCACGAAAAAACAAATGAGTGGCTAGGGTTTCTAGATCCTCTAATCCCCACGATCCTTTTATACCAGTACGAGTCAACTCCCCTAAAAACTCTAAAATAACCTCGTTTTCACATATCCCTTTTTGTTTATTTACGCATTGGTCCTCAAGAGGTTTTTTTTTATAGAATATTACACGGACCACCATACCCGCATCAGAAAATGGAATCTTCCTCAAAAAGTTTGACATGCAGATTATTAATAAAATTAGCGCCATGGGCAAGGATTTCAACCGCATCGCATCTTGGAAAGAGGGTGTGTTAATGAATGGATTTAGCAGAGTTTCCTTGAGGGAATCGTAGTAAATTAGCATCCCCGAGAAAGAAAATCCTCTTTAAAGAATTAGCAGTTCCCAAGCAGCAAGATGCAAATAGCGATAATCTGCCTATTTTCACCAAAATATCAAAATAAGGCATCAGAATCCCGCTGAGAAAGCTCAAGGATCTTGCACGGCCGACGCAAGAAACCGAGATTACGAAAACTAAATGACAGCACAAAATTGGAGAAAACATAGAGGCAAATATGTGGGAACGCAGCAGACAATGAAACTAAAATGCAAGCCCAAAATCGGGGAAAGCAGAATTCTGCACAATTCTCAGATCTGTGGGAACGCAGCAGACAACGGAAATAAAATGCAAACCCAAAATCCGGGAAAGCAGATTCTGCACAATTATATCAGCTACGAATCCTCATCCGCGAGAAAGAAACAACAAACGAAAGGAACCCCAAACAATGTAGAACCATCCAAAAGAAAAAGCACGATCCAGGAGCGGGAACGTCGATAAACCGGCGAGAACAGAAGAAGGCAGGGGATGAAGAGCGGCGACCGAAACGAAGCACAAACTGAGGCGACGGGGAATAGGAGGAGTGGAATGGGAGACGGCAGGGGAGGCAAAAGAATAGGGAGGGGAGACGGAGAAGTGGGAGGAAGAGGGCAGAGTGGGGAGGAGGTACCGACGGGGTGGGAGGTGGGGAGGGAGCGGCGACGCCAGTGGAGAGGGGCGGCAGAGGGATGAGGAGGGGAGGAGGAGGGTAGAGCGGGGATGAGGCGGCCGTTGTGGGAGGTGAGGGAGTGGAATGGAGACGGCATGGGTGCAAGGAGAGAGAAGAAGAACGGAAGACACGTGCCGGGGGGAAGATAGACCGCGACGACGCGCCCGCACGTGGCGACCTGAGCGAGCGTGCACCGAGCTAAGGCCAAACCCAATTGGACGGCCGCGGACGAGAGGAGCGGAAATCCAACGGCCATGCAAAAAAAAGGCGACGTGTCCTGTCTCAACGCCCTAAAGCTCTCTCCATTTAACCGGTAGGATAAGGCGGGAGGTCGACAGTGACCGGCTACCCACCGAGCTAGCTCAGTGGCAGACTCATGACAAAAACTGAGTGAGGGCACTATATATACAAATAAGCTAAGGCCAGTGAGAACATCAACAGTGCAAAATTAGTATAATACTATTGCGGATCAAAATTGAGTTGGCCTTACTGTTCTATAGACCATTGCACGATGCCGGCAGCATGATGGCACGCCACTGTAACGTACATACGTACCAATCCTACCGGTTAAATGGGGGAGCTTTGGGCTCCCCTCGACATGGCCACGTCACCAACAAATTATTGGTCGTCCAATCTTGCGCTACATTTCTTAGCGACCGTCTGAATTTTCTTTGGTTTTGTTCATTCTCATCCTCTGCCCTAAGCCGTTCGATTATTTTTCGTTGTTCTCTGCCGTGTAATCCTTCAGGGCGGAGCGCTCCCACGCGCTATCGCCTTTGCTCCACGTATTGATTCCCGTCTCTTTTGCAGCGTTTGCTTCCTTCCAGCTTCTTCCCGCTCGCTCTGTCCCACCCACCGCTGCTCTATGCTCTGCTGCACCCACCTCCACCTCCAGCTCCAGCTCCAGACCAAGCCACCCCCAAATCTAGCTAGGCTAGGGTTTCCTTCCTTCCTTAATCGCCTTCCTCCTCCTTGAGGCAGGGCAAGGCGAGCGACGAGCCCACCCATCTAAAAAAAACTGAAGCTTCCACATGCCGCTCGGCGCCCGCTCCGTGCCGATGCTGCCAAAACCCTCCCCCCCACCCCCACCCCCCCGCGTAAAACGCCGCCCACTTCCCAAAAAAACCGCCCAAACCGGCACGACAGATTTTTCAGTATCTCTCCAGGTCGCGCGGGGCACCGCCGTCCTAGGCGCCGCCCGCCCCCACTGCCCCCACCAACGGCGAGGCCTTCGCATCCGATGGCGACGCCATGTACCGCATCACCACGGCTGCGCTCACGCCATCTGTGATGGAGTCCGCGCTATTCGCGTTCACCGTCCCGCTCTCGGCCCCGCTCTTCGACCTCGTCTTCCGTCGCTTCTACTTCACCCATAGGGAGCCGCTCCACGCTCTCTCTCTCTCTCCGCCCGGCGCGCATCGCACTTTCTCCTCGTTCGTTTCGGTCGCGCCCGCTGGTTCTCCCATATGTGAGACCTTGTCCGCTCCTCCCACTGCTTCTGCCCTGGCGTCGTCACCCCGCGCACCGTCATGGTCATCCTCGGCCACGTCGCCAAGGTCTGCTCCATTCGCGAGACGATCTCCTCCTTCTGCCGCCTCTCGCGGATGTTCCGCGGCCGCGAGGGCACCGAGGCGGCCGACCTCTTCAACGTGCTGCTCCGCACGCTCTGCCATGAGAAGAGCATGTCTGATGCGCGCAACGTCTACCACGCGCTCAAGTACGAGTTCCAGGTTAACCGCCAGACATTCAACATCCTGCTCTCTGGGTAGAAGTCGGCGGAGGATGCCGAGGCATTCTTTGTTGAGATGCGAGAGCTCGGGGTGGAGCCCGACCAGGTGACCTACAACTCTTTGATTGATTGCCACTGCAAAAAATGGGACATCAAGAAGGCCTACAAGCTGCTCGACGAAATGTGGGTGAAGGACATTTCTTCCGATGTGATCACTTACACGAGCTTGATTGGTAGACTGGGGTTGATTGGCCAGCCCGACAAGACAAGGAATTTACTAAAGGAGATGCACGAGCTCAGCTGCTACCCAGATATTGCTGCATACAGTGCAGTGATACGGAACTTTGTTATAGTGAAGAGGCTTGGGGATGCGTTTGCATTGATGGAAGAAATGGCATCAAAGGGACCGATGCCAAATGCCACTACTTATAACCTTTTCTTCTGGTGCTATTACTGGGCGTACGACATTGCCAGTGCATGGCAGTTGTATGAGCGGATGTGATCCTATGGATGCTTCCCAAACACACAGTCTTGCATGTTTATCATCAGGTTATGTCATTGGCATGGGAAGGTGCCGCAAGCGCTAGAGCTGTGGAGTGATATGGCCAGGAATGGGTTCGGATCATTTACCTTGGTGTCGGATGTGCTGTTTGACCTGTTATGTGGCGAGGGGAAGATGGAGGAGGCCGAGACATGCTTCCAACAAATGATTCAGTTGGGGCAGAGGCCGAGCAATGTTGCATTTAGAAGGATAAAGATACTTATGCAGCTTGCAAACCGGGAGGAATCTATTGCTAGGTTGACTGAGAAAATGACACAATTTGGACGGTTGGCGCCTGAGGATTGCCAATGGGTTGATCACACTGTTGAAAGCACACCTCAGAATGATGACGGAGATAGTGCTGATATAATAAGTTAATAACAGCAACTTAGCACATATATTCAGATGATGACGATGATGAATTGATGACCGCAACTTTGGTCGACCAGGGAAATAGTTGAATGGTTCTGAGGAGTTCACTGTACTCTAATATCCAGGTAAGCCTTCAAGATTTCTATTGGTCATTTCGCTTCCATAGGTTCTAATGCATGTATTGGCTTTTCTAACAGCTTTGGAAAAATAGGTTTGTAATCGACAGATAATCCAATTATATTGGCAGCTTATTGTCGATATTGCTTCATTCTTTTCCTGGAAACTCATACTGTGGAAGACCATTCTATCCTACCTATTGGAATATATGGTATTACAAGATCATGTAATCTATGTTACGCACATAACATTGGAACTACATATTGTTATTCCAACACCATACAATCTCTATGTCATAATAGCACAATTGGAAGTAATACTGTTTAAACACTTATTTTTTATAATTAGTTCAAGCTCTGTGTTTGTCTGAAATATAATTTTGAAGCTATAGGGAAGGAACAGGCCAATACAAACACCTCTCATGCATGATGCATCTGGATTTTTGGCATTACGGTAATGTAGAGGTGTTCATTAATCCATTATGCAACAACCAACATAAGATGCATCTTTTTAAAAGAATGATAGGAACATGCGCATCTTATTTTTCTGAAGGACCTGAAAAATGGAAGTATTAACTTACTGATATATATACTATATAGGAAGAAGTAGGACGTGAACAGGGAGACCTACAGGAACTCGTGTACTGAAAGGTATATTTCTCAGAGTCTCTTATGAAACAAACAATAGGTATTATTATTTGTCCTATTGTTCTTTTAAGACCATTTTTAAGAACAACTTACATGGCAATCTCTAGATAGCTCTGCATTTGTTTAAATATCTTAACATCGCCTTATATCTACTCGAACTAACAAAGATAAATCGTTTCTTTGCTACAGCAGCCTCTACAACGCCTCCTACTATGCCGCATTTTTTTGGCTCTCCTCCTGTTATGTCCAACTCAATAGTAACCTGCCTAGCGATATCGTCAAAGTTAGCTGTTGTATATTATTGCAATCCAAATATGTAATATATCTACAGTTACGTGTTGCTGCCTAAAACCAAATTGACAATCCGTTCTACTGGCCACCTCAGCTATATATACTCTTAGTTTGCAAATCTCGAACACTCTAGATGATAATCAACAGATCGTCTATCTTTTTTTTTGGTTTCCTCTTTATGATTTCTCTGAAATTGCTCCTGCCTGATTGTTCCATACTATGCGCTGCATTGTATTTGATAATCTATTCAGATAGAATTAGACAATATGTATCCTTGCTACTGCACGCTTACGTACTTAGATTATGCTGATACATAAATGTTCTGCACAAAACTTGCCTATCAATAGGCTTATTCTTCGTCAGTTATCCAGTTGCATTATTCATCGAATTTTTTTTTTGCTCCTCCGTACCACAAAAGCGCCAAGGCGCGCAGGGGTCTCTAGCATGTAATGCTTGCCGGCATCATGCAATCAACATACAGGTGTTTTTGCCTAGAATAGTAGAATGGCTAAAAAAAAACACCTGCCTAAAACACCCCCCCCCCCCCATCACGCGTGTCGTGGAGCAACAAAGCCAGCAACAAGCGTGCAAATATGCATTGAATATGCAATGCAATGCATGTGGTGACGTGAGATGAAACGGAAAGGTGACGTCAGAGGCCATGATCGATGCACGCATATGTGCCTAACGATCGATCGATCTGCTCCATATAGAGGGCACTTGAAAAGGTAAGTACCTAACTGGAGCACTAAAGTAACCTAGCTGAAGGGTCAGGCCAACACTGACGGTCGCATCCAAACGGAGGAAACTAACTTGGAAATATAACCTGGCTGAAGGGTCAGACAACCAGCTGATCAGGTCGGCATCGAGCGTTGCATCGTTCCATAATGCAAATGCAAATGCAAGTATGTAACCGGCTCGTGAGGTGACGTGGACGCTTCCACCATATGTTTGTGCGCCCTTGAGTTGTAATCCACGCGTTGCTGTGCTCTTATCTAGTAGTATTGATTCGTGGGCTGGGCGCGTTCACGGCTGTGTCCCGGAGCTTGCCGTGCCTACAGAAAGTTTAGGCGCTGCTAGAGATGGAAACTGCATACGAATTCGATACGAATTTCTCTCCTCCTGTTCGTATTTGAATCAACGTTAAAACGCAGACATGGTATGGAACTTTTCCATCCGAAATATTGTTTTCTCAGAATTATTGGTGTTCGAATTCGATACACATACTTTACTGCAGCATGCCTTGTTAGTTTTGCAAGTGTTTTGTTAACACGTGAATTCATGTTCTTTTTGTGAAATAAATAAGCTAGAAGTCGGAGGTATGCATACGTACTTGTTACTTTTGTTATATACTGGTCTGCAGATACATCTATGTTATGATAGTATTTCTCTCAAATTTAGTAGGTAAAATGTCTTTTCATAATACACCAAACTTAAAACCCACCCGATTTGTTTCTCTCTACTTCAGCATTAATTTGCTGAATCAATCCCTTTCCTTTATATATTAGGTATGCATATATAGCTCAAATAAGTACACAGTTTAATTTTCAGGGGAGAAGTTGTTGTAGAAATTGCAGTTTTAGCAAATATTCAGAATTAATTCCAGCATAATTAATGATACTTGAAGCATATTTTCAGCAGCATTTAAATAATAAAATTAACATATAAACATATAAATCCTCTATGTCATTTAAACAGGATAGTACACTCAAAACATAGAACATGTGGACAATTAAAATCAGCATAATGCTTAGAATTAATAGTTTGATTATTGCTCTCAGATGTAGAGTTGCACAAGATATACTCTTGGCCTTCTCGCTGCTTTTGTCTATACTATTCACTAATTAGATAAGACAACCAGAATTTAGACTTTGAACTCTAAATAATGCTTTACTAATCCGTCAGAAACGATTTCATTCACAATAGACAACAATTGATACTTTTGGCCAAAAGAACAGTGATTACCAATGTACAAGATTACAAAATCAGCACTCCAGTTAGCCAACAGAACAGTGATGAACTCTTAGTGCGTAAGGTTCACATAATCACATTTCAGCCCTATAGTCTCTTTGGCTAACAATAGAGCAAACATGTACTCAATTGCTAAAGATCATAGAACAAGATTGTTCAAATCAACTGAGCACAACCGAAAGAACAAACTGAACAGATAAATCAAATGACAGTAGTAAGCAACACAATTTAGAGCTCAAGTCTAAACTAGTTTATCAAATCAATTTCAGTACTAGACAATAATCCTCATCGAGCAATTAACCGAGCCCACGATCACTAAGCAATATCTCCCAGTGCTAGTCACAGACAAAACAATCACAGATTGATACATCGACTAGCACAACATGTAAGCAAAGTGATATGAAAAACGGAATGCTATAATACTCACAAAGCCGATGGCACTCAAAGCAACCGAGAAGAAATCCGGACAATGCACTCCAAAGGGTGCTGACTCAGAAAACTAATCGCCCCGTTGTGCCGCGGTGTGAGGACGTGATCGTCGGAGATACAATGCCGTTCTTCGCAATTCGGGACACACCGAAAGGATGAAACCGAGGTACAGGGGATATGCCGCACAAGACCACCAACAAAATGCTCCGGCCAAAAGCACCAAGGAGCACCGATCACCAAAGGTAACCGAAGTTCTTCTCTCTCAGCAGGATCAAACTAGAGAGCACACCGGAATAGCCCTCAACCGACGCACAATCAGGAACCCTCACAAAACCCCAACAGAAGAAAGGGCGCAAGAGAGAGCCAACGGGATGCGCAAGAAGGGGGGGGTTCTAGCCTCACCACCGGCGGCACCGAGACAAACACGACGGCACTGGAGCTCTAAGGATCCAAAAATCGAACACAGATCGAAAGGCAAGAAGAAGCACCAAATTGTGGGAAACTCACTGTTGTTCGAGATTAAGAAAGAAGAGGGGAGAACCGGCATATGAAGAGGAGGAGGAGGACGTGCGCTGCCGCCGCCAACGGCCGTCGCACATTTTGCTCGAGGCACTCATGCCCGAGTCGCTCACGCCGCAAGCACGGCCGCCATGCCGAAAAACCAGCCGCACGAGAGCTCCTTCCTTCGGAAGGAGATAAGGTCTCCAGACCTTATCCTTCCCCACATCTCAATGGCAAGTGAGCCCCACAAGTTCTTTTCTTTTCCTTTTCTATTTTCTTCTTTTCTCTAATAAGGAAATTCCCAAAAAGCCCTAAAAATTCAACAGAAATCAGATCGATGGAATGGGTTGGTCAATTCTATGTTGAACAAAGTCAACTCTACACAACAATAAACTAGTTCTATACGTGTTAAATTTCTAATCTAGCGCATAATTAGAAAGGAGAGATCTGACTCATTTAAATTGCTTTAATAGTAAACTGGTCAGCACATTTAGGCTGAGGAGCGCACCAGCTGCAGGTTTCTCCACTACTACAAAAAGGTTAATACTGGACGCCTCATCACAGACGGCCAATCAAAACCGTCTGTATTACATTCAATCACAGACGGTTTTGTATTAGAGACTGTAGGACCGGAAAGGCGACTAGAGGGGGGAGTGAATAGGAGCACTATTTATTTTTCGCTTTGCTGATCAGATTCAAACATGATATTGACTCCAATAGCTATGAGAACTATGAAGATCAATATATATAAGCATAGCGGAAGTCTTGAATTGAATCTCCTTCAAATCTCCAAAAGAAATGACCAAAAACACAAAAATCGGCCTAATGAGCAGTCTTGATGAACAAGACTATCGAACAGATGAATAAAGGTTTGTCGTTTCGATTTTCAGACAACCGATGAAAAGATGTCGGCCGTTCAAGATAAACAAGAAAATCAAAGAATGAACAAGAAATGACTGAAAAACGAAAAACAAAAATCGATGTAACTTTTGATCCGCTGGCCAAACTCCACCAAATTTGAAACACATCTTCCTAATGATGTCGAACCTATTCCAAGCAACGATCGTCCAGATCTACGCCAAAGTTTTGATCTTTTTCCAATTTATCAAGGAGGGTTCAAACAAGAGCAAAAAGAAAAACTTGATCCAAAACTTGCTCGTGGGAGATTGATGATCTAGATGATCTTAGATATGTTCCCACATGTCCCAAAGAAGGAGTAAGAGGGCACGAAATCAACCAAAAACTACAGGATCAAGGAAGCACTCAAAATCATCAAAATAAGGTGCAAGAACAAGAAAAGAACGAAGAGAGCTCATCTCAAAGAACTTGCAAGGATTGATTGATGATTGATGATTCGTGGTTCTGACCACTCCCTCAAGGAGGACAAGAGCTCAATCCATGAGCACACACACATTCATCTCTAGAGCCTAAGCCTCTCTTTTCTTCCCTAAACCCTAACACCAAACTAGGGTTTGCAAATGAAGTGCTTGAGCTGCTGTGAACAAAGACCTCTCTATTTATATGAGGCCTAGAGCTTCTAGAAGATTTAACCCTAATGGGCCCCCGTTAGGCCCAATAACAAACGGACACACACGCACGCATTTTAAAGCTACCGTTTTCACTTTTCTTGACCTAATCCACTTCTTGACGCACCATCTTGCACCACGGGTTGGCATTAGGTCACCAAGGCGATATTTGGTGAAATTACCAAAATACCCTTCTCGATCCTTCTCCATGGACCGAGTCCAACTCGTCAAGCAATCGCTTTGCTCGCCACGTAAGTTGATCAACGGCTCTCATCATGTCGGCAAGTCTCCCGTCCAATCCTTCGAACCTCCAAGGCACTTGCACCGACCCCCGCCGCTTGATCCAACCAACAGATCGAATCGCCTGCTCGATCAACCTCGCCCATTCTGCGCCATGCTTGAGTCACCGACCACCCGCATCCATGATCGTTTCCGACCTCAGCTCTCCAAGCTTAGTTCCGATCCTCCTCGCCGCTGACCGTCGTTGACCTCCAAGCCACCGCACAAAGAATAGACCAAGAAATCGCCTCGGGAACAAGTTCTTCACAACTTGACCCACATTAGCTCAAAACATGCAATATGTAACACATATACAAAGATAAACATGGATATGACCTATTCCAAAGCCAAAACTCCAAAATGGCCGACATCTCAACACAATCCAGACAACCGCCGTGTTACCATGCAGACTACCGATCTGCGGTCGCATCAGCTCCAATAATCATGATCGTTCCGATTTCCAATGAAGACTAGAACTCCCAAAACACCTTCTCTCGAATTAAGTTACCGCCATCTACCAATCCAGATAATCATGATCCGGTATTACCGCCACACAACTTAAGGTCAGATTGCTCATGGTCGCATCGCCCTTTAAACGCCGGTTCTTCCGATTATCCCGACACTTTGTCAAACTTTCAAAAACAAGAATTCCAACAAACCTTCAACCAAATTGCCAATTGTAACATCACCTAGGATCATGAGCATATCCTCATGATGTTCACAATCTCCCTTGATGAACACATTGGCAATTTCCAAAAATGAATGTTTTGAGGTTTGAAAGAAAAGGAAAACAGTTTTTCGCACAAAAGCACAACTTGGTCCTAAAAGCAAATGAATGCAAGGAAATGACCAAGTTGGCTTCAAAAAGGCTTCAAAGAAGTGAGATAAGGCAATGAAAGCAAAGAGAGCTTCAAATTCGTAAAATCTCACTCAAGATCCATAAGAAAGAACAAGTGTTCTAATTGACCTTCGTAAAATGCACAGAGAGCATCCAAAACAAAGATTTTTGTCCCATTTTTCTCCCCTTTGACAATGAATTCATCAAGGTGCATGGAGAAGATAGAGCATGAAAGTAATGGAATGGCTGTAATTTTTGTAATTTTTTATTTTTTTTGTTTTGTTTGTAATTTGAGCAAAAGGAGCCATGAAGATTATCCATGAAGACTGTACAAGTATTACACCAAGCCATATTATGTGAAGAAGCTATAATCAAGTATGGCAAAATATGTACAGCAAAGTTAAGGCCAAAATAGCAACAATCTGAGATTAAATGAATTGAAGGCATGACAAGGTACTCAAGATCACAGTTTAACTAACGGTATCCAAAAATGAGTCAGGCCATGTCTATAAGCAAAACGGAGCCAGAATCTAGAAAATGAGTCAATGTTGAGCATTTGAGATCAATTTTGAATCAATTTTCTCAAGCACTTAGAATTTAATACTTTGAGCACTTGCTGAAAATGATTGGTTTTATCTTAGTAAAGCAAGTCATGAATTAGGAGCCATCCACAACTGCCTCCTAAGCTTCAACCAATTGCCAATTTGTTTTCTTAGCATTGTGCTAGATCTCAAGCCTCACTACGACCATCCCAAGCAACAAAAGCTTAAGAGAATAGTTTGGGTCATCCAAAACTCCCCCTGAGTTCATGCCTAGTGCAATGGCAAGCCGCCTCATGAGAAAGAATTGATGAGATCGGTTTTTTACAGCATGTAAAAGCTCATTTTTCATTTGCTTGACTTGAGAATTAGCATAGCTCAATTTAAAACTCGTAATAAGTTCAGGACTCAATTAAGCCTATATGACATGGCATGAATCATAAGAGGGTCACTAAAGCAAAACTAGTCACAAGATCCAACAAGTCATATTATAATTCAGTTTGCACACAGATAATAGAGCTAGCATGACAAAAGCTAAGCTATACATAAAAAGCCACAAAAGACATCTAGCAAGCTAGCACAAGACATGGCAGGGTATAAAGTATGAAAGCATGTCAAACAAGGATAATAATCAAAGCTCCATAAGGTTATATTACAATGCAAGTTGCTGAATTTTAAAATGCATTATGGCACAATGAATGCAAAAAGAGCAAACTCCCCCTCAAAACAGGCCAAGAGGACTAACAACCCCCAATTCTCCCCGCAGAAAGGCAAAACGAGAAGAATCAAGAGCTTTAGTGAAAATATCAGCAACCTGTTGCTTAGACTCAACAAAATGAAGCACAACATCACCCTTCTCAACATGGTCTCTAAGGAAATGGTAACGAATGTCAATATGCTTAGTCCTAGAATGTTGCACTGGGTTTTTTGCAATATTAATGGCGCTAGTGTTGTCACAGAAAAGAGGAACACTACCCAAAAACAACCCATAGTCCCGAAGAGTAGATAAGATCCAGAGAACCTGAGAGCAACTACAGGCTGCAGCTACATACTCGACCTCGGCAGTGGACTGTGCAACAGAGGATTGTTTCCTAGAAGACCACGAGATAAGAGATGTGCCTAAGAAATGACAAGTGCCAGAAGTACTCTTCCTATCTACTCTACACCAAGCAAAATCAGCATCAGAAAATGCCCGAATAGACAGAGCAGAAGAAGAAGAATACCAAAGTCCAAAGTCAAGAGTGTCCTGGAGGTACCTGAATATGCGACGCACTGCTTGACGATGAGAAGCTCGAGGAAGCTCGAAATCGAGCGCATGCACACACAAATAATTGTATGTCCAAATTTCGACGCCGTGGAGGTAGAGGAGGAGCCAATCATGCTACGGTATTCTTCCGTCCACGGGCTCTCCATCCTCATCTGGTCCAAAGATGTTGGTCGTGGCAATGGGAGTAGACATTGGTCATCGCTTCTCATGTCGGGCGACGAAGAAGGTCCTTTGTATACTTACTTTGATGAATGAAGGTGCCTTCTTTCGGCTTGCTTGACTTGAAGACCAAGGAAGAAGGTCAATTCGCCCATCATGCTCATCTCAAACTCCCTGCTCATAGAATCTGAAAATCTAGACACTAAAGCATGAGAGGAACCACCGAATATGATATCATCCACATAAATCTGAACCAATAAGAAGTCACTGCCATGCTTGAGAGTGAACAAGGTTTTATCAACCATTCCCATTTTGAAATCATTACTAAGCAGAAAACTCTTAAGCCTATCATACCAAGCTCTAGGGGCTTGCTTCAGTCCATACAAGGCTTTGGAGAGTTTAAAAACACGGTTTGGGAATTTTGGATTTTCGAAACCAGGTGGTTGCTTGACAAAGACCTCTTCTTCTATGAAACTATTCAGGAAAGCACTTTTGACATCCATTTGAAAAAGGTTGAAGCCCTTAGATGTCGCAAATGCTAGCAAAATACGAATGGCTTCCAATCTAGCTGCAGGAGCAAAAGTCTCTTCAAAGTCTAGCCCTCTACCTGGGAATAACCTTGAGCTACAAGCCTAGCCTTGTTGCGAACTACCAACCCATCCTCACTTTGCTTATTTTTGAAAATCCATTTTGTTCCAATTACATGTTGATTAGGTGGAGGTTCAACTAAGGTCCGATATGGTTTCTTTCAAAATTTTCAAGTTCTTCATGCATGGCATTGACCCAAGAGGCATCGAAAGAGCATGGGTGACATCTCGGGGTTCAAAAGAAGCGACAAAAGCGAGAATGTGCATGAGAATCGAAGAATGAACTCGAGCGAGTGACTCGCTCATGAATATCCCCAATAATCTACTCGTGGATGCTGCCGAATGTGAAGAGGAGCTCTCGTGCGAAGTGGCCTCACCTCACGGGCCGTGGAGGTAGGCACAGAGCCACTTTGATCGTCGGTGAAGGTAGGAAGAGGTCGCTCATCCAAGTCGGTGTAGTAGAAGCAGCTCCCCAACCTCTCGTAAATGGTGGAGGATGGATTGGGTCCTCATCCTCGAGTCATCGTCGACGAAGATGCTTTCTCTAATATCGTAAACCTGTACTGCAAAGATCGGGTCTAGTACTGTGACTAGCCTCATCAAAAGTGACTTCGAAGTCTCAACAATTTTGTTAGTGTCAAAATTAAATACACGATAGCCACGAGAATGAGTAGGATAACCAAGAAATATGCCATCGTAACATCTAGATTCAAATTTATCAAGGTTGCCATGTTTAAGAATGAAGCACTTACAACCAAAAATCTTGAAATGGGAAACTTTGGGCTTATGAGAAAATCTAAGCTCATAGGAAGTCTTACCAATAACAGATCTCAAGAACACCCTATTAGAAATATAACAAGCAAGAAGATAGCCTCATTCAAAACCTCCTAGGTGTGGAATGCTCATCTAGCATGGTCCCGACCATCTCTACAAGGGTCCTATTCTTCCTCTCTACAACACCATTCTCATTGGGAACTCTAGGTGAAGAAAATCGTGCTCTAGCCCCTATCTGAGCAGAAGGTGGCAAAGGAAGAATTCTTGAATTCATGTCCCATTGTCACTCCTAATGGCTCTCAAAGCTCCAGAAGATCAACAAAGAAGTCTAAGGACCAAATCTCTAAAGAAACCAAATGCCTCGCCCTTAGAAACCGTAAAATAAACCCATGAATACCGGAGTAATCATCCACAATCACAAGTACGCACCACTTACCACCAAGCAGACCGACTCTAGAAGGACCAACAGTGTCTAAGTGCAAGAGCCGACCGTCCATCGGTCATCACTAAGGTAAGAGGAGGTTGAGAAGCGTAAACCATCTTACCATGTCTACTGTGGTGTGCACACAAGGTCTCTAATGACCTTGACCTAGGCAAACCTCTAATCAAATCCTTGCATCGACTCTAGTCAAGTGGTGAAACCTATGTGACCAAGCCTACGATGCCACAAAACTAGATCATGAGAAATGTAGCAACAAGACACCTAGGGCTAGAAGCGTAAGAGATACGTAAATTAGCACAAAAGATCCTCTCAAACCTCGAAATCTTAAAAACAAGCTCACTAGAGGAATCTATAACCTCAAGACTCACCACTCTTAAATCTCACCTCTAGACCCTCATCAAGCGCTTGAGAAACGAAGCGATTATACCTCACTTACTTACCAAAGCGACGCCCTTGAGCATGAACTTGTTGTTGACGCCAAGACTGTGCCCTTGGTCGTCACGGTCCCGTAGAAGCATCCCCAAATGTGATCAATTCATTGCCGGATGCACGTGAGGAGGAGAACCATCTAGAATCCCCGGTCATGTGTCGAGAGCACCTGAGTCAACAAGCCATATGTCCTCCTTCCTCGCACGACGGACCTACAAGGCACGAGCAGAAACATCGTGCCTCAAGATCAAGTTAGTGATAAAAGACTTGGGAATCCAAAGATCGAGTCACACGATGCTTAGGCAAAACAAGAGAAGCAAAGAAGAAATGGTTAGGAGCAAAATCATAAGAACACACACGAGAACCACCTAGACCTCTCCGAATCGACCTACCAAAAGGTCGGTACTTCTGCCTAGATGCTACCCGCGGTCTCTCCTCACAAAATCCTAAACCAGAAGGCCGCTTAGAACCACCAAAGGAGTCAAAGAAGTCATCTACTGAACCTAGGCCTATGTCTAGCAGAAAGACAGTCGCCTAGCTCTAGAGACAACAAAGCAGTGAAGGAACCTCTAATGGTTCTCAAGGTACTCATCCTCTCCTTCCTCTCAATCTTGGCTCTACTAAGCGTAACTCAACAATGTGGCCATTCTTCTTCAGAAGGTGCAATGGTACTTGACCTTTGAAGGGTCCGACTGATGAAGTAGAAGCACCTATCTTGCTAGAAGCGGTTTGGGCAAAACCGGTGATTTGAAGACTATCTTGGATGGCTTAGGGGTTCTACCTCAAATGCACCACTCTCAACATCTCTAACAATCTTAGGTGGATGGTTCTTGGTATGCTCTAGGAATCAAATCCTATGCCTCTATTATTCACACTCACCTTAGATTTGTCAAGAATCATGTTGAGGTTCTTCTTCCCACCAATAAATCTCTCAAGAGTCTCTTTAAGGTAGGCATTTCAGGCTTCATTCGCTGATGATCAAGAACCGTCCGATGCCGACGCCGTCGCCTATGAAATATTGAAGACGGAGATAGCACCTACCTCCGCCACTAGAAAAACTTTGTTTATTTATAGGTTTCTACTTTTTTAATCTTTTAGTTTAACGCCACTACTGCTTGGCCATATATATATGAAAAATTCCAAAATGAAAAAAAAGTTTGGAGTGAAGTTACTATATTAATTATATGTTGAATTATTGCTATATATATATATATATATCCGATCTGTGATATATATATTATATATAGTTAAAGCAAATTTTCAAGAAGATTTAAATGACAAAATTGACATATAAACATGTAATTTCTTCATGTCATGTAAGTGTATATACAAGATAAATATACTTGAGAAAAACTATATCACCGACGGTTCCATAATGGAACCGTCGTAGAGCAAATTTATATCACGCATTTGCCCATTATGGAACCGTCAGGATATTATCACCGACGGTTCGTTAATAGAACCGCTCGTGATAAGTCTCTTTATTAGTACGAGCCCACCGCTAGGGTTTGCGCCGCCTAACTCTCGTCACTCCCATTTCGGCTAGGGTTTGCGCCGCTTTAACTCATCAACGCCAAACAGATTTACTTCGTTCCTCCCCACCTCGACACCACCGCCGAACCCGCCGCTGCCGCCGCCAACCCCGTCATCGTCGCCATCGGCCAGACACCATCGCACCGCAGTAAACACTCGACGATAGTAGTGTCTTCGCAGTGTCGTGGTCGTGCCACAACCACGGTGACGCCGCCACCCAAGCCATTGGGCTTGGCCCCGTGTCGCCCACGCCGCCATGGCTTGGTTCTCTGCCGCCGGCCTCCCGGCCGGCCCCAGCCGGTCTTTGCTTTCCCCATCCTCCTCTATTCTCCTCTAGATCTGTTAGCTTAATGTCTTGTGTTGAGTTTGATTTTTATGCTTGAGCCTTAAGTTGTGCCTCGATGTTTGTGTGATTTATGCAAGGCGAAGGAGATGGATGAGGGTTGTGCTGGTGGTGGGGTCGCCACCGTGGTTGCGCTATACTGAGGTATCACCCTACCTTACTCCTTCTCTGTCTCTACCCGCTTGCTCTGTGATGAAAATAGCTAGTGCTCTGTGTGGTGGCCGGGTTTGGTCTTGTCTGCCTTGTCGTTGAACCGCTTCAATGATGTTAATAGTCTTATGTGAAATTGAAGTGATAATTAGTTCATATTAATAGTCCCTTGCTCGTGATGTAATGATGTTAATAGTCTTATGCTGAAATTGAATTGATAATTAGTTCATATTAATAGTCCCTTGCTCGTGATGTAAACTGAGGGCTATTGGTGTATGTGCATTCTATGCATTTTGCTTAGTTCATGCTGTGGGTTCGGATGGGGCTTGATATGTTATGACTTATTGGGTTGTTGATATGTATGAGCTGTTGATATGTTATATTGTTATGACTTATGACTTATTCAGAAGTGTCAAGTGTTGTCTGCTATTGATAGTAGAAACTTGCTTGGTGAACCATGGGCTGTTGATATGTATGATTTGCAAAAATAGATGTATAAAATGTGTGATATGTATGTTATGACTTATTTGTCGATTTGTCATTTTGTCAAGATGTCATTTGTTGCTTCTCGCCATTCATTTCACATTTGTCTCGTAATCGTGTTCATGCAGTCAAATTCTCCTATCTTGCGCCCTAGGTACGCTGCCCTACTGCTCCATTTTATCTCTTCTCTATAAAGTCTCCAAGCAATGGTTGCTTGTGCCTTTTAAACGGCATTATATATATATATATATATATATATATATATATGTATTGTTACGAGTCCCAAGCCACTTTTTGTGAAATTCGTCACGCAAAGTGAGGAAAGATGCCACGACGAGTACCGCTAAGAACCTCATTGAGCCCCGCAAATCGAAGTGGCATCTTGTATTAGCAACCAAGTAATTGGATGTCCCGACGTTGTGCCACTTGTACTTTATATTTGCAAGGACTCAATGAGGTTGTTCTCGTTGTCGCCTCTCTCCTCATGTCATGTGGACGACTTCGAAAGTGGCTAAGGGACTAGGAACAAAGAGAAATATAATATATATATATGATGCCGGTTTTAAAGGTACAAGTAGTCACCGCTGGAGACTTTATAGAGAAGAGTCATCACAGATTTATTTCACCACAAACCGCTCGTGATATATAGATATCACGTATAGTTTGTGGCTGAAACCGCTCGTGATATATAGTCATCACAGACGGTTTGTGGGTGAAACCGTGCGTAGATGCATCATCGATCCATAAACTCGCACGGCCAAGAAACCGTGATACGATGACGCTAACCGCTCGCGCGCTTTTTTTCGTAGTAGTGCTCGTTGAAACGCGTGATGATTAAATCGAGAAACTGTTTCGAAACGGAGATTAAAGCGAGAGAAAAACTATACTGAATTTAAGCAATTTCACTGTTTTTTTCCGCTTCACATAAAGCTAGATACAGTAACACACAGCAGCCCTTGACTGCTGCACTGATCATCGGCCGGCCGAACGCGTTCCCTGGCCGCAGTGGTTGTGGTACGTGCAGCGACCGTTGGTGTAGGACTGCCCCGGCGCTCCGCACTGCCCCGGGCACGCCGGCTGGTTCGGGTTGTAGCCGAGGTACTGCGCGCCGGCGCCGGCGAGCTGCGCGAGCAACAGGGCGTCGACGGCGGCGAGGAAGAGGAGGAAGCTGCTATCGGGCTGGGCCGCCGTACGCACGTAGCATTGCTGTCGGGCTGGGCGTCGGCGTTCGTATATACGCACGGGCGTTTGTCCGGGAGTCGTGTGTGTACAGGAAGGTGGGCGCCGCTTCGTACTCAGCTTACCGTCGGCCTGAATGCCTGATGCCTGATGCCTGATGCAACTTATCAATGGATTAGGCCGAGAGAGGTTTAATTGGGCCGACTCTAAACAAATCATTCCCTGCTTTGCATCTGAGGCGTCCCGGTCTATGTCTACTAGGATGAAAGCAAGCGCTACACCGCACTGCTTAGGTTGTTTTGAACAGTAGAAAAGAATTAAGTTCGTACAAAGACTGTATGATGTATATATGCATAAAACACGATTTGCATAACTGTTTGGTGCGTGGTAATGACCTAAGTCTGAGAACAAAAAAACATGACATAATATCTTTTACAAATGAAAAAACAGACAGCATAAGAAAATCTTAATGTATAATTACATTCAAAGAATAAAAACCAATACACTAGCAATCTGAAAATGAATATAAAACAAACCTCGCTGTTGAAGCTCGACAACATAGGACTCCTCCTTCAATTGAAGTTCGCTGAACACAGCCTTCGTTCTCTTACCTGAAAAATTGAGCTCTTCTGTAAGATAGAGTTTCCTCCGCCAGCACAACAACATGTAAAATGTGGGTAAGGGTCGGTAGTTGGATTTTGGAACTATGAGGCATCACCTTCATACGTTCACTATTCATATCATCTGACTACATCGGCGCCTTTTCATTTCGTATCATTTGACTATATCGTTGCCTTTCCATATAGCCATGTATTCTACACAACTGTTTGAGTATTCAGCTTTGTAAAGAAACTTTAGTTTAGATTGTCTGCTTGTACTTGCAAGAATTCTGGTGAGCTAATAAGTCTCGACACTCGTCTGACAAATCCAGCATTCTTACCAAATAGAAGGTTCTAAAAGGAGAGTGGTAAGAATTCTTCCATAACTTTTTGATATGAAACAAAAGGCTAACTAAGTTGAATATACCAGAACAGACGGAGTAAATTTTGCAGATCAAACAGTTCGAGTAGTAATTGCCACTTTCTGTTTGGAATATGCTATTATGTGAGAGCTTAGAATTACCAATTAGCTAGAATTACAGTTAAACTGTAATTGCTAACTAATTGGAAACAGTTCGAGTAGTAATTACCACTTTCTGTTTCGCTTGAGGAGCGCTTTGGTCACCACGGACCTCATCCCGTGGAGGCCACGCTTGGCGCCGTTTCCTCTGTCCGTCGGTGCTATCGCGGCTTCTCCCTCCGTCGTTTCAAGCGGAGGAGGGAGCGCTGGCGCCTCGCTGGGTTCGGAGCCGGACGATCTAAAAGGGCTGCTCATGGCTCACAGTGAGGGCAACCTAGCCGGCGGGGGTGCTACTTCCAAGGGCGTCAATCATAGAATGTGTGAAGGGTGTGGTGGGCGCGGGCGCGGCCGGCAAGCACGGCGAGGGTCCCGTCTTTGGCCAGCGGGACCGTAGCCGCCCGTTCCCCACCGACCGCTCCCCACTCCGATTCATTTTACCGAATAACCGAATAAACCGAACTGATTTAATTCAGTAAATTATGCTCGATTTTTTTTAATATTTTGGTTAATTCGATTGCTAACCCTCGTAATCCGAAATAATTTTTTACCAAATAAACCGAAAGCCGACCCCTACTCATGGCTTGAGTGCTACTGACTGTATTGTAGCTAGGTGGCTTTATTTGTTGGTATTTGATCCTATGAACACTTAGATTTTGAGCACACTTGTGTTAAGCAACTACATACCTTTAAAAAACGGGAAGGGTGCGCCTTCACCATCACATTGTCTTCAGGAAATTTCAACGCCACAATCAACGATGTATAAGACATATTTGGAACGCAGGAATTTCACATGCATTTTACAAAAAATTTACCAGAAACACTTTGATTCCTTTGGGAGAAATTCCCATGTTCCAAAATAGGGCCATATATAGAGTTTTGAGTTATGAGTAGGGATGGCAATCGGCCCCATTTTCCGTTCCCCGACGGGGAATTCACCCATTAGGGGCCGGGGTTAAGGCTATTTCTTTCCTTACGGGGATACTAATATAAAAATACAATTCATCATCGGGTGAAGCGGGGCCGGAGCCATTCCCCTACTCTCCATCCCCGCTACCCGTATGGGTCCCCGATAACCCTATGACGTGTGGGCCACTAGCCCACTATCAAGACAGCCTCATCTCCGTGAAGTCGAATTAGGACTCAGAACCCTAGCAAGAATAAAGATCCCATTAGGCGCCTTCCCCACCCCCCTTCGGCCTTCGACCTTCCCCATTCCCAACCGCCGCCCCCAAATCCCCAATTCCCCATCAGCACCTCAGATCCCTCTGTTCTCTCCGCCTGGCCCTCCTCACGGTCCATGTTCTCCGTGATCCCAGAGTTCCTCCTCACCCCACGCTCAGATCCGGCAGCCTCCATTGCTACACCATTCTCTGTTTCACGCCACTTCATCCGCCCTTCAGGCTTTGGTCCTCCCCAACATCCGACACCAGCCTCCTCCCCAACAGCCGAGAGCCAACACCGACACCAACCTCCTCCAGTCCTCCTCCCCAATAGCCGGCGCCGGCCTCCTCCTCCCCAACAGCCGACGCGACGATGGTCTCTTCCTCCTCTGGTTAGTCAACCACTCATCCACTCATATCCAAATTGATGGCTTAGATACTTCTGTTGTTAGATTGACGGCTTAGATACTTCTGGTAGATTGATGGACTACTGATAGAATGTAGATTGATTGCTTAGATACTTCTATTGGTGTCACTACTACGTAAAAGGCCTTCTGCATTTCGCAAAAACGCCATCACAGCACGGTTCCGTGAGCCGCCCGAGTTTATGGGTCAAGAATGCTAATGGTCATCACGACGGTTCTCGAACCGCTCGTAATACATACTATCACGCATTTGCTCAGATGCAACCGCTCGTGATAGTCGATTACCACGCACGGCTCAGAGATAAAACCGCTCGTGATAGGATCACCACGCACGGCCTCGAGATAAAACCGCTCGCGTGATATTTCACTACCACGCACGGTTCGAGATAAAACCGCTCGTGATAAGTCGATTACCACGCACGGTCCGTAGATAAAACCGTCGGATATTCGACTACCACTGCACGGTCCGTAGATAAAACCGTCGTGATAGATTGACTACAGACGGTCAGATATGAAACCGCTCGTGATAGTTCACTATCACGCACGGTTTCATATACGCATCGCTCAGTGGTAGTCGACTATCACTGACGGTTTCATCTACATGCACTGCCTGTGGTAGTCTTTGCATTGCTTAATCTATTTCGCTTATTGGCTAGCCTCAAGAAATGCTAGCCATGCCCTCTCAAACAAGCACATCCAATTCTCATTCATTTCGTAGCACATCAAAATTGCATTCATTTCGTAAACAAGCACACATCCAATTCACAAATCAATTAACTAAAATTAACCATTAATGTACATTAATTTACACACATGTACCATTATGTTCAATCTATCTCAATCAAGTTCAATCTGCTACATCGTGGAAACTCCCATTTGGATTTATGACCGTCTGCTCAGAATGCCGCAAGGTGTGATCGAATTTTTATGAGCTCACTGCTCCAACGCAGCCAAGGCGATGTTTGCAACCCGTCGATATGAAGGTTAAATTCGGGCTTATATAAATTGGTAAGTATATATGAAATAATTGTTGAAAGATTGACAAACCCGAGGATCATTGGTGATCGCGAACCGATTTAGTAGTTGCATGTTGTGGCAAACATAGTATCCACAGACGCTATGTCTTGGCTGCCGGTGGCACCGCAAAAATAGAATTGGTTAGTTCAAGAGGCATTGCTACGAAGTGTTATATAGGATTAATGTGTACTAGCTAGCAAGTACCGGAATGTTTGATCATGTTGCGGCATTCTTCCCTTGATATTCCATCCTCTAGCATGTAACACGTCGAACACCCCACGTGACTCCAAGAAGTTAGCCTTAGCCATTGCAAAGGAAGGAAAGACTACAATAGAGTTTCTATGGAGGAAATGTGTTTACCGATGATTAAACTCCTGATAGTCGTGAAGTTGTGATCGCCCTCTCAGAGGAAATCTAGGTATATTACGATTTCGCTTTTGGTATAATTACAATTAGAATCCAATGGAACCTACATGTATGTCAAGATGGTCATTAAACCTAAGTTCGTGTTGCTTATAAAGTACAAATCAACATTATATAGCCAAGAGTGCAACACTACTTACTTCGTTGTAGGGCAAAAGTATGAATTCCTTGTTGCGTGAGCCATGAAAAATCTATAACGTAATTCTCGATTTAATGTTGCATTCGCCGTGATGCTTTGCTCGAGACAACGTGGGTCGAGGAAACCTACCGGTGATTTCTTCTTTCGCTTCACGATCATGTATCTATTATATAAAAGCTAGGAGTTATATATAACATTTATCGATATTACACCTAACATTGACCGTGATTGTACACACTTACAAGTTGTCCAAAGATTGTATGATTGAGACGCCGAGCTCGCCGAGGTTGAAGAGACAGTAACAAGTCGTCGAAGGTCACCGTGAAGACAGCTGCCTTGATACACGTGGTTAAAATGATGCTCCTTGAACTTGACGGTGACACCCGAGCATCGTTGATCAACCGCTTGTTGGACTGCTCCATGTACCATGCATGCAATTCCGCAATCCAAATTCTAGGGTAGGGCCGTTTAACTTCTCGAGCAACGGCTCGCCGCTTGTATTTCCGCCAACGCAAGAAGGGGATATCGAGAAGACTCGATCGCCTTCGATTTGCCCTTGCCCTTGCCGCCTCGCTTTGTATAGGTCGACTTCACAAGAGTCAATCGAGCACGAGGTGTAGACGCATGTGATGCAAATGGGCCCTTGCCATGTCGCAGTAGGTAGCTTGTGCGCCAAGTCCCGTGGACTTGATGCCGCTGGCAGACATTCCCGTGAAGTTGACACCGAGCAGTAGCTCCGTGCAGATGTCCTCCTTGGGCCATCGGATGAATGTTCCAACGGCTTGCCCTAGAGTCATGACCTCATCGCTTTGGGGAATTTTCACGGACGGCCTCAAATTGGCACAAACACCGCCCACATTCACTTTTATAAACCCGAGCTAGATTTGCACCGTGCACCAAAGCTCCGACATCGATGGATACACCGCCCCAAGCAAAGATCTAGGGCAACAGAGACATATCTCACTTGAGCTTGCACTTCAGAGCCACCCACGCATATAACGGTATAAAATTAGCTACTCCAACAAAGCTTATGAATGGATTGAGCATTCCGAGATAATAATTATTACCGGATGTCATCGACGAAAATCTGCCATCACCTATTGTGGTAGGGTTAGGTTGGACGCCAGCCTACTCTGGATGTTTGGGGGCTAGCTAGCGGTATAGTAGGGCAGGGGGCTTCCAACCGACTTGGCATTTGCAATCCCTAATCCTTTCCTCAAAAGTCTTTGTCGCTTTTGCTCGAACGCATCTAATCCTTTCCTCAAAGGATTGATCGATTTTTTCACCGACCTCCGCCCGATTTTTTTAGTGAGCTCATCTCGAGGGATGCACGAAGATCCTCTCGTAGCTTTGCATCGTGCTTGGCTTTGGCTCTCCTCCTACTCCCAGACGATCCTCTCGTCCGCTTGGAACCATTGTTCCCATGTAACAAAAACACACTCTCGTGCGTAATCTCGGATGCTCATCGCTTCCTAGGGCCGCAGAGAGTATATCTTTCTCCCTATCTCGCTCGAATGAGCCTTGGGAAGATTGTGCACTCGGCGTATATCGCAATATAGCCCGACATGTCATTTCACTTCCTATGAAGTTATGGAGTAATTACAAACTAGGTAGTTCGACATCTTACCAGCGCTGGGACACTTCCGGTCTTCGGTTTGGAAAGTACACTTCGAGAGGCCTAATAGCTAACTCGCAAATAACCACCGTCGGCGCCAAGACATCGCTGATCTCGAAATAGCAGGAGAGATTCAAACCGCTGTTCGCTGTTCCTCGATCCCTCCATATCGGGCTTTACCCGCATACCCAGCCGTGCCGAAGTCCGTGGGGGTGCTTGTTCCTCGATCCTCCATACTCTTAAATTCATCTCGTCGCCTTCTTCGCCACAAACTCGCCCAGACTCTTCCAACAATAGATACTTGTGGAAGGGCGGCTTCAGATCCTTCTCCACGTAGTTCTTGACAAGCGTGTTTTGACGTTCTTCCACGCTTTGCACGCTTGTAGCAACGCGCGTCGTCAAGACGGAGTCCGTGAGTTCTACCGATCTCGAACGATGCAAGAATTTCCGCCAAGACAAAGTTAGCTTTCAATGGTCCGCACCACCTTCCACTTAATCGTAGGTGATCTTGACCTGCTCCTCGCAACTATTCCACCATTCTTCGAATGCTACACGCTTCGGCGAGGATTGATAGGGTCCCTGATCGATCGACTCCGTGATGGTAAATCGCCCGTGGGCCTTTTCGATATTCCTCTTCTTCTACCATGTTGGATATTGTTCCAGAGGATGGTGCATCATCGACACATGAGGCGCTACCGACTGTAATGAGCTAAGACATCTTCACAAGAAATAGAACATCATGTGAACAAATGAAATCAAGATAAAGCTAAGATTTAACATTTTGATATAGCTATCGATGTAGAGTAAGCATTCCAATTAGAGCTCAAGTACAAACCCGATTATCAAAACAATTTCAAGACAAGACTATTATCATCACAGAGCATTCATCTCAAGCCCAACACACCACATTGCAATGTATTCCAAAGAGCAAGATCAAAACAAATACCATATGAATAATCGACTAGAACAAATACAAATTCCTAAAACAAGTACAATTATCATGAAGGACCATGACAGATTATTGATAGAAATAGTTAGGAAAGGGCATGGGGTCGATCAGAACCCTAAGCATTGGTTACCTTTGGGGCCGAGGAGAAGGACGAGCAGGAGCAAGACGTGAGCAAAGCAGGCGAAGGCCAAGGGGAGGCGCCACTGCCTGGGGAGGGAGGAGGCGGCGGGCTCTGGCGGGTCAGAGGAGGAGGCTCGGCGGGTCGGGGAGGCGCCACGGCCGAGGAGGAGGCGGCCGACGGATCGGGAGGAGAAGCGCCTGGCTCGAGGAGGCGGGCCGAGACGGTGGCGACTGCTCTGGGAGGAGGAGCGAGAGGAGTTGAGAAACTTAATCGCTTGAGAGTGGCGGAGCGCAAACCCTAGCTAGAGTCCTAATGTAAATAGATGGATATCACGACGGTTCTAAATTAGAACCGCTCAGGATATTACTATCACAAATGGTTCTAAATTAGAACTGCTCAGGATATACACTATCACGGCCGGTTCTAACTTAGAACCGCTCGTGATATGTGATGTATCACGCACGGTTTTAATAAACAACCGCTCGTGATATTGATGAATCGCTGCACGGTTTTAATAAACAACCGCTCGTGATATGTGATTATCACGCATGCTTCTAATTTAGAACCGCTCGTGATAGTGTATATGACGGTTCTAAGTTAGAACCGCTCGTGATATATGATGTATCATGCACGGTGTTAATAAACAACCATCTGTGATATATATGTAGCATGCACGATTTGATAAACAATCGCCTCGTGATATACATGTGAGACGATTCGTAGTTCAAACCGCTCGTGATATTATTTTGTATTGGTTAATATCTAGATCGTTTCGCTTATTGGCTAGCCTCGTGAAATGCTAGCCATGCCCTCTCAAACAAGCGTAAAAGACAACAAGTACATGTATATACATCCAATTCACATTCATTTGAGAAACAATCACATCCATTTCACAAGACAAATCAATTAATTAACTCAAATGAACTAAAATTAACCATGATCATCGTAATGTATATAGTACATATACACACATTGTTCAATTAATCTTTAAAAATTAGCCCTTCATGATGATCGACGCAGATGTAGCTAGTTTCGCCATGTTCTTCTTCCTCGACCCTTATGCCGCTTCCGAAAGGAGGCAACTCGTCAAATTGATTGTATTCTTCCTCGCCCACTACATTCTCAACTCCGACAATCCTCCTTTTTCCATGAAGAACTACGTGGCGCTTCTTATTTGCCGGTCGGTAACATAGAAGACTTGAACAACTTGGTTAGCCAAGACGAACGGTTCGCCTTTTGTATCCGACACGCTCGAGGTCCACGGTAGTGACGCCGCATTTGTCGACCTTCACCGTGGGAGATGGACCCAACGGCACCGAAATAGGGGATCTTGAAAAGCACGAGTCGAGCTCCCATATCTCCTCTATTTGCCCATAGTAGAGCTCCTCACCCCATCGGATCGAATGCATCTATGCGACACCGCTGCTCGTTAGTGCTTTTATATCCCGAGCTGCAGATAGAATGTGTACCCATTTATGTCGATCCTCGCCATGTTACAACCAGAATGTTGGCCTTTTGCCAACCATGTCAAGATATCACTTGACGAGCTCCTAGCAAGTCGCTTCCTTCAACCATTGGTTGAACCGCTCATTGTGTTGTCTCGTGATCCAAACATCCGCCGCAGCGGATTCTCGCTGTCAAGCACGCCCCAGCCGGTCGATATACGGGACACTTCACCATGTGTTGCAAGACGCTGAAATGGGCTTGAGCATACGATCCATATTTGGAGTGATTGCTTTCCTTCCGATGGTCCCGATACCTCGAGCCTCCCTCATGGCGAGATCGAGGCACACCCATCGGCTCGACTCGAGCCATGTAATCGAGGCGTAACTCAATGACCTCTTCGCTTGCATAACCTTCGACGATGCCGCCTCGCCGAGATCGATTTCGACATATGACTTGAGAATTCCCATGAACCTCTCGAACGGGTACATGCTACGAGGAACACGGGCCCGCACATCTTTATCTCCTCACAATATGAACAATGAGATGGACCATGATATCGAAAAACGACGGAGGGAAATACATCTCAAGATCACATAGTGTCGTCACCACCTCGCCCCGCAGAGCATCTAGTCCTTCGAGATCGATGACCTTCTCGAGCAATTGTGTTAAAAAATAACACAAACCTCATGATTGTCTCTGACCTTGATCGCAAAATACTTCTAATTGCAACAGGAGCATTTGTGTCATCAACACATGACAATCATGAGACTTCATGCCAATTAACTTCAAATCTTTTATCGAAACAAGTTTCTTCATGTTGGCGAGTAACCGGACGGAACTTTCACGCCATGCAAGCACCGCACGCTCGGTTCTTCGCCTTGGACAGAGTGTAACAAGTGGGGAAGGTACGCTCGTTCTTTATCGGTCCTTGTTGGTGCTAACTCAGTCCGATGTCCATATCAACCAAGTCAAGCCGCATGCTGACACCATCTTTTGTTTTGTCATTTAATGTTCAAGAAGAGACCAATCAAGTCGCCACATACATTCTTTTCTACATGCATGACGCCGATGCAAAGGGCTAACTTCTAGGTGCTCCCAATAAGGTAAGTCCCAAAATATTGATCTCTTCTTCCACATGTTCTTCTTACTTGTCCTCGATTTACATCCCTTTCCAAGCACAACATCTAAATCCTTAACCATATCATAGACCTCTTTTCCGCTTAAATGCTTTGGAGTGAATTGTCCTCCTTCTCTCCGTCAATTGTTTCTTCATCCTGCGGTATGGGTGAGCCCTCAAGGAACCTACGATGACGCATGTACACGGTTTTTGCGAGTGATTCAGCCACACACACCGGGTATCATCTAAGCAAAGGAGTATGTGCTTTGGCCCCTTTTGTACTCGCCCGACAGATTAGCAAGGCGCAGATAATCATTTATGGTGCGTAACAACAAGGAACGAAGTGAAGTCTCTCGCTTGTACGCATCCCATACATGCATTCTTCAATCCACAAGATTTTTAGATCTTCCATCAATGGTGCTAGGTACACATCAATATCATTCCTGTGTTGCTTCGCCCTTGGATAAGTATCGACAACAAAATATACTTCCGCTTCATACACAACCAAGGAGGAAGGTTGTAGATACAGAGCGCCACGGCCAAGTGCTATGTCGGCCGCTTCATATTACCGAAAGGATTCATTCCATCTCGACTCAATCCAAACCTTATATTCCTTGTTCCGCACCAAGTCCGCAAACCTCCTATCGATGTTTCTCCACCGGGCGGAATCAGCAGGTGTCTTAACTTTCCGTCATTCTTACGCCTCTCGAAAGTGCCAATACAGCAGCTTTTGCATTCTTTGGGTTCGCAAAACCGCTTCAAACGGGAATTACAGAAGATACCACGCCACCTTAGCAGAGGTCCTTTCTTCACCTCGATTCCCTCGCCGTCATCCGATTGTTTACGCTTGTATCGGGATGCGCTGCACACCGACATACATGCATGTTTGTATACTCGTTACGGTAGAAGATACAATGCTCGGACATGCATGTATTCTTTCTACTTCCATTCCCAATGGACAAAGAACCTTTTGGCTTTGTAGGTGGTTTTGGGCAACTCATTTCTCCTAAGCATGTCCGCTAAGAGACCTAACAAATTGCGTGAAACTCTTGTCTGACCAACCGCTGCTTGCCTTCAATTTCAGTAGCTTTAACACGGATGACAACCTTGTGTATTCCGACTTGCACCGGAACAAAGGTTTCTCCGAGTCCTCCATCACGCCGAATTGAACATACCCTCTCATCACAGCTTCTTTCGTGATCACGAAGCATCCGATCTAGATTGTCATCGTAGCCTATCCGAATCGGAACCACAATCGACATTCGGCAAGATATCGTTGACTTCAGATAATATGCATATCGTTGACTTCAGATAATATGCTCTTCACCGTGATCGTCCAACATGTATAACCCTTTTTGAAACCCTTCAATCAAGTGTGCTTCGACCAAGCGCTTATTGTTAAACATCTTCGATTCTCGCAAATAATGCATGGACAAGACATATATTCCGCCTTATTCAACATATCCTCATCGGCAACTCTTGTAAAAGGCATACGCCATTAATGTACTCTTCACTCACACGGTTCTCAAGTACATCCAAATTTCGGTCCATCACACGGTTCAGATTGAAAACCCCGAAAATAAATAAAAGGGTGATGACTTTCAAAGCGTATTTTCCGAGGCTTAATTATAATTTTTTCATTTTTACATTTTTTCGGATTTTATTAACTTACATGTGGGCCCTACTTGTCGCTGACTCATTTTTTATTTCATGATTTTATTTATAAAATCTATGGCGGTCCCACATGTCATAGACTCGTTAGTTTATTAACTAAATGATTAAAAACAAGAGGATTAATTAATTTGAAGCTCAAATCGGGCTTAGGGTGACATCGCATTGCTATATAGTCGCGGCTCTCGCCCTAAGGTCTCGCCGAGGCGAACCGACCAGACGATGTCCCATGAGGCGCTCGAACTAGCGATTTCTACAGAACGTCAAACTACTCAAATTAAAGGATGCTTATGCTTCAAAGATCTCACCGATCACTAGGAAGGTGTCAATGAAAGTCGGGAAGGTCCAAGGCGCTACTGGTCGCCGATCGGTGAACAGAGGCGACGGCAAGCAAGCTCCTACGACAATATACAACCGAAATGGACCAGCCGCCAATGAGGTGAGGCGATGTACTCAAACCGCACGAACGGCGATGGACCTATCAGAAGCGCCTAGAGATATGGAGATCAAGAAGACTATATCTGCTTTTGGCCGGGAGGCGAGCTATATATATACGCTCGTGGTGAGTTAATTATCACGACGGTTTTTAAAAACCCGCTCGTGATATTGGGCAATATCACGACGGTTCATGTTTGGAACCGTCGTGAAGTATCACGATGGTTCTAAACAAACCGCTCAGTGATATTGTAATATCACAGACGGTTCATGTTTGGAACCGCTCGTGAAGTATCACAGACGGTTTAAATATGAACCGCTCGTGATATGACATCTTCACTGCAGCGGCTTTTAGCGCGAGAATAACACGCATTTGGGTAACAAAACCGCTCGAGATTAGGTTTTATATGACGGTTTCGATGAACCGCTCGTGATCAAAGGCCCAAGATAGCATTTCTGTAGTAGTGTGTATATCAGTATATGAGCTTAGATACATATCCATCCATGATTTTGTGCTCAGCCAGATAGGATGCAAAAGAATATTGTTGGAATTCTTCATTTGGAATACTGATAAGCACTGTTTAAATTATTTGGAACACTGATTTTGTCGTCTTTGTGTGTGTCTGTGTAGGAGAGGTTGGGGATCCAATTTTCGGGTCTGGGTACCAATGGGGCCCCGATAACCCGATGGGGGCAGGGAACGGGGAGAATTGCACCCTGAGGACGGAGAACTAGGATTTTTTCTTTTCTCGGGGGACAGGAATGTTCCACCACTCCACTCTCCGCCGGGGAATGGCTCGTTGCCATCCCTATATACGAGTACTATGTCCCAACACAGCAACACTTGCCCAGGGTTGATCGACATAGAAGGAAACGTGGACAGATTAACTGAAACAGTTCCCCACATATGCATGCATGATTGCATGGTCGGCCCAAGATGGAAGTGCAAATGTTAGCCACTTAGCCAGCCATCGTATACACACATTCCTTTCTAGGGGAAGGTCGAGTCCGTAGCTTTACAATACGCACACATATATACGGCTGCAGAATTACAGATGCCGAAATTAAGCACAAATCGCAAATCAAGAATGTGCGTATGTATCTATCGGGTACATACATGCATACATTCATAAATACATACGCACGTACATACATACATACACGCACATGTTGAAGTGCGTCATGATTAAATCGAGAAACTTTTATTTTGAAACGGGGATTAAATCAAGAAACCTTATAGACTAGAGATAAGCACTCGCACATTAAACTCAAACACATGGCAGGCCGCTCCAGCTATATCTGCTAGCTTGAGCCGGACCGACCAGCCGGCCGACCGCGTTCAGTGCTGGCCGCAGTGGCTCAGGTACGTGCAGTGGTTGTTGGTGTAGGCCTGCCCCTGCGCTCCGCACTGCCCTGGGCACGCCGGTTGGCCCGGGGTGTAGCTGAGGTACTGTGCGCCGGCGCCGGCGAGCTGCGCGAGGAACAGAGCGGCGACGGCGGCGAGGACAAGGAGAAAGCTGCAGGCCGTCGTCGGCGCGAGCCTGCTCTCCCCCATCCTCCTACGCTCGCGTGTTAGCTAGCTAGGTAGGTAGCTTCCTGTGTGTCAACTTTGGTGGCGTGTGTTGATGTGGGCGCGGCTAAGGCTGGCTTATAAGGTGGGGAGATCGAAGGCGACCGGCTACCTAGCAGCCGGCTGTTCGCGTCGATCATCGCGTGCCGCCGGCCGGCAGCGTGTGCTGGCGCTGCAATAATGCGTTGCGCGCCGCCGTACGCGCGTAGCATTGCTGTCGAGCTGGGCGTCGGCGTTCGTATATACTCACGGGCGTTTGTCCGGGAGCCGTGCGTGTGTGTACAGGAAGGTGGGCGCCGCTGCGTACTAGACCTCTTGACTTGTTCTACGTACCTACCTGCCTCTTCTTGATTTTTTCTACCGACCGTCGGCCTGAACGCCTGATGCAACTTATCAATCGACTAGGCCGAGAGAGTTTAATTGAGCCAACTCAAACAAATCATCCCCTGCTTTGCCAGCCACCGATCTTAGGCGCCCCCGTCTATGTCTACGAGACACCTGTCCGCGATATTTAGGAGCGAAAAAAGTTACGATGAAGAATTGAATTGGAACACCGACGAAGAATGAGTGTATTGATAGACAAGTTTTGTGCGGATAAAGGATGTAGCATCTATGTATTAGACGGGTGGACTATTGTATTGGGAAAGAGCAAATGTAAGCGATCTATATACACGTACATAAAAGTCAAGTATGAAACAGATCTGTATCAGCATAATATAGGCACGTAAGAATGCAGTAGTAATTAATGACACATATTGGCTGATCCTATTTTAACATGTCACCGAGAATGATGCAATGTATAATATGAAACAATCAAGCAGGAACGAATTCAGAGAACTCATGAAGAGGCAACATAAGAAACGATAGACGCTTTGCGGATTATCAGCAAGAGTGTTCGAGATTAGTCAAAGGAGAGTGTGTACAGCTGAGGTGGCAAGTAGAATGTACTGTCGAGCTGTTTGTAGGCAGCAGCATGTAACTATATACATAATACATAGTTGGATTGAACTAACACAAAGCAGCTAACATTGATGATATCGATAGGCAGGTTACGATAGAGTTGGGCGCAACAGGTGGAAAGCAAAAATGTGTCACATCAGGAGGTGTCGTAGAAGATGCTGCAGAAAGAACACGATTTACCTGGGTTAGTTAAATATGATTGTCAACAAAATTGGGGTGGATCTCTAGTGTAGAGTAGAGATAAGGCAATGTTAAGACATTTGATTAAATGTAGAGTAGCAGCCATATGGCGGCATGATATTTTATACATAAAGAAGAATATGCATGACCTGTTTTTATAATAGACTATGAGAAATGTACCTCCCTCCACTACGGGAGAACGCAGATTTGCCGAGTGCCGCCAGCTTTGCCGAAAGTGCCAAAAATCGCACTCTGGCGAAGCCACTTTGCCGAGTGTTGGGTCGGGTGGCACTCTAAGAAGAGTGGCTTTGCCGAGTGCCTCAGAGTGCCCTAAGACTCTAAGAAGGGCAAGACTCTAAAAAGCCCCTCTTGCCGAGTGCAACACTCTGCAAAGAGTGCACTCGCAAAAAAATGGCCCTTGACGCCGAGCCCGCCCACGCCACAAATTTTTTAAAATTTTTGCCGAGGGTCGCCCTCGACTCTAAGAAAGAGGTCCTTTGCCGAGTGCCACCCTGACTCGTAAAGATCCTTTTTGCCGAGTGCCACTCGCACTCTAGAAGATCTTTGCTGAGTCCAGGCCTAAGACTCTAACAAATTTTTTTTTTGGTTTTTGACCCATTTTTTGTGAGGCCTTCCACATTATTTAAAACTCCATGTTCAATTTGGGACAATTTTGACTTTTGATGTTTAAAACCTGCACATCTTCACATGCACATCACATGGAGATGTCCGGGTTTTAGGCATCCGACGCCGCAACTTGCTCAAACCTTCTCAATTTTTACCATAGACTCTATATGTATAACACGACACCTCGACAAGTTTCATATTTTCGACTTCGCTCGATTTTATATAATTTAAATACACTTTTCCCGCAGTACTCGTCATGTTACGCCAACAAGATGCTCGAATTTCATGTGAGTTCTCGGATACGCCTCAACATACACCAAATATCATGAATATCATTTTTGAATGACCAAATTCGATTATTCCATGCACCGCAGCTCAAATTTGAAATATTCCATAAAATTCAACTAAACAAAAAACTAACGAATATAGAAAAAAGTCAAAATTGTCCCAAATTTGAACATGGAGTTTTAAATAATATATTAAGGCTGCAAAAAATAATGGGGCAAAAAACAAAAACAAAAATTGCCGAGCGCCATTACCAAGACTCGACAAAGAGAATTTTGCCGAGTGCCGTGAAGTGGCACTCTAAGAAAGAAATTTTTTAAAAAAAGTTTTGCCGAGTGTCGCCTACCAAAGACTCCCAAGAAGGGAAACCCTAACTAAATGTAAGGGCCCACACACTCACTCACTCCACACAACACACGACGACGACGACAAGACGACGACGCGCCATTGCCTGGCTGCTGCTGCCATTGGCTACCACTCGCTACCATCCTCGCTTCTGATGCCACACTTGCCTCGCCTCGATCATACCAAGGCTGCCCGCCTGGCTCATAGGCATCTCGATCATTCCGGCCACGCCTTTCACCAAGGCCGATCAAGGCCTCGCCTCACTAAGACCAAGGCTCCTACCTCATGGCCGCCATTACCTAATTCCGGTTGTTTGCAAATGTAGGTATTTTTTTTGCAAATGTAGGCATTTTTTTTCTAGGGTTGCATTTACCTTAGAAAAGAAAAGGAGTTAGCAACATGTACAGATGTACTATCAAGCTGTGATGATGTGTTAGACCTAAGTAGCTAGCGTGGTAATATAATGGATGTCTTAGCCAAAGTGTCTTTCATTTTTGGGAAGCATTATCTTGTGCGAAACATAGTTTGCAAAATTGCACCATATTATGGGGATGCTATTATACTTGAATGGTTTAATTTAGATATCGTGTATACCGTGGAAGAAATTTCTATATGCGCAAAATTCAAATTCATGCATGGGGTTGTATGTCAACAATAAGCAATTTTAATTTTTGTCATATTGGCATGTGTCAAGCACAATTCAATACTAAGAACACACTCTAAAAAGTATTCCTTCTGTTTAAGAATATATGACGTTTTGGATATTGACACGGTTTGCACATGATGGAGGTTGATGACAATGAGCGATTATGATAGACATAAAGTGAACGGTTGAGATGAAATTTGTGGTGGACTAAAAGATCATTCTTTTATTATTTGGTGATTTTGTTATACACATGGGTGAACGGTTTGGATTTATATGAAGTGAACGAGATAAGATTGCAGGTGGGTTATTTGATGATTTTTTTATGGCCGAATGGCAATTATTTTATGGTTAAAAGTTTCAATTGCATGAAAATTCGGAATGTTGCCTGCATATCTAGCTTGGTAGTACATATCTAGTCCTCGCAGACCCTTAGTCAGCTTTTAAATGCATATCTAGCTTGGTCAGAATCGATGGTTATATTACTCGCTATGTGTATATGCTAGAGGATGGATAACCGTGAGTGGATGTACACGGGACGCCCAAGTCAGGCTCAAATCACCCGTGAATGGATGGATAAGACCGAGAAATTCTTGGACCATGCATTTAAGGCAGCTAAGGGAGCGAGAGACACGCTCGTCCTCGCAGCCCAATGTGAAAACAAGAAAAGAAAAAACAAGGAAGTCATGGTGAAAAGATCTTTGCAAGTATGGATTTATGCCAAACTATACCCGTGGGTGTCCCATGGTGAAGCCTATCGCCCTAGAGAGGAGGCCGTGAGACGACGCTGGAGGCATTTGACGGTGACGGGGTACCGGATGGTTAGGTGACTATGAGGATGCGACGCTTATTTAACGGCCTACGGAGGACGAAAGCAGAGGATGAGGAGGAGGAGCGAGCCAAGCGCTATAGGCGTTCTTGGCCATGTTGGATTCGCATGAAGGTCCTACATGAGAAGACAACGGTTTTCAACTGGATGCCATTGGCCGCCATCAAGTTGAAGTCCCAAAGACAACATGACTCGAGCCCGCTTGATGCTATGATGGCAATTATTGGGGGCCGCTCGAGGGTCATCATCCGCCGAGCAATTTTGTACGAGTCAACGAGACTCCTTTCGCAATCAAGATGCCGTATGAGCAGATACATTGTTGTCAGAAGGGTGCGCCCTATTTAGGGAAGAACACAAGGATGCAAAGTCTTGCCCAAAGTGTAAATCCTCTAGGTATGTGGAGGTAGACAAAGGTGATGGAAAGAAGGAGCAGAATGAGGACATCCCCATGAAAGTCCTAAGACACCTTCCGATCATACCGAGGCTCCAACGGCTATTCATGTCCGAGGAGTCCACGAAACAGATGACATGGCACAAGAATGGCGCTCGATACAATCCTCGACAAGATGGTACATCCAAGCAGATGGTGAAGCATGGAAAAGCTTTAATGGCAACCATCGTGGCAAAGATGAAGAGGCCCGTAATGTACGTGTTGCGCTGGCAACGGATGGGTTCAATCCTTATGGAATGATGTCGGCCCCATACACTTGTTGGCCCGTGTTCGCTATTCCTCAATCTCAGGGCCCTACTTCAACGGCAAAACATATTCTTGACGTTGATAATTCCCGACACCCGGAAACAAAATGGGTGTGTACATGCAAACTGCTTATGATGAATTGATCAAGGCTTGGAATGAAGGCGATGGACTTACGATCGAGCTACAAAGAAGAACTTCGTAATGTATGTTTGGTACCAAGACTCCATGCATGACTTCTGGCGATGGGATATTCGCTACCGGTGTGTCCACGGAAGTTTCCATGCCCAGATGCAAGGCACTCTGATTCATTTGGTTGAAGAAGGGTGGGAAGTTCTCGCTGCTCGACAAGCATCGAGCAGTTCCTCCTCTTGACCATGCATTCAGAGGAGACACCAAGAACTTCACGAAGGTGTCACGGTGACCGACCTCGCACCTCGAAGATGACTAGTGCCCGTGTTCATGCTCGATAGATGCTCTCGTGCTCAAGCAGAAAGATAATCCAAAGAAGGGTAAAAGAAAGAAAGTTAATCCAAAGAAAGATAATCCAAACAAAGATCGCCAGGGCTATGGTGTGGAACATATGTGGACTCATAAGTCGGGATTGGAGAGGCTTCCCTATTTTGATGACCTTCTCCTTCCACATAACATAGATGTAATGCACATCGAGAAGAATGTCGCCAAGCACTTTGGGCAACACTCATGGACATTTCGACAAGACAAAGGACAACCCTAAGGCCGAGTAGACATGGTAACACTATGCATGCATCAAAGTGCAGATGTCGCCTCCAAGAGACGGCAACAAACCATGGAAAAGGCCTAAGGCCGACACGTCTTGGAAAAGAAGCACAGACGGAAGTGATACAATGGATGCAGACGTTAAGTTTCCCGATGGGTTTGCAAATAATCGAGGAGGGAGCGAACCCAAGATCGCCGAGTCTTAGGGATGAAGAGTCATGACTTCCACATATGGATTGAGCGGCTTCTTCCGCCGATGGTTCGAGGCTACGCCCCTAAGCATGTCTCGAAGGTGCTTTGGCAGAGCCGAGCTTTTTCTTCCGCCACTTTGTGCCAAGGAGATATCTCTGAAAGTGGTTGAGGAGTTGGAAAAACGGCACCCGAGTTGCTCAGAAGTTGGAGAAGATCTTTCCACCGGCTTTTTCTTGTCGATGCAACATTTGATTTTGCACCTCTTAACGAGGTACGAATGGGGGCCCGTGCGTAACTGCTGGTGCTATCCAATCGAGAGATGTCTAAAGACTGCTCGCTTAAATGTGGAAACAAAGGCAGATTGAGGCTTCCATAGCAGAGGCATTCATTCGTGAGGAGGTGTCAAACTTCACAACATTGTACTATAGTGAGAAGCTTCCTAGCGCAGTATAACCCACCCCTCGTTACAACGAGGACGAAAATGAATCGACCTCACCTATTCAAAGGGCAACGCGGGAGATCAAGTGGAGCGCCAAAAGAGGTCGACCAATGAAGAGTGGCGCAAGATCATGCTCTACGTGTTGACTAACCTTGACGAAGTCGATAAGTATCGAGGTAAGTTCTCAACGAACTTGTTACATACTCAGAATTTTTTCGTGATCCAACAACCTTGTTGCTTGTCGGTGGCAGGAATTTTTGATCAATATCGCATCTTTCAAGGCCACCTTCCGACCATGAACGAGAGACCCTTCTTCAACATGGTTCGCCCGATTTCATTACATGGTTCCAAAGAAAGGTACCTTGACCAACTTAGGTCGTTTCAATTTTATGTTCCTAGTTGCCTAATTTCATTTCTCTCTTGCTTGAGCTTGCGGTGCCAAAGTGATTTGTCTATAAGTGTCGAATTACGACAAGTGGCCGAGGCTTTGACTATAAGGTCTCGCCATTTAACGCTTATGACGTGAATGGATATCGCTTTCACACAACAAGCTACGAGAAGAGTCGGCCCAATCCAAGGACCACCAATACGGAGTATTTACACCGAGTAGTTACGCCCATGCAGGAGCAGGAGGACTATTATGGCACGCTTGAAGAAATATACGAGCTCAATTCCATGGTGAAAAGCACCTAAGCCACCATATTCAAATGCCTGGTTTGATCCTCGCAGATGTCGAAAAAGTCCCTAAATTTGGGATAGTCGAAACTAGACAGATTCCTTCTATCCAGAGATGATGTCTATATTGTGGCTCAACAAGCCGTGCAAGTTTATTATTGTCCATATGCTTGCAAAACCGACCCACGCCTTCGTGGTTGGTATATTGTGCACAAGGTATCACCACATGGTAAATGTCCTCCCCAAACGATGATGATTACAACTTGAACCCACCCACGATGACGGGAGTTCTATCAACAAGACGAGGGCTACCAGGATGCTTGAGATAGACTTAACCGGAGAGATTGAAATGGAAGTAGACGAGGAATGGGTTGTTGACGAGGAAGTCTGCAGATGAGGTGCATGATCCGAGAGACTTGAAAATGCTTGACGGACTTGTACTTGACAATGATAGCGATGAGGATGAGGTCATTGATTTATTTGGAGGCTCTTGATAGTGATGACGATACCTATCGCCCGGATAATCCCGATCATGAAGAATATTAGAAATACATGTAATACTATGTTATTTTGTAATTACATTTTCTTTATTTTGCATCCCTTGGTAAGTACTTCTCGCTTATCCTGCACTAATCTTGGTTTATTCTTTTTAATTGCGGTGATGGGGCCCACTAGGAGGTGTCACGACTTACTCGAGACCGAGGGACACGCCACCTACCGAGGACACTGAGGCGGAGACGCCGAGAGGCAGAGGAGGTCGAGGGGCAGGCTCAAAGTGAGCCGCCGACCGACCACGACCTTGGCTCCTCGCAAGACTTCTAGGACGACGACGCCCCTCCGCCCACGGTGGGCGAGAGGATGCGGTCCGCAGATGTACGACGACGCCTGCTCGCACGCAGCGTCGAGGAGGGGGTTCCGCGACACGTCCGAGGAGGGAGGGGTTCGACTTCCTCAATCGCCTCGAAACCCTACTTGCGAGGTCCCGGCCCGGCTCCGAGCGACCGATTGCACCTTAACGCCGCCTAATCGATTGCACCCGAGGGGATAAGTAAGTAACTTCATATGTTCTTCATTTGATATGTTGAAAAATCATAATAAGAGCTAATGTCAATGGGATCACTTGTGCAGAACTGGATGCTTGTGGAGGAGGGTCCCGCCGCAATGTCAATGGGATCTCAGGACTTCGTGCAGGAACACTTCGGCCCGGTGTGGACGTCCGAGGATGAGGACCCAGAGGTACCCTCGCTCGACCACTCGCCCTCGTCGCCACCGATGCTCCGCACGTAAACTTGGCGGATCGGGTGATTTCGAGTTGTGGGTAAGCCTCAATTCATTGCATTCATTGCATTCATTGGACATTCTTCAAATAAAATAATGGATACCTCGTGTCTTTATGCAGACTTCTTCAGATGCGGTAGGGCCAGAGGCAAGGGCGATCGGGTGGCTTACGCTTCTGTAAAAGGCGTGTCTCGGACTTGTATTACGAGGCCGCCTCGGTAGCACGTTGACTACAACGCCACCTACCGTAATAGAAGAATCAACAAAACACAGGCGAGGAGACGACAGAGATTCGACAAGGAGAAGTACCTCTGGTAAATAGAAAACATCTCTGTTGATTTATTTTGAGATTAACTATGCCTAATTTGATCTTGATGGCTTGTAGGCGATTCCAAGTGGTGCGCCACCCACCCGATTCTTTGTCATGCTATAGTGGAGAAATGGTGGGCCTTGGTGGCGAAGGGCACCAGGAGAAAAGCGACCATGAAGGCCGATGCAGTGCCCTCACCATCGAGGCGCGCCCGACCTCGGCAAGTATGCAAAGACATATGTAAGTCTGCACCATTTGTCTAATCTAGCAGCGCTCATTTCGCATGATTTCTAACCACATGTTGTTGTCTTTCTCGCGATCGGCAAGACGGTGGCACCAATTGGCCAACTCACGGCGTTGCTCGCCCACATGGGCGGCAAGGTCAACATCGAGTACAACCGGATCACGGGCCCAGAGGCGTACACCAACTCCGGCCCACACCCGCCTCACTTCACGGAGGCGGCAAGGTCGATCTGGGCCGCCTACGATCCGAGGACCGAGGGCGCCTTGATCTGAGATCGTGATGCGGGTGGGGAAGGCAAGAAGCATGGGCGGTTACGGCTTGGCGGCGTCCTCAACACGGGCTCTACTCCTCCTCTGAACCGCCTCCGGCGGCGAGCACGAGCTCTAGCGTGCCCATAAGCCAACCACGACAGCAGATGGCGGCACTCGAGTAAGTATTCGGTTTCATTAAATGCGTTCTTTGACTTTTACGTTCCTTAGCTCGCAATATTGAAACATTGGGGTCAAATGTTGCGGTCGAGCTCTGCAACAACCGGGCCCAAAGCAGAGGCCCAGAAGCCGAAGGCGGTTGAGCGGGCCGAGGGAGGCCGAGCGTCGAGGCTACAAGTCGTTGAGGCCCAGCAAGAAGGTTTGCTCGAGTTCGTGCAACAACTTGGGGAGCAACAAGGTTGGCGATCCACTACACTGCTTGCACCACACCACCACCACAGTCTACTCCGGTGAGTATGTTTTACTTTTGTGCTCATGCTTAGTGTCAAACCTAGAGATGGCCTTCGTGCGGATTTGTTGATGTGTGGGCCTTCGTGCGGGTTAGTTGATGTGGCGACCTTCGTGCGGAAATGTGGTTGTCGACCTTCGTGCGGCGTTTTTCTTGCGAGTTTTGGAAGCGCCCGTGCGAGGGAGTGTGCCGAAATTTTCAACTTTTCTTTAAACTCCTTACATTTTTATCTTGTCACTCCGTGCAATATCTTCTTTTTGTGCTGCGGACATCGGAGCGTCGAACCAGGTCGAGGGTCGGCATATCGTCAGTCGGGTTATCCGGACGGATGGGATCGCCGGATTGAGCGCCTTGATCGCCGTGAGCCGCTTATGAGTAGTTTCTATGTATCGAACTTGTGAACTTGTGGACTATGAACTTGTGGTTTGTAATAAATTGTGGATTCGGACAAATTTGGTTGTTTGTAATATATAAATGTGGTTTGTAATTTATTCTTTGTTGAATTGTGGTTTCTATTATATATATATGCATTGTTGTTTAAATGGAAAAGCAAAAACCAAAAAAAAAGGAATTTTAGAGGTGGCTTTGCGAGTGCAATGACCATTGCACTAAAAAAAAATTAAAAAAATAAAAAACACGCTTTGCAGTGCAATGCCCATTGCACTCTAAGAAAGAAAATTAAAAAAATAAAAACACGCTTTCTTAGAGTCTTGGTCTTTGTGGCACTTTCGGCAAAAACTAAAAAACAGATTTCTTTGCGAGTCAGGGCCATTGCACTTTCGCAAGAAAAAAAAATAAACGGCGTCGGTAGTCGGCCGACAGCGTCAAATCTTTGTCGAGTGCGATACGGCACTCGGCAAAGCCTTGCCGAAAGTGCGAGAATTTGGCACTTTCGGCAAAGCAGCCTTCTGGGAAGGGGATTCGACAGAGGCTCTTTGCGAGTGTTGCACTTTCGGCAAAGGCTTTTGGTCTCAAAAGCTGCCTTTGCTTGGAGTGCAGCGAGCACTTTCGACAAAGAGCCCGCCTCCAGTAGTGCTCTAGCTGTTTTTTTTTTGTTGAGCGGCCTTTTTTAAAAGATGTAGAAGCTGCAATATCCTAGTCGAATCTGATCTTCACAACATAATTGATATAAAAAATACGTTGTATAGTTAAGTAGGTTAAAATAGAAGCGTTTAAATTTAATTTGTAGTTGATACATGCGTTATGAGGAAGGGTGCGAGAAAATAATGATCTAGACCTTTACGGTTTGATTCCGAAGTAAGCTAAGATTTGTTGAGGCGTTGTTGCTTGTTGAATATGGTATGACCGTAGGTATGTGCTAATATTGGAAGGTTTGCACTAACACATAATAGAGTGTAGAGATGACACCGCATAGGTACAATTATATATAGGCGGTAAGTGATTTCGTACATGGCAGCACACACTAGTAGACACATTCAACGCGTGTACTATTTTTTGTATGTCTAAATTTTGCATTCTGCGAAACAAGGACAGATAATCTAGTTGAGAAAATATTTGAATAAACTGACATGGTCTTGTTTTGTGTATAGGGAGTGTATTTTCTGTATATAGCGAAGAAGGACAGATAACTTATTGCAGGTACATAGAAAGAGGGGAGTATTGTGCTGGAATATCGAATGTATATAGACAACAGAATTTAAGCAGAGTAGTCAGCTACAGATTAGTAAAGATGTAAGAAGATATAAACGATAATTCGAAATAATTTGCAGGTTTGGTCTGTACTGCGGAAGACCTACATTATTCGGATAGTGGAGTAAGTGGGTCTTCACTCCTCAATTTCTTCTGTTTAGTCTATAGAATCTCTTACTTCGGTGGGCGATGAATAGCGGAGAAGACTCAGACAGACAATAAGCGGCGGTAACCAAGCTGGCGTAGAACAACTGGCGATGAGAACGAAGAAGAAGTGGCGCGACGAAAGCAACCCGGAGCAGCAGCGATGCAAGAAGAACTAGATGGGCACTATGGGTATTTGTTGGACCGAAAAGACGACTAGAGAGGGGTGAATAGGAGCACGATCACTTTTTCTCCTAGATCGGATTCAATACGTTTTCACTCCAATAGCTATGGAAGCTATGAAGATCAAAGTACAAGCATAGCGAAAGACTTGTATTGAATCCAATCGAAACCCCGAAGCAAAGCAATCAAAATTACAAAAAACTCAATTCACAATGAGTTGGGCGGTCAGACCTCTCAACCTAGCGGTCTGACCGCTCCATGGGGCGGTCTGACCTCCAGCCTGATGAACAGTGAAATCAGCCCGAACTTCCAAAACACAAAAAGGTCTAACTTTTGATTCGTGACTCCAAACTTCACGAAACTTGAAACATACCTTTCTTAAGATGTCAGGAACCTATTCCAATCAACGATCGTGAAGATCGTTGCCAAAGTTCTGACCTTTATCCGTTTTAGTGAAGGTTGCTTTAAAACCGAGCCAAATACGAAAACGGTGATTGAGATGATTTCGTGGGAGGAATCAATCCAAGATGGCTAAGGATAGTCTCCCATACATCCTAGCATCCTCAATCACAGGAAGAATTAAGACAAAAGCCCTCAAGAGCAAAACCCCCTAAAATTACCATTTCTTTCACAAAAACCGGGCAAAATCAAAACTTAGATCCAAAAGCTTGCTCGTGGGTGGATGATGATCAAGATGACCTTAGATCATACCCCAGACATCCCAGCAAGCAAGATCATAGCAAGATCCTAAATAAAAACCTAAGGAACACCAAAAATCCCAAAGGCATCAAATAGAGAGCAAGAATAAGAACGAACTCAATTTGGAGCAAATCTTGCATGGATTGATTAGATAAATTGTGTGTTTACAGCCACTCCACCATGGAGGATAACGCTCAACACTTGAGCGCTCAAATCAATCCATCTCTCTAGAACCCTAACCTTCCACTAATCTCTCCAAGCCCTAACAACAAAAGCTAGGGTTTCCAAATGAAGGGTTGAAGGAGGTGCAGCCACCTTCCTCCTCTATTTATAGTGGAGGCTTAGACCTTCTAGAAGATTGAACCCTAATGGGCTCCCATTAAGGCTCACACACAAATGAGTCACATACGCACGCATTTTAAAGCGCTGTCTTCATCTCCTCTTGACCTAATCCGCTTCTCCACGCACCGTCTTGCGCCGCGGGTTGGCAAAAGATCACCAAGCCGGTATTTAGGTAAAATTACCAAAATACCCTTCTCGATCTTTTGCAAGACCAGAGTCCCATCTTCGTGAAGCATCTCCATGCCGCCACGTGTAGAGTTGATCAACGACTCTCATCATGTCGGCAAGTCTCTCCCATCCGGATTTCGCGGAAACCACCATAGCAATTGCAAAGCCCCAGCAGCAGTCAACCCGTCGCATGCCCGAATCGCGCGGATTCGGTCATCCTTATCCATTCTGCGCCATGCTTGAACCCATTGACCACACTGGCATCCTCGATCGTTTCGAACCTCGGCTCTCCAAGCCTAGTCCGATCATCCTAAATGGTTGGTATCGTTGACCTCCAAGCAACTTTGCACAACAATAGACCAAGAAATCGTTTAAGGGAACAAGTTCTTCGCAACTTGACCCACGTTAGTCAAAACATGTATCATGCAACACATATGCCATGAAACTCATGAACTTGACCTAACCAAACAATCATCGCCACCGAGTTGGCCGATGAACAAACCAAAAGCTGGTCGAGCCGCCACTTTGGCGGTCTCGCCCCCTGATGGCGGTCGACCACCCGGTGGGACTTAGCCAAATTTCCTCCCTGGAAATCTGAAACCTACTGGAATTTTGAAACCAATAGAACTTTTGCCTGTAAGCTCTAAAAATTATGAGACCAAGTGTAGTGAAAACTCCTCTCTTGCCTACACTGTCGACGATCGAATCGCCGATCTTACGAAAATAAACGAGGAAAATGACGTGGAATATCCTGGAATGGAATGGGGGTCGCTCTTTATTGATATGAGCTGGATTTACAAGATGTGGCTAAGTACTACCCTGAATTACCTTGAATGGAGGAATGTAGCAAGACAATCGGACTTAGAATATGAGTCTAAAAGTGATTATCTAACTTCTAATTCACAGCTTAGGCTTACGTGCATATCTTTGCCTTGGCCTTGTTTTGTGTGTAGCCTATCGTCTCCTTCTTGTCTCTGTTGTTGTCTCTTGTGCTTCACCTTTAAATAACTTCGAAGAGGTGGCGATTACTCTGGAAAAGGCGTCCACTGGTGAGCGTTATTTGGTCGGAGCGGTAGAAGTTAGCAATGTGCTAACTTCCTTGCGATTCTTGTGAAAAGCTTAGCAAGTAGGGTGGTTAATAGTCGATGTCTCGGGGTTGTACCATCGCATGGTTTGGAGCGTATAACCGTGTTCCATTCATCATACGATAAGAAATACCGATTCGATAATTTCTGGCGGTTATACGGTGAGGATTAGGCACAAAGCCTCATCAGGCCGAGGTACCCGATAAGTAACCTCACGGAATACTAACGACCGGGGAGGTCGTCGGTCTTAGGGATTCGACCATGAAAACGTATGGTCTTTTATTATATATTAAAATAATACATAGATGTTTTAATCCTCGTCGGCTAGCCCCGAACTTTAAATGGGCGGTCGTGTATATACCTTTTCCCGATGAAATCGTATCAGGCGAGACCCATTTAATGTAAGTGGTATCTGAAGTGATGCGTGTTCACTTTAAAGTTGAGAACTTGCCTTGGGAAGCGAAGAGTTCCTCTGTCGTTTGAACAAAAAAGCTTTTTGTCGGTTGGACTTTTGTAGAAATCCTTGAAAGTATCGGAAGGTTATAAGATCTCCTCTCATTTGGGCTCTTAGAATTTTTATGCTTCGAGAATCCTTCGATCCTTTAGCTTCTGCCAAAAAATCCTCTAGAGTCTTTTCTGTTCTTGAGCCACAAAGTCTCCAACTTTTGCTACTCATTCTTGAGGATTTTAGCCATGTCGGAGCAGATTACAAAGTGGTTGCCTTGAATTGGGCAAGAAAAAACTTCGAGGCCTTGAAGAAGATGGGAATGCTCCCGGATAGGAATCGATTAATTGGAGACCCGGTGGAGAGCATTTTCCAAGCCGTGAAGATGGCAAAATCCTGTTTTCTTGCCTACATCGAATGTGAAATTTGAGACTACCGGTACACAAATTCCTCCTCGCGTTCTTGAACATTACGGGGTGGAATTGGTGAATTATTTAAATTCGATCGTAAATATTAGTATTTTCGCATATTTGTGCGAGGCATACACAGGAATACAACCGAACTTGAAGCTCTTTAGTTATTTCTACCGCATGGTGATGGGAAAATCTGCGGCAAAATCTGAGGCAGCTCTGGGGAATGCACATTGCGTCTTCATGGCGGGAAGGCCGATGAGTACATCTTCATGTCTGTGAAATCTTCGTGGTCGTCATGGAAAAATCTTGGTTTTACATGATTCTGAAAACGATGGCCTCTACTTGGCGGAACTAGAGCAAGTGAAAACTCAAGTGGAAGGAAGCAAGTAAAGAAGGCGAGGATAGTCAAGAGATGGGCGGATGCCATCTCGACTTCGAGTCGAGGCTTGACCGTGGCATGTGGTGAAGGATTTTACCCTTCGCAGATTAGCCCATTGAAGCTCGGACTCATTCCTGCTCTGGTGCCTTGATCGTGATGAAGCTACCTCGGAAGGTGGTAAGTCTTTGAGATAAATTCGATCGGTATTTTGATTTGATAAATGTATTACCTTAAAATCTGTCTATTCTTCATACATTAAAGTTCTTACCTGGGAAGTTAGAAAACGAGTCGGTGATCGTGCGGGGAGCACGGAGAAAATTTGAATGCCCCAAGATCTTAGCATAACTCCTATTGAAGGGAGGCGGCAAGGCTTAAGGTAATTTATTAAATTCCTTTTACCATGTATATACATATATTAGACCAGATCTCCAATCGTGCTCTATATTTGCGATCGGTCGGATTGCGAATCATACAATCTGGTGAGGATCAACGTCCCACCTTGGTTCCGAAGCCGAGTCGTGTTACTGAGGCACTTGAAGGAGATGAATCCTCGAGGTAATAGAACATTTTGGAGTCATATATGTACGAAATTTTTTTAGATAAAGGATTTCTTCACCTAATCAAATTTGTTCTTTGATTTAGGTGGATAAGCTGAAGGCCCATGAGAATGTAGCTGCGGAGGTGTGAACTCGAGTGGTCGTGCACGACCTTACGGTTATTCTTGAAACAAGCGATCTGGAGATTGAAGAAACCACTCCCTCAGGCCGGATAGTCGGGAATGTGGACCTTGTGAGGCTGAGTGGGGACATCTTCCGACATCTTGTTGGAGGATGTGAGGTTCAACAAACCTGTTTGGTCGAGAACCGACAAAATTGGAAGAAGAAGAAAAGGAAGGCTAAGCGGCGCAGATTTCTCTCTGGCGCGTTTGAGTCAAATCCGGAAATTAACAAGGTATGTACAAATGAAAGTGATCGTATAAGTATGTATCTTTAATAATTCCTTGATGATTTGATATTTTGAACTTCCATCTTGGTTTGCATAGGTCTTACGGTGTTAGGTCATTTCAGGCCGGGTTCTTCTGAGGACGGCACTGTGGAAGTTCAGGCGAGCACTTCTCGGGACAAAGTTCTGAGGAAGTAGTGGTCGAAGAAGCCCCGGCGGTGACAAGAACAGCGGTGAGTTGGATCCTTTGGTGATTGAAACCCCATACGTGGAGGTAGATGCCTCGAGAGGTCTCAGCGAGTTCGATCGCTGGCGATAACCCTTCCCAACCTAACAAGTTCCTTTTAGTCCCGATTCGCCGAGGATAAGGAGCTTGATGAGGCGTGGCGAAAGTATCGGATACTCGGCTCAAGATGCACCTGATTTGATTTTTGCGGTTATAATGACCGAACAATTCGAATAAGTATTCTCGACCGGTTACATAACTCTTTTTACAAAGTTTATAAGGAACTTAAGAAAGAATGCTAATTGTGTAGCATTTGGTGAGAACTTTCTTTGTGATCGGAGGGTGACCCAATGAGTTAAGGACTTGGAGCAAAAGCACTCCGAGTTGGAAAGTAAGAACTTTTCCTTTTAAACTTCATTTCTTCTTCAATACTTTGCTCCTCTACAATTATTCTCCTTATCGCATTCGATAGATCTGGAGAAAATAAAAGAGGAGGTTGTGGTGAGAAAGCCAAGGCGGCTTTTCTTGAAGAAGAAATAAAAGCTAAGACTAGTCATTTCTTTGAAGCAAGTTGACTAAGGACCGGTTGATCATTGAAACAACGACCAAATATGAAACACTTAGCAAAACAAATAAAGGTAATATGTCGTAAACTTGATTTTCCTTCAATGATGCTTGTGTTCATTAAGCGATTTGTTTTTGCGAGCAAGCGCAAATGCTAAGCGAGTAAAAACTACGAAATTTGAAGCGGGATAAGGAGGCTCTTGCTCAAAATATTGATGAAAAGATTCATACTTTGAACAAGATGATCTTTGATTTGGGATCGAGGATCAAGCGTGCCTATCTTAAGAGATCCAATAGAAAATGAACTATTTGGGTCAACTTCTAGGGGATCTTAAAGTTACGGTCAAAACTACTCGAGACGAATTATGCCTAGGCCTAAAAGCAGTGTTGCAAGTGGAGTTAGTTTTGCTTTGGCAAAGCGAAAGCTTGAGCCCTCCATTGATCTCCAAGCTGTTAAAGATGACTTCAGCGCCCACTGAGGAGGCGACCAAGTTCATGGAAGAACTCGGGCCACTCGGAGATATAGTTGTAGAGGAGATGGAGGTCGAATCTCCGACAAGCGATGAGTTAGGCGGGAATATTTCTTAGAGTAGGTTCTGCAAGTGTAAAAATATTTGAATATCTATGAAAACTTACCTTTTATGTCATTGACAAAGCTTTTGTTTATCTGTTTGACTTTTTAAAATTCTCGTATATTTCCTAGCCCCATTTGCTTGATAGTAGAAGAGCGTTCTTGTACAAGCGGTGAGCCAAAGAGAATAAAAAGAGGTCATAACCATGTATGTGAGTTTTGAAGGTATGTTTGGACATGTAAGACAAAAGCGATCGTTGCGATACTAGGAAATCAAATGTGGTCGGGACGGTATGATTTCGACTAGTTATAGATCTTTGTTTGTCATAATGGAAATACCAATCAAAAACACTATATATGGTCGGAAAAAGACTTTGTCAAACTTGACATAAGAAGAAATGCAAATATGTATGCAACAAATTATAAGTGAACTTTGTTTATATCTATTGTCCCATAATGCGGTGGAACTAATGCTAAGACACGAAGGCATCGACACATTTCTTGAAAGCGTGTTCAAATTACGTATCCGGTAGTAGCGAGGATCGTAAGAAAAGAACCGTCGCTAGGAAGCTCCTTCGATTAGGCGAGGACCACGTCACGAAAAAGGAGAGACTTCGACTAGGAGGCTTTCAGTGTCAGGCCGATGTGAGACAAGAATAGACGAATCGTGAAATAATGAAGCATAATCTTCAAAATCGTAAGCATATCATTCATGAGATAGGTAGTTGTGTGGTGCTCGATTACTCATTTTCTTAAAAAAAAAAGTGTAGTCGTAGCGTGGGAATCATTTGAAAAAAATGCTCACGACTAGGACCATAGAGTATCGAGATCCTTATAAAGGATATCGGAGAGAAAAATGTCTTCTCAGGCCGGACTAACAATAATAAGCGACGAGAATGTAGGTGTATATATATAAGCAAGGTTGCACTTCTTAATTAATTAATGAATTTAATGAAATTGAAATTGAAAGAAATGAAAGAATGAAAATTAAACATAGAACTTACGCAATTGATCGATGTTCCAAGAATTTGACAAAATTTGCCCATCGGACATAGCCGATCGTCACGGAACACGGTCGGGTTACTTCGACCACGGTGTAGAGACCTTCCCATTTAGGAGAAAGTTTATTGCGATTTGTTTGGCTCTGAATTTTTACGAGAACGGATCACCTCTGACAAAGTGCGGTGCACCTTACGACTATGGTACCTTCGCATGGCTTGTTGGTAGGCTAGCGATCGTACAAGGGCTTGGTTTAAATCGTTCTTCAAAGAAATCGGCGTCGTCGAGTCGTCGTTCATTCGATCATTTTCGTCAAAACGATCGATTCGAGCGAGCCAATTTTGAGTTACGGAGGAAGCATGGCTTGGCACCATAAACCAAAAAGAATGGAGTTTCACGGTCGCATACGGTAGTGCGTGGTTCGAACGACCCATAACACGAGAGGAAGTTCTTTAACTTAAGCGCTGACCGTTTGATTAAGCGGTGAATACTCGGCGTTTGATCCCGCATAAGGATACCATTAGCCGCTCAAGCGCTCCGTTGCTCTGCGGATGTGCTTGAAGCAAAATGAATTTTGACACTAAGTTCATCGCGAGAACTCACTGGAATTATTCTTTGGAGGCGGGAACCATTATCTGTGATGATCTGTTGGGTACACCAAATCAGCGTGATCACATTTTTCAAGAGAAATCTCTTAGCGGCCTCGGTTGTTATTTTAACAAGCGGCTCAACTTCAATCCATTTTGTAGCGTGTCAATCATGGCGAAAAGGAATTGAAGCCCCGGTGCTCTTAGGAAAGGTCCCGAATGTCTAGTCCCAGGTTGCAAAAGGCCAAGAAAGAGAATTGTTTGTAAGGCTTGTCTTTGGTGATGTACTTATCGACTATAAAGTGACATTGTACACACTTCGTCACAAGCTCTTTTGCATCATGAAGGCGGTTGGCGATAATAGCCTTCTTAGGAAGGCTTTACCGACCGAGGTTACTGTAGGAATGGTGTGCTCCTGAGCGCCTTCATGGATTTGGTTAGCAATCTAATGCCATCCGTTTGAGATATGCATCTCATCAACACTCCATGAGATCCTCGTTTATACAAGATACGTTCGATTAGAGTGTATGATTTGGCTTTTAGTGCTATCGATCGGCCTCTACATCATCTTCTGGAATTGTGTCATCTTTGAAGATAATTGTAGATCGATGTCATCCGATCTCTCTAGTGATCGTGGCGGCGCCAGCCGTCAGCGACATGTGGAGCATCCATGTTTCCTTGATTAGTTTGTTCAACTTGCAAAGAATCATGTATGTTCTCGGAAGGCTCAACTCAGGGTGAATTGAGTTGCTCGAGAAAAACTCAGGCGGGGACGGCCGACCTCGTGGAGGCCATCGTGCTAAGCCGAGTGCGCGAAAGTTTTCCTTTCTAGGAATATGTTGGATCTGAAAACCGAAGAAGTGCTTTTCAAGTTTTCGTACTTCCGCGAGATAAGATGACATCTTGGTACTCGAGCATTGATACTCTTCCCCACTTGATTAAGCTACTAGTTGAGAATCGCCTTTCACTAATGTCTGCGAATCCGGCGAGCAAGTTGCTCGAGTCTGCCGATAAACCTTCATATTACGCCACATTATTGGTGGCGGGAAAATTCTTGGATGGCGTACTTGATGTGTTCGCCCGATGGGGATATCAAGACCACTCCGGCCCCGATCCTTGTAACATCAAGGAACCGTAAAATACATTGTCCACTCGTCGTGGTGTTAGTACTCGGGTCCTTGGGTGGGTTCGAGGTTTGTCCATTCGGCAATGAATTACGCTATTGCACAGGACTTTATTCTGTTCGTGAAATAAAATGGAATCGAGCGCCCTAGCTCGACCGCCCATTTGGCTATTAAGTCACGATGATTCCTGTTTCCAAGGACTTGACCAAGGGATATCCGTGAGTCGACCACTTTGTGGGCACTGAAAGTAGTGCCTTAGCTTCCTTGAAGACATAAGGAGGCCATAGAGCAACTTTTGTACTGTGGGTATCTTTCCTTTGGTCCATGTAAGACTTAAACTACGTAATAGACCGGTCGTTGGATATTATTCCTTTCTACAACGATTACACGCTAAGCTATGCGTGGTGTTCTTTGCCACGTAAATTAGCAATGTTTCTCCGATCTCGGAGAAACTAAGACGAGGTACTCGTAAAGTACTTTTGAGTTCCTCAAAGGCATCGTTTGCCTCTTTAGTCCACTCGAAACTCCCATGTTTCGAAGAAGTTTAAAGAAAGGTAATCCTTTTTCCCTAATCTTGCTATGAAAGCGACCTGACGCCATCTGACCGATTAGTTTTGGACTTCCTTCTTAAGTGGTCGGGCGCATCAGTCGATGGCGCAATTTTTCTTTGGATTAGCTTCAATACCTCTAGCGAAACTAAAACCAAGCGGTTTTCAGTGAAACTCGAACACACACTTTTAGGATTTAACTTGAGGTTATGTCTTCTCAAGTTGTTAAAGGTTTCTTGTAAGTCGGGAATGTAGTGCTTGACGTTGGTGGTCTTCTGACGGATCGTCAACATAAGCTTCTAGATTCCGACCAATTTGTGGACTAAAAGTTTTTTGCATCAACCTTTGAAAAGTTGCACCAGCATTTTTGAGACCAAATGGCATCTTAATATAATAGTAAGTACCATATGGGGTGATGAAGGAAGTTTTCTCCTCATCTTCTTTACACATACTAATCTGGTGGTACCACGAATACGCATCTAAAAACTTAGTAACTTCGCGCAGTAGAGTCTACTAGTTGATCAATGCGAGGAAGGGAAAGTCATCCTTCGGACAAGCTTTATTAAGATCTGTAAAGTCGATACACATTCGCCATTTTCCATTATTTTTCCTAACCATTACAGGATTAGCAAGCCCTTTGTGGGTGGTTGACTTCATGAATAAATCTGCTGGAGAAGCTTGTCAATCTCCATTGGATTGCTTCCTTCGATCGGGTGCAAAGCGTCGTGGTTTACCTTGATCGGTTTTTATCGGTGGAGAGCAAGCACGTGCTCGATCACCTCGGGGACTCGGGCATATCGGACGCTTGCCAAGCAAACCGTCTTGATTTGCTCGGAGGAAGGAGGCGGCGACTCTTCCTATTTAGGGTCGAGTCTTGCCCGACCAGAATCTTCTTGGCGGTTGGATCTGGTTGTCTGACCCATGTGACGACTTGTATTTGTCCGGGAAGCGCTTTTGTCGAGTAGTACCTCCTTGATGCAGTCGGATGGTTTGGGCATCATCTTTGGCCGAGTGCTTGACTGCATGGGAGGCGGATTAACCTCTCGGTGCGAAGTTCATCAACGGTGCAAAAGATTTCGATCGCATCGTAAGCCATTTTCGATCTCCTCGGTGTGATGACTCCGCCATTGACATTTTCAAACTTTGATAACCGTAATGCGTGGCTATCAAGAATTTTGCTAATCTTTGGTCGTGAGATTCCGTTGTATCTTGATTCGAAGTTTACTACATCAAGCGGGATCTTCTCTGTTGGAAATTGTCGAGTTTTCCAAACATCACCGGTAAGAAACTTGTCCTATCGGTTTAGCGGTAGAACCGGAACTATGCCATGAAAAGCATATTTCCGAGGTTTCACCTTTGACATGGGGACTGCATTTCTTCTAAAGCTCCTACAAATAATATATTCAAGGAACTACCCCCATCCACTAAGACCCGATTAACTTGAGCAATTATTAATAGTTGGTTCAGCGGCGATGGGGAACCTACGGTCGAGTCGATGGGATGGTGCGATCGTCTTTCTTTGAAGAAATTGCGGTGTCAGAGCCACTTGAGTGCTTGATTACAGTTGGAGATTCGGCGAGGTTGACCTCCGCTCCATGGCCTTGAGATAGCGTCTGGACTCGTATGAAGAAGATCCTCCAAAAATCATGTTGGTGTGTGTTGGGGATCACGGTACTCCATCTCCTCGTCGCCATCCTTGTCCTTTTTGGAGCTCGTTTCTCCATGTTCTGTATTCTTTGGAAATGGTCCTTTACGCATAATAATCCTCCAGTTTCTTACGCGAGACCACGGCAGTCTTGCGAGATCATGCCACTATTTGGTGAAGTGGACACCACTTCTTATTAAATGCAGAATCCTTGGTCGGAACTTTTGCTTTGCTTGGCCGGCATAGTCCTTCTTGCCCTTCTGATCTTATGCAGGCAGCGAGGACTTCTTTGTCGTCGGTCTGCGGTTCTTTTTCTTCTTGAGAGACTTCTTGTTCTTTTTCTCTGTTTGTCGAGGCCGGGCTAGGGAATCTTGTCTTCCGTCGATGGCTTCACACCACTCGATTGCTTCACTACTTGATGGCATATTTGTCGCCATATCAAAAAGCTCAGCGGTTGTTTTGGAGGGTTCATTGCTATGTCCTCGTAAACCGCCGATTCCTTAGACTGTTTTAAAAGCACTGAATAACGAGAGGACTCTGCGACTTGGGTATAGAGTTCTGAAACTGGTGAACCTCTTGATATATTGGCGTAAAGTCTCATCGAGATCCTGCGGATTACGTGGAGATCGTCCTCCTTCGAGGCGATCGTGCGTACCCTGGAAGTTGGCAATCGAGAAGATCCCGAGTTGTTCCCAAGTATATATGGATCCGGCCGGTAAGTTTAACAACCACGGCCAGGCGGACCCTTGAGCACGGTGGGTAAATAGTTGGCCATTACATTCTCGCCACGGCAAGCCACGATAGCGGTGGTATATATTTGGAGAAATTCCAATGGGTTTTGAGTTCCATTGAATTTGTCCAAGTTAGCGTCCCGGGCAAGCTAGGCCAATATGCGACTTGGAGCCAGCAGAGAAGGCTCGACAACTGTGATTGATTCATGGCGTCTTCTCGGGAAGGTGCGGATTATGTCGATGGGAGACCGATCCCTAAGATGGAACACTGGAACTCCGGTGTCTGCGATCCGATCGTGGACATTGATATGATGTCACGGCGCCTTATAGTTCAAGCGATGTCGGAGATCGTTAGGTCCTAGTGGTGGTTCTTCTCGGCGTAGTGGGGAGTATCCTCTTGAAATAGCCTTCTCCTCGTGACTCCTTGGTGGAATCGTCGAGGAGGTCTTGGTATCGGCGCTCTCTGGTATGACCATCTTTGTCCCCTCTTGAGGAGGAGGCGTTGGGGCCGAAGTCCTAGTCGACTTCTGAACCCCTCTGTTCTCGTCGCTTCCGTTATTTGCATGGTGCATTGGAGAATTTCGGATACGACCTACGAGTTATACAAAACTAGGCGTTCTGCTAGGCGGGATCGGAATTATTAACATGTTTTGAATCGTGCATAAGTTTTGTACGATTCTTCTGAAGGTCTCGGTGGTTCATCTTGGTCGTGGGTGTGCGCTGTCGAACCTTCCCGACAACCGGTTTGTTCGATCTGTTAGTCACTCTGGGTGGGGCGATGCGAACGAGTTAAGCGATTGGCGTCGATTAGTTCCGTTGCCTCCGGAAGTTGGTGCTTGATGGCGGATCATCTCTAACAACACGTGATGGCGTGGTAGAGAGTGTAGGACCGTGCGGGGCATCTTGATCTTCATCTCCGATCGCGTTGACCTCGTGCTTCGGCATTGATCTTCCGATGAGCTTTATCGTAACTAATGGAGAGCTTGTCGATGCTTACGCGAAATTTTCCACGATGGAGATCGGTCGGAGATGAGCACTCACGAGGTCTTCTCGGCTGATCCGATGAAGCGCCAATCGTATCTTTGAGTGTGATCATCCCCATGGCCTACAACGGTGGAGGTTTTATCGACACCGTTACCGGTGACGGTTGACTCTGGAATTGCGAAGCGAAGGAGAGTATCTTTGACCATGATTTCATCAATGGTATATAGTTTTCGGGTGATGAGGTGAAACTTCTTCTGTTTGCGGTCGAAAAGGGCGGGCTTGGAGATCCTCGGCATTAGGCTGGTGGAGCGGCGGTTCTCTGATTGCGCCACGGTAGTGGCGGCGCATCTTCATCCATCCGTCGACCTCGCTAATGTCGGGCGACGTGCGGCCGGCGAGGAGGATGACTGCCATTTTCTTCCATGGCGGCGGATACATCCTTCCATGTCGAGGTTGGCGTAGTCGCCGTCGAACCGATTTTCCTCATCCCAAACTCGGACATAGTCGCATGAGCGATTGCGAGTTTTGGGCGAGATTTTCTTGGCGAAAAAAAAATTCTTGAAACTTCGCCTTCTTCCCCAGACGGCGCCCGGTTGTCGGCGATCGAATCGCCGATCTTACGAAAATAAGCGAGAAAATGGCGTGGAATATCACGGAATGGAATGGGGTCGCTCTTTATTGATATGAGCTGGATTTACAAGATGTGGCTAAGTACTACCTGAATTACCTTGAATGGAGGAATGTAGCAAGACAATCGGACTTAGAATATGAGTCTAAAGTGATTATCTAACTTCTAATTCCACCGCTTGAGGCTTGTGCATATCTTTGCCTTGGCCTTGTTTTGTGTGTCGCCTATCGTCTCCTTCTTGTCTCTGTTGTTGTCTCTTGTGCTTCACCTTTAAATAACTTCGAAGAGGTGGCGATTACTCTGGAGAAAGGCGTCCTGGTGAAGCGTTACGTTGGTCGGAGCGGTAGAAAGTTAACAATGTGCTAACTTCCTTGCGATTCTTGTGAAAAGCTTAGTAGGGTGGTTAATAGTCGATGTCTCGGGGTTGTACCATCGCATGGTTTGGAATGTATAACACGTGTTCCATTCATCATACGATAAGAAATACCGATTCGATAATTTCTGGCGGTTATACGGTGAGGATTAGGCACAAAGCCTCATCAGGCGAGTACCCGATAAGTAACCTCTGAAATACTAACGACCGGGGGATTAAATCGTCAGTCTTAGGGGTTACGACCATGAAGACGTATGGTCTTTTATTATATATTAAAATAATACATAGATGTTTTAATCCTCGTCATACACCCTCTATTTTTGGCCCAGTTCCAAACTCCAAGCACCCTTATGGTACAGTGGAGACCGCCATCCATTGGCGATCGACCGCCTTGACCATAAGCGAACTTGACTTGAAGCCTAGCGGTCATCATTGCTAATGTGGCGGTCGGCCGCCACACGGCGGTCGACCGCTTTGAGACTGACATTGCGGGACTTTACCCAAAATGAGGGTTTCTGCAAACACCTCAACGCTATTGCCAATTGTTCAACACACTAAGATTAGGATCATATCCACATGATCTCCATAGTATTAAAGACACAGCAGGCGCATAATAGCTGAGGAACTAGGGACACGTGGAAAGGGCGAAGGACGTGCGAGCGTATCGACAGAGGCTATCAAACAGGTGAGAAAATGAAAACCGCATCAAACGTCTAGCGGCGTGTGCAACAATTGGAGAGACGGACACAGCATGCACAACGGCAAGAAGAACCCAAGGGAGTGAGGAAAGGATTCTCACACATCAGACGGCATAAGAAAAGTCACCTACGTGGCCACCTTAGGAACGCCGGGACGAAATGTGCGTGCGCTATGCTTCGAAGTCAATGGCGAGTAGGTCTTGCCCATAGTTATCTGGTGCTGCATCATCCACATCTTCTTTCTAGTGCCAGGAAAACATACCAGATCTCTATCACCTTTCTTTGCAGCCATTCCATCATGTTGCCCTTTTATCTGCAAAAAAGATAGCCGATATCATTTCTTTTCAACAACATTGGTTGAATTAATAGGTGTAGACTCCAAATCCAGGCGGGAAAAAAATTCATAAACGCTTATGATTTCAGAAACATATAGAAATTGGAAATCATCTTGCAGATGGGACGAATCAAAACCCCGATATCTTGTCTATGGAGCGAGAAAGGCATGAACAATGAATGTTGTAAGCAAGGAAAGTGGTAAAGAAGCACCAAAGCTAATCGTCTCCCTACTCTAACTTGCTTTATCCTGAAAGAAGGCTAGCCTAGCCATGTCCAAGAAGTCGTACTTCATCCCAGATTTAGGCAAGATCAGAACAAGGCATAGGAATTCTACACCGAGACTACTCTACCTTAGCACGAAGCGAGTAGCCAGCAAATACTAAACCTCCCATTCTACAAGCACATCCAACCTCACTACTTAGAGTTATAGAATGGACCACAAATTGTCAAACGTTACATGCACAAATGCAAGGAAACAAGCAGATATGGTAAAATGATAAGCTACCTCTTGAGGCACGACATTTTGTCCCGTAACCAACTCTCTAATCAGCAAGATCTGCGAGAGACAAGACCAAATCAACAATCAGAAGAACAGAACAACTACGAAACAAAATTGTGACGCCCCGTATCATTACCTCAGGGGTAATCACACTTAGACATACGAATTATTATTCGTTTGTTTAGTAGAACACTACTCCAACGAATTGTAAGCCTTTACCAGAGTTACGCAGCAGAACAATAAGATAGAAACTGTACATCTTTATTACATTAGTAGCCACGTAAGGCTATGGTTCTTAATACAAGTATTATATAATTACAAAAGGGAACTTCTTCTCTTCTCTCGCCTGCCCTGAAGTACCGGCAGCCTATTCGTCCCATGCGTCAAATATGGCACCCATCTCATCCTGGTCCTCGTAGTCAGTGCCTTCTCCTCCTGCAGTTGCATCGGTACCTGTATGTCCTTCGTCCCACTCGGAATAGTTCCCGGCAGGACTAGGATCTAACAAAGGAGAATACTAACAATATTGAGTACAAAAGTACTCAGCAAGCATTAATAGAAAAAGATGCATTGTATGAATTTTCTCTGTTGTCATTACATTTTCTAATTCATCTCTTTTCTAAAAAATACTTTAACAAAATTTAGGTTGCGGTTTTAATTCTGAAAAGACTACTTGTCATTCTGATGAGGACATCCCGCCGATTGGACCGATTACACGAGCACGAGCTAAAAAGATTAATCAACGGTTGGTCGCTCCTAATTGAATTTGGGTTCTATTTACATGAGGCGGTTACTACCTAATGCTAGTATTTTAATTGTTCTCGGTGTATGCAGCGTGAGGAGACTTTGGGACCCAAGAAGATTATATGCCGTCTAGGAGTACATGTCCAGCAGAAGGTGCGGGAGAATGGGGACGCCAAAAGAAGATAATGCATATGTAGAGAAGAAATACACATACGCATGTTGTGCATGCATGGAAGGCATTAAAGAAAACCAACACACATGCATGGACCAACACATGAAGACAAAAAGATCCAAGCCATTGCCCGTGCATGCATGGCAAAGGAAATAGTGAGCATTAAGTGCTTGTACTACTAAGCATTATATTATAATACTATATCTTATAAGCATGCGGCCATGTTTGATGTAACCGAGCCAATTAAGTCTAGAAGCATCTTAGGCCGGATGCAATTGGCTTAGGCCATGTAATTAGCTAGCCCATACCGAACCCGAGTCTGAACCACGGTTTTCTGGCTATAAAAGCCCCGGCTGCGCCGTAAGAAAAAGGACCGCATATTTTCAGATTTTTTAATATACTCTTGATTCTAGGGTTTGAGCAATATTGCCTCCACTAGAATAGGGAGTTCCAATCTATTGTGCCGTTCCGTCGTTCTTGTGAATCCTTGTATTTTGCGAGGGCGGCAACCGTCTACTTGGTGTGATCGGGTGAAGCGGGATCACGGCGTGTGGTTGGGCGAATTCTTTTGTCGCATGAGTTCTTTGTTTTGTGATGGTTGGCGCCATCGGTTCGTCAGGTTGCACGGATCCAAAGTTATCATCGATCCTACGTCGTGAAGATTGGGCATACCCCGCATCACATTCGGAGAGAAGAAAGGCCCCTAGCGGTTCCCGTAGACTCCAATACAGGAGACTGGCATGAATTCATAATTTTATATAGCACTGCGCAGGCTTGTACTACTTTACCCATAGTTATTCTGAGCTCTCTCTGAGTTAGGTCCACTGTATTTCTTTTGATGCGATTTCGACTTCAGAATACAGAATGTTTTTTAGGTTACGTGATTAAGTCTCCACCCATTACCTTCCGTCGGTGCTGATTTAGTCACGCTGCTGACATCGTTATCCACCGAGTTCCAGTAATGTTGGTTGAGGCGACTCTCGTCTGTGCCCAACACTCCACCTTGAGGTGGCTCTCTTCCGTGCCCAGCACTCCAACGTGACCCATTGTGGAGAACTTAATTACGTAACAAGGTAGCATTTTCTGCCCGCCGAAACGAAAAAATAGTTGGTACTGAATTTACGGCCTCTGACCGAGTAAGAGTTTTGTTGGTCCTTATATTTTATCCATATGTAAAAGGGGCCCAACTCTTACCGCATCGTCATCATCGTCGTCACATTCCCCTGCCCAGGCCCCATTTACCAGCCTAGTAATTCTCATTTCTTCCTCTCTTTCATCTCTTTTCTTATCTTCCCAATTTCATCTTAATCCAATTTAATTTTGAGAAATAGTTTTGATGCAATACATATATGATAGAGCACTATACGGTTTACATTTAATATAACTATGTTTATGTTTAAGAGAATAGCTTGCCTTCGTAATTGCAGAAAGGTCGGCGTCGACGAATCTCTGATTAGTTACTCCTATCGGTGCTAGTTCGTCCTCTATAGCAATGCGACAGTACGAATAATATATAAATAAATACTTAGTTGATTTTTAGTGATATTACACATACCTATGTTAGTAGATTCTATTTTGTTAGCATGTTTTAATTTATTAACTTTTTCGGGTCCTTCGCTAAGTTAGCACTCCCCACTATAGCCGTTTGTGAGGACTCTCTCTCGGGAAATACTAGGAAAGGTCTCCCATGACCTCTTAGGGAGGTTCGGTAGGATCACGGGAGTGCAGGAGGTCCTCAAAGTATGTCTGCGAGGAGGTCCTTGAGACCTCGGGGATCTCAAAGACCTCCTAGAGTGCGGCCTTTGTGCTGTGAGCTAGTCCCGGGAACAAGAGCTAGCTCGCCTGAGAACTCCCAATGTGTAATCACAACCACACGGTACTAGACAAAAGATGAAGCAGACAAATTAACATATATTAAACAAAGACCTTATGGTCAAGGTTGCTTATAGAGGTTTGCCAACTAGGGCTTACAAAATCCGACAAAAGGAAACCTTTATAGCAGAAACACAAAACGCAAGGAGCCATCCGGCAAGCCCACAGACTGTCAAGTGGAGGACATCCTAGTACGCTGGGTCATCAAAGAACTCCTCCTCGAAGAAGTCTGTGCTTCCCTGGAATTGATCATTTTCGGCCACTGCTCAAACAAAGGGCTTTAAGCCATGAGTACGTTTGAATGTACTCAGCAAATCGCAGGGAACAATTATGTACATAATATTCATGCAATGGCTTGGCCAAGGAGAGTTGTAAGGTTAGTTTGCAGAAAGCAAGATTTAACAGTAAATAGCATAAGTAGATTGAAAAGCTCAAGTTAAAACAATAATTCACAAGTACATTTATTTGAAAAGGAGGGAGGTGAGCACCAACTCACTCCCAAGATCACTCGTGGGAGGTCTAGCCGCACCCACGTCCAAGACCTCACCCACGACCATATTGGAGCACCAACTCCAGAGCTCCCAAAGACCTCCCTAGGGCCCCAAGACCTCCTTTGAGCACCCACCCAGGAGCATCTTTGACCACCCTAGGGTTCAAAAGACCACCACGACCTACCATGGACATCACGAGCATTCGGAGCCACCAAGAACACTTGCAGATACCCACGGCCAACCGTGGACCACCCATATTTATAAAAGTCTACCCCTTGCGCAATTTTTCACTAGGCAATGTCCATGACCAAGGACTTGGCTATTCGAATAGATTTTTCACTCTGCAGAGGTGTACAACTTTACCCGCAATTCACGACCTCTCTAGCGGATCGGGTTCCCATCGGAACCCTTGCTCACTTCTGAAGGTGAGCAGTCTAGAGAGCGTGACAAGACCTTTACAAAGCTCGATCTAGCTTGGTTACGCGCTAAGGTTTAAGCTTCGTTGAAACGCAAACCCTGGATTCGTGCCCCTCTTGCGCCAAGTGTGAATCAGCACACACTTCCACCACAACAGAACCAGACCAAACCATTGCTAATTATTTGGCCCAGACCACCCCTATAAAGTGGTCTTGTGGTTGCACGGTAATACCTGGTCCAAAAAGATCACAAAGTTAAGTCCTTAATCCACTCAGGCAAGACAATCTCATCCTAATGTGCGCATGGCACCCCCTTTACTGCACGATCACTTGCCTGAGTGTGAAAACATTTTAGGTTCAACCCGACCAAAGACCACCCTGGTCTTGGCGCAACAAATTTTAGCAAGAGTGGCATCGCACCACAATCAATACAGCTGCGGCATCAACACCACAACTGCTCAATAGTGGCACCAACCATAGTTCAATTAGTCAGGATTATTAATGATGAAGCATGATTCGCAAGACCCACGGTTCTAATGCAATGGCTAAGCATAAACATACGGTCCCATGTTGGCAATATCAAATGATACCAACTAGAATTATCCATTCTAAGTTGTCCAAGGGGATCATGTCAACATGATGAGTACAATCATCCAAGGAGGCATAATGTCAAGTGGGATATAGCTACTGCCCAAACCATTTCTTATAAAAGTAGCCATGCATGATAACGTAAAACAACATATTTTAGAAATGTTGGGTTCAACATGATCAAAGGTCTGCGACTTGCCTTCGTTGAGCAGGGGTGAGCCTTCGGTAGAGACTACTGGGTCCAAGTACTCCTCGAGCTCGGGATCTACACGTACGCAAAGAACCAAAGAAACAAGACAACTCTCGACAAAAGAACTTAAAAGACTCAAAATAACTTAAGCAATTCTCAACCAAAAACTAGAAAAAGCAAGAGGTCTCAGCGCGAGAGGAGGTCCAACCCGAAAGAGGGTGGTCTTTGCAAAAAGACCAAGACATGGCTGAGAGGCGATCATGGCCGAGAGGGTGGTCTTTGCAAAAAGATCAGCAAGGACCGCCAAGGTGGTCTTTGCAAAAGAGTCGACAAAGACCATGAAGGTGGTCTTTGCCAAAGGAGATCCTGAGGGGATATCCCAAGGGGGAGGTCCTGAGGAAAACATGACTATTCCACATGGTTGTAAAAAGAACACGACCACGTAACGTAGTCGTGAGAAGAATACGATCACACAAAGTGGTCGTATGAACAAGAAAAGAATAGGCACAAGGAAACTTACCAAAACCAAGAAAGAGATGGAAAAAGGAGGAGATCGGAGGGACAGTTGCGGTGGAAGAGGACGGCACGGGTACTCCGGTGAACTCCTGGGGTAGCAAAACGGCGGCTCCAGCTCCGATGATCTTCTGGGTGATGGAGAGGTGGTGGCACAGCTTCCTCGGGCACTTCTTGGTGAAGCTTCAAGCACAAGCTCAGAGAAAAACTAGGCAAGACCAGGGAAGTTAGGAAATGAGGAAAAAGGTGACAAGGGAAGGCATACATGGGCTATATATATATATAGCCAGATAGGAAGGAGAAAAAGAGAGAGCCACAGGAAGGCTCGAAGACACATTGGTCAAGGGTAGGTGAAAAACAAGGCAATGATAAGACAGAGTATGCCATCAAAAGGATAAACGAAGTACCCCAGAAGTGACCGCATTTAATGTGATGCAATAAGCATTAAATGCGCTTAAGGCTTTAGAGGCGGAGGAATTGAGAAAGTGAGCCGAACTGACTAGTGGGGCCAGTCAAACTCGGGTGGACAGATCAGTCAAAGAGGTAGTCTCAGCCGCAAGGGTGGTCTTTGCAAAAAGACTAGGAGGTCACGGCAAAACGACAAAAGAGGAGGTCGCGGCTAAAGGACAAAAGAGCGGAGGTCGTGGTCCTCAAGGGGAGGTCCTGACCGCAAGGGGTGGTCTCAACGGTCAAGATCTAAACAAGGGAGGTCCTGGCGGTTAAGATCTCCAAAGGGGAGGTCTCAACGGTCAAGATCTAAACAAGGGACGTCTTGACGGTTAATATCTCTAAAGGGGAGGTCTCAACGGTCAAGATCGAAATAAGGGAGGTCCTGACGGTTAAGATCTCCAAAGGGGAGGTCTCAACGGTCAAGATCTAAACAAGGGAGGTGGTCAAAAGCGAGAAAATCGTGGGGAAGGCTGGGGCCATCAGATCTTAATAGGACGGAGCAAAGTGATTGGGCCGTCCCACATAGATCGGACGACTCAAAAAGGGGTGAGACGTTGGATGGTGAAGCGATGCCAACAAGATCAAGCCGTCAATATAAATCAAGCAGTACAAAAGCGGTTGAGGTGCTGGATCAAGCGGAAGGCTTGAGCGGATCGAGGAGGTCAAGCGAACACAAGGGAGGTCCAACAGAGGAGATTCAAAAGAGGAGATCCAACGAAGGATATTTCAAAATGAGGAGGTCCAAGGAAAGAGGTCTAAAGGAGGAACTAAAGGGAGGTCTAAAGAGAAGAGGAAGGAGGGGAGGTCAAATAAGAGGGTGGTCCAGAGAGAGGAAAACCACTCCAACTTGACCCTCAAAAATCAAAAAGGTTTGAAACACAAACCCGAGCTGGTCTAAGACCCAAAAGGGGAGGTCTTAGACCTACAAAGAGGTCTTGAACAAGAGGAGGTCCAACACAAGGGAGGTCTGGATCGAGAGAGAGAGATCCAGACATAGAAGAGGTCCTGGAAAGGAGAGACTAGGCCTAAGAGCACACAGAGCAAAAGAAGAAAGGAAAACAAAAGCCAAGGAACACCAAAGAACTTCAACCAACAGAGAGCAACAACCAACTGGACTTAGTTGAAGTTTGGTTAGCTCAAGTTAAACCTCCAATATTTCCCAAAATTTCAAGTTAAGCTTGAGCAAGCAAATAAACTAAATGGTTCCTTTTTGGTTTTGAAATCTGGCAAAAACTCTAGGACAAACGGGATGATACACCGTTCTACTGTCTATTTACTCTAAGGTCAAAAATGCCGAAGTTCGCGTTTTAACGAACGAGAAATGAAATACTACTTGCATGCACATTTCATTAAATCTATTAAATTCTACTTGGGCAAAAAAAATGCCTAATTGATTTTACTTAAGTCTGCACGCGTTTATTTAATTCTCTACAAAACTTGGGATCGTTTTAATTTAATTTAATTAACAAGATTAAAATATTTCAACCTGCCCGACTATTTGTCAATGATGCACAGGTTTGCTACGCATGCCTATTCACTTTTTATTAACAGAATTAATGGTATTTTTATCCTATTTTAATAATTACTCAACAGACGGATTTTAAGATTGGTTAGCCCGATGTGACCTAAGTAAATCCGTTCGATTGCATAAATACGTAGTGCTAACATCTATTTATTTTATTGTTAATTTCCAATGTTACAAGGATTAATTATCACAATTTATTAGAATTTATACAATTTTCATAAAATTTTCATATACTAAACTTCCTAAACCCAAATTTCTAACCCTAATCCCACCTAAACCCCTAATTACCTGTCTCCTCACTTCCCTCATAGCCGAAACCCACCCCTAGATCCCTTTGCCTCATCTTCTTCTCCCCTATTTCTCACTTCACTTCATCCACTCTCCCTCCATTCTTGGCGCTGTCGCTCCCCCCACGGCTCCCTCCGTGGCAAGCCTCCATCTCCCAACCTTGCCTTGCCTTACTGGTCATGCCATCCTTGTCCCCTCTGTGCTTGGCTCTGGCTCCCTTCTGCATGTGTGCCGCCAGTGTCACGGTCAGCGCCCGGCACAGTGGCTGCACCGCATTCACCATGATTCGGCCCGACTCGGCGTCATTGTGGGGACCCCTGAGATTGGATTTATTTCAAGTTAAAGGATTATACTAGAGGCATAATTTTTAATAAGGAACAAACCCAATTTTAAGTTCCCAGATATGTGTCTCACATTAGTTCCCAAGATCAAAGACTAATATGCACATATCCTATACAACATTCGTACACAATCATACAAGTCATACATTATACATGAACTAATATTACATGGTACATAATTTACATCAGTGATCAGTAATCTTCAAAAACAAAAACTTGCAGTGGAAAACAAATATAAACACCAAAAGTTCCAACTAAGTGTGCCCATCACCCGAGGCAACTGAGTGGAGGAAGAAACGGCATCATTCGTTAGCGTTGCCATAATCAACGCTAACGGATGGGTCGTAAACATAACCGTCCTCACCTGTAACAAGTGGTTAATTCAACTGAGTACAGAAGGTACTCGCAAGACTTACACAAAATAATAAAAGAAGTGTTTAACATAGCCTATCCAAAGGATTAGAGATTATACATGTTAAGGTTGTCCCAAGGAAGGCTGTACTGGTTTTAGTTTTTGCATAAATCCAAGTTTTATCCCTACACCTTGTAATTTGCAAAGGCCAATTTGTAAACCAAGTTTGGACAAAAAAAACAAGTAAGAGTGTTATAAGCATAATTTCAACATATCAAAGTGCTGACCACTTTGATAAGACAAGCCGCATGGATACCCCTCCATGCCGACAACCATAATTTCCCAAGTCACAAAATTTGTATCTCAGAGTCTAACGATGATGCCTATCAAAATCAAGTGTTGTCCGTAACATGTTCATAAATGTTTAATCTTGACTTAATGATATATCAAATCTTGACAGAAGCCACTATTGATAAAATTTGTTGTGCCATGGCAAGGGTTGTCATTTGGCTGGGTTGAATGAAAATTATTTATGCTCGGGCGAGTGGGCGGTGGTGAAGGTGGGCGCGGAAGCACATTGGGATGCGGGTAGTCTCGCCTAAGCAACCACTAAGGACTTAACTTTGTGCGCCATTGACCTGGGCCATACCGTACAACCACATGTCCAAGGTGGGGTGGACCTGGCCAACTAATTAGCAATGTTTTGATTTGGTTCTGTTTGGGTTGATGGCGGCACAAGAGGGGGCCCAGAATGGCGAATCCTTAGCGAGCAGAACCGGAGCAAAATAGAACTTTGTAAAGGCCTTGTCACGTGCTCTAGATCACTTACCTAAGGTAATAACTAGTGGCACAGATATACGCCGAACAAACTAAAGAATTCATGTCTTGTGGGTAAAGCTGTACAACCTTCACAGAGTATAAAACTATTCGAATAGCCGTGTCCCCAGTTATGGACAATGCTTGGTGATTTCACACGAGGGGTAGATTTTCATAAAAATGTTGGAATGGTTTGGTTGGGAAGCGATTCAGATGTTGGGTGTTGGTTGGGAAGTGAACAGGGTTGTTCACCAGTTGTTTCAAAGAACTTATTTACTTATGTATTAGTATCTTTTAAATTATGATTTTCAATCTATTTATTGTATTTACTATCAATACTGCTTTTTGCAAAATATCCATAAAGTTATCCTTGTCAAGCCTTGCATAAATACTATTTGCATACATTTCTCTACGACTTGCTGAGTACTTTTTGTACTCACGGCTATACGCCATTTGTTGATCAGTCACCAAAGAAAAATCAGGGAATGCAGAGCTCTTTGAGAAGTACTTCAAAGACCATGCGAACTAGGTCGCGTCCTCCACTCGATTGCCTGTGGGTATGTCAAATGGCTACCACGAGTTATTTTATTCCGCTGCAGGTTTACTCTTTTTTCTTAAGCCCTGCGTGGCAAACTCTGTAAAACTTTGACCATAAGGTATGTTACTACTAAATAATATTAATTTGTCTGCTTCTTAGATACTTTGTTGCACGGATATGATTTCATCAATGATTTCAATGTGTGAACTAGCTATTGGTCCAGGGACTAGTGTAGATATACACAGAGGGTTCCGGATCCGGAGATTCGGTGACCCAACAGAGATGGTATCAGAGCCAGGTACGACTGTAGGACGCAACCATAGTTAGCATGGTCGTTTAGTCAAAAGTTTCAAATTTTCTTTTATAAATCAAACCAACCAATTGATGAATAGATATTCTTCTCTCGTCTTATTCTATTCTTTACTCATCTTATCCTATTATCTTCTCATCTTATTCTTAGGTTTTTACATCTTACCTTTTCTGAAACTTTGCTTTCAAAATTTAAATTGACCCCCTTACCTCAGTAATCTCTATAGGATCGATTCTTCGGCGATCAAAGTGATGGATGTCCTGGAAGTTTCAAGAGTTGCCAAGTGTTCCAAGTTGACCGTCCATATAAGTTAGATCAGTAGTAGCCTTTCTATATAAGTTAGATTAGTAGTAGCCTTTCTTAGTTGTAGTACCGTTTAGTTCGCGTGATAGGATCTTTTGCTTGAGTGTCACATTTTATTGCTTCTTAATAGCTTTCCGGGTATTTGTTCTTTGGGTTTAACCGACTTTCCCCAGTTATGATGCTTTTGTCTTCCTCCATTGTTCTATCTTGTCTAGTGTGCTTTTCCCTCTCACCTATCGTGCTTTCTCCCTCTCATCTATGAAACCTGTGAAGAATTATTGCAAAAGGGTTCGAACACACAAGTCACTTGGAAGCTACTCTTGTTGGGAGTAACCAGTGTGTTTGGATACCAAGCTAGGTAGTTTTGAGGAATCATGCATTAATAAGACTGATTTTGGGATTTAAAAATGTTAAGATTTACCGATGATATAAGAAGTTATTGTGAATACTAGAGTATGATGATGGATATGTCTTGATTATGCATGATTTAAAGAATAGCAAATTGGTGGATTATATAGATTATGGAGAAAGAAAATGATCGTAATGGAAAATTTTGAATGATCATGAAGGATATAGGAATATGAAGTACCGATTTGATTATTAGGAGAAATTGGATTATCGTTGAACCATGAGTTGACTATAATATTGGTCAAAAACTTGGAATTGAGAAATGTGTGCATGAAAAGCAGAGAGTAGAATACAAAGATAATTGGATTTTCATATCGATTCATGATATTAATTTTGGTAGAGTTGGTTGAAATCTTGGTTGGATTATAGAAATACATGATTATTGGATTATAGAAATAAATTATTGTTGATATTGGATTATTGGAGATTGGATTATAGAAATATGTTACGGTTGGATTTTGATTAAAGAATTACATGATTGTTGAAGATTGAATTATAGGATTACCAATTCATCATGTTGATTTTGGTGGATTAGATTGAATGAGGAAGTATAGAATTAATTGGGTATGTTGGTCACATTGGATTCAATCGGATATGATTGGATAGAGAAGTTGGAGTTAAAAGAAATCTTGGTTGGATTATAGATATATGTCTTGATCGGATTGTAGAATTGTTGGATATTGGAATATATGATTGAGGGATATCTTACCAATATTAGAGTTGGTCCAAATAATTGTTGGATAGATGGTGATAAAATAATTTGGCGGATTAAATTTGAATTTATGGATTACAAGCAGTCTTTTGGAAGGTTCTATAATGAAGGCATTGGATTTATATAAAGAAATTCTGGAGGATTGCGATTGATAAATAGGCTTGAGAAATTAAGTGGATGATGTTGTGGATTCAACTAAGAATTTTGGAGAAAGCAATTGCGCGATTATAATATTTGGGAGACTTTTCGTTTCAAAAATGGATATAGTGAAGTTTAGCATGATCTTGGAGTTTATTGGATTGGAAGATGTGAAATTTGCTACTAGATTTTAGTGGGTTTAGGAAGTGAAGAAACCATGCGATCAAAGTGGTTCATTATTGGATTATTTAAGCTTGTGCCCAAGAAAGATTGTGAATTATATTGTCTTACGAATAAAATGTGAGATTGATTGAATGATTGGATTTTTAATTGGGTAACTTTAGGTTACGCTAGAATGGTGGATTTCAATAATAATAAGATTTAGATCCAACAAAAATTGGAAGACAGATTCATAGCTTTTAGTTGGCACTCTAGTACATGGTTGCGTACCAGCAGTTTGGCATCAGTTTACCAAGTTGGAGCTACCACCACAGCTGTCAGAGGTGCACAACATCTTTCCTTTAGGCTGCAGTAAAAGAAATGCCTCAGGATACCAGAAGAGCAGATGTCTCTGAAGGAAGTCGGTTTAAATAAGGATCTCACCAACAAGGGTTACCTTATCAAAAATTTTGAAGAAGTTGAAAGTCCTACCGGGAGCAAGACCTTGAGATTCTGCGGAGGACAATGAAGCTATCGGTCAAAGAAGGAAGCCTAGAAACCAAGAGCCGAGTTTCCCGACCTTTCTTTCTAGTCTCTCCGAATCTCGGGGTCGAGGTTCCGTTTAAGTGGGGTAGATTTGTAACATCCTAATTTTCAGGCCTTTTTGAAATTTTCAAAATAAAAATAATTGTTTGATTTTTCCCGAATTGTTAAAGCTTAATTTGAAATTTTAGAAATTAAAACCTTTTAAATGATTAAATCAAATCTTAATTAAATTCAAAATGAATTTATTGGATTTTCTGGATTTCCTTGGATTTTATTCAAGTCGGTCTTTGTTTCTTGAAACAGATGCATTTTATTTCTTTTCTGTCTTCCCAAAAATTATTTTATTTGTTGTAAAATTTAATTTAAATTGGTGGTCTAATTTGAAGCTTTGAAAATAAAAATAATCATTTGGATTTTCTCGGTTTTATTTAAAGGTTAAATTGAATTTCTGAAGGAAAAATATTTTAATTGGCTAAAATATACTTCAAAAAAATTCAAAACTATTTTATTTGATCTATTTAGGTTCCAAAGTATTTTACAAAATTTTCTTGAAATTTTTGGATTTATTTATTTTCTGGATTTTTCTTTATTCCCTTTCTTTTCTTTCTCTCTCCTCCTCTTTACCGCTCGTTGTCTTCTCCCGGGGGCAGCTCAGTGCTTGTGCGTTGTTTTCCTTGCTGGCCTGGATTCCCGGCCGCCCCATCACCCTGGAATCCTGCTGCCACCCCCCATGCCCTGCTCCCGGGATTCATGCTGCCACCTCCCCATGCTACCCCAACCTGTCGCGCCTTGCCATGCAGCCCGGTTCTCCCCATGCCAAGCTTCCCTTGCTTGCTTCCTCCTTCCCATCTAGTATAAGCCAACAAGTGCTCCTTCCTCCCTCCAGCTCATCCTCCTCCCTCTCTCCCTCTCCCCTCCTCATCTATATAAACCAAAGCTCCCCCACTGCCGAGCTCCCTCCCAATGCTACTCTATGTCCCTCCTTCCTCTATAGAAACCACTAGTAGCTCCCTCCTCCACTCTCACCCTTCCTCCCCCCAAATCGAAGCAGCCAAGCTCCTGGAGCTCCCCACAGCCGCAAGCTCCTTCTTCTTTCTTCTCCATTGCCGGCTGCATGCTCCTCCATTTCTTCCCCCACTGCCAAGCTCCTCCTCATTTCTTTTCTCCAACCGTGAGCTCCCTCTCCTCCACCTCCAGTGTAAACCGAACAGCAGCCCCAACCTCCATTCATTTCCATGTGTTGCCATTGCTAGCACCGGCTCCCCCTTACTGCTTTCCCCCTCCTCCCCTATAAACCGAGTAGCTAGCAAGTTATTCCCTCCTCCCTTTCTTCTTGTCCCAACCGAAGCTCCCCTTGTGCTGCTCCTAGTCCTTGCCACCTACTACTGCTGCTGCATGTTGCCAGCAGGCCTAGCACCAGCTCCCCCTTGCGTCGTTTCCTCTCCTGTAAAACCAAGCCAGCAGCCCCTTTCCTCTCCACCGAGCTCCCTATTTCTTCTTCCAGTCCATGTTGGAATTCATCTTGACACAGTTTTATCTGTGTGTACATGTGTTGTGCTCTTGCATGTAGTTAGCTAGTAGGTGCGGCCGAGTGCATGTAGTTGGTTGCTACATGATGTGTGGAGTCAGTGGATGAGAACAAGTCATTAGCTTATGCATGTAGGAGTTAGTTTGTGTAGCATGCATGTACGTGTATGCAGCTAGCTAATGCATGGCATCCAATGACTAGATAACATGCAGAACTCCAACTCATGCATGCAACAAGCTTCACCACCTCTGTTCTCCCTCCTCGGTCACTCATTTCCCGAACCGACCGCGTCATAGCAAGCCCCTCGGCTTCCCCTTCCTATCCCTCAAATTCGCCCCCCTCTCTTGCCACAACCAAAAAATTTTCGCCGGCGGCCAAACCACCTTCTGTCGTCGTTTTCGGCGCTGTCTTTGACCCCCCCCCAATGACATCGTCACCATCGTTAGCTTTGCCTCACAACATTCTACGCTGTGCTCCCTTCACCTTCGCCGGAGCATAGCTAGAGCACTGTCGCTTCCTTGAGCCCGACATTGTTTTGCGTGCCGCTGCCGCGCCGGACCTCCGTTGGCGAATCAACCATCATCGTTGGGTCCGTCTCACTCTTGGGAATCCATTTTCCTAGTTCGTCGGCCACCCCTCCCTTTCCCTCGCTTGTGCCATCATTTTTGCCCAAGCTTGCACTATTCATGTCTGATGATATTCTATATTTCATGTGAAGGCAAACTTCCGGATATTCGTTCTCCTTCATACGAAATCTGATTTCGTCGATTCTAATTTCTAAATTCAATATCTTTCTATCGCTACTAATTTTGTAATTTTTGGATTCTATTTGGGTTTGTTGTATTTATTTGGTTCTTTTCACGCATGTAGATTCCGACGTTCCCAAAGAATTCCTGGAACTGTCTACCGAAGCATCTCAAGCCTTCAACGGAGGCAAGTCGTAGACCTTTAATCATATTGAACCCATGTTATAAAATTAAATTGTTTTATATATCAACATGCATTGCTAGTTTTATAATAATGGTTTCGGGAATAGTTAAATACTAACTTGATAGTATGACTCCTTGAATAATTGTGAATGACATATTGACATGTACCCTTGGACACCATAGGATGGGTTATCTTAGTTGGACATATTTAGTTACCAACAGGGGTGCGTATTATGCTTAGCCATGCTTTAGTTATACGACGGGATTCACGATCACATGTTCATAAATGTTTAATCTTGACTTAATGATATATGAAATCTTGGCGGAAGCCATTGTTGACAAAATTTGTCGTGCCATGGCAAGGGTTGTCATTTGGCTGGGTTGAACGAAAATGATTTGTGCTCGGGCGAGTGGGCGGTGGTGAAGGTGGGCGCGGAAGCGCATTGGGATGCGGGTAGTCTCGCCTAAGCAACCACTAAGGACTTAACTTTGTGCGCCATTGATCTGGGCCATACCGTACAACCACATGTCTAGGGCAGGGTGGACCTAGCCAACTAATTATCAATATTTTGATTTCGTTCTGTTTGGGTTGATGAGCGGCACAAGAGGGGGCCCAAATTGACGAATGATTAGCGAGCAGAACCAGATCAAAACAGAAATTTGTAAAGGTCTTGTCACGTGCTCTAGACCACTTACCTAAGGTAGTAACCGGTGGCGTAGATATATACCGAACAAACTAGAGAATTCGTGTCTTGTGGGTAAAGTTGTACAACCTTTGCCGAGTGTAAAACTATTCGAATAGCCATGTCCCCATTTATGGACAATGCTTGGTGATTTCACACGAGGGGTAGATTTTCATAAAAATGTTGGAACGGTTTGGTTGGGAAGCGATTGTAACGTCCCTTTTCTCTTAGGGTTTTGCCCAGTTTTCAAAATAAATGTAACCATTTGGTTTTGATGAGAGTTCAAAGCTTAACTTGAGTTTTCAAAAGAGCTTTAAGTGATTAAACCAAACTTTAACTAATTTGGTTCGGTGCCTTGGCTATTTATTGGAGCTTGCTCGTTCCCCCTCTTTCTCTCTGTGTGCCTTGGTGTTTGGTTTTCTTCTTTCTAGACCTCCTTTGCACCAAGAACTCTTTTCTCGTTCTCCTCCCATTTCGACCTCCCTGTGCACCTCTCACGTTCTTGTCAACTCCTGCGTCCATTTAGGGTGCCCTTGGAATCCTTTTGATTTCCTGTGCCTCTCGGACCTTCCCGTGGACCTCTCGCCTCTCTTGGAACCCCTCCCGAGTTCACTTGGGCGCTCGAGTTCCTCTAGACCTCCAGTGCCCTTTTGGGACCTTCCTAGACCTCCTCTTGTCTTTTTGGACCTCCCTGTGTTCAAATAGACCTCCCTTATCCCACGGACCTCCTCTGTGTCCGTTTGGACCTCCTTGCCTATTCAGACCTCCCTCTTGTTGAGATCTGCCGTTAGGACCTCCTCTCCGGAGATCTTAACCGCTCGAGACCTCCCCTTGTTGAGATCTGGCCGTTAGGACCTCCTCTCTGGAGATCTTAACAGCTCAGACCTCCCCTTGTGTGGATCATTCGTTAGGATCTCCTTTGAGATCTTAGCGCCTAGGTCTTTCCTTTTGTTTGGATCTAAAGGTCCAGACCTCCTTAGGTCCAAGACCTCTTTAACACTTGAACCCTTGGTTGGCTCCTGCGGTCATATAAGCAAGGCTTTGCCTTCCTCACCTTAGGACCGTTCGATGTCGTTGGATGGCCCGATCCTAAGAACACGATCACTTGGTCGAACATCCCTTTCCTCCTAGCCGTCCGATCTAAATCGAGACGGCCTAGTCTCGTTAGCTGTTAAGCTCGGTCGAGCGGCCCACTTGTTTTGGCGCCATTCGATCTTGATGTGGCGGCTCTCTGTGAGAAGCGTTTGGATGGTCGAGCGTTCCTTTCCTTCTGACACTTGGAATTCAATCGAGCGGCTCTGCTTTTTCTTCGCGTTTTCCTTTGTACCAGGACCTCTTCTGGTACATTTTTGCGAGACCACCTCCTCGATCCTTCTTTGGTCTTTTTGTAAAGACCACCCTCCTAACCCCGTGTATCCCTGTTGGTCAGGACCTCCCTGCACCCTTTGATCTGGACCGTTAAGGTCCTCCTCTTTGAGATCTTGACCGTTAGACCTCCCTTTCGGAGATCTACTTGTCAGGACCTCCCTGCACCCTATGATCTGGACCGTTAAGGTCCTCCTCTTTGAGATCTTGACCGTTAGACCTCCCTTTTGGAGATCTACTTGTCAGGACCTCCCTGCACCCTTTGATCTGGACCGTTAAGGTCCTCCTCTTTGAGATCCTGCTCGTTAAACCTCCCTCATGAGGATCTGAGTGTCAGGACCTCCTCGTTGTGAGTCTTTTGGACCTCTTGTCCTTAGGACCTCCTTGGGTTGAGTGTTTTGGACCTCCTGTCCAGGACCTCCCCCTTGAGTGTTTTGGACCTCCTGTCCAGGACCTCCCCTCGAGTGTTTTGGACCTCCTATCCGGGACCTCCCCTTGGCGTTTGGACCTCTTGTCGAGACCTCTCTGTAGTCTCTTCTTGGAGATGACCCTTGCGGTGGGGCCACCTCTTTGACCAGTGGTGCACCCTTTTGGTAGCCCCCTTGCGGCCTCTCTCCACCTTGTAATTATTGCTCTTGCCTCGAACTTCGGTGCGCATTTAATAGGGTCGGGTCACATTAAATCAGATCACATCCGAGTACCTTATTTAATTCTTTTAGGGCAAGCCCGCCCTAGTTGCCCGTTGCCAACACGTCTTTGCACTCCTTTTACGGTGCACTCCACCTACTCTCGCTATATATAGCTTTGGGTGGGCAAACTCTTGTAACCTTTTGATCACTTGCCCACCTTGCTCTGCCTTGTTAAGCCGGCTTGTGCTCAAAGCTTCTCTGAGAATTAGCCACGGAGTTGTCATCTTCTCTGGAAGACCTCCTTTCGGATCTTCTTTGGTCTTTTGCTTAAAGACCACCCTCTCTGCCTTGGACCTCCTTCTCGTTTTGAAATTTTCGTTTGGTGGTTTTGGTCGAGTTTTGTTTAAGCTCTTTTTAGTCTTCTTTTGAAGTTCTTTGGCCTAGTGTGGTTTTTGCTTAATTGGTTTTCTTGCGAGCGTATAGATCACGAGTTTGAGGAGATCTTGGACCCACTCTCTCTCTCTTGAAGGCTCTCCTTTGCTTGACCAAGACAAGCCCTGAGACCTCCTTTTGATCATTGTGAACCTAGTTTTGCAAATGTATTTTGGTTTTACTTTATCATGCATGGCTATGTTTATAAGAAAATGTTTGGGCGGTAGTTACTTTCCTACTTATTTGTTATGCCTCCTTTATTCTTTGTCCCAATCATGTTGTCATGTTCACCTTGTGAGCCTTAGGATGGATATTTAGTTGGTATTTCTTATTATTTGCCAACATGGGGCCGTAGGTTATGTATTGCTTCGCTCTAGAAATCGTGGGAATTTGTGAATCATGTTTCATCCCTAATAATCTTGATTAATGAACTATGGAACTTGTGGTTGGTGCCCTTTGTTAGCGACTATGGCGGGATGCCTAAGTTATGATAGTGTGGTGTGAGACCGGTTTATTAAAAGCTGTTGTGCCAAAATGGGTGGTCTTTTGGCAAGGGTAATTCTGAAAGGTTTCTTTGAGGCAAGAAGGCGGGAGTGAGTAGTGGGTCTTTGTGCACATCTGGGTTTATGGGAGTCTTGCCTTAGCACAATTAAGGACTTAACTTTGTGTCTATTGATCTGGGCCAAGCAGTTGCAACCACAAGATCATTTTATGGGGATGGTGCAGGGTGAATAATTAGCAATGAGTTGGCTTGGGGCTGTTGTGGTTGGCGTGTGATTCGTTGGCGTAGAGGGGCACCGCATAACCTGCAGTTCTAGACCACGAGGAGGGATTGCGAAACCTTAGCGGGCAGCAGAGTCGGTTCAAAGCTTTGTAAAGGCCTTCTGGCGCTCTCTAGGCGCTCCTTGTAGGAAGTGAGCAAGGGTGGCCGGAACAGATCCGCTAGAGGAGAGTGGATTGTGAGTAAAGTTGTACACCTCTGCGAGTGTAAAATCTATTGAATAGCCAAGTCCTTGGTCATGGACATGCTTTCGATGAAAATGGTGCAAGGGGTAGTTGTTTCAAAAGTTTGTGCCACTGAACGCTTCCACGAGATGCCTTGGCTTTGCCTCGAAGAGACCTTGGCCGGTTCCAGAGGGGTCAGGGTTGGCTCGGGTAGTGGTCCAGGGGCTGGTTCGGACCTCTAGAGTGGGTGCTCTAGAGTGGTTTGTGGGTGAGGACACAGTCACAGGTGTGACTAGACCTCCCCATTTTTGTTGTGGATGTGAGTTGGTGCTCCCTCCACTTTGTCAATCATCAAATTTATTATGTACTATTGTTTTACCTTGCTGCTTTTCAATCTATTATTGTTATTATTGTCAAAACCTGGCTTTGCGCAAATTAACCATCTGACTCTCAATTGGTAAGCCCTTGCATGAATATTGTTGCATAAATGCTCCTGTGACTTCTTGAGTACATTCAAAGTACTCATGGCCTAAACCACTGTGTCAGCAGATTCTGAAGATGATCAAGTCGAGGCGGTCTGAGACCTCTTTGAGGAGGAGTTCTTGACGATCCGGTTGCCTAGGACGTCCTCCACCCGACAGCCTGTGGGGCTTGTTGGATGGTTTCTGCGTACTTTTGGTGTTGGAGCTTTAGAGCTCTTTGTTGCCAGTTGTAAGTCCTTGTTGGTTTTGTAAGCCCTCAGTGGCAGACCTCTTGTTAACAAGCTTGACCATAAGGTCTGTTATACTAAGTTTAATTTATGCGCTTCATCTTTGTTTGACCTCGTGGTTGTGATCTTAGCTTGTGTTCTTGTGCGAGCTAGCCACATTGTCTGGGACTAGCTCGGATGCAGGGGGCAGGACCACGAGGAGGTCCTCACGGACTGCTTTGGGAAGTCTGTCGGACCTCTCTAGTGATGTACTGGAGGTGCTCTGGGGTTGCGGGCCAAGACCTCGGGAGGTCTGAAGACCTCTGGGAGGTCTGGCGAACTCCTCGGGAATGCACCGTGCGATGCTACCACTCCTCTCTGTGGTGGCACATGACTCAAAAAAAGGTCCTCTGGACCTCTTCATTTATATATGACAGGTGGAGTCGTGTGGCGATTCAGATGTTGGGTGTTGGTTGGGAAGTGAACATGGTTGTTCACCAATTGTTTCAAAGAACTTGTTTAATTATGTATTAGTCTCTTTTAACTTATATTTTTCAATCTATTTACTGTATTTACTGTCAATACTACTTTCTGTAAAATATCCATAAAGCCATCCTTGTTAAGCCTTGCATAAATACTATTCGCATACATTTCCCTACGACTTGCTAAGTACTTTGTGTAGTTGATCAGTCACCGAAGAAAAACCAGGGAATGTAGAGCTCTTTGAGGAGAACTACTCCGAAGACCAAGCGAACTAGGTCGCGTTCTCTACTCGATTGCCTGTGGGCATGTCGGATGGCTACCACGAGTTGTTTTATTCCGCTACAGGTTTACTCTTTTGTCTTAAGCCCTGCGTAGCAAACTTTGAAAAACTTTGACCATAAGGTCTGTTACTACTAAATAACATTAATTTGTCTGCTTCTTAGATACTTTGTTGCACAGATATGATTTCATCAATGATGTCAATGTGTGTGTTTAGCGGCCACAAAAGAACATGATAAATGGGGAAAGGGGCAACGGTGGCATAGGGCATCGGCGAGAGGAGGAAGAAGTTGGTTAGCGAGTGTCTTTGCACATTAGAGGGTAAGTAAGAACTAAGAAATGATAAACTACGAGCAAAGGCGTGAGGCGAGGTTTGGTAATAGGAATGCTAATGTAGCATGGATTTTAGACGACGATACTTCGATCCAAGATTACACTGAGGACTAAATTAAACCGTAGAGGAAAACAAACAAGCAAACGTTAACCGATCTCTCCATACAACCCCAAGCGTTTATTTTCGATCGGATGGTCACAAAAATCTTTCCTACTGCCCATATTAATTTCGGTCACTATCACTAGAGTTTTTGGCCGTATTGGCACTGTTTACAGTTGAATTTGCAAAAATGGCACTCGTCGCGCAGGATTGACATAAACGGCGTCTCCACCACATGGTCACCGTGCGGGGCGACCAATGAGCTGACACGTAAGCGCTGCCGCACGACGACCGTGCGGTGGAGGTGCGCCCACACAGGCCCCCATGCGGTGGAGACGCTCCCACATGGCCGCCCCCGTGCGGTGGAGGCGCTCCTACACGGCTGTGCGGTAGAGGCATGATTGCATGATTAGCGGAGCAGAGATCAATTCCTGATTGACCTAACGCTTTTGACTGAGGATCTATTGGTAGTAGCAGCTCATGGTTTTGACGAAGCTGGAGATCGACTTTCCAATATTATAGTTAATGGTATAATCCTCCTGTATAAATGAAGGGAAGTTTGCAGCTCATTCAGCTAGGCCACATCACTCTTATTTTCTTAGCCGTCCGATCATCTTTCGGTTTGTTTAGTCGTAGTTCGATCAAGCGGGATTTTGCCTTGGCAGCGGGCGACGCGGATCCCTTTCACGTCACGGGACCCACGCGCGGCCTTGGCTACCTTCACGCGACCTTTTTCGCGGGCGTGGCACACGTTGTGTTCTTGCGGGCCCCAGCGGCGTTAATACAAGCGCGCGGTAGCGCGTAGCGTGTCGTGAGCCCACTAGTCAATAATTAACGAGAGCTAATGGAACGCAAATCTCAGAGCACAACCCAACGGTGAGAAATATGACTGTAGTCCCAAAAATTTGCACAAAAGACATGCGTCTATCTATCTATCTATCTCTACTAATTTGAGGCTCTTACAAAAACGCCCGGTTAATCCAAGGGAAAAGGTTAGAAATTATGACATTAATAAAAATAAGAAATTAAATGCGTAGATTGAAGAAAAAGAAAAGATCTAATCCATCAATATATATATATATATATATATATATATATATATATATGTGTGTGTGTGTGTGTGTGTGTGTGTGTGTATATATATATATATATATATATATATATATATATATATATATATATATATATATATATATATATATATATATATATATATATATATATATATATAGGCCTTGATTTAAATACTCGAGTACATACTCCCTCCCAATATACCACTTAGCGAATATATCATACTTCTTTATCACTTCGGTATGCTTAAATCTGATTATAAGATCTTTCAATGCGACTTGATTGGAAATATTTCATTGGAGCCCTTTATTTTTTCTATATACCATTTTTCATATATAAAAGAAGTATATACACAAATTTTGCTATAAAAGGTAGATTTTAATGAAATTTTTTGCGGAACTCACTTTGGGGTATCTTATAATCATTATCGGAGTATGCTCAAATTGATAAATAGGTATTATCATACGATTTAAGTGGTATATGAGAGGTGGGAATACGTACTCCTAGGAGTACCATACCATTCCCCCCCTCTCTCTCTCTCTCTCTCTCTCTCTCTCTATATATATATATATATATATATATATATATAGTAATAGTGACAGCATATATTCGCTCGCTCTCTCTCTCTCTCTCTCTCTCTCACGGTCGCTCTCTGGTTCTCTGTCGATTTTAATCCCCATCACATCGCCGTAGGTGATTTATAGCATCAATACATATCCAAAATCATCTGTCATCTGGATTATTTGATTTATCCCAGACCATTATTAATCAGGCATGCAGGCTCTTAACTAGGTCTCTGCTTTTTTCTTACGAGGGGCTAGCTAGCATGGAATCATGCGTGTCTCAACTAACCATATGCTTGCACCATATATTATTTTAAGTGTCTAGTAGGAACATGTTTCATGTACCTTTATTTAGATAATACTAGATTAAGCATGCTAGAGTATTACACGACGTTTCTCCGCGGACAATTAAAGATTGTTTAGTGTCATCATTAGCGGTCATATTAACAGGTAATTTTTTTCTCGTATGAATTGTCATTATTAAATGTGCAGTTAATTAGTTGTAGTTATTTAGGCGTAATTAATTTAGTCCTTATCGTTTAGACCTTATTTAGATTTTGTTATTTAGTTAGTTGCGATAAAATAGGTCGTAACGAATTAGTCATTGTTATATTAATCCTACGTATTTATTCGTGGCCTAGTTAATTAGTTACGATTTATGCAGTCATAATTAGTTAGTGTCAGTTAGTTAAGTAGTTGTAATTACTTAGTAGTTGAGTAGTGCTAGTGACACTAGCGCAAAATAAGTGGTCGAATTTACATTACCGTAATAAATTTGATGGCACATAATGACTTGTAGTTAATTATTTACCTTAATCGTAATTAATTGAGTGTGAATTACTTAGATGTAAAGACTTACTCGTACGGGCTTTAAGAATTTATATTTTCTAAAAATTAATTTATGAATTATTAAGTTTCTTTGCTACTTTCTTTTCTGTCTTAGCCACGCCCCGCCAAGCTGCCTAAATGTTTATACTGCCCATGTGCATATGCCCTCCTGCATACACCCGCTGTCCCTGGCAAAAAGGGAGAGAGTAATTAAAGTACCCGTTGTAAGAAGAAGAAAAGTCCGAGCGGAAAAAGAATCGGATGATCACATTTGTTAGGTAAAGAACAACATATCCTCATCAAGCCTCTCAATCAGGAATTGATCTCTGGTCCGCTAATCATGCACAACTAATCATGCCTCCACCTCACGGTGGCCATGTGGGTACGCCTCCACCACATGGGGGTCATGCGGTCGCCCCTCTACCACACGATGGCCATGCGGCAATGCTTACGTGTCGGCTCGTTGGTCGTCCCACGTGGTGACCATACGGTGGAGACGTCATTTCTATCAATCCTGCATGATCGAATGCCATTTTTGCAAATTCAACCGCAAACATTGCTAATAAGGCAAAAAAAAAACTCCTATCTCTGGCTCCACCCTAGACATCATTTCCCTCCCTCACGTGCCATTCCTAAACCCCTACAAAGCTAGGGTTTGACGCCTCGCGCTCCATCATGGCGACCATGCTGGTGGCGGTGATCCTCGATACGCTCAGTGACTTCACGTTGCGGGAGAACTGGGACAAGTTGTCAGACCCTGATGTTTTGAAAACTTGAAGTGTTTGAAACTCTGAAGCAAGGCACTAATGCCGAACCGATAAGTGAGGTCTGCAGCGACTTGGAGGAAGCGAAGGAACGGTGCGACGATATCAGTATCAAGAAGATCCAATGACTACGCCTACATCATACCTCTTCATCACATCAGACGATAGTAGAAACTTCTCGTATTTACTATTCACTATAAACAAACTTTGTAAAATGGATTTCACTCTGTTTCCTTTCCGCGCTAAGTCGTTGAACTGAGATCCAATCCGACAGCATATAAGTCGAGGAGGAAAATGGGGAAAGTTATGAATACAGATTGAGAAATTATTCCCCTACTTGTTCTTGCCTTATTCTGTTGTTTATTTTTATTTATCAATTCTTTGATTGATTCCGATCATCAGTGGAATTAATCGAAGGATTGAGCTGGGTCTGACAAAGGTATCAGAGCCTTACGGTTCTTGGCATAGATCTAGTGTAAGGAGTGGGTTTTGGTTTCAGCCTTGTAAAATCCCCAAAACCTTGACACCAAGAGTGTAATGGCTCCCAAGAAGAAACCACCTAATGAAGTTGGGGAGGTTCCTGAAGGACTGGATGTACGACAAGAGATGATGAGCCTCAGAACTGAGATGTTGAACCAAGTGGCGAGGCTTGATCAGCAAATGAAGGGGGTCCTCGAAGCGATCCAAGGATTATCACAGAAGTTGGATCAGAGAGTGAATCCACCAGTCGAAGGATCTGCAGTGGCAATAGAGGCGCAGAGAAAAGCTTTGGCTAAAGTTGAAGTCAGAACAAAAGAGGGCTTGAAGTGGAAATGTTGCGCCATCAAGAATGGGAGCAGCAATAGTAGCAACTACGCCACACTGAACTGACGGCCTAGATGCACAAACTGGGTTCTGGATTTGGCTCTAATCTTGGTCAGATCGGTGGGTTTGCTTCTCCTCATTTTCAGCAATCTATAACACCTCCAACAATTCACAGGTACCACTCACCTCCCCATACTCCACTAGTTACAGGGCTAAGATATTATAAGCCAGATGATAGAGAGGAAGAATTAGAAGAGGGAAGCTACTATTATCATAGAGGAGACAGACAGAAGAGGTACTGTCCAAATGCACTCTCAAGGGGGGGCCTAAATATGATTTTCCTATTTTCAATGATGAGAATCCAATGGGGGTGGATCAGGTAGAGTGAGAAATTTTTTGATCTGGCAAGAATACCTTATGAAGAATGGGTAGATTTAGCATCACTCTATATGGTAGATCGGGCAGATGGATGGCTTAGAGGAAGCAGATTACCTGTTGAACAATTTGATTGGCCTGATTTGTGCAAACTGATATACGACCGTTTTGCAAATGAAAATGGAATTGATTTGTTGGACAATTTCCACTCTATAAAGCAGATCGCTTCAGTATCTGCTTATACTGACAAGTTTGAGGAACTCATGGCATTGGTGAGGAATGAGCATCCAGAGTTCCAAGAAGGCTATTTTATTAAGTGGTATGTGAAAAGGGCTCAAGCACTCAATCAAGCATCATGTAAAGAATTTTCCACTGAAAAACTTATGCCAGGTTTACAAAATTGCTAGAAATTTGGAACAAGTAGTGACTATCAAGAAGTATGAGAATTGGAGACCACCTAACAAAGGAAACCAGTCCAAAAACATGGGGCAGAACAACCAAAGTGTGGAAAAGAGAAGTGTTGGCTAGTCAAGTAGAGGGATTTAGAGTTGGAAAGGTAATAGGGACCCTGGAGAATGTTGGTATTGTGAGGAGAAATGGACACCACAACACAACTGTAATGTAAAAGCAAGGATGTTACACTTGTTAGTTGGAGAGGAGAGGGAGGAAGAAATTAACAATGAACATGAAGAAACCGAGGGCAAACCCAATGAAACATTTGAAACTCCACCAACCAGTCCTCAAGGAGGAGAAGTCATGATGATATCTTCCAATGCATTTCAAGGTACACCATCAATGACCACTTTCTGATGTGGCCAAGAGGGCCATTACCACTATGCCTTGTGCTACACCATTACAATCTAAAATTACAAGGTCAAGTGATGCTACTCGGGTACATGGAGACGAGCTGGTCAAGCCAGTTGCAAGCCGAGCCAGAAGACAACGAGGTCCACGACCAGTTCCCCAAGGTCCACGACCACTTCCACAAGGTCTATAACCAGTTTCACGGGATCTACGACCAGTTACACCAAACCTATGACCAGTTTTCTGATCAGGTCTATGACCCGTACTCAGCGCGAGGAACACTCGTAGGGAACAATACTCGGCGAAAATAATACTCGATAGGAGGAGTACTCGGCGGGAACAGTACTCGGCGAGGACAGTACTCGGTGGGAGTAGTCTACGACCTAGACTTCGACTACGACCATGTCTACAACCAGGTGATCAACCAGGTGATCCAAACTAAATCATGGAATGAATTCTTGGGGTTGAGATGATTATGTTGTAGATAAGTTACAGTACATCTCTTAGTTTGAGTCGGTTCTAATATTTCCATAACTGTATTAGGAAAGAATCTTTGTATGATACGTGAGTTAGAGATAGAATCGGCATTAGATCGTGTGTGTGTGTGTTGGCCACACCTTTAGGTGCCAATATAAGGCTAGGGCATAGCCCATTGTAAAGGGACGACTTTTGTGAAGAAGAAATACAGAAAAGTCACGGTGGCGTTGTGTCGCAATATCGTGTATGTTGATTGAGATTTTCCCATCTAGGGTTTGCCGAGGTTGGTGCAAGGCAAGAACATCTCATTCTTGAGATTGCCTACCGAATCTACACGATTCAACTCATCTAATTCGTGAACTTTGCTTCTCACGGTTTAGAGAGGCTTCAAGTTCATGCTTCTAATCTTCCTTGTGATTGATTAGTACGTGAATATCTTGATACCCATCTACACTGCTACGTGTTCGAAGAGCTGCTGTTGTCTTCATCACCACAAGGGTCAAGAAGGGGAGAACCCTAGCCGTAAGAAGAAAGACAACTCCATTGTTTGTACCGTGAAAGATCGGGCCAACCTACGCATCAGCTAGTTTACTAGTTGATCTGTATCACTTTCTCCCTGTTAATTAAGGTGAATGGGAAAAAGGGTGTTGCTCTGATCGACAGTAGAAGTACTGATAGCTTTATGATTAGTGCTTTTGCAACTAAGGCCAACTGTGACATTGGTACCAACATTGGAAAGTCTGTTAAGGTGGCCAGTGGAGGAGAACTCATTTCTAGAGCTTATGTAAGGCAGTGTCAATATGAATCCCAAGGAGAGGAGTTTAGTGATCAGTTCAAACTGCTAGAATTAAAAGCTTATGACCTAATTTTGGGGTGTGATTGGATCTATAAACATAGTCCAGTGGAGCTAGATCTGAAGTCAAGAAGATTCTCAATTGTCAAGAATGGCCACAAGAAGGTTCAATTCTCTGATCATACTGTGCTAGGCCAACATTGTATTATTGATGCTGCTGAAGTAGAAAAGGTTTTGAGCAAAGGGGCAATAGGTTTTGTTTTGCAACTCAACATGACCACTACTAAGGATAAAAGTAAATGCAAATTGATGGATGTATAGAAGCTAATCAAGGGGTATACAAAAGTGTTTGCTGAACCCAAAGAATTGCCACCTGCTAGAGATTGTGACCATGCCATACCTTTAACTCAAGGAGCTGAACCACTAAACAAAAGACCGTATAGAATGCCCCATAAACAGATTGATGAGATTGAGCTCCAAATACAACAGATGTTACAGAATTCATGGATGAGGCCCAGTGTAAGTCCTTATTCCTCACTAGCTCTACTAGTTAGGAAGAAAGATGGATCTTGGAGGATGTGTGTGGACTATCGACAACTCAACAAAATCACCCAGAAAAATAAATTTCTAATCCCAGTCATTGATGATTTGTTAGATGAGTTGAATGGGGCTAAAGTCTTCACTAAGTTGGATTTGAGAGCTGGATATCATCAAATCAGGATGAGAGAAGAGGATGTGTTTAAAACTGCCTTCAGAACACATTGTGGCCATTATGAATATTCGGTCATGCCCTTTGGGTTGTCAAATGCACCTGCCACTTTTCAGGCTTTGATGAATAGCCTTTTTGCTGAGTACATGAGAAGATTTGTGCTAGTTTTTTTTATGACATCTTGGTTTATAGTCATTCAGTGGGAGATCATCAGATACATGTGAGGAAGGTGCTAGAAGTATTGAAGAGAAACCAGTTGTATGCTAAAATGAGCAAGTGCACTTTTGCTATTTCACAAGTAGAATATCTAGGCCACATAATCTCAGGTTAGGGAGTTGCTACTAATCCCAGCAAGGTGAAGGACATGTTGGAATGGCCAATTCCAGAAAACCTCACCCAACTCAGATGGTTCTTAGGGCTCACTGGATATTATAGGAGGTTTATTAAAGGCTATGGACAGATATGCAGACCTATGCATGACATGCTCAAGAAGAATGCTTTCTGCTGGGGAGAGAAACAAACAGAGGCTTTTAACCAATTAAAGACCATTATGAGCAGTGCTCCAGTCTTGGCTCTACCAAACTTCACCAAATCCTTTGTGTTGGAAACTGATGCTAGTGGGAGTGGAGTAGGAGCAGTGTTAATACAAGACAAGAGGCCAATTGCTTATATGAGTAAAACATTGGGGATCAAATCTGTTGTCTTATCCACATATGACAAAGAGGCCTTGGCCATCCCGAAAGCTCTTAGGAAATGGAGACACTATTTACTAGGAACCCACTTTGTTATCAAAACTAATCAGAAAAGCTTAAAATATATGATTGCTAAGAGGTTGACTGATGGTATTCAACACAAGCTTATGCTAAAGTTATTGGAGTATAGCTATTCCATTGAATATAAGAAGAGCAAAGAGAATATAGCTACTGATGCACTATCAAGAAGAGTACATACTTGTATGGCTATTGTGACATCAGTTGTGCCCATATGGGTTGAGGAGGTGGAAAAAAGTTATGAAAGAGGAGAACACTGTAAACAACTCTTAGAACAACTAAGCTTGACATAAGAGCCAAACTCATTGTATACCCTGCATTCTGGGATATTGAGGTATAAAGGAAGGATTTATGTGGGCAAATCTGGAGGCACACGACCACAACTGATTGAAATTTTCATGCTTCAGCACTAGGTGGACATTCTGGAATGAGAGCATCTTACCAAAGAATTAAAAGGTTATTTTACTGGCCAAGATTGAAAAGTCAAATAGGCAAGTTCATATCTGAATGTGCAGTATGCTAAAGAGTAAAGGCTGAAAACAAGCCATACCCTGGACTTTTGGAACCCTTACCTGTACCTGACATGATGTAACATCCCAATTTTATGGGCTTTTAAAAAATTTCAAAAATTAAAAGTAACCATTTGATTTTATTAATTTGCTAAAACTTAACTTGAAATTTTAGAATTTAAAAGCAGTTTAATTTGAACTAATTAAACTTCAATTAATTGAAAAGTTGGTTTATTTAAGTTTTACGGATTTTATTTGAATTTAAAATCAAAAATATTATTATAAGTATTTTATTAGTGTTCTGAGTTTTAAAAGTTAAAAATAAAATTTATTGAGTTTTGAGATTTTCTTGGATTTAAAGTTAAAAAGAAAAATTATTTAATTTCTTGATTTTGTGGATTTTAAAATGGTTTTTCCTGTCTTTCAAAAACTAAAAATAGTTATGTGCAAAATAAAAAGCCAACTTTAAGTTGGAAGTAATTTTGATTATTTTAAAACTAATTTATTTGGTTTTCAGGCCTTTTCGAAGTTTTCCACTAAAAATCACCATTTGATTTTCCCTAATTCGTTAAAGCTTAATTTGTGGTTTCAAAAATAAAAATGATTTAAACATGAGTAAAATCAACTTCAATTAAATAAAAATTTGTTTTATTTTTATTTCCAGAGCCTTTTTGAAGCTTTTAAAATAAAAAATAATCATTTGGATTTTATTGGATTTAATTTAAAGCTTAAAATTGAATTTCTGAAGGAAAAATATTTTATTTAGCCAAAATAAACTTCAAAAAATCCAAAACTATTTTATTTGATCTATTCAATTTCCAAAGTATTTTATAAAATTTTCTTGAATTTTTGGATTTTCCTAAATTCTTTTCTTTTCTTTTCCCTTTTCTTTTTCTCTCTCCTCTCTTTCTTTTCCTATTCGTGTTCCTCCCTTGACCGGCCGTGCCTTCTTCTCGTTGAGCATGGGTGCCCATCCTTTTCCTGTTGGCAGCCCATGCCCTGTGCCTGTCACCCCTTGACCCGTAGCCCTCACTTCTGCCTTCCTTCGCCCATCTCCTACCCACGTGCCTGCAAGGCGCCATGGCCATCTGTCGCCAATATCGGTTGTGATATCTTGGGTCTCTCATAACCCCCATTCTCGGCTATAAAGCGGCCTTAACCTCCTCCTTCCTCCCTTTCTCTCCTCTCTCTCTCCTCACTTGAGTAGAATCGAGCTTTCCCCTTTCTTCTTCCTGTTGTGGGGTGTCGCCTCCAGCCATCCCCTTGCCCTCCCGACCGCACCACCTCGTGCCCCTGCGCCTCCTCTTCCATTCCCTACCTCCATTCCTCCCCTTCGCCACCGTGCCGCCTTGCCGCTGCGAGCCCCTCCCCGCCGACCATGGCTACCGTGGAGCCGCCTCCTTGCTCCATCTTTGGCTTCCCTGACCGCTTCTACGGCTTCCCCGTGACCTGCCGATCCTCGTGCTCGTACTCACTCCCACCGGCCACCACCCAAGCGTCACCGCCTCCATACACCGCCGCCGCCAGTGTGCCTCCTCCCCTTGCGCGCGTCGCCTCCAGCCTATTGAGCTGCCGCCGCCACCTCCCCTCCCCTCCTCATCTCCAGGGCAACCCGTTTTTGCCACCACCCCACTCTCCCCTGCCTCCCTTCGCCGGCTCTGTTCTGTGAAGAAGAAAGGGCCCCTTTCTTTTTCTTTTTCTTTGTTTTGTTTTGCCTCCTTGGCCTTTGGGCCCACATGGCATACACACCACCCATTCTCTCTCTCTTTTTCAACTCTCTCACCTCCATGTGGGGTCCACAAAATAGCCACTTGTTGCAATCCATTCCAAACAAATCAAATTCCAAATATTCAAATCAATTTCCATTTCTATCATTTTTTGTGAAGTCAAACTTTCGGACGTTCATTCTCCTTCATACGAAGTCTGATTCCGTCGATTCTCGTTCCTAAATTCATCTAAAGGCGGTATCTTCCTTTTGGTATTTATTTGGTAATTTTTGGGATTTTATTTGGAGTTGTTTTATTTATTTGGCTTTGTTCACACGTATAGATTCCGGCGTTTCGAAAGAATTCGTGGACCCGACGACCGAATCATCTCAACTCTTCAACGAAGGCAAGTCATAGACCTTTGATTATATTGAACCCATTTTATAAAAAAGTATATTGTTTGATATAAACATGCATTGCTAATTTTATATTAAATGGTTTCGGGAATTAGTTAATTACCTAATTGCCATTATGTCTCCTTGATAAATTGTGAATGACATGTATCCTTGAATGACATAAATCCTTGGACACCTTAGGATGGTTAATTATTAGTTGGACATTATTGTACTACCAACTTGGGTGCGTATTATGCTTAGTCACGATGGGGTTCATGATCACATACTCAAAGAATGATTGAATTTGACTAAATGAAATATGGAATTGTGGCAGAGCTGCTATTATTAAAAGAAGTTGTGCCATGGCAAGGGTTGTCATTTGGCGGGGTGAACCAAAAATGATTTATACTTGGGCGAGTGATCGTGCAGTAAAGGGGATGATTTTGGGAAGAGGTTGCCTCGCCTGAGTAACCACTAAGGGCTTAACCTTGAACCATTGATCTAGGCCATATCGTACAACCACATGTCTAGACTGGGATAGACCTGGCCAACTAATTAGTAATATTTTGAGTCGGTTCTGTGTTGGCTGATTATGGCGCAAGAGGGGCGTCTGACGAATCCTTAGCGGCGAAGCCAGAGTCAAAACAGAGCTTTGTAAAAGCCTTGTCACGTACTCTGGACCACTTACCTAAGGTAGTGAGCGGTGGCATAGATCTATGCCGAACAAACTAGAGAATTCGTGTCTTGTGGGTAAAACTGTATAACCTCTGCAGAGTGTAAAACTATTCGAATAGCCGTGTCTCCGGTTATGGACATGCCTGGTGATTTCACGCGAGGGGTAGATTTTCATAAAATGTTGGAATGGGTTGGATGGATCTGGGTAGTTGGTGGATTGTTGGTTGGGAATTGAATGAGGTGTTCACTAGTTGTTTCAAAGAAACTTGATTATTTATGTATTAATATTTTAAATTATGCTTTTCAATCTAATTACTGTATTTACTGTCAATATTGCTTTCGGCAAAATAGCCATAAAGCTATCCTTGTCAAGCCCTGTATAAATACTATTTGCATACATTTCCCTATGACTTGTTGAGTACTTTAAAAGTACTCACGGCTTTGCGCCATTGTTGAACAGTCGTAGAAGAAGAACTAGGGAATACAGGAATCTAAGATGAGGAATACTTTGAAGACCATGCGAACTAGGATGCATTCTCCACTTGATAGTCTGTGGGCATGTCGGATGACCTCCACGAGTTTGTTTATTTTTCGTTGCAAGTTTACTCTGTTATCTTTAGCCTTGTGTGGCACCCTTTGTAAGACTTGACCATAAGGTCCTTTTGCTATTAAATATTAATTTATCTGCTTCATCTATAGTTTGTTGTATGGTTATGATTACACCAATGTTGCAATTGTGTGTACTAGCTACTAATCCAGGGACTAGTGCAGATATACACAGAGGGTCCTGGATTTGGAGATCCAGGGGCCCGACACATGGCTTGGACCCATATTTCCATGGATTTTGTGGAGGGATTGCCAAAATCAAAAGGAAAAGATGTTATCCTGGTGGTAGTGGATAGGATGACTAAATATTCCTATTTTATTGCTTTGTGTCATCCTTATACAGTAGTCCAAGTAGTGGATATTTTCATGAATAACATTTATAAACTGCATGGACTACCTTTAATAATTGTGACTGATAGAGACATGATTTCACAAACAAGTTATGGCAGGAGCTGTTCAGGTCAGTACAAGTCCAAATCAGGCTAAGCACAACATACCACCCTCGAACTGATGGGCAAACTGAGAGGGTTAACCAATGTCTTGAGGTTTATCTAAGGTGTATGACTTTTCAGGCACCTAAGAGATGGATGGAGTGGCTTGCCTTAGCAGAGTGGTGGTACAACTCATCTTACCACACGTCACTTAAAACTACTACACCATTTCAGGCTTTGTATGGGTTTCCTCCACCTCAAATCAATGAAATGACAATTCCAAGTTCAGTCACTCCTCAAGTGCAGGGAATGTTAGCTGAAAAGGGAAACATGCTCAGGCAGTTGAAAGAAAATCTGTGTGCAGCTCAAGGCAGAATCAAGCATTTTGCTGATTTGAAAAGAACTGAGAGGGAATTCCAGGTTGGAGACATGGTCTACTTGAAGATGCAGCCATACAAACAAGTGGCATTGGGGTTAAGACAATCTCTGAAATTGACTACAAAGTACTATAGTCCTTATATGGTGATAGAAAGAATTGAGAAGGTAGCCTATAAGTTATTACTGCCAGAAGGAGCGGCAATCTACCCGGTCTTCCATGTGAGTCAACTTAAGAAACACTTGAGTGAGAGAGAAGGCTATTACATTTTTATACTTGCCACTGATTGATGAGAAAAGCAAAGTCAAAACTGAATTAGTAGCTATTTTGCAAAGGAGAGTCATACCAAGGAACAATCTCTCTATGGTGTAGTGGTTGATCTAGTGGTACTCCCTCTGTTCTTTTCTTTAATTGACGTTTTTGACTTTTTGCGGTCTTGAGATGCGAACTTTTTTGGTATTCTTTTTATAACTTTACATTAAGATGTAGTAATAAAATTATAATACTATGATAGTATTTTTAACGACAAATCTAATGATATAATTTTTATGTAGTCAATCTAGATAGTTTTAAATTTATTGGTGAAAGTTTGACGGTACGGATTCTAGGAAGTCAAGTAAAAAAGAACAGAGGGAGTATAATTTACCTCCCGAGGATTCTATATGGGAAGATGCTACTTTTATTCAAGCGACGTTTTCATCTTTTCAACCTTGAGGACAAGGAGTAATTCAAGAAGGGGGGAATGTTAGACCCTGATGTTCTGAAAACTTGAAGCGTTTGAAACTCTGAGGCAGGACGCTAATGCCTACATCATACCTCTTCATCACATCGGACGAGACGACAGTAGAAACTTCTCATATGTACTATTCACTATAAACGAAGCCTATAAAACGGATTTCACTCTGTTTCTGCTCGTTGGCTGAAATCCGATCGGCAGCATATAAGTCAAGAGGAAAATGGGGAAAGTTACGAATATAGATTGAGAAATTATTCCCCTACTCGTTCTTGCCCTAATTATTTTCATTTATCAATTTTTGATTGATTCCGATCATCGGTGGAATTAATCGAAGGATTGAACTGGGTCTGACACAAGTTCTTCGCGCTCCGCGGCGACGGCGACAGCTTCAAGTGGTACGCGGAGTGGCCGCACCTCCAGGACCCGCTCCTCTCCCTCCTCCGCGGGTGCGGGGCGGGGGAGGGGGCGGAGATCCTCGTCCGCGGGTGCGGGAGCTCGGCGCTCTCGGAGCGGCTCTACGGCGCGGGGTTCCGCCGCATCGCCAACGTCGACTTCTCCCGCGTCGTCGTCGCCGACATGCTCCGCCGCCACTCTCGCGCGCGCCCCGAGATGCGGTGGCGCGTCATGGACATGACCAGCATGCAGGTACGGTCCTTGCGCCTCATCAATTGCGGCGTATGGTTTGTTGTTGCGGAGTTATGAATTTGGGTTTATTTATTGGGAGTTTGGGACTGGGTTTGGGGGATCGATTGAGCTTTTTTTATGGTTCCGTAGTTGGAGCGATGGAATTGTTTTAGTTGAAATGTCGATTCTCTCCTGGTCTACTGTTTAGTTCGAATTGTGAACTTTGAACATGCTGATGGTGTTGGAGCTAGGAGCAAAGTTTCTGCTCTGGGAATTGCATTGCTCGATTGGACTTGATGGTGTAATAGAAGAAGATATTAGCAGCTGAATGAAGAATGGAGACACCTCTTACCCTTTTTTTTAATACGGGTGCTTTATGTGAGCTGTGGGTAAACTGAATTCACTTTCTAGTACCTAGAATGGAGACTCCTGCTTATTGAACTCGGTGTTCTAGGCAAATTTGAGTATACAATGCTAATGAGTCAGCTACTTCTGATTGATTTGGGGTTTATGAATAAGTGTCAATGTATTGTCAGTGTGAAGTCTTGCAAATGAAGTGATTTATTGGCACCCTGAGGCAGCTTCCACAAGACAGTTATGATTTTAATTCGTGGCTTCTGCAACAAACCAAAAACAAAAGGTGAAACATTGTTCGGTTGAGATTATGAATGACCCTGGTATTATACCTGCTGCCTTTTTTTTTTGATACCTCCTACAATGGATGGTGAACTGAGTCACTAACATTGTTTCTGTTAGATATGTATATAGCCTAGGGTGTTCTTTGCATGTTGACACATGTTATATATTGGCCTTTTGACCCATTGGAATGAACAACAAGCCTCGTTCCAACAGTTTCCTGTTACATTTTTTTAAAGTTCTATTCATTTGTGTTTCGCATTTGCCGTTGCCGTTTAGTTAAGGAATGTTGGGGGCGCGTCTAAATTTAATTTCTTGTGCTTTATCTATCCAGCAATATGTAATACACATTACTTATCGAAATACCTGATGTATCAAATTGCCAGTTTGCAGATGGGTCCTTTGATGTCATACTTGATAAGGGAGGATCGGATGCTCTTATGGAGCCAGAGGCTGGCATGAAACTGGGGATGAAATATCTAAATGAGGTATTTCGGTGTTGAGTTATTTTGATTTTTAAATACTCCTGTTTAGCTCTTGTAATAGAATTATCTACTGGGTTTGATGGAAATTCTATTTTCTTCATGTTTTGTCTGACTAAGCAAGCACCTTTCGCAGGCCAAAAGTGTTTAGAAATCAGGGGGAAAGTTTGTGTGCCTTAGCCTTGCAGAATCCCATGTTTTAGGTGAACTTCTGTCAATTATTGAGAGAACTGATTACTTGGCAATTGACACTTTTTCCTTTTACCTTTTTGGCATTTAACTTTTCATATACACCTTTCAAATTTTCAGTTATACTTGTTTTCCTTCCTCTGTTGATCTGTTCTTCTATAAGCAAGTTATTGACTTTTCACAGTTCTAGAGACAACTTTGACGATTGATTTTTATAACTATGTACTCCCTCCGTTTTTTAATGTTTGACGTTGAGCAACGTAATTTAAAACTAAACGACGTCAAGTAATACTGGACGGAGGTAGTATTAGTATAAATTTTAAAAAAGTCATAATATTATGAAAGTATGTTTACCAAGAAATCTAGAGATATAGTTTTTGTCCGGTCAATATGGATAGTTCTACAGGTATTGGTGTTCAAATTTCAAAAAGTTCCACAAATTCTAAAACACCAATTATAAAAGAACAGAGGAGCTATTTTTCTATGCAATTAACCAATTAATATCGAAAGTTTACTTACACTCTTTTCTCCTTTTCCTTCTTGTAGCCCTACTTTTGTCTGAGTTCAGGTTTGGATGGGATATTAGTATTCAAGCTATAGCTAGTGAACCCTCTAAAAAGTCTGCCTTCCAGACCTTCATGGTAGTCATGGTAAAAGGGAAGATGAGTGATATGGCGTGGGATCGAGAAGGATGAAGATGCGAAAAAGGGGAAGGATAATTGGCGGAGGCGAGGATCTCCTCGATTAATTTGGAGTTGTTCGTACGTGAGGCTCTGATCTGCCCAAAACTGTGTGAGGCAACTTTTCTTATTTCTTAATGCCTTCTCTCAATTACATATGCAGCCTTTATAGCCTAGGCGCAATGGGGGGTTTCGGTTTTCCAAAATCAGGAAAGCACAACACAATTTGGAAAGGAAACTAACTTGAACTCTAATTCGATCTCTAACTCATTATCTAACTCAATCTCTTAAGGAGACCGAACGGCATGACCAAAAACTCAAAGTGACCATGGTGCGTACGAAACGCTGTCTTCTCAATATCCGGACCATACATCAAAACCTGATAGTAGCCACTGCACAAATCGAGCTTGGTGAAGAAACATGCACCATTGAGTATCCAAAAGCCTGTTAACGACGGGGATAGGAAACTTGTCTTTGACGGTCTTATCGTTGAGGGCATGATGATCCACGCAAAAATGCCAATAAGCGTCTTGCTTTTTGACAAGCAAAACAGGAGATGACAAGGCTGAAGTGCTTTCACAGATAATACCTTGTCCCAACATCTCATCGCATTGCTTCTCAATTTCATCCTTCAATAACCGCGGATAACGATATGGCCGAATGGCAATTGGATAAGGGTCGTGTCTTTGTTCCATCTTCCTCGGGTCTGTGGCCGCAGCTCCTCGCAAATGCACACAATGTTGGCTAGCTATGAGGGCATTCAAAAGACCTTGCACCATGTACGCGCCTCTTTCTACAATCCGACATTGTCTCATCTTGTGCGTGACTTTGTGACCAATTGTCAGGTATGTCAGCGTAATAAGATAGATCATTTTCATCCGGTTGGTTTACTTCAACCATTGCCTATTCCTCATACCGTGTGGTCATATGACTCCATGGACTTTATTGAAGGCTTGCCCAAGATCAATGGTAAGTCTGTTATTTTGACAGTAGTTGACCGCTTCTCGAAATATGCACATTTCATTGCATTGGGACATCCTTACTCAGCCAGTTCAGTAAGTCGTGCTTTCTTTGATGAAATCGTACGTCTCCATGGGATACCTTTGTCCATTGTTAGTGACAGGGATCCAGTGTTCACTAGCAATTTTTGGAAGGAACTCTTCCGATTCGCTGGAGTCAAGCTTCACTTTAGCTTAGCATTTCATCCACAGACGGATGGCCAATCCGAGGTGGTTAACCACGTCATTGCTATGTATCTTTGATGTTTGTCGGGTGACAGACCACGACAATGGGTTCAATGATTGCCATGGGCAGAGTTCTGTTACAATTCATCGTTCCAAACAGCCTTAAAAGTAACTCCGTTTCAAGTCGTTTATGGCTGGCATCCTCCTACCTTGCAGTCGTATGAGCCGGGCCTCGCTAAGGTAGCAGCTGTGGATGATCAATTGCGCACTTGGGATGAATTCCTAACCAAAATCATGGAACGTCTGCAACAAGCACAATCTCACATGAAAGACCGATATGATCAGCATCATTGGCAAGTAGAGTATGCAGTGGATGATTGGGTTTGGTTATGTCTTCAGCATCGACAAGCTGCCAACATTGCTACTAAAGCACATTCTAAGCTTGCACCTCGCTATTATGGCCCTTATCACATTCTTGAATGTATCAGGTCTGTGGCGTATCGTTTGGAACTTCCGGCTCGTGCAAAGATTCAAAATGTTTTTCACGTCGCCTTGCTTAAAACCTTCCGAGGTTCTCCTCCAACGCAGATTTTGCCATTACCAGAGATTGTTCATGGACGAGTAGTCCCGAGTCCCGACACCGGCAAAAATAGTTCATACCCGCCTTAATCGTGGAGTATGGGAGTTATTAGTGCAATGGCAAGGTCTTCAAGCTGCTGACGCTACCTGGGAGAAACTGCAAGACTTCAAGAATTTGTATCCCCCGTACCAGCTCGCAGACGAGCTGTTTCTCCAGGAGGGAGGAAATGTTGTGGACGCCTTTTATGGCAAGACTTATAAGAGGAGATCAAAGCAAATACGCAATGCTATTTAGGGAAATTCTCCTTCCGCCGAACAGCAGGAAGTATGATGATGTACGTTGTCTTAGAGTTGGCTTTGGAGACTCTTTTTGGTTATATGGTAGGTTAAGAGGTAGTCCCTTCAGGACATTGAGTAATTTGGTAAGCAATTGGTATTAGGAAAGGAGTGAGTTAGACTTTGTATCCATTAAGGAGGGTTCAGCCTTCTCTATATATGGGGATGCTTTGTAATCGTTTTAGGGTATTCAGAATTAATAAAAGCAAGTTTAGTTCGTAGCTTTCAGAGCTTCCTGTCACGATGTCAGGGACTGTATTACATATCAACGTCAGCATAAGAAGCAGCAGTCGGCAGCGACAACTTCAGAAAATAGAGTCGAATAGGATTCTTTCTTGTGCCATATCACTGAACGATCGTCGTATTGTAATACAAGTAGTCGAGTTTGCATTAGATTCGGATTTGAGTTGGAACGAACTCTATTATGCTTGATCTCTATATAATGGGGCTTAACTTATCAATGAAAACGGACAAGAATCAACTACTCTTTCTCAATCTACTCAATCCCGTCCCTGTCTCCTGCGCATCTTCTAGCACTGCTGTCTTCGACTCACGCCACGGCGCCTCGACGCAAACCTAGGCGAACAAACAAGCATGCAAGATCAAAAGCTTGACAAGATCCTATCTCAACTCACAGCTATGTATACAGATATTAACACACTGAAGACACGGGTGGATGAAATCGATCAACAACTGACCGTAGGTCGGGCCAAGCCCAACGACGGCATCCTACCATCACCACTGAAGATATTCGCACCTCCAGCATCGCACCAACCACCATATCAACCACCATCAGTAGCGAGCAAACGATTCAGCGCACCACGATTCCACAAGCTTGAATTTCCAAAGTTCGACGTCAAGGAGGACCCTCTTCCATGGTTAAACCGCTGTGAACAATTTTTTCGAGGGCAACAAACTCCGAAAGAGGACAAGGTATGGTTAGCTTCATACCATATTCTCGGTTTTGCTTAGACTTGGTTTCACAGGTTGGAACGCGACACCGGCACACCCTCCCAGCGCTATTTTTCAGAGCATGTCAACATCCTTTTCGGTCCACCCATCCGAAGTAATGCTCTCGGCGAACTAGCATTGTGCAAACGTACCAGTACGGTGGAAGATTATCAGGAGCGTTTCCTGTCCTTACTATGTAGAGTGGATCCTCTCTCCGAGCAGCAACAGATGCAACTTTTCACTATCGGCTTACAAGAACCGTTGCGCACGGGCGTTGAACTTCAAGCCCCACAGAGTATGGAGCTAGCTATGAGTCTTGCACGTGCATATGAACGTCGATTGCGGTTGACAAATCATTCGTTCGCCCGTGATCGACCACTATAACAAAACGAGAACCGGTATTGCGAGACACGGCGGCAGGGACAATTACACCAGCTCAACAATCTGAACCGACAGGAGCGTCACCAGGAACCGCGAATACAAACGTGACGGCTCGAGGTAATCGCGTCTTTCGTTATCTCTCTGCTGCTGAGATGGAAGAACGCTGCCGACTCGGTCTCTATTTCAATTGTGACGAGAAGCTTTCTCGGAACCATCATTGCAAACAATTATTTTGTTTGCTATGGGACAATGAGGTTTAGGCCAATGATGATGTATTAGTTGATCACGACATGGAACCAGAAATTTCCCTGCATGCACTCACCGGCGTGCGCACAAAGGACACAATGCAACTTTCGGCACAAATCGGTACTAGAAAGGAACCACTGTTGGCACTGTTGGACTCTGGATCGACTCACAATTTTATTTCCAGGAAGTCGCCAGTAGCTTACAAACATTGACTATGTCCACGGGGCCGGGCTCGGTCGTCATTGTGGCCAATGGTGATCGCATCTCTTGTCGGCCCCATTTCAAACACACCAATTACAATTGACACCGAACACTTTTCCATTGATTTCTATGTGATCTCGCTTGGCGGCTACGACATGGTTCTGGGCACGCAGTGGCTCGCTACATTGGGACCAATCCTCTGGGATTTCGGTAAGCTCTCCATGTCCTTTTGGAACAATGATCATCGCGTGACTTGGCATGGCAAAGGTTCCTCTCCAGCTGAATATGCCTGACTGAATGCATGTGATGGCTCCAATCTCTTGGACATGCTCCTGGCCGAGTTTGATGATATTTTCGCCGAACCACATGGATTACCACCACGCCGATCACGAGATCATCAGATACACCTCCGGTAGGACGCCTTACCCGTGGTGGTCAGACCTTATCGTTACCCCGCATTACAGAAAGACGAACTGGGAAGACAATGCGCATCCATGTTGACACGGTCTCATAAGGGCGGCGCCTTGAATTTTCCTCATGGGTGCTCTTGGTCAAAAGCGTGATAAGACTTGGCGATTCTGCGTCGATTACCGCTCCCTTAATAAGATGACTATCAAGGATAAATTCCCAATCCCGGTAGTCGATGAGCTGCTAGATGAACTCTGGGGTGCTTGTTTCTTTACCAAATTGGATCTTCGGTCTGGTTATCATCAAGTTCGGATGCATGAAGCCGACGTTCACAAAACGGCGTTTCGAACCCATGAAGGATTATTTGAGTTCCTGGTTATGCCATTCGGCTTAACAAATGCACCTGCGATATTTGAGTTCCTGGTTATGCCATTCGGCTTAACAAATGCACCTGCGACGTTCCAAGCCTTAATGAATGAGGTTCTTCAGTCCTTCCTCCGTCGATTTGTGTTGGTTTTTTCCAACGATATACTCATTTACAACAAATCATGGTCTGAACACCTTCGTCATGTCCGTGTTGTCCTCGAGATCCTTCATCTTCACCGATTATTTCTGAAACGCTCCAAGTGCTCTTTTGGCCAGCGGTCTGTGGCTTATCTTGGGCATGTTATTTTGGGGGAGGGAGTTGCCATGGATCAAGACAAAGTCCATTCTGTTCTGCAATGGTCGACACCACGCTCTACTCGGGCCTTGCGAGGATTTTTAGGATTGGCGGGCTATTACCGGAAATTTATCAAAAATTTTGGTACAATTGCCGCACCATTGACACAGGTATTGAAGAAGAACGGTTTTACGTGGTCCTTAGCAGCTGATCAATCCTTCCAGTCCCTCAAAGTGGCTTTGACAACAGCGCCAGTTCTTCAGTTACCAGATTTTACTATTCGCTTCATTGTTGAATGCGATGCCTCAGGATCAGGGTTCGCTGCTGTTCTCCATCAAGGAGGAGGGCCGTTAGCCTTCTATAGCCGCCCAATTGCTCCTCGTCACATCGGTCTTGCAACATACGAACGAGAACTCATCGGCCTCGTTCAAGTAGTTCGGCACTGGAGGCCATATTTGTGGGGTAGAGTTTTCACAATTCGCACTGACCACTATAGTCTAACATTCCTCCTTGATCAACATCTTGCGACAATCCCCCAACACCAGTGGGTTAGTAAATTGATTCGGTATGATTTTTCGGTGGAATACAAACCAGGCCGCGTAAACATTGTGGCAGATGCTCTATCTCGTCGTGAGTCCGATCTTGGAAAGCTCTGTGCATTGACATGTCCGCAGTTCAGTTTGTTTGACAATTTGCGGCAAGCAACTACCACCGAGCCGACTTTGGTAGCCATGAAAGAACAACTCACTCAGGGAGAATTATTGAGTCCGTGGGCTTTGATAGATGGTCTCGTGACCTTCAACAAACGGGCTTATATTCCTCCCTCATCACCACTGTTGCATGAAGCTATTACAATCGCGCATGCTCCCAGTCATGAAGGGGCGCAAAAGACCCTCCATAGGTTTCGCCTTGATTTCCATACTCCATTAGCGCGAACTGTGGTTCAAGAGTATGTCTGATCCTGCGCTACATGTCAACGTAACAAGACCGGCAATCTTCATCCGGCTGGTCTTTTACAACCCCTGGAAGTTCCGTCGCAAGTTTGGTCCGATATTGCTATGGATTTTATTGAAGGGTTGCCAAAGGTGGGAGGCAAATCGGTCATTCTCACGGTGGTAGATTGATTTTTGAAATGTGCACATTTTATACCATTGGCTCATCCTTATACTGCATCTTCAGTTGCTCGAGCCTTCTTCAACGACATTGTTCGTTTGCATGGTTTTCCGACGTCTATCGTCTCGGATCGCGATCCGGTTTTTACATCAGTATTTTGGCAAGAGTTGTTTCGGGCGGCTGGCACTCGTCAATTTCCGAGTTCCGCTTTTCATCCTCAGTCAGATGGTCAAGCTGAGGCAGTAAACAAGGTAATCGCTATGTACCTTCGTTGTATGATGGTGATCGTCCTCGGCAATGGATACAATGGTTGCCTTAGGCGAAATCTTTATTACAATAGTTCTTATCACACTGACTCGCAAGATCGCCCTTTCGTGTAGTTTATGGTCGGGATCCTCCTTCTCTACGGGTTTACGATTCTTCCGAGATTCGGAATGCTGCTATTGCCAATACTATTCAGGACCGCGATGAATTCCTGGTTCAAGTTCGTGCAAGATTACTTTAAGCCCAGCAGCATTACAAGTTATATTATGATGCAAAACATTGACCTTTGGAGTTTGAAGTTGGCGAGTGGGCTTGGTTACGATTGCATCGTCGGCCAGCCGCTTTTCTCGGATCCAGTGCTAAGGGCAAGCTAGCTCCGCGGTATTTTGGGCCATATCAAATCACCGCTAAGATTGATTCTGTGGCGTATCGTTTGGAATTACCTTCCACTGCTCGATTACATAATGTGTTTCATGTGGGGTTGCTAAAAAACTTCAATGGCACGCCACCATCTGGGCCTCCTCCATTGCCGCCTATCCAGCACGGGCATGTGGTGCCAACTCACACTCGCTATTCGTGCGAGCTCGATCCACGGTGTTTGGCGGTGCTCATTCGATGGAAGGATCGACCGCCTTAAAGCGACATGGGAAGGCGTTGCTCGATTTAAAATCGTTATCCATTGTTCGACTTGAGGACAATTTGTTTCTCGAGGAGGAGAGATGTCAGGGACTGTATTACATATCAACATCGGCATAAGAAGTAGCAGTCGGCAGCGACAACTTCAGAAAATAGAGTCGAATAGGATTCTTTCTTGTGCCGTATACGGAACAGTATGTCGTATTGTAATACAAGTAGTCAGAGTTTGCATTAGATTCAGATTTGAGTTCGGAACGAACTCTATTGTAAGCAGTCTCTATATAATGGGGCTTAACTTATCAATGAAAACAGACAAGAATCAACTACTCTTTCTCAATCTACTCAATCCCATCCCTGTCTCCTGCGCATCTTCTAGCGCTGCTGTCTTCGGCTCACGCCACGGCGCCTCGATGCAAACCTGGGCCAAAGCCACCTATAACACACAATTACCCGATTAGATCTATAGCACGTGACACGGCGTCCAGTGACCAGGAAGGCGATTGCTCGCCCCCTCCTATCCCAAGTTATCATTTGTGTTCGAATCCGCGATCCAGCGACTATCTTCTTCCTCAGCTTGCGATTCATCGTCGGCCATGCCACATCATACTCCTTCCTGCAATGAATCAGAAAGCTTGATGCTTGGACATCATCAATTGGTGGATTGGCTTGATTTGGTTTTAGTTTGAGGAATTAGCGGTTTTAGTTCTTCTGTAACCTGGCTGCTAAGAACGATCAATCTTATGCTTGCACCTTACTGGCGTAGAAGAGTTTGACATGCCTTTGTTTGTTTTCTGGATGGATAGAGCTATAGGAGTAGGGAGGCAACTGCAACTGAGGTCACTTTGACCAAGCCCTAGCAGCTCAGATCTGAACAGGATGGTGCTACTTATGAACTACACTACTTAGTTATAATGTCTGATTACTGTTGAGTTGCATACATGCATTACTTTCGCAGCTGACCTCCTTGCATTGCATTTTGAAGGCAACTTCAGAAATAACCGGTCCCATGGTTGTGGAAGACGTTGTTTATGAAAATGCTGATGGAGACCAAAGTTGCATGTCTGAAAAAAATGTTCCGGCGCCTTATTTTTACAAGAAGTTCTGGCTTAGTGCAATCTGAAGCATTGCTAATCAGAGATCCCCCCAGTGATGAGAGTTGAGACAGACAAAAAGAATAAAAACTCATCTACAGCATTCAAAAAGAGGAGCCAGAAAAGGGGTCTCTGGTACGTTTTCTTATGTAAACTTAAATGTGCATTATACTGTTATGGTGCTGTTGTTTGTTATCCTCGTGGCAGGAATAATCTATGCCCTTTCATGGGTTCATTGGTTTGAGCAGTTTTTTTTTCTTCTGTGTAGGGCCTGTTGTTGATCTTCATGTCTCTGTAATTTGATAGTTGTGTTACAGAGTTTCTTTCTTTTTAATAATAGAGTTACGACTTACAATCAAAATGTTTGTTTGCTGGTAACCTAGTTCTTGCATTCCAAATATAGTTGATTTTTAGTTTCATGGAGAGAGCACTTCATATATGGCATTATTCTATATAATTTGCATTTTCTTTCCAATTGCTGTAACTATTTTTCATTCTACATGTTTACCTTGGGACCTATTTGGTGAGCTACCTGCCCAATGAGCTATTTAGCATGCAACCACTATTTAAATTTGACGTGCATATTCATCTGATGGTGGTGGATGTATGTTGATCTTCTATGCATATATTACTTGTTTGGGAGTTCCAGAAATTTTGGCAGAGTAATTCTAAAGCTTGCCAAAAAACCAGAAATTTTGCAGATTCTATATGATTTTTCTGCATTTTCACTTGAAACGCTAGTTGATCATACATGCTGTTTTAACCGGAGATGTAAGCATTAGTCGATATACCTGTTCTTTCCCTCCCTCGGTCTGATGATCAGTTCTCTGGTGCTCTTTTTTTGTTCTGTTGGGTACCTGGAGAACCAATCCTGACCCAGAAACATTTAAATTTTAAAATTTGAATTTAAATTGATGAACAGTGAAATTTGCATTCAATTTCTATAAATCAAACTGCTCGGGAAAAAGCCCGGTCCCTGCCGGTAACTGTCCAGGAACAGGTACTCTGTGATCTGGGATTTTTTTTGTTGTTGTGAATCTGGAATTTGAAATCCTGGTTGGAATAACTATGTCACCTGATTCTTGATATTTCTACGCCTATCTATGTTATTGATCTTCACTAATGCAATAGCGTAATCGAAATTAGGTACCACTTTTCATTTTATCTTATATGATTTTAAAATCCATTGATTGGTTATTTGCATAATATGTAGGATCCAAGAACAGTCTGAGGATCGACCATAGCTATCTTGGTAGCTCTTATCACAGTAGTATCATATCCGGACTTTCTTTAGTTGCATCTGCTCTGAGTGCTGCTGCAGCATCTGGAGAAAAAGTAAGTAGTGTGGCATCATTCTACATAAACAATTCAACTTTTAAGACTACGGACCTAATGTGCTAAGGTTGGTCTTGTATGAAGCACTGGCATTGCCAGGATGTTGAATGCCTGGATCCCTGCAGTAGTCTTAGTTATTGTTTTTCTATTACAGCGTAAATGCCACTTTTGTATACTTATTTTTGTAGGTCAGCACCACTGTTGTAGGTCTTGGAGCAGGGAGTTTACCAATGTTTCTTCGTGGATGTCTCCCATTCCTATATATTGAGGTAAAAAGAAAAACATTATCTTTGTTGACTGATTGAATGGGGTGATCACGCTTCTCAAAATTTACAGGTTGTGGAGTTGGACCCTATGGTAGAGGAGCTAGCAAAGAAATATTTTGGCTTTTCAATGGATGAGCAATTGAAGGTGAGTTATTGTACTGTCAAAAAATAAGTACCTGTTACTTTGTAACCTAAAGTTGGTCAAGTTGGAGGCTTTTTTAAATTTATTTCATGATTTCCCTTTGGGAAGTATATATGGTGTACTTAGTGCTGCAGCTAATATCCATAAAAGCATAGCAAGGTCTATTGCAACTAATGATGTGTTCAATTATTTTGATCATAATGTATCACTTGGGATCTCTATGTAACACCAAGCAAGCACGACACCATGAGGACCCTCAGGAACAACTTTCTTTATTAATAAAGAATGATGGATGCTCTTAGTTCTTGTACTCAAAGTAATGTTTTACTGCATTGCTCTTCTGTGAAATCAGGTTTAGGTGCTTAGTAGTTAGTACTAAGCATTTAGTAATATTAGCAGTAGTGAGGTTAGTTCAGAATTCAGATTTCTGGTTCAACTAAGCTTGCTTTCTCCCTAACTTTCTTCATAGTTGTGTTCAGTGTTGGTTTTGTGATACCTTGATCTATTTGTTAAGTAATATTCAGAAAATTGTGTTATTTGTAGCATTGAGCTTCATAACATTTCCCCTTTCCCTATATTAGGTGCATTTGGGGGATGAAATCAAATTGGTCGAAGAAATTGCTGTTGCAGACCATGGGACTTCAACCCAGCGTGTATCAAATGGCAAAGATAGCAATGCAGTGAAAATTCTTGATTCTTGATGTTGATTCATCTGATGTAAGGTATAGGCTCTCAACTTTTCGACAAACATCCACCATTCTACTATCATTCTTTTATCAAACAACTTCATATCAATAGACTCTGATTTGAAGTCCATGGTGGTTCCTACAGCTCTTGGTTGTCTTGCCCTCCAGCAAACTTTGTTGAAGATTCTTTCCTTCTGTCAGCAAAAAAAGTTCCTTTCAGTAGGGGGTCTCTTTATCATCAATTTAGTCTCGCGATCATCTGCAGTCAGGGATATGGTTGTCTCACGACTGAAAGAGGTAAGATGGGTTAAGTACAAGCTCATGTTTTTAACTGCATAGGGTTCCTCGAATTTCCAAGTACAATTATTTAGTTGTAACAACTTTGTTTTCTAGGTCTTTGAACACCTATACTCACTGCAACTCGAAGAAGATGTAAATGAAGTTCTATTTGTGTCCCCAAGTGAAAGATACCACCTTGATGTGGCTGTGACCAAACTGAAGTCTATGCTGAAATTCTCGGTGGACGTAGAATCAGATAAAAAGAAGTTGCAGAGGCTGCAATAGTAGGCGTAGCCAATGCGAAGCACCATCCATTTGTACTCAGTAGACAAAATTCCCGCGCCCTCGCCAGGAGATATCATGTACGTTTTCTATGACTTCTTATACGCGAATGAATATTGTAGCACTTGGTTGAAACTTGGAACTGCTCCTACAAAGGCACTCGAAGACAAGGAATTGTGCACACAAGGCATCCGAAACTCTCTGGTCACACTACTGTTAGCACCTTACATGTTGGAGCATTGGAGATGCTGCTTATGGAAGACCTTGTTTGCTACGATTATGCTTTAATGATTTTATCCAATGATACTGATAATATTTGCTAATTAGTCTCAAATTAACAAACCAAATTCAAACGTAATGGTGCTAGCAGCAGAAATGCATGTTTCTTTCAACTTGTTTAAATTCTCCGAAGTTCGAGGTAATTTCGTCTACTATTACCAAGATATATTTGTAAAATTATAAGGGAAGCTAAGGAGATTGAATTATTGGGTTATTCTTGAAACACGGAAATATAAGGGGAAGAAGAGCTTGAAGTCATATTTGTTTGTTTTTTTCTTGTGCTATGCTTTTTTTTCCGGAGTTTTACTGCGGGAGAAGGCTTTTTGTGGGGCATCTCGTGTATGCAACGCTTCACAAGCTGATGATACATTATATTTATAAGTAATCTGGAGGAGACAAAGAGATGCATCAGGGAGACGGAGCGACAGTGTGTACGGTATAAAAGTAAAGTCTTTTTTTTACGCATGCAGTAATTTAATATTTAAAATATACATCAGTAATGTTATTGACGTCGTACAGTAAAACAATCACCACATGTCAGTAGAACGAAGATGATTAATTGATCGATGTGTTCTTTTAGCAAAAAAAAATAGTAACCAATATACAGAAGATAATAATATATTATGGTCAACACAGTAAAAAAATAAGGAGTAATACCACATGATATTTATAGTAAGAGAGTTCGAATATACAGTAAAACACGCAAGGCGAGCCGAATAGCGAGTTCTGTTTTCCGGTTAGTAGACGCACCACAGTAACACACATACGACAATGCAGTAAACAATTTACTGAAATGTAAGTAAAGAACACGGCTATTCAACACGTATCGCTGTCATCTGACCCTGCAGGAAGACAGTCGTCAACGTCGTCATCTTCTGTTTTGTCCCCATGAATCAGCTGGCGACGTGTACCGGAGCTTCCTCTTCCTCGCCCCCTCCTCCCTCTCCCCCTCCCCCTACCATTGCCACCGCCACTCCTGCACCCCCCACCCTCTATTTTGGGGTAGGGTTTGGCAGGTAGCACTGTTGTGAACGGCATTCAGGTTGCATATGCTGCACGCCCTCGTCATCTTCCCTACCGGTGCAGAACTTTGCTTTGGTTCGTTATCGGTTCGTTTGCGACTTTGGTCTGTGACAGAGGAGGCACTGATGGGTTGATCGTATCGTCGTCCGTTTCATCGGGCTCAGCGGTCTCGTCAGCCACCGGGCCAACGTCGTTGGGTACGGTATCAAGCTGTATGCGAAGTGCCTTGAGGACCTCCATGGCTCTATCGTACGCACGACTCAATCAGCACCCTGAACTCACCACGCCCATAGCTTCCGTCAGTTAGGTGGTGTGCCGATACATCTTAGCCATTCCATTGGTTTCGGCTTGCATGAGGTTGTGTCTGTCGTACGACACATCCACCCTAGCATTCCTAGTGTACCTACGGAGCACGTAGCGGCTGGGAATACTCTCGACCTGCAAGTGGGTGAACACCCGCACCAGGTGCACGCAGAACAGCCCTACGGGTGGTAAACCGAAGATGGATTAACAGTAAATACGCATCGACGACAGTAAATTGACTATACGCACTGGACAGTAAAAATATAATAAATTGAACAGTATCTATTAGGCGAGAGACAGTAAAAGTACCTGTGTGCTCCCAGCGTTTGCATTCACAGCTGTATGTACCCGTTTCCTCTTCGGCCACCACCTTGAAATCGTGATGCGACCATGCGAACGTCGTAGGTTGTTTCCCGTGAGACACGAGGAATAGGCCATCTCGGGTTGTGTCCGCCCTTATGCAGAAGGCTATACTGGAGAAGTAGGTCTCATTGTACTCTTTGAACACCACAAGCGTGTAAACCCTGCTCAGCTGCTCCTCGAACGGGAACATAGTGGCTCTCACCGGTTGGCTTTGATAGTATGCAAGACGGTACATGTCACGAAGGAGGTACATAACGTACAAGAAGTAATGACATATATGGATTGCAGTAAAAAGTACGAGGGGTGAGAGACACAGTAAAATAAGGCAGCTAACAGTAAATCATGGAAGAAATTGAAATAAATGCGTATGTAAGACACATTAAACCATTTTTTATCCACGTACCGTGGAACAATGCGTTTCTTAAACCTTGGAGTGCTTCCTCTTTTGCAACACACAGTGCATCTTCCGCGCGAATTGGTGGAGCGAAGTTATGTTATCCACAAAGTTTCACTTTACCATCTTGTTCATACTCTCGCTTCTTTGCGTGGATGTCATCCTATCGCAGTACACGTCCTTGAAGTACGTGGAGATCCATCTTTCGCGAAGGTCATAGAGGCTAGCAATGGCCTGGCTCTGCTCGAGGCGGTACTCTCTCACTAGATTCCCCCATGCATTCTCGAACTCTCTAGGAGTAAGCAGATGGTTTATGACGGAAACCAAACACTCCTTCAGCCCGTCGTGCTCCGCGTATAGCTTGTTTAGGTTCTGCTTGTACTTCTTCAAAGACGTACACTGCGGTGGTCTGTGCGTGTGGGGAAGACGCGCAGGATGACAGCCGCCATGGGTGGGTCCTGATCTACAGTATAATAAAACACATTAGACAGTAAAACTCGGGCAGAGACACAATATTTTTTTACTGACATTGACAATACATTTTGGACCAGATACAGAGAGCACAGTAAAGCACACGTGCAAGCCAGTAAACCTGACCGCCATATGTAGTAATTACGTTTGAACGGTATGAGAATCACCAGTTAGCATGCAGATGGGGTTTTTGCCATCCATGCAAGTTGGAACGTCCTGAACACCACTCAAAGGATGTTGCCTTCTCATCACGGAGCAGAGCAACCCCGAATATGGTGTTCTGCAAATGGTGGTTGGAGCCAACAAACATAGCCAGAGGCATCTTGTATCGGTTTGTTCTGCAGGTTGTGTCGAATGTGACGATGTCTTCAAAGTCAGCGTATTCTGCGCGGCAGCTCGGTGGCTCCAAAAGACGTTTTTCACAACGTCGTCATCATCCACCTGTATGTCGTAGTAGAACTTGTCGTTCTGCGAACAACACTCCTTGAAGAAAGCTATCATCTTGTTCACATCGTCGGCGTGATCAGCGCGCGTATTCACAACCTTCCTGGGTTTAGTCAGTACAATGGATGGTAACTAATAGGAAACACACGCAACACGACAGTAAAAAATGAGAATATGGGAAAAATAGTAAGTCAAAACGGTCGCAGCAGTAATAACACGAATAAGGAAAGGACGGTAATTCGTCACAATCACACAAGCAAAGACAATGATGGGACATAGTAAAACCTGTTTTCTAGGTCACATGCGGTGAATGATATGTTATGCTACCCTCTGTGCATCTCTGACAAAACGTTCATCATAGCATTGTGAGGGACCCTGCCGTCCTGCATGGTGTCGACGAGCTCCATCAACGAGGGATCAAAATTCTAGTGCGACTACATGAACGCGACCAAGGATGGCATCCTAGCTAGTGGATGGTTGTGCTCCAACACAACCCGCTTGATGCATACAGAGCCATCTTTTGGGCTCTTATGCAGCTTCACGAACGCCCTGCACTCAATCCTCTTGGAGGTCTTGTTACGTTCATGCTCCTTCTCTGGCATGTAGAAGTCGTGTTTACCCTCAGAGTGCAGCAGAACTCTTTAATCGTTTTCCTGCTCCTGCTCTTCCTGACTCCAAAACTAGCATGTCGCGCGTACCGATAGTAGAACGGGTAATCATCACCCTTATTATCGAACTTCATGCAGACCTGGGGTATCATATGGCTAGGGACGTCCTCGTCCTAAAATCAGCAAAACACAGTAAACACAGTAATATACAATAGAAAACGAGTTAATGACTCTAGATATGACAATAAATATTGAAGAGTGCAAAACACAGTAAATGGACGACATACTGGTAGTAAAAATGGCGCACAAAGACCAGTAAAACACACATATGTGGGTGTGTGTCTGATCTGCGTCGGGTGTCCTCATCTCGCTCAGAGAAACAACGTAGGAGGGGGGGTGGAGGGTTGCGTGGAGGAGAGGATCCCGGTTGTCAGAGGGGAGGGCTTATAGCCAGCGGTACAGCTTTTACCAGCGACGTAGCCATCTGCATAGAGAAATCTGGGTCGTTCGCCGTTCTGCTGGGCATAACAGTAAATGTTGGGGGGAATCTGCATGCGTTGGAGGAAGATCTGACCAACACTGGCGACAGAGAACGATCACCGCCAAGCTGGGTTCCTCTGTGCCCGTGGGGTGGACATCCAGTAGTCATTGTCGTCGAAAAGGATTGATAGGGGGTGGCAGGGTGGGGAGAAGTGATAATGACCGGACGAACGTGGGGAGGGGGGAGGTGGGGGAGATCTTATGATTGGTTACATGGGGGGCGCGTTTAGTGGGATGCATATGATCGCCCGCCTTTTTTTATTGCTTTGTGCCAGCCACGGGAGGACACGCGGGAGCGTTTTTGTTTTGTCCAAACGAATGGTGATCGAGTGGTCACATTGACAAGTTTGTCTTACAGTAAAACTTATTTTGGCTTGAAGTAAAACTAGCCAATAGGTTCAGTAATTAGATACACATCTAATACAGTAAAATTTCATGCACTTACAGTAATTCAGCGGGGAGAAAAACAGTAAACCTCGTTGAACACAGTAAACGGGCGAGAGGATAGTAAACAATAAGTGAGTCGGTAGTAAAATTAGCTGGACACACATGAGTCTACCGGTAGTTTTGTTACAACCGTTCCAGTGCCCTCGGGAGTAGCTTCACTATCAACTACAGTCCGACCTGTGACGTACCAGTGATTCTTTAGTTTTATCGTTGATTTCGATAGTAACAGTCCTTTTACTGCCAATTTAGGTGACGTGTGATCTTCGTTTTACTATCGATTTTACCGATATTCGCTTTGATATTGGGTTTTACAGTCATATTGGGCGACACCGAGACTTTTACCGTCGATTCTCACGTGTGCGCGGGTTTTATTGCCGATCTTGAGCGTGAGGTGGGGCGCTGGCACGCGTGAGGATTTTACTGCCATTTTGACGCGCGCGTGAGGGTTTACTGTGTTTTTGGACGTGCGCGTTATGGTTTTACTGTCGATCTCAAGCGGGACGTGGGGCGCTGGCTAAGCGTGGGGAAGCGTGGGCTGGCAGGCCCCGCGCAGCACGGTCCAGGCTGTGGGCTACACGCAGAATAGCTATTCAGCGCGTAGCACCACCGTAAACACACACACCCCAGGTCGCGCGCTGAATAGCACCACCGTAAACACACACACCCCCCAGGAAAATGGTATGGTACTCCTGGAAGTACATACTCCCACTTCTCATATACCACGTAAATCATATGATGATATCTCTTTATCAATTTGAGTATACTACAATAATGATTATAAGATATCCTAAAGTGAGTTCCATGTAAAATTTCATCAAAATCCATTTTTTAGAGAAAGTGGATTTTGATTAAAAAAACATGAAACTCACTTTGGGGTATCTTGTAATCATTATTAGAGTATACTCAAATTGATAAAGAGGTATCGTTTTCGAAGTATAAAAGAAGTATATACACAAAGGAGATTGATACGATCACAGCTTTGTTCAAGTGGTTAAGTTCAGGTACCGTATCAAACATCAAGTCATTTGTTTATTGGTCTCGTGTGACTGCACCAAGACTGTTTCTTCTTTCTTGAAGCTGCCAGTACCTAACTAACAGTGGCGCAACAAGGGAATGCCATGCCATGGTCAGCATGACTGATCTTAGAATTCTTCAAAGATTCAAATTAAAAGACAGGAAGGACAGGACCATCAGCAGCATATGAACACTGGACTATGGCGTCATGACTTGGTGATGAATTCAAGAAAAAGGACTCTTCAAAGAACAAAACAAACGAAAACTGACTGACAAAGCCCAGAATTCAGAGTACAAGCCACTTTGATCTGTAGATTAAGATGAATACACATTGGTGTGCTCTGATAGCACTTGTCTGGTAAAATTGTTTGACTGCTTTTATCAAGCCACGCATAAACTGGCAGTTTTGTTTGGCAAAGCTGAAGATTGTCCATGTAGCCATTTTTACGGGATAAAATCCAAACTGGACCACACATGGCCTAATCAAAATTATTTGGTTACACTGCTACACCAAAGCAGAGATAAGTGAGCAGCGTTAGGATCGGGCTCTATAAATTCTTGCAGCGTTGTCAAGATCTGGACAGCTGCCTGGCTAGATGAACTGATAGGGACATGTTCGTTCAAACCTGTAGACTTCATAGTATGGTCAACATTCGGAGCCAGCTGATGAATGGTCTTGAGTCTAGAAGACAGCAACCCTTGTGAAAAGGAACAAAGCTTTTTGCAGGAACGCACAGGACCTGTGCGTCATATTCATTAACATAGAGTGAAAAGGAACAAATTAGTACAGTAATTTGAGATGTGTATTCCTTTTATAATTACTGGTAAACTAGTCTTCAAAAGGGGAAAATATCCTGGTAAACTAATTAGCAAGAGCACCTATTGTTTTTTTTTTGGAAAAACAATCCCTAGTAAATAATTAAAATACAAAAGTAGTTCTGAAAATGTAAGTTCTGAAAATGTAAGAGCTGGAGAAAGCAAAGAGAAACCATAGCATTAGGCTGACTACAGACAAGCTAGTGGACTTTCCAGTATATAGACTCGGTTAGGCAGGGATGCATGTGTTTGCCCTTTAATTTGCATTTGCAAGTTGACTTTGACTAAGCCCTAGGAAGCTCTCTAAAGTCTAAAGTGTAAGCACAATCACACACGTACGGATGATAATTATAGAGCATTGTAAGCTCCTGGCACTAGTAGGTATTGTAATCTTGATTTTTTTTTACTTTTGGAATGCAGGAATTTTACAAGGATGCAGAGAGTGATACAACAAATCCTTTGGGATTTCATTTGGAAATCCTCCGTTCCAGACAGGCTGATAGGCATTATAGAACATATATTGTATGCACGGATCTCCCCTTGTGTAGTGTATTTAAGCACAACATTCGGAAGCAAGTGGGATGTCATCTCAATTAATAAGGCCCCGTTTGGAAATTGGGCTGTTTTCTCTGAAACTATTGGGTGTGTTTGGTTGGTGGGATGAAGTTAAATGGGATGAGATTGTCTTGTAGCATGTGGTTCTATTGTTTTGGGTGAACTTTTCCAAATCTGTATCCCCCCTTCATCTAGGTGAGAGAGTTCCATTTAAGCAAGCAAACATGTATGACTTTTTTTCTTGAACCATCTCATACATGTACCACTTGGTACAAGTAACCAAACACACTCTTGTAAAATTCCTGAGTTTCAAACTGGCCATATATATCTCTGAGTGGTACAAACTGGCAAGACTGCATTTAGCTCTATATATCAAATGGGCATGTACAATATAACCAAACATTGAGGTTGAAACATAGCTATATATGTCAGAAGAAACCAGGGAGGCCGGGTAATTTATCCAAAACAAAGTAGAGAACCCAAGATCATGATGTCTACCTGCTTGGATTCATGCATGGGAGACCCCAGATCATGATGTCTACCTGCTTGGATTCACGCATCTCTCCGATGCGTGCATGCACACCCATTCACATTCAGGAAAGAAGTCATAGTATCTTATCAGCAACGTAATCAAGCTAACTAATCACGGAAATTATGATGAAATCAAGAGCATGCAGGTACCGATCGTTTTCCATCAATATGGATACGATCGACGCGAAGCCTTTCAACAACCGTAGATCGAACAGCTAACCGTCGTTTGGTCAGAAAATGGACGGTCAGGATCAATAGCTAATAGGAGTAGATTTGTGGACACCGTATATATCTCCATCTTTTGGAAGTTTTCGAGGTCATTTCCTGATGGCCGCTGATTTGATTAAAACTTTTGGCTCCAATTCTTCTGCAGACATGCGTGATTGACTTGTACAAATTGATCGCTGGCCAGTGTTCAAGTGTGAACACTATCGTGCAATGTTCCCTAGACGCTAGTAAGGTGACAAACCAGTGCGTAGTGCGCCGCCGAGGCGAGGCTAGGTGGTTGCTTAGACGGATAAATCGGCTAAGCGGGAGAGCTGTGTCAAGCGTCTAGATCGGCGACTAGGGGAATAATGGTATTGTGTTTATCAACATTAATTTTATGGACATAAAATAGTTCATGAACAGCACATGAGACGTTGAAATCTTCTTTCTTTTTTTGGTCCAAGGTGTGGAATTTTGGAGTGTTCGTCGATGCCAACTTTTGCTGGGGGAAATTAATCGCTTTGCGATCGAGGTTCGCAAAGCTTGGATGCCAAGTAAACTAATTCCGTCATGCAATGCTCGTCAGGCTTATGTCACCATTAATGACTAACTTAACGGGAGTGTCTATTTGTTTGTCGACTGAAAAAGTTGTGCGTTTCAGTCGATTTTTTTCGGCCGTAGGATTAAAATCCAACAGCGGCAGACCACGTTCTGTGTTTTGTTTTTGTTTACACTACTCGGGCTCTTAACGGGCCCACAAAAGCTCTTAACGGGCTCGATAAAATGGTGAAGGTAGATGCAGAAGGTTGCCCGCCGCCTCCAACGACCGCAAAAATCACCGGCGAAATCGCCCTTCACCACCCCCCTCGTCCTCTCCGTTGCGCTCTGCCCCTCTCTCTCTCTCTCTCTCTCTCTCTCTCTGGCTCTCTGCCTCTCTCTCTCTCTAGTTCAAGGTCTTCAGACAGGAAGAGCGTGAGACCCAGTGAGATTCTTTGATGTTTGCCCAGTTCGTGTAGTTGGAAGGGTGGCAGGGGGCGTTTTCTACGGGGAGAATTTTGGTGCTTTTCTGAAAAACTGGGGGTCAAATTAGCCACCTCTGGTTCTTGATTTCTTGGGAGGATTTGATTTGCTTGTTTACTTGGGGAACTTTGAGGAGAGAGCTGCCTTCAATCCTTTTCTTTTTTTTTTGATGGATTTGGGGTGATATGAGGTACCTTTAGTTTATCCTTTGTGAAAAACCAGAAACTTAAGAGTTTGATCCTTTCTTGGGTGGGTTTGGAGTGAAAGGTTCCATCTTTTGGTCTTCCTTTATGGTGAACGTGATCTAGGTTTCTCTAGGTGGTTGGGATAAAGGAGTAGTGGAGCACTTGCTTAGCTCTTTTTTGAGGAAAGAGTCCAATTTTGTGAGAAATTTTGGCACTTTTGTGCTTTCTTTTGGAGGATTGTGGTTTGGTTGTTCAACAATTTGGGAGAAAGGAGGCAGTCTAGCATTTTGTTTCTTCGGGATCTGCTCTTCTCCACCTTGCAGAATCAAAATAGCTAATGGCGGTGAGTAATTCATTTTGATTTCTCTGTCTCTCATACTTATCATGTTCCTAGTGTTGGAGAAATCTGGAGTTCTTCATATCTTTGTCCAGCATAATACATTTGTAGGATATTTCCGTATTTGTATTCTCTCTTTTGTTAGCTAATTAACTATTTACTGACGTTACAAAGGAACTAGTTTAGAAAGATACTTTTTTTCACCCTTGTCTTGTTCAGGTTGGAGTAATTTTAGACGATGGGTCATGTTTTTGCAATAGTTTTGATTTAAAACATTTCTGTCTGGAAGCCGCAGGGAGGCATATAGAGACATATTGATGAATGCGCAGTGTACTTAACTGGTAATCAGTAAACATACTTTAGTCCGTTTTTGTGTTAATTATTTCTGCTATGTATGTTAGGCTACTTTATGTTCTAGGTGATGTTTTTTAGATTGATGGATGCAAATGCTTTTCCAAAGAGGATACTAATCCTTTTGAACTAGTGGACCACAAAAACTAAAATTGAGTAACTTGGCTTGATCCAGATTAACCACATGACCTATACCAATGTGAATTGCCATCCAATTGTACATTGAAACTAATTTTAAATGTGAATTGCCATCTAATTATACATTGAAACTAATTTTAAAGCAATTCCTCCTAGCATGTACCATATAATTAATGATTCTTCTTTTGTATGGGCCCATCTATCAATCAGCATTGTTGTTGAAAACTTGAAATTTTCCAGTATTTACTATTTAGGGATTTCAATTCTAGTTATTTTAGAAATAATAATCTCCTGATTATTAAGTATTATTAAGTCATCATCGTAGTTTGGGATGTTCTGAAAGCCTTTTTGTCTTCACTAGTTTTTCTCTCTCTAAAAATGGTAAATCCTAATAACAGATGGATTCTTTATTTGCTTCTGAATCATAAATCATAGTCCTCCAGAAAGTTGTCAAGATTTACTAATTAATCTTGTTTAAATAGCAACCTGAAATTCCTGCATTTGGAGACTGGGAAACCACCGGCAACACCCCTTACACACAAAAGTTCGAGGATGCACGGAAGAACAAGAAAACAGGCATTCCTTCCCATCCAAATGATCCAAGACGCCACCCCGAACCTCCTCGCAAGTCACCTTTGCATCCATCAGCATATACACCTGATCCTCGAGACCAAGGTCCAAGGAATCCACATGGAAGAAGAACTGAAACTGATATCCATCACCGTGAGTCTGCACCACGAAGACATGCAAATCCTCAGCAGGAACAAGGGGGCAATGCAAGTGCACCGAGAAGCCCTTACAGACCAGCTGCTGGGTCTGCTTCACCAATGCAGCTAAACAATCCATCAAAGCCGAAGAACAGGACAGCTGGAATGCAGACTCCAGAGAGGAGGGCTTCGTCTGAGGGGCATGGTCAGCATACTCCTGGAAGGAGCAGGACGAAGCAGAGTGGCCGAGGTTACCAAGTAGTACCTTCTAATCCTTTGTTACTTATTAGTCTGGAAATGTATGTAGTCTAGAAGTGTCTGTGGAGTAATGTACTGCTGCTTTTGCATTTCTGAATCCAGCCTGAAGAGGAAGTGGCTGTTCCCCCATTTGGTGAGTGGGATGAGGCTAACGCAGCATCAGGTGAAAAGTATACTGGTATCTTCAACAGGGTGAGGGATGATAAATTATCACCTAACTCTTCGACCAGGCAACCGTCATCTACTAATCACAGCAAGGAAAATAAGGTGCAACAGGTATGTAAAAGCTGTTCATAATTAATATGTTTTCAGGCTCTTATATTATTGTCTGCTTATATCTTTGTTTGACTTCTGAATTCCTAGTGCATACGACTCACGCAAATAAGAAAACGTATCATCCATTTTCGTAAGGGAATTGGTAACTTTACTATCATGCATTTTGTTGCATTCATATCACAATATCCCACAGCACTTCTAATGGAAAAAAGACTTACAGAATGTGCAAATGCAAAATGAATCATTTGATCAACCACCACAAATTGTGTGCTCTCAATCATCCTATCTGTCCAGTGATGTTGAACCTTACTCTGACTGTCTAAATAACAAGTACTTTTTTATAGAGTTGGTTCTGGATTACCTTCACAGTTTCAATTGTACGATCTTAATATTATTAAAAATATTCATAATAATACTTGATTCACTGGTGACCTTTTTCATTTACTATACCCTAGCAGATGAATTGGTAACTTTTTGGGAACAAGTTAATTTATTATCTGCAAATAATAAAAAGCGTGATTGGTAACTTCAATGTGTAAGATTCAACCAAATTCTTAAAAGATAATCATATTCATGTCACATAAAAAAAAAAGCTACACCCAACTATGGAATCAGCTTCACTTGTTTTGATTTATGGGTAGAGGTCAATACTTTGATCTGTCAATATTAAATCACTAAAATTTGCGTAAAAGGCACATATTTTGTGTCTATATCTTTGAATTGAGCATAGTGCTATGATCTGGACTAGTCCAGAATGTTAAATTGTGACGCCTCTAAATCCTTCAGATGAGTGAATTAACCATCAACTTATTCAGAGAGATAAACATGAAAACCTGTAATATTGAGATCTAGTTTCTTTAATGATCAGCACAAGTATCATTATTTTTTTCCTGTTTCATTCACTAATTGATATTTTAGAGATATTTTATGGACTGACCTTTCTCTCTTTTTCTCCAGACATGCCCTTGCTGTATACTTTGAGAAAATGAGTATGTGATCAGAGATTTCTGGAAAACATCCTGGGCTACTTGTGGATCAAATTGTTGTTCATGTGAAGAATTTTTCACCAAACTCTTTCTTCCTGTGTTACTTTTCATGCTTAGTACTGTTGGTGTGACTGTGTGAGTATGTATCTGTAATTGAATTGTTCTATCATTTATGTTCTTCGCTTATTTGGAACATATATAGGATGCCATTTAAATATGTGAAGTATGGAGTGAGCAATTTTCCTTGCTGATAATAAAATATTAAATATTTCTAGAATTGCATTTATGGATTCCAGACTGATTATATGGACATCTTATCAGCTGTGGTGTACATTCTTGCTATTGCGTTAAGATCTAGTACATATTTTGAATAAGGTATGATTAGATTAAACCAACCAAATTAATCTCATATGCTCCTAGTCCCTCATTAAATCATTGGACACCACTGTTTGAAAAATTCATACCAGTGTCCTTTGAAAAGAGCATAGAACACTATTGCTGTAGAGTAATTTTGAATGAATATCATTCACTTTACTAGAGAGCCTCGATTAGAAAAAAAGGTTAATGAGATTATGAGTTATGTAATTGTAGATAATGTTTCGGTATCATTTGCATTTTACATAACTTAAGAATAAAAATTGCCATAATTTAGCGAAGGAAACATTTGAACTATCCTCAAATCATATTGGGAACAGTTGTAGTTCTATACTCTCTTTTTTTGACAGAAAGTTGCACACTTGCTGCTGCTTTACAGATAAGCTAATCTGGGAATATGTTGTGACAATGGGGGAAACATTAGAAAGATTCAAAATTTTGCTGATTGTTCAACAATATGTTACTGTAGGTATTGCCTCGGCTCCTTGAGGGCACACTGTTCTCCAAATCCTCCTTGCACAGGCTAGAGTGGCTGCTGGAGCTAAGCTACCTTAGCTTCCTTATTGGCAGGGAACGACTGAAGACCTCCTCAACCTCAGTCGCTTCCATGTTCAGCTGATCCAAAAGCTCCATCTCCTCCTTGCTCAGCCCCTGCAAGAAGTTCATCACGTCCTGTTTCACCTCCATGAGGCCATCTGCCAACTTCTTAAACAATGTCACCTCCTCCTCCTCCAGCTCCTCGACCTCCCCCTCGATCTCCCCCTCAATCTCCTTCACCTCCCTGATGATGGTCTGCTCTCCTTCCTCAACGGTCTTTTCGATTCTCTCTGCAAGAGGAGGCTCAGGACCGCAGGTGTTGTCGGTCCTGATGAAGGTGGAGAAGTCCCTCCCTATGCTTTTGGCTGCCCTTTCTAGCTCAGGTACTATTGTTTCAGGTAAAACTTTGCTTCTTGTGTACAGCACAGCACCACCATATCCATCCCATGCGTCATTTCTGCCACGGTAGTATACAAGTATGTAGTCATCATCCTTGTTCTCTACTTTGGATGAGATGATGTACCTACAGTTGAGAAAATCTTGAGTTGATAAATCTGAAGTATGACAACGAGAACAACGGTAGTTTAAGAGGAAAAAGGAACATACCAGTCATCTTGATAGTGCAGGTACTCATTGTCATGGTTATAGAGTATTGCGGGTTGTGAGGGGTCCTGCACAAACCGCTGCGTGGCCGACCTGGTGAAGAAACCGCTGTCGGGGGTGCGGATTCTCCATGTCAAATTCGCGAGAAGTTTGTCTCCCTCGACATGAAACTCGTGAAGCTGGCAATCAAATGTGTCAAAAGTAGGATTTAGGCCACTTGAAATGTACCACTTTCCGTTAAAATCTGCCATGTTGAAGTTCTTGACAAGGGCAGATGGATCAGGGACTGGGAACTCGCCGACATCAGACTTTGTCGGGACACATTTCTTGCGTGACACGGCGCACTCGTTGAATTCAGCGACCACGCTGTTCTCGAACAGATCTCCACACTTGATCTATGAGATGACACAAAATTGGTTACCTTTGTGAGAGATTGAGCTGAACTGATATGGTTTCTGAAAAATGGAATTACCTGGCATTCAGTCTCGTCAGGGCGATTATTGCATGTATTTAAGCATGCTACGTTTGCTGCACAGGATGGATTGGCTATGCATTTGGCCAGCTCTATTCTGAAATTGATTCCATTTGGTTTAGGTAAGAAACAGATGAATACAACAAATCTGCAGAACTGAAAAAGACTGAAGTGCACTATACGTAGACAGTTATTGATCAAAATTATGAAATGCTTTTCGTTCACTTAAACAGAATCGACCATACTGTCAATGCTACAAGTCCTGGCAGTAGATGCAGACATATTATTGTTTCACAGCTATAAGCCTGTACTGTCGCTGGACTTCAGTTAAGCAAAGAAAGCAAACGTCTGACAGAATGGAGGAAAGTTGTGGACTCCCATGCCGCAGATGCATTCTGTAAAGACTCACTTGCATTCCTTGAGCAGGCAAGTGCATGTCTTGAGAGCATCGGTGGCATCAGCAGAAGGAACTAGCAGAACTGCACATGCCACCAGCCCTGTCACGGTGACCAACTGCAGCTTGCTCCACTTCCTGATGCTACTGAAAACATCTGATACTTGCAGCACTGTGTGCACCTTAATCTGTCAAAAAGGGGGTGCAAAATCCTGCTGTTCTTAGCAGTAGTATATCAAGAAGTGAATTGCACTTGGTATCAAGAATTGGGCAATCGGGAATCACCTCGGAACGGGTAACCTTGACATGGAGGTGATCGGCCCTCCACAGATTAGCCCTCACGCAGCACCGGTGGAACCTGACGGCGCTGTGGCTCCTGCTTGTTGTGCCTCTAGATTTGGGACCGTGGAGGATGCTGGAACCTTCGGTTAGGAACACGCGATTTGCGCACTGCCGCGACATCATCTGCATTTCAAGAGGAAAATTCGGTATGCCAAAAATCACACCCAAACACAACCCGAATCAGAGTGGAACAGAGTTGCCAATGGAACAGGGTGAAGAGATCTTCTTGCACAACCAGCTGGTCTCACATTTTTCAGTATTGAGCGTTTGAGACTGGTGTCACCATGTTAGACAAGAACTGTACTCCTCGTGTGACTGTGTGAGCATGTTGCAAGAATATCAAGAAATGCGCAAGATTGCAGAGCTTTAGAAGCCACATTTTTTTTCATGTGAGATCAATCATTCAAGTGAAAACGTATCCCCAATCGGCGCAATAACTTCAGTAAATCGCTAGGCATCTCAAGAAGCGCTGCTCCTCCCCAAACTGAACCTCTCCCCCTTTCTCTATCTAGCTTATTACTCAACAGTTCATAGCGCGCCCAGGAAAGAGGCTACGAGAAAGCAAACAAGAAGCGCCGAATCAAGATTCAAGAACCGAACCTGAGTTGCTGCGATTCGGCCAGTGGAGTGAGGAGAGGGAACACTCTGAGTCGAGGCGCGGCCTCTGGATGGAGATGGAGAGTTGAGAGATGGATAACACACTTGGCTTGGCTTGGCTTGGAGAGAGGGAGTAAGCCTTCGCCGATGTGTGGCGCGGAGCACCAGTACGTGGTGGTGTTGCATTTAGAGGTGGCTGTTTTAAATGGGCGGTCTGGTACGGCAAAGCACGGGCCTATATAGGGTCAAACGGCCCGTTATCTAGATGGATCGTGCCAAGCCAGCTTATGGCCTGAGATACCGCTCTAAACACGGCATGATGGCCCGTGGGCTCGAGCACGGTTATGAAAATTTGAAGAAGTATAAAAAAATTATAGAAAATATATTTATACATATTTAAAAATGATATATATAACATTTAAAAAAAAGTACAAAATAAAATCATATAAATATTAAAAAATAATGCGCCGGGCCGTGCTAGGCCCAGTACTATTTGTGCTAGGCTCGGGTTAGCCCACTGAGCTGAGGTCACGACCAAAGCAAAGAACGATGAGTCGGGCCAGGCCAACACAACCTGTTTAGATGGTGGACTGTGTCGCGCTTAGGCTGAGACAACAGTGATATGCTTCGGGTTGGTCCGGTGGCACCACCTCTACTTGCAATGCTCAAGCAGGCTCACAATTAAATATTTCACAGAACAAAAAGTGAATAATAACATGAATTCATGAGACCATGACATTGACATAGTAGATAATAATCAAAGTTCTCATTCTCATGTAACTGAGGAGCAGAAAACGAGCATAGCCAAGCCCAAGCAACTTGTGGGTATGCTAGTTTTGGACTGCAGCAACTGTGCGATGTGAGCTGTTAGTACACCGCATTCTTACAGACAATTATCCACCCTGGTTGACACTCAAACTTCATACGAAGTATTGAAGTAATCAGTTGAATGCAAGTATGCAACGGTACAAAAAGGCTAGGGTAAGATGAAACATTTTCTAGGCATCAAGTATTTCTACCATACATACTCCTCAATTCAGAAACTTAATTGCATAAGCATATGTTTACATCATTACATGACAAAAGTGCCTGGGTTGGACTAATTTTTTACTTATGCCAACCAAAATTACAAAGTAGTTGTCTTTAGCAGTAAATAAAACTTGCCTAGATTGTGTCAGTCAACAGGATGATCTTACTAACTTTGGTGTGTTTGTTTGCTCTTGCTGCTGCACATCTCAAGAGTGTAGGAATGTAGGCTACTCTCCTCCTTTTGTGCCAGTGTGGAGAACGTTATATTCTGTAATCTGTATTAAAGAAAAAAAATGATGGAGTCATAGAATCAATTTTGTATGTATGGAAAGAGGCACGCTAGTACCAGTGATCATCATTTTATTAGGCATATTCAGTTAGAGTTTTTAAGATACTCATTTTGGATTATGCATTTATTTCATATTATCCAACTTCTCAAGCTGTCATTTTTTTTCCTTTTTCTATTCTTTTTACTTCGCGTAGGTCAATCACTGGCAATGTTATGGTTCTTGATAACAACTTGATATGTTTTTGCCTTTCGAAGTCCAATTCTAAAGAACTGTGTCGATTATATATTGTCTGAGTTTATTTTGTTTTTTTTTCAGATCTTTCCTGATGATGTTTGTGTAGATGCACTGATTGAGAAGCAGAAGTCCTCCAGGTATGTTATACTTTTACATTCTCTGTTATCATTTCGGAATCAGCATGACAGCACCAGCTTAAAACATGCATAACTTTCACATACGGAGTCCGTTGGAGGTCCACGAGTACTTGATGGAAAGCTTATTTCGTCCTCTTACCAACAGATCTGGTCTCACCTCCAAATTACTTCTGTGCACGTCGAAATCGCCAAAAGAAGATGTCCCATATGTCAGCCCATACGTCAGAATCGCCAAAAAGAAGATGTCCCATATGTTGGCCGGCTGACATAGGGGGCGCGCACTCTTCACGTAAGCAGTAGTACCACCTTTTTAAGGATGTGCAACTTCCCTTCCTCCTATTTAAGGAGGTTGTACCCCCTCTAGTTTCTTTCTATTTCGTTTATGTTTTAGTTTGCCTTCGTTGCAGCTTGTATCTTCTGCGTGTGTCGACTAGGCCACCCAGTCAAGATCCTTGTTCGGAATCTCAACTCAATTCAAACCTTTCAATCCTATTTGCAATTTCAGATTGCTTATTATCTTGTTCTTGCGTGTTATTCGATTGCATGCAGGAATAGACCTTTGTGGTTAGGTCAACCGCGTTCTTGGCACAGTTGATAACGACTCGGAGTGTGGTTTAGTGATTGCTTGGTGTTCTGGTCGTGATCGGTTAGAAGCCTGCGTCATCAAAGTCGTTCTCCTCTAAATCGAAGTTATCATCCTATCGGCAGATCGGGAACCGCTGCCTCATCAGGTGGTATCAGAACCAAAGTTGACCGGTAGGAATTCTTGTATCCCTAGTTTAATTACTTATTTCGGTTTTTAATACCTATAGTCCAAAAAATTTTCCCTACAAAAAATACTTAATCTCCGCTGTCCAAACCCCATTGTGCCTTTCAATCTGTTAGTTTTGGTTTGCTAAATTGAATTTGTATCCGTTTTAGCTTTGTCTAGTTGCTGATCATATCTTTGGTCCTATAAAATCCAAAAAAAAAAATTGAAATCCTAGCCCATCCATCATGTCCTAAACCCAAAAATAAGCTCCAAAAGAAATTCCCCACGTCCAAATCCATCTAGAACACCCTAAACCCAAATTTCCAATTTCGGCCAGAAGACCCCTTTTTATGTCGCTACCACGAAAATCACCATAACTTTTGATTCCTTCATCCTTTTTGAGTGAAACCATAGCCATTAGATCAAAAATTTGATTATCCATCTACCTGTAAAATTTCACCTCAGTCCAGTACGGCAATCAAATTTTATATGCGGAGAAAGTTGACCCAGTTTTCTATTTGAATCTGAAACTATCTGAACTTGTGATTTTTGTGCAATTTTTTTCAATCGGTATTCAGAAAGTGGCCCCAAAAGAAAAAAATGTGGAAAAAGCTGTCAGGAAACAGAAAAAAAAAGAATCATTGAAAAAGAGGCATTTGATAAAAAGTTACGGGCTAAATACCGATGTATTGTCCAGTGGACAGAAAACCACAGTTTTCAGTGTTTTGTCAAGACTTGTGCTATTCACTCCAAATTGCATTCTATTGAATTATCCTGTGTCTACCACTCCTATACATTGTTATACACCTGTTTTAGTCTTCATCCATTCTTGGTTGATCAGCAACATAGGCTAAGTGTTAGATATGAACTATAATTCAATTATGTGCAATTTCTGAAATTAACTGATTGTTCCCTTTGCTACCTAATATTAAGCCTGTCTAAGCTCCACTTTCTACTAACCGAGCAAATCATGTCGAACCGACCCTTGCAATCGCTCTACTCATCACTTGAGTCGAGTTTATCATGAACCAGCCACCGGTTGCACCACCTGTTTGCATTGGTAAGAACTTGCAAGAGCTTGGTAAGAGCTTGAGCGTGTGTGACTTGATAAACTCCACATCTTAGTAGTTGATAGGAACATATACTTGTGATTTGTTTTCTTATTTTCTACTAATTATGACAGGTTCACGGGATAATTACAAGATAGATCCACATCTTTTTCGAGCCATTGAACAGAAGTGCAAGAAAGTCAACAAGGAAGATGCATGCTTGAGACAAGTTTCTCCACCACAGGAGGTATATGATCGTGATAGTACGTCTGGTAAAACTAAACTCATTGTGCCTTCTTTTGCTGGGAATTATGATCCTGATGCTTATATCACATGGGAATTAGCTGTACAACAATTATTTGCATGCCATATATTTCCTGATCATCAAAAAGTTAGGGCTGTTACCCGTGAGTTTTATGATTTTGCATCTATTTGGTGGAGTGAATACTGTCGTACTAATCAGAACATACCTAGAACATGGTATGCTTTGAAGAGAGCAATGAGACATAGATTTGTACCTTCATATTATTCTCATGAATTGCTTAATAAATTGCAATGCTTAAGACAAGGTTGTAGTTCTGTAGAGGATTATTATCAAGAATTGCAAATTGGTTTGTTGCGTTGTGGTTTAGATGAAACTGAAGATGCTAAGATGAATAGATTTTTAGGAGTATTAAACCATCAAATTCAGGATAAATTTATTTATAAACTTCCAACTGTCACTCGCTTGTTTCGTCTTGCTTGCAAAGTTGAAAAGAAAGTACAAGGACGACAATCCAAGGCTAGTCGTGCACTTTCGTCGACTTCCACTACACCTTCACGTGTACATGAAACAAACAAGCGTACATTACACACCTCCGCATCAAGATCATCTTCGGTTGTTTCTTCGGCTGCCGCTGCACCGACCATGATTGCCGCCCCTGCTGCTGTGAGAGTCACTCTGTCTTGCTGTCTTGCATCCTTGGCTCGCTCCTTGGCAATTGAGCTGGAGCAAGAAAAAGAAGGGAAAGCTTGTGACTATTCACCGCCTCCAGTGCCAACATCATCTGAGTCAAGCCTACAAGGTAATACCAAAGGTACTGAATTAAACACTCAACCTGACAACAATGACCATGATTTCATGCCTAGTACCATTGAACAAAGGGAAAATCAGTCTGTAGTAGAAACCATTGCATCACATGAGGTGGAAGAACCTAGTGCTGAGAAGGTAGAAATTAATTTCCTAGCTACAGAATCTGATATTATTAAGAATTTGCATGACTCTTGTAATAATTTGATTGATTTGCCTGCTGAGTTGAGTGAACCATGTGACAAACTTGCTGACTTGAGTGCACCATGTGATGATATAATTGAATTGCCTGCTATTTTGAGTGATTCATATGATGAATTAATCGCTTACAATGATCATGTGGAATTGGTTAGACATAAAGATGTTTTGACTAGAATTTCTCCTGCTGACTCTTTATGTTACATTATGTTGGATCCACCTATGAACTTGTCACACGCTATGGAGAAAGTTTCTGAAATCGCATGTTCGAAATCCTTGTCTAGTGCCTACACCCGTGGGTATAAGTTTAATTTGATTGGAGATTATGTTGTAGACAATCAATTTCTTGTTTATCGAATATGCATAACTTGTGATCATATGGAAGAATTGAAGCTTGCTGTTTTGAACAATAATTATTGTGTGCCGAATCTTGTTCATTATGAGAGAAAATTAAATTTAGTGCTCATCCAATGCCTATGTGTTCATCCCTTATTGCACCATCTAGTATTGACAATCTGAATATTGATGTTGAAGTATGGAAGAACTTATACATTTTTCACCCTTGCTAGATGAATTTGCTATTGCTCAATTGAAATTTGATTATATAGATGAACTTTGTTTGATTCCAAAAGTTGTAGATTTGCCCATATGTCCTACCACTGCAAGTTTACAACTGCAGAGATTTGAATTGCACAAATGCTTCGCTTACATTTGCAAAACTAGTTGCAATAATTGCTGTATGGGAAATTTTGTTTTGCTCACTAACATATATGATTATTCTTGGGGTGATAATACCATGAGCTTTTATGATCGCTGCTGTTTTATAACATTAATTGTGCAACAACGAAGAATCGTTAAAACGGATGACATATGCATATACCATGCACACACCTTGACTTCTTTGTTACCCTATTTTCAGCTTATCAAAAGCCGAGGACGGCTTTGTTTTCAAGAAGGGGAGGATGATGAGGACATGACCCCTATGGATACGACCATTATTACCACAACAAGTCCAGGTCGACTGAAATTCAATTCCAGATCATTTCAGAATCAGCCTGACAGCACCAGCTTAAAACATGCATAAATTTCACATACGGAGTCCGTTGGAGGTCCATGAGTACTTGATGAAAAGATTATTTCATCCTATTACCAACGGATCTGGTCTCACCTCCAAATTCCTTCTGTGCATGTCGGAATCGCCAAAAGAAGATGTCCCATATGTCGGCCCATACGTCAAAATCGCCAAAAAGAAGATGCCTCATGTCGCCTTGTAATAATATTCAACTTGTCCCATATGTTGGCTGGCCGACATAGGGGGTGCGATGCTCACGTAAACGATGAGTACCACCTTTTAAGGATGTGACTTCCTTCCTCCTATTTAAGGAGGCTGTACCCCCTCTAGTTTCTTTAGATTTCGTTTATGTTTTAGTTTGCCTTCGTTGTAGCTTGTATCTTCTACGTGTGTCGACTAGACCACCCAATCAAGATCCTTATTCGAAATCTCAACTCAATTCAAACCTTTCAATCCTATTTGCAATTTCAGATTGCTTATTATTTTGTTCTTGCGTGTTCTTCGATTGCATGTAGGAATAGACCTTCGTGGTCAGGTCAACCACGTTCTTGGCATGGTTGATAATGACTCAGAGTGTGGTTTAGCGATTGCTTGGTGTTCTGATCGTGACCGGTTAGAAGCCCGTGTTGTCAAAGTCGTTCTCCTCCAAATAGAAGTTATCATCCTATCGGAAGATCGGGAACCATTATCTCATCACCTTTTACTTGTGTTATTTTGATATTTTCAAATATAATCCACAACTCACAAGAATGTTAATTTTATTGTGCTATTCTACTTTCCATTTTCTCTCTTCCTTCATGTATTCTTACACAAAAATGTCAACTGCTTTTGCAGAGAGGTCATTTCTGCTCCATCCTTGGGATGGCTCATCCGACAATGTCAACTCCACATTATAATCAATACTCTAAGACGATCTTTGGTGAATGATGCTAATAATTCCATGTGACATAATTCTCCATCTGCGAACACTGTGCTAATAATTTGTTAGGAGTTCTTAAATATCTTACTGTTGTTGAAACTAGTAGATGCAAGGAATCCGTGCTCTCTAAACTTGTTCCTTGAGTTTACACTGTGCAATAGAATCATAGTACTCGTATTTTGTCATTGTGTTCTGTCATTAATATTGGAGCTATTTACTTGCCATTGATTTCACAAATAGATTTAATAGGAATATATACTACAATTTAATCATTATTTTGCTGACTATTCTGGATGTGAATGTGATAATTACTAGTCTCCTTAAGTGAGAAATGATGTACATTGTACTTGACAATCATTGAAGCCAGACTCATGTGATGCTTACCGTCGATGGTTTAGTATCGATCTTACAAATGAACGTTGGGACTCCCTTTGAGTTAAACCATACAGAAAAAGACAGAGATTTTATACAGGTTCGGGCCTTCTCCTGAGAAAATAATAACCCTACTCCGGTGTTGTTGTATTGACTATGCTTTACAACAGTGAAGAAATCACTACAACTATGGCTTAATGACTTCTGTCTATTGATCTTGTCGTTACTTGTCTTATGTTCGTTGTCGTTGTTCTTGTCCTCTGTCCACCGGTTTTTACTTCTTATATAGCATGTGAAGCGGTGTTAGTTGTCCCGTATCAAGAGGCGTCTCACCGTTTGATGAAATACGCACGTTCAGTGACGGTTTTTGTTAGAGACTAATCCTCCCACGTCGCCGTGCAGTTATGTCAGAGACAGATGTTTAATACGTGCAATTATCCTGTAGAATAACAACATAACGCATAAGTGTCCTTAGTCGATTGGGCTCACATGTTTGTAGGCTTTGTTGACCATAGGGTGGTCGTAGTTGACCTGGTCATAGTAAAGCTTACGACCATGAAATGATCGTAGCAAGGCTTTACGACTATGAAGTGATCGTGGTAAAGCTTACGATCAAGAGATGGTCGTAGGAAATCTTACGACCACAAGATAGTTGTAGAAGTACTTACAACCATATAGGGTGGTCGTAAAATAGTTTACGACCACTCTACTAATCTCCTCCCTTATTAATGATAAGGATTATCCTTACGAAGAACATGAAGATATTGCTATCTATAATCACAATTACAGATACAAATTTTTAATTAAATGAGGATTATTAGATCCTCGTCATCTAGCCCCCCAACTTCAAGTGAAAGTAACTTACTTGGAAAAGAGGTCGTACAATAATGGTCGGAAGCAGAGTCTTTCCGACTGGTATTTTATTTGACCAAAAATTGACTTGATCAAGAAGGTAGTTTTACTTGAGTTGAAAGGACATAACTATTTTTTTCCGAATGGACATATTAAAGAATGCCAATCGACTCTCACATATCTGTCCGTTGGGAGCGGTTCTCAAAGAGGCGGCAACTGTTGAGTTCCTACGATCTTTAACTTATACCCACATTTATGTACCAAGGGTGTGACTTAGGGTTTTTACTTTCCTTATTTGCTTCAACTGCTCTCAAGCTCTCATTCTCTCCACCACCAACCAAGTCTGCAATCCTTCTCCCAAATTCTTTCAAATCCAAATCAAACTCACTCAGAAGAAATGACCGGAACTGTTTCCAAGTGGGAGAAATCTAAGATGGATGTGGAGAAGTTGATTGCTTAGGTTGTAGCAGAGAAGATTCTGAGGCACGCTTTGGTGAAGTGGACCAACGCTGAGGGTCAGCATTGGCCCTCGGGTGAAAAGAATATCATTCCAATATTCCAGGCGTACTGTAAATGTGGTTTTCGACTGCCCACTCACCCTTTTCTGATGGTCGTACTCTAGCATTTGGGGGTGGAATTAGTGAACTTGGTTCCCAATTCTATTACAATGCTGAGTGTATTTGTTTATCTGTGCTGAGCCTATCTGGGAGTTCTTTCAGATTTGGATCTCTTCATGTATTACTACCGGATGGGCAAGCACAGTGGAATCGTAGGCAGCTGCGGATTGAAGCAGCACGACGGAAAGTCAAGGAAGTACATTCAGATGTTCACCCGGTCATCGTAGTCAGGGTGGAAGAAGAAGTGGTTTTATTGGACCTTGTCCAAGGACAGTAGTCTTTTTTCATGGGGAAGCCCGCGGAGAAGAGTTCGTCTTAGGACTCGGCTCCAAGCGACCTCGATCGGATCACCCCCTACATCCAAGCCATCAAGAATTTGAGGGAAGAGGGGCTGATCAGATGACACATGGCGAGAGACTTCATCACACGCCGCATTAGTCCCCTGAAGGATCGAGTACACCCATGTGGAAGTACTCAGGGACTACTAACCCGACCAGGGATTACAAAGGAGGTAAAGTAATAATCAACTTAAGCTCTTTTTGTTAATTTTGAGCATGGTTGTTGATTATATCTTTGTAATCGTAGATCTTTCACAAAAAGAAATTGACGCTCAAGTCACATTCATTTGTGGGAAGGCTCCTACGACCACGACAGGAGCTCCTCGAATCCTGGCGGTCGTAATCGATGAAGAAAGGAAAGAACGCCTAAAGGTAATCAAAAATTGATTTCATCTTTAGGGTTCAGTAGTTGTAAAATTCTATCACCTGACAATATTTGTTTTCTGACTTTTGCAGAAAGTAGGCATGACAGACCGTCAAGACGACCAAGAAGTTGAATTAGAGGCTATCGAAGATGAGTCAGAGAAAGACAGAATTCCTCTGACCAAAAGGTGTCGCCTTGTGAAGGCCGCCGAGAAGAAGAAGGACGGAAGTTAGAGTTCCACCTGTCTTCGACCACCTCTATCAGACAGTTCTTTGCAGATGTGATCGTTGCAGAGAAAAAGGGGTATGGTCGAAGAGCTTAAGCATAAATCCCCAAGACCAAGGTACCCTTCTACTATGACAACAAAATATTTTCAGTTTCTGCTTCGCATGGCTTTGTCAAGCAAATAGAAAATGAGCACTGAAAAAGTTTTATATCTTTTGTGAAGGCTACTTCTGCAATAGCAGAGCCTGTGGTAGAGGTGAGCACTATCCCTCAGGTGGTCGAAGCCGGTTCTGACCATCAAGTTCTGACCATCAAGATTGGTAGGTAGCTCGGGGAGCTCTAGCTCTCGTTCAAGACCTATGACCAGGCATGGTTGTAGAGGTCCCAACTCTTCCTCAAGACATTCGACCAGACGTGATTGAAGAAGTCCCGGCCTCTGAAGCTCGTGACACTGGAAGCCTTCTAGAGGCTAAAGGTGTCATAAAAATTGGGACGACCGAAGAAGAGAAGAAGAAGAAGTCTTCCTTAGGGAAGGTTTCTTCTGAATTCAAGATCATATCCAGGAAGCTAAGGTATGTTAAATTAAAAGTTAAGATTGTATTTACCTTTTAATTCCACGGTTTGACATGTCTTCCCCTTTTCTCGTTGTTTTATCCTGCTTGTCCAGCCCCCAGGGATGCTTCTATTGAGAGGCCCGCCATTGTTTTGTCTACAGCTGTGGGAGTATTGGTTTCTCCTGCGGTCGTAGAAATAGTAGCGGAGGTGGTCGAAGATTCGACCATTATCCCTAATGTGGCGATGGAGAAGGTTACTGCCGCCGAACCAACCACAACCATTGAGGTGGTCGTAGAGGAGGCGAGGATGGCGGAAGACTAGGACGCTCTAGCGATCGAGTTGATTGTTGAGAATCTCAATAATCAGACAAGGGACTTGGTCCTACGATCACTAGAAGAAGCCAGTCAAGCAGGAGCAGAGAGCTCCGACCACCGTGTCGGGAAGGAGGTCGTGGAGGATGTTCCTCCGGGTCTTTAAGGTCGAGTCGCGTCTTCTGTCAACAACGAAGAAAAAGACGTAGAAGACTCTTTCGACCTCTTCCCTGATTTCTTTGGACCATCGACTGTCGGGTCCTCTTTGTTTAGGTCTCGTGACCGAGTCCTACACCCTAAGGATATTCCAAACATGAGACATATCTTTGACGACGAGCATCTTCAAAGAATATGGTGGGATAAAGTCGACGGGTTCCGTAAACTAGAGGATTTCGAGACGATATATGCCCATTTTGCTCGATCAACCATCGATGTAAGTACTCGATACCAAATATTTATATATTTGGGTTTTTCCTTTTTCTCACTATGTATTTCTTTGTTCAGAGAGCTCTCGAACAAGTTGTTACTATTGGTGAATACCTGTAAGGACTCGGGATTAACTCCCCCAAATCCTCTGTGCATTCCACTCTAGTCCCATGATCAGTAGCTAGAGTACACAGTTAAACAAAATGATAACAAATCCATATCACGCATTTAATAAATAATAAACAGAGTTTTATTACCAGAAAGGCTTTCGAGCCAACAGTGATGATCACAGCGGAAGACGAAGTAAAAATAGTAGAGCCCAGCTAAACTACCACAGGCAATCGACTGGGGTAGCGGCCTAGTCATCACGATCTTCAGCAGTTGCGAAGTCCTTTTTCCTCTGATCAACAATTTATTAAGCAAGGTGAGTACAAATGAATGTACTCCGCACGTTACATCCAATAACAAATGATAATGCATGAGGGTATAACAAAGGATGGTTATAGGGTTTATTTTGCATAAAGCAATGTTTTCTTTAAATACTTGTACTAAGTTCCAAGACAGATATTCTATAACTAAAATTCATTTTTTAAATTCAGTTTTATAGTCAGATAACATTCACACAAGAATGGTAAAGGATACCCTACTATCACATGGCTACCCGCCCAATTTCCCATTTGGATAGAAATCCATAATCATTTGATAAATTCTTTTGAAATCAAAACCAAAAATCTATACTTTGCACTGGCTTTGCTTCAGCATGTCCATGACCGCGGATACGGCTATTCGAATAGTTTTCCACTCTGCAGAGGTGTACAGCTTTACCCACATGACACGACTTCTCTAGTTTGTTTGGCACATATCGGTACCACTGCTCACTACCTTAGGTAAGCGGTCTAGAGTACGTAACAAGGCCTTTACAATGCGTCATTCCACCGTAGTCCCGCCTCGCTAAGGTTTCGCCTCCTTTGGACTAAACCATCCGTCGGAACGAGCCCCCTCTTGCGCCATGTGGGAATATATAAAAGTAGGTCATAAAAGACACCCACGCAACCAGATGGCACGACTACGGTGAAATAATACAAATTAGTTAGCTAGGTCCCGGCCACACAGGACATGTGGTTGTACGGTAAGGCTTGGCAAGATGCGGCTTGAAGTTCGGTCCTTAATTGACTTGGGCGACTTTCCAAAAGAACCCCTGGGCCTCGTTCATTGAAATGAATCGATCCCGTGCATAACCTACACCCATCCAAACATCCATTTCGCACAAATCTAAACCAATTTTCCTTTTGTTTTGCTTTTCGAAAATCATTTGCAAAAATCCTATGGTAAAACAATACCATAGGCTCAATTAAATCATATTTGAGCATTAGGCTAAATTTCCCCAAATTCAACATTTTTTTGTCTAAGTATGACTAAGTATAAAGTTTTTCAACAAAGCATCTTGACAATACTATTGTATTAACAAGAGTTTTATCTAGGGTGACAAGGTATGAGGAATTAATGTTCAAGAATTGTCAATTCCAAGGTTAGTAGGTCAACCTCCAATATTGTATTCCTATAATCCAACTCCCAGTAATTCACCATCAATAAATCACCTATCCCTATAATCCGACATGGTCTATCCATTCTCCAACAATATTCTATTTCTACAATCCAACATCTGATAGTAATATAATTCCCTTATCCAACAATCATGTATACCTATTATCCAACAGTCATGTAAGGCTATAATCCAATAATCATTTAGTCCTATAGTTCAATATGCAACAACAATCGACTCCTATAATCCAACATTAATATATTCCGATAATCCAATATAACCAATTCTTCCCACTAATTCCACTAGGTTTTATACATATTGCTAGATTCAACTAATTCACCAAAGTTTAACATCATGATTTGCTAATCCTATCATCATGTATTCATGTAATCCAATATCTAATAATCATGTGAATCTATAATTCAATATCCACCCATCATGCATATCTACAATCTCATGTTCATTAATTATGTAATCCTATAATTCCATCTTCGATAATTTGATGCCCAATAATAGTATATATATCTATGATTCAATCCCAACAATAATCAAATTCTATAACCCAATCTCCAACAATCGTGTATTTCTATAATTCACATCCATCAATAGTCTAATATCAATAATTACCTATTTTCGTAATTCAACATTCATTAACGATATCCATCAACATTCTTCCTTTATCATTAAACATATATCCACAATCTACTTTTATTATCCAAACATTAGATTCTAACTCTAGAATATATATATCACATTTGGAAATATTCTCCATACCACCTCTCTTGACAATTATTGGCCATACAAGGGAATTGGGAATAACTATAAAGCTTAAAACGGGAATTTAAATTAATTGATTATAAATATGCATGCAATAATAATTTAAAACAGAATATAAATAATTTAAAATACTGGGATTCAAATATGATCAAAGGATGTAACTTGCCTTGCTTATTTAGTTGTTGTTCTGTCTCGGATCACTGTTCCATTATATCTTCAAATTCTAATTACACAGAATACGATTAAATCCAAGAGTGTCCGAAAATAACCAAATAAAATCCAATAAATCCAAATACATTCAAATAAAAGGAAATACTTTGAACGAAAATAAACATATATAGCAACATCTTGAAATACAAAAGTATTCCAGATGTAACTAATTATACCTAGTGGAGTTGATGAAGGAAAATCCTTCAGACGAAGTATATCCGAAGGGAGTTGATGAAAGAAATACTGCAGATGAAAGTATAATCAAAGTAAGTTGATGAAGGAAATATTACAGACAAAAGTAGATAGATCTAATAGGAAGAGAGAATGTTCGCAGGAATATTTCTCAATGGTTACCGATACAGAAGAGACTACCTGGTTAGGTAATACTCTCATCTGATTTTGGATCACACAGGGGTTTGCTACCGAGAACAGATGACGATGGATGATACCTAGGATCTAGGTGATGTGGTTTTCCCTAACAGGTCACCTAGTACTCAGAAACACTCTCTCTAGGTATTCTATGTATACAACCACGATAATCATACAGCCAAAATCAATCCTCTTATATGCTCTCCTCTTTCGGCAGACTTTGATGGTGATTGTGTGCACATTTATTAATTGCGATTGCAATTTGCTAGCGGCACACTCATGTACTGAGGTTAACTAACTAATTATCCTACTGTCATTATCTGACAATGCAGTCTGCTAGTTGAGAAACTACAACCGATTACTCTCTTAACAACCTTAGGCTAATTACTTAAATCAACTATACTAAGCTAACCCACTAATGGCTTTGACTAACTACTTATAATATTCTCTAACTATCCTGATCCAAGAATTATACTATCATACATTAGTCCAACTATCCTCTATTAATCAAACCCTAATATCCAGATTCTAATTATCCCCTGAACTTAGTGTCCAAAAGCATTGATCAACCACTCTACTGATATGGGGCTCTTTGCCAACCACTAAGTGCTTTAACCAAACAACTAATCTGGAGGCCACTGTCACATACACCAACATGTGTTTACAAGCAAACACAGCCTGACAAACACATTCATACAGAAGAGAGGTATCAGAAAAAAGCCAAGGCAAGCGCTTCGGCATGGTTCAAGGCGGCACTTGCGTTGGCAAGGGAAGCATTGGCGGCAATCGGGGGCAACGCGAACGAAACCGTGGCGCCGAGGCAGCTTGGCGGCGAGAGCCGGTGGTGGTGCAACGAGTGCTCCGCGACGGCGGCGCTGTGGGATGGGGGAGCTATAGGCAACAACAAGGGAGGTGAGAGGTTGCTAGATGCAAGAGCAATCGGAAGGGCGTTCACCGGCTGCAGCAGGGCGGCCGAGCCAAGGAACACAGGGGATGCGGCGGCTAGATCTAGAGCCAGCGGCGCATCCGAGGAGATAGGAGGGGGAGATAGCCATTCGGCGGCCACGGTGGGAGGTGAGTGCAGTGGTGAGGTGGTCGATGAAGATGCGCTGGAGGAGCGGCGCGCGGACAACCATGGCGACTCGGCGGCGTCTCGCGGAGTAGGGCGGAGTCCGAGGCAAGGAGCTGGGGACGGTGCGGGCCGGTGGTGGAGGCGAGGTGGGCTGAGGCGGCGGGGCCAGCGGCGTCGATTAAGCGGAGGAGGAAGGTAGGAGAAGAGAAGAAATGCCGAGGAAGGGCGACGGCAGGCCGAATATGGCTTTATAGATGAGGGGCGATGAGCTCGGGGTTGGCCGCAGCATGGGCGCTGCTCTTGGGCTAGACACGCGAGCAGATGGCGTGGCACACATGCGACGGGAGAGAGAAACGAAATAGGGAGAGCTCGCTCGGTCGGGGAAGATAAGTAGGAAAGGGAGAGGGACATGGGCCGGTTGAGCCGACGAGATGACCGCGGAAAGGGAAATGGATCGACCAAAGGAAATTCGGCCCAAAATGGGTTTCGTATTTTTTAAATGTTTTTGAATTACCAAAAATACAAAAATTAAAAATGATTTTTAGAAAATAGAGAATTAAGTCAAAAAATTTCAAGAAAAATATACATAAATTCCTTGAATTATTTGGAACCTAATAAAATTATTTATAACTTAACTTTAGCTTTCAATTTTGTAAATAATTTAATTTGACTTTAATATAAATAAGAAAAGGCTTTTAAAATTCTAGAAAATTCAGAAAACTCAAGAAAAATAATTAAAATTTTCTTTTTATCTTTAAATCCAATGAAACCTAGAAAACTCAATCAATTATATTGAAAAGCACTAAAACGCTTTTAAAACTCACAAAATCCAATAAAATAATATTTTATTAATTTAAAATTGGTAACATGATTTTGGGCTGTTACAATACCACAGGCAACTCGTATTGCTGAGAAAGCAGAAGGATGAACTCTACGAACAAGCAATGAGATGGTAAGTTACTGTTATGAGTAGTCTTGTTTTCGATCACTCGTTCAGTACTCATGACTACTTTAACATTTGTAGGTTTAAATGTGATGAAAGAACCTTGGCCGATGCACTCGGCTATGTAAAAGTCGAGATGCATAAGCTAAAGGATAAAAAGCAAGAGGAAATTCTGCAGCTCACAAGCTGCAGAATGAAATAAACAATAAGTATTTTCACTTAAGATTGTTCATTTCAACAATTTTCTTTTCTTTCTCTGACTCCTTTTCTTTTAAAAAAAAAGAGGTTGACATGGGTAAGCTTCATACTGAGGTCGATTCGAAGATCATGATGATCAACGAGCATACTCGTATCTCCAAAGAAAAAGATAAAAGCATAATAGAATGGGAAGAGCGGTGCGCAAGGAATGCTACCTCCCATGTGTTGGAAATATGCCCTAGAGGCAATCATAGAGATGATTATATTTCATTATGTTCATAATATTGGATAATATGTTATCTTGTTCTTAGAATAATATTGTTAATATTTATTATCAAGTATGTGACTTGATCGTGAAACTCTATATTTCTACGATAATTATTCTTATACAATCTCTGGTCGAAAACATATGAGGACACATATGAATAGACTAGCATATGTATTGGTTGATGACTATGTTTCACGGGTCATGGATATGGAGATATCAAACCAATAATATGGACACATGTTAGAGAACATGATGTTGGATTAGACCCACCTTGAGACACTATTGAGATTGTTATGATTCTATGTGTCGTTAGTTGGTCTCAAGCAATGATGATGTATAATCCTTAGACCTGAGATTAGCATGGTTTCCTACATGTGTAATAGCACTCTTAGGGGTTGCCAAACGCTACACCGTAACTGGGTAGTTATAAAGGTAACTTTCGGGTATGCTATGAAACATGCAGAGGAATGTGACTGGTCGGATATGGGATTTGCCCCTCCTAACATAACAAGAGAGATGTCTCTGGGCCCCTCGTTGTGGTCAGATAAAGAAAGTGCATGGCCATGCCACTAGTAGTCGAAGTGTTCGACCACGTGAAGTTATCCAACACTCGATCGAGAAAGCATTGAACAGTCCATGGATGACACAACATCTCACCTGGAGTTCAACCAGACATCGTGAGGCAAAGGGAGTATACACGAGTAGGTCGCTTAGTTTGAGCGATTCTGATTGGTCGATGCGGAGATCGAGCTGGTCGAGATCGGTCGAATGTAATCATAGAGTGGTCGTAACTTTGGTTGTAAGGAGTTCGAATCGTCGTGACCAAATCTGAACCGTCGTATAGAGATAGGACCTGGTTGTAAGTGATGAGGACTCGGTCAGTAGATCATATTGCATTAAGGTTCGATTCGATATAATTTGTGTGTATTCGGGAATCGCTATGTTACGCTAGGAGCCGCCACGACCCGTGATTGGAAAGGGTTTCGAGTCACAACCGACACGCATGAACCTCTGGTCACACACTTAACGGGTTGGAACAAACCAGTACGAATACGATTTGTAAAACGTGTTCGGATAGGATCCGTCACGAGCACTATATAAGGAGATGCATGAGGCTGTTTGGCAGATAAGTTTTTACACCACCGAAACCCTAGCCGCCATCTTCCTGAGAGCTCTACCGTGCGACCTGATGCTAGTACATCGACGCATGGTTGTTCCTTCCTTGGACGTGTGGATACCGTAGAGGCGCTACTGCGACTGTTGCGCTTGAGGACGATCTGCGATCTTCACAAGGAACTGCAGAGGTTGCTCGAGGAGACGATCGACTCGCGAGGACGCTGGATGATCGACTACGACCATTGCATCGACTTGCTCGACACTGGACGATCGACTACGACCACTACATCAACGCGCTCTACGTTGGACTAGGCTGCTCCAACCCTTCTTCTGCTGCTCTGCGCGTCTGGTGGTAACGATCTGTGATCATCTACTTACTTGGCTTCCTGGTTTGCGTGGTAGAAAGTTTGATTTGTAGCTATCGTAGCCTACCTGTGGCCCTTCACCATGATGATGAAATCAAGAAGCTTGACTCATTTAGTATGTAAGAATTCTTTACTTACGACCAATTTTATTTACTAGTCTTTAATAAGTTTTTTTCTAATTGATCATGCTCTATTTTCAGAGCAAGTAGTCAAAATAAAACAACTTCAGGAAACTTCAACTCGCAGTCAGGAGGAAATGAAGGCTATGAAGATCAACTTTTAAGACAACATTTCTCTCCTAAACAACGTGCTCAGCTGATTTGGTGCTAAGGAGGTCACTCCTCTTGAAGACACCATGGTCGGAGATGTGAACACTATTGGACAGCAAGTCGGAACACTCCAGGAGTTGATAACAACTTTGAACACCAACCAAGCCGATTTGATAAGACAGGTGGTAGAAAATACAGTTAGTTTTGCTCTAGCAAAATTTAAGGCTCGTGATCTTAGTCTTCAACTAGTCGAAGCTAATTTCGACTGCCCTGAAGCGTAGGCAACACAATTGATCGAAGAGGTACAACCAGTCTGCAAGAAGGTCGCAGAGGAGATGTAGATTGGATGTCCTCCATCAGAGTAGTTTGTAATAGAGTCTGTAATTGTAAAAACAATTTATTTATTATGAATATAAATCTTCATTTTACTCACGTTCGATAGCTTTGAGCTGTTGTTTCGACTCGTATGCTGAAGATCCTCCATAGATATGATCGATGATGTGTTCTGGATCTTAAAACGACATCTCCTCATCATTATCCGACTGTTTTCAACCACTCATTTGCGCCACCTCTTCAAGTGTAGGAAGCGGCCCCTTGCTGGAGTAGTAATCCTCGAGTTTCCACTGAAAAACTTAGCAATTGCGAAGGACATGTCCTTCCTTTTTGTGGAAAGGACACCATCTAGGCTTGTCGTTCTTCCGTTCGGGGTGTTTACCTTTGCTCTGGTCGGAGTATGGTTTGGAGCTCCGAGGCTCCTCGTCACTCACAGCTAAGACCTCCTTAGAGTTTTTGACTTGAGGCTTTTTGCCTTTATTCTTGCTCTTGGATTTCTCAGCATTTTTATGTTTCTTCTTGCTGCCTTCGCCCGCTCCTCGAGTATCCTTATCGTCACGATCAATCATGTAATTCCACTTGACTGCTTCTACATCAGTTACATACAGTTGGCCTTTTCAAAGAGCTCGGGGACAGTAGCCGGAGGATTTAGAGCGATATCCTCTGTGATCCTTCGATTGCGTACTCCTTGCTTGAATTCTCTAATGACAGAAGAGTCAGAAACTTCAGGAATTGAATTGTGAACCTAACTGAAACGCCTGATAAATTGGTGCAAGGTCTCATAAGAATCCTATCGCATTCTATGTAGATCACCCTCTTTTCCTGGGTAGTTGTAAGTGCCTTGGAAATCGGCTAGTAGTAGGTCGCATAGATGCTGCTACGAATAGATTGACTCTTATGGCTGATTTAACAGCCACGACCGAGCAGATCCTTCAAGCATATTAGGGAGGTAGTTGGCCATGATATGCTCTCCTCCTCTTGCTTCTAGAACAGCGGTGGTATAAATTTGAAGAAACTCGATGGGATTTTGTGACCCATCAAACTTCTCCATGTTCATTGGTCGGAACCGGGGTGGCTAGCGAACTGCTCGAAGGTCAGGCGAAAACGCCCGACATCCGGTAATAATATCATAACGTCCTATTTGCAGGAAAGAAGAGTTGCCATCACCAGGCGATCGTACTCGATGATACCCAGTGGTATGTGGACCTGACCTATCATAGATCTTAGCCCTACGAGGGTAATACTCCTCGTACTCCATCTGCTGGTGCGGATTTCTTGGAAGAAGTGGTGAACGACCACTTCCTCTAGGAGTTTGTCGATCACCAGTTGTTCGCAGAACTCTTCTCTGACTAGGGTCGTTAGGAGATCAACCAGACCTGTTGTCTTGTCGTTCTCCACGAGGAGAGTCATCTAAATGACTGGTGTTCAAAGGAGTTGTCCTGGTATGACTACCAGGATGGTGTTGTCGAGTCCGCTCGAGCCTGACAATCGTGTCCCGAAGTCTTCATGTGATCTCTAGAGCAAAGAGGTGGTAGCCTGGCACTTGTCCAAGCTCTTGAGTCAGGTTTTCGACTAGGTCATTGATTCGTTGAAGTTCTTGAGCTTCCTTTGATTGATATTGGATGCGACTAGGTAAGGACCTCTAGGTAAGAATTCTTCTTCTCCAAATGGTTTCAAGATCATCAATGTCTGAGTCAATTAGAGCATGCCTCAGTGGAAAGCGATCATTTCTAGTATTTTGGCCATGCTTATGAAGGTGGAGATCCCGTTCATCACCGGAGGCGTTCTCACCATCACCACGAGAGCCCCAAGTGAGTGTGCGATGGGAAGCATCCCCAGCCCTGCCTCTTGGAGAGAGATTAGGATCTTACGGGAGGACAAAAACCACCTAGGTGCTATTATCTCCACTTGCGTCTGAGCCCTCCTGACTCGAGGAGTAGTCAAAAGACAACGCGACTTGGAGCAATCCCCTCTAGGAAGGAGAATTCCGGGTTATAACCATCTTTGACTAGAGGTGAACCCTATGGGGGTGTGGTCGAATCCGCAGGTGAAGCGGGCTCGACAATGCACCTCATGGGGGGTAACCGAAGGGTGACGGTTATCAGGCGTTGATTGAGTCTCGGAATCATGGATTCTAGGACTTGCTGTGCTAGATCGGACAGCCTCAGACGGGCTTGAACATTTAGAGAGGAAACACTCGCCGTGGCGCGATCCTGATCTTGGTCGGATAGACCCTTGCCTTTTGAGGAGTTTGGTTCCTCATCTGGGCGTAATGTCGTGGGAGAGAGAGCTCCCTCATCAACCTTTTTCGTGGCATGGTCTCTTGGGTCTGGTGAAAGATCCCTGGAAACGGTGTTGCCATCGGACGAAATGATGTTCTGCTCATTCTTGTAGCGGGCATTCATGTCAAGTTCTGCGTAGTCTGCCAAATCGAACCAATTCTCCTCATTCCATTCTCCTGCCATGAAAGCACCAGAGTTGAAAAATGAAGATAATTTGTCAAAAAGGAAAGGAGAAATCAGAAGATGCCCGTGAACGGCGCCAATTGTCGATGGTTTAGTATCGATCTTACGAATGAATGCTGGGGACTCTTCTTGGGTTAAACCAGATAGAAAAAGACACGGGGATTTTATACATGTTCGGACCTTTTCCTGAGAGAATAATAACTCTACTCTTGTATTGCTGTATTGACTATGCTTTACGACATGAAAGAATCACTAGAACTAAGGCTTAATGACTTCTATTTGCTAATCTTATTGTTACTTGTCTTGTGTATGTTGTCGTTGTTCTTGTCCTCTGTCCACTGGTTTTACTCTTATCGTGGATATCATGGGGATATGCTCATGATCTTAGAATGATATTACAATTGGCAATGGTGTTGAAGGTTTGTCGAATGACGTGTTTTCGGCAAAGTTCAAAAGGCTATCAGGCAAGTGGCGGTCTGACCGGCCTAAGCGGCGGTCTGACCGGCCATGAGTGGCGGTCAGACCGGCTTTGGGAAATCGGTTAGACCGGCCTTAATGAGATTTTGAGTTTTGGAGCTGGGCCAAAAATAGAGGGTGTAGACAAGAGAGGGGATTCTCCTACACTTGGTTTCATAATTTTTGGAGCTTCTAGGCAAAAGTTCTATTGGTTTGAAAATTCCAGTAGGTTTCAGATTTCCAGGGAGGAAATTTGTCTAAGTCCCAGCTGGGCGGTCAGACCAACCAACAGGTGGCGGTCAGATCGGCCAGGGGGCGGTCAAACCGGCCAAAGTGGCAGTCTAACCGGTTTTCACTTGTCTCATCGGCCAACTGGTGACAATGATTGCTTGGTTAGGTCAAGTTCATGGGTTTCGTGGCATATGTGTTGCATGATGTATGTTTTGACTAACATGGGTCAAGTTGCGAAGAACTTGTTCCCGGAAACGATTTCTTGGTCTATTGTTGTGCAGGTTGCTTGAAGGTCAATGACGGTCAACGGCGAGGATGATCAGGACTAAGCTTGGAGAGCTGAGGTCCATAACGATCGGGAATGCCGGGTGAGGTCAATGGATTCAAGCATGGCGCAAAAAGGATAAGGATGACCGAGCAGGCGTTGATTACGGCAAGTTGGATCAAGCGGCGAAGTCGATGTAAGTGCCATGGTGGTCTCCGTGGGAGCTGGATGGGAGATACTTACCGACATGATGAGAGCCATTGATCAACCTACACGTGGCGAAGCATGAGGAGTGCTTCACGAAGATAGGACTCGGTCTTTGTAAAAAGATCGAGAAGGGGTATTTTGGTAATTTTACCTAAATACCGTTTTGGTGACCTTTTGCTAACCCGCGGTGCAAGATGGCGCAAGGAGAAGCGGATTAGGTCAAGAGGAGATGAAGACGACGCTTTAAAATGCGTGCGTGTGTGACCCGTTTGTGTGTGGGCCTTAACGGGAGCCCATTAGGGTTTTGCTTCTAGAAGGTCTAAGCCTCCACTATAAATAGAAGAGGGAGGTGGTTGCACCCCCTCAACCCTTTGGATTTGGAAACCCTAGCTTTTGGTGTTAGGGCTTGGAGAGATTAGTGGGAGGTTAGGGTTCTAGAGAGATGGATTGATTCGGGTGCTCATGTGTTGAGCTTTGTCCTCCATGTTAGAGTGGCTGTAAACATACCATCTATCAAATCAATCTATGCAAGATTCCTCAAAGATTAGTCTCTATTTGTTCTTGCTCTCTATTTGGTGATTTTGGGTCTTTCTTTGATCCGCGAGTTTTTTATTGGTTTCTTCTCTTGATCTAGCTTGCTGTGATATGTGGGAACCTATCTAGGATCATCTAGATCATCAATCAACCACGAGCAAGATTTTGAATCTAAGTTTTGTTTTTGCCCCGTTCTTGTGAAAGAAGGGTGATTTTAGGGGGTTTTGCTTTTGAGGGCTTTTGGCTTGATTCTTCCTGTGATTGAGGATGCTAGGACATATGGGAGACTATCCTTAGCCATCTTGGATTGATTCCTCCCACGAAATCATCTCAATCACCGTTTTCGTATTTGGCTCGGTTTTGAAGCAACCTTCACTAAAACGGATAAAGGTCGGAACTTTGGCAATGATCTTCGTGATCATTGATTGGAATAGGTTCCTGACATCCTAAGGAAGGTATGTTTCAAGTTTCGTGAAGTTTGGAGTCACGAATCAAAAGTTAGACTTTTTTGTGTTTTGGAAGTTCGGGCTGATTTCACTGTTCATTAGGCTGGAGGTCAGACCGCCATTTACAGAGGTCAGACCGCCCCATGGAGCAGTCAGACCACTAGGCTGAGAGGTCTGACCGCCCAACTCATTGTGAATTGAGTTTTTGGTAATTTTGGTTGTTTTGCTTCGGGGTTTTGATTTGATTCAATACAAGTCTTCCAATGTGCTTGTATATTGATCTTCATAAATTGGTATTGAATTCAATTAAGGTGAAAAAGTTATCGTGCTCCTATTCAACCCCCCCCCCTCTAGTCGCCTTTCCGGTCCAACACTTATATAGCGCGTGAAGGGGTGGCAGTTGTCTCATATCAAGAGGCGTCTCACCGTTTGATGAAATACACACGTTAAGTGACGGTTTTTATCAGAGACTAATCCTCCCACGTCGCCTTGTAGTTATGTTAGAGACAAATGCTTAATACATATAGTTATCCCAGATAATAACAACACATATTAACTACTGTGTGTATTAAACACAGCGCATAAGTATCCCTAGTCGATTGGGCTCACATGTCTGTAGGCTTTGTTGACCATAGGGTGGTCATAGTTGATTTGGTCGTAGTAAAGCTTACGAACATGAAGTGATCGTAGTAAGGTTTACGACCATAAAGTGATCATAGTAAGGCTTACGATTATGAGGTGGTCGTAGGAAATCTTACGACTCGTAGAAATACTTACGACCATATAGAATGGTCGTAAAATGATTTCTGACCACTCGGCTAAGTTTTTCCTTTATTAATGATAAGGGGTATCCTTACGAACAATATGGAGATATTGCTATCTATAATAATAATTACAGATAAATAATTTAATTAATTAAGGATTATTAGATCCTGTCACTTACAAACTGAGCAAAGAGTTAATTTTAGGTGGCTAGCATGGATAATACACGCACACAATTTTGTTTCTTTGTGTTCAACTTTTCAAATATTGCGGCAACCACATTCTGTCTTCTTGCAGGCATTCTTTTGAGTACTTTGACAAAGATCAGACAATTGTAACTCAGTTGGTGGGATTGATGCCTTCATCAAGATATCTGCAGATTGGCCACTGTCATCCTATGGTCTGAAGTTAATATCAATCCGCAATTCCGGGACACAGCGGACAAATATAACTTTAAATTTGCTTTGCAAGACTAAGGTAAAAATGGTTACCTCAGGTCTGAAACCAGTGCTTGTATTCAGTATCCATATTGCCGTAATATACATGAATAATGCAACATTAGGATAAACCTTCTGAACTGGTAGGAATTCTTTATAGAATCACTTTTTTCCGCATGATGCATAGTGAAAATAATTTAGCATGTTTTAGAATAACTCTGCTAAAAACTACTGATTTGGAAGTCTCCAAACATGATTAGTTTTCAAAACCTGGGCCTGGGCAGGACTCAGGAGGCAAGTCAACAATAGGAAAAAATGTATGGAAATATGACAACTATTTCACAGAGACTCCTAGTTGCCTTTTTATAACCAATGGGCCAATGGGGAGCCTTGTAAATTTGTTGTGATTGTTCGGGTAATAGCCTACCTCTAGCTTCTCGTGGCGTCGAAGCCACCAAAATTTATACTGAAACTAGTTTTGGCTCACTAGAGTATGCGGAAGCTTAAATTTGAAGCCAACATTTTTGTTTGGGTAGCTGGAAGCTGGACCTCAAGCAATACAAACCTTTTGGAATCAGCTGGTAGATGTAGATCAACCTGGCGTAACCTAATCACTGCGAAACACAAATATTATGGCATCAATTAGTTTGGTGCATCGTCCCATCCTCGAATGGCATGGGTGCAACTGTTAGGGTCTATCTATCATTCGACGCATGCATGATGCATCATTTGCCGCACTCACATTTGTCAGTCTCTAGTGAGGTAATCAGTGTTCCTGGTCTTTTGGGTGCTAGGGACTGGCCAATGGATTGGACCTTCAGACTCGTCGACATCTTGTAAGATTTGTGGATGCCGTTGAAGATATCCTTGTTCGAGAGTTGCAGTCAGGGCCAGGGTTTTTTTTACCGGTAAGGTTTTTTTAGGGGGAGGGTTAAGGCCGGTTTGGCCGAAAGTCGGCCGATTGCAACCGAAATTTTCAGTTTTTTTTTAAAATTTTCGGATTTTAAAATTTTAAAAATAAATTCAAACAAAATTCAAGCAAATTCAGAAAAAAAATTTGGACAAAATTCAAGCAAACCGATTTTTTTTTAATCCAATTTGAATTCCTACTGGGGTGGCCGATATCACCGATATTCGGCCGAAATTCGGAGCTCTGGTCAGGGCTTCAATCCGGTTAGGATCATGCGTGAGCTCGGCTTCCCATCACCTTGATGGCAAGACACGTTGAGTATGCAGCTTTGAGTATCTTGACCTTGTTACTTGCACTTTGTACAGATATGGTACCATTTGGTAATTGGTAATGTGTGCGCATGAGAAATTGAGTGCTGACCGCTAGCATTAAAAATACGAGAAACACAATTTGATTTAGTCCTTACTGGTAAATACATGGGTGCGTGCAAGTCTGAACCATTGAAAAATCAGACCATTAGTTGTGTAATGCCTAAATCCTGAAGTGGATCTACAGTGTCATAGCAGGATGTACACAACACCGGATCCAAAAATCAGTTTTTATTAGATACAATCATGTATATATAGTGTGGATACCCCTAACCCAATATGAGGGGACACCTCAAGTCGCAGTCCAGCCGAACGTGGTCCATCGTGCCTCAGGGACCCCCAATCATTTTTATTCTGGATCCGCCACTGCAAAATTGGCTTGTTTTTCTTCTGATTCTTTCTACCAAACTCTGGAATCGTTCTCCAAGCCATTCTTTGGAGTGACGTTGCGAAAAACCACAATAGGTTTTGAATGTTTCTTCACGAAACGCGGCCTATTGTGCATTTTAAAGTTGAGTAATTGATTAAGCTCACTGTCACGTAACTTTTACTTGTAAATCCTACCAGGAACTGCCAAACGGTACTAAATTGCCTTGACATCAAACAATTGCATACAGAATGGCAGAACGCCATGGTGGGAGAAGCTGATAATGGTCAGAACGCAGTCATCTTCCGAGAAGCTACTCTCTGTAGTTCACAAAAATAAGTTGTTTTGGAATTTGTGTGGTCAAACTTTGGTTATCGATATCTCTTTAAATAGTTAGATTAGATATATGAAAACAATGTGTGTAAATTCATCTTGGAAAGTACTTTCATAATATTATAATTTTGTTTGGTTTTACAAATAATTACAATAGTAATTAGTGATCAAAGTTGTATTTTAATAACCGTATCGATGTTCAAAATAACTTGTTTTTATGAATTGGAGGGAGCAGGTATCTGTTGAGGCCAATTTCGCTGTAGCTTCGGTTCAGTTGTGCCCGAGGGCATGTAATGGAGTTGCACACGAACTTGGTTCGGTGCGTCTTTGGATCCGCCACGCATGTGTGTGGCACGACGAGTTCCCGGAGTTTGTTACGTGCCGAGCGGCAAGCCATTTAGCTTTTTTTTAAAAAAAATAATATATATAATATTTTAAAAAATAATTACGAAATTAAATAGTTGGAAAAAATTTATAAAGTAGGTGTCTGTCGTCATTTCAACTGACGATTGAAAGTGAACAGTGCTTCTGTCATCAGTTGAAATGACGATAGGAAACCGCGTGTTCCTGTTGCCAGTTCAACTAACAGTATGATCTTCCTATTTCTTAACTACTATAATTCGGAGTTTACTCCGCGCAGCGGGCATCCTCCCACCACACCTCGCGATTTCTGCGCTCACCCCCACAGAAGCCTTCGCCGCCTCCTCCCCACCCACGACTCGGGCCGACGACCGCGCCTCAACCGCCCACATCCCTCACACAGTCACACACCGTCTTCACGATCTCCGCCCGACTCCCACCACCCTCCGCCTGAACCCCCCAAATGCTCCCCTCCCCTCCGCTCCCCATCTCTGCCTCCCAAAACCGTAGTCCCGCGCCGCTACCGGCGGCCAGTACGCTACTTCATGTTTGCCCACCTCAACCGCTCCCTCGTCACCTCCTCCGATGGGCCCAATCCCAGAACCACCGACTCCTCCAACCCTAGCTACCTCCTCGCCACCAACCTCCGCCGCCGTGTTCATGACCCGACAACAGGAGCTCGGCACCCCATGGTGCGGTTGCCCGCCGCAGCAGGTGCCCCACGTCTTCCATCTCAACCCTTCCATGCTCGTGCTCCTCTCCCCTCCCCGACTTCTCCCATCCCAGACACCACCTCACTGCGCCGCCGCTAGTAGGAGAAATGGACACGGAGGATGTGGTCCCCTTCCCCGGCTATGGCGCAGCGAAATCCGACCATTCTCGACGACCGGAGGGGACAAAGATGCGGATCGAGTGTGGTAGATCCGTGGAGGTCACGTGGCACGTGATCTGGACGATGCGGCTGCGGCGGTGATTCTGTAGACGTTGGCTATGGAGGCGTTGCGCAGCCACGCTCATGGAGGAGCTCAAATCGCTGGTGCTGCCTTTTCGTGTCGCCCCCAGCCTGCTACACGCCCACATCCTCCGTAAGCCACCGCCGCCTACTTCCAATGCTTCCAACACCTCCTACATGAATCGTCTTTGTTGTGGATTTCTCCCGGTTCGGCTATTCTGATTTGGGTTTTAGGGTAACATGTTCCAGATTTCCCCCAGGACTATAGATCCATCGGCAGGGAGATCTAGCTGCTAATTTTGGAACATATGTTGATTCAGGTTGATACTCTACTTGTCATTCCCCTCTGATTTCCCAGACGTATTAAGCTCAGATGTTCTATCGTCCTATGCATCCTCTCAGGTTGGTTGCCTGGGTTTTAATTTTTAACTTTTTTTTGTTCCTGCAGGGCGCACTGTATGCTTATGGAGGAGGTGTTCTTCAGTTGTGAAACCTCTGTATCTAGTAGGTGCTCTATCATGCGTGTCCTTTCTGTGCGAAAAGAGGAAACGAAGATATCACGGCGATGGCGGCGGTCGGCAGTAATTCCTCGGACGATGTCCCCATCCTCCAGGCGGAGAACCTTACCAGCAATGTCAAGTCCATCTACTACAGGTTTCTATCTATCTTTCTCTTCCTCTCGTCCCCTTCCCATGGGCTTCATGCCTTCATCTGATCTGGAGATGAGCAATTTTATTCTAGGTTTGATTTGGGCGTCCCGCGATCTTTGGGAGTAGGTAGCCTAATTATGGGGCACTAGATGTTGTTACGTTAGAATGTAAGTATTGATCAGAGAGTAAGATTGGAGTGGAAATAGTGGTTTTCCCGATCACGGTGGTAGAATTATCTTTGTGATCTTCTTGGCGGTGCTAGCTTTGGAAAACATCGAAAAGAAGGAAAGAAGAAACGATGTTACTAGATGAATTAGGACCTCCAACAACTATCTGTTGAGTCCATTAAGTTGAATTAAGAGAATCTGCTTAGGTCTTCCTGCTAGGTTGAGTTGCAATGTCGGGACTCAGGACTGTGAATTAGTACACCCAGTGTTTGATGAATAGCAAAATTAAAGTGATATGACCCGAGAGCAATAAATTGCTAGACCTGATTTCCTTTAGGTTGGCTACTCCTCTTAGATCTGCTAGGAGGATCCCTTAGTATTCAATGTAGAAATGTATACAAGTGATAATATCTTTATGCTTGAGCATAACATCCAACTATATGTTAAAATGCATATCTGTGCAGAGGATAATGTATTCACACTTTAGTTAGGTTTAGGATCTAATGACCTATTGAATTGGTTGTTGACCCATGTAATACTCCTGTAACAGGCTTCAGGCACTCTTCTTTTCTCTGTGATGAAATGTGGTCTGCTCTCCCCAGCCTTGGAATCTTGCTTTGCAAAGCATCCGCTGGATCTCTAGGGGGGATTCGTGAACAGCGTGGTTCTTGATTTGTTGCTTCCTGCACTGGATTTTATCTCTTTCTTAGTCTATTTCTTGTTGTCTTGTTGATTTCTTGGGGTGGTTTTGTTTGGAGTTCCATTGTCCTGTTAGTGACTGGGATCTTTGATTGAGGATGACATCATTGATTGATTTGTTTCCCGGTTGTCCTCGGATTTTCATGATGAATTGGGCACTTGGAATGTGGATTGTGTCTGATTGGTGGTAGCTTGTGATTTTGCTCTAGTTCACTCCACTGGGATGGCTTAGACAGTGCAAATGTGTAACACCCTGATTTTCAGAGCCTTTTTGAAAATTTTCAAAATAAAAAGAACCATTTGGTTTTGATGCGAATTCAAAGTTTAACTTGAGAATTTCGGAATTTGAAGAGTTTAAAATGACTAAACTAAACTTCAACTAATCCAAAGCTTGATTCTCTTGGTATTGCTCTAGCTCTCTGGAGCTATCTTTCCTTCTCTTGTTAGTACTTCTTCTCGTCTATCCCACTTAGACATTCTTTTATGTCCAGACCGTCCCTCTTGTTGGACCTCGATTGTTGTTGTTTCCCCTTGTCTTTTGGGTCTTTCCTCTCCTTGAAATCTATCTCTATTGAGACCTTTTGATTAAGTTTACCCTCTGGTCGGCCCATCCTTTGGGGTCGGGACCTTCCTTAATCTCCATTTACCGTTTACACCTCCTCTGAGGTTTAGATTTTTCCTTGTATCTAGACCTCCTTTGAGGACTAGACAATCCTTGCGGTTTTGACATTTCTCTTTTGTTTGGGCACCCCCTAGGCCTAGACTTTCCTTGTGTTTTAGCCCTTTGTGTGCCCAGACTTCCTTACCACTGGGACCCCTCCTATGGTTCGGACCTCCTCCTTGTATTCCCTTGAATCTCTTCTGTGCCTTCGAACCTTCTGTGTTTTCTTGAACCCCCTTGGCACTTCCCCTTGGCCGCCAGGATCTCCTTTGGGACCATCCTGACCGCCAAGACCTCCTCTGATCTCCTCTTAACTAGCGAGGTCACCTTTGGGTTATCCCGACCATTGAACTCTGGGTCGGACCACTTTCTGTGGATTCCCCTCCACCAGAATCCTTTTTCCTTTGAAATCCCTTTGCCTTGATCTTAATCGTTAAAGCTATTTTGATTTCATCCCAGCCGTTGAGACCTCCCATGAGTTGATCTCACTCGCTGAGAACCTCCTAGACTAGACTTGACTGTTAAGGTCTTCCTTTGCGGTCTTAGCCGTCAGGACCACCGCTGGTCATACCGTTTGGTAAGTCCGGTACTACCGCTACCAGCAATCTCACTTCAACCCATTGAACCCCTTTTTTGTCCTTCAGGACCTCTTTGTGTTTTCTAGGACCTCCTTCTCGTTTATCGGGACCTCTTAGTCCTTTGGAGATCCTAACCGGGCAAGACCTCCTTCTTGTCCATTTGGACCTCTCTCGTGTCCGTCCAGGAGCCTCCCGCATGGCTCGGATCTCATCTTTGTTAGATCTAACGGCTCGACCTCATGCTTGTCAAATCTATGATTTTGATCTTGTCCTTGATAGATCTGAGGGCTCCAATTCCTCCAGCGTATCCTTGCTTACGCGTACCTCCTTTCCTTGTCGATCGTGACCATTAGGATCTCCCGTGAGGTCCTAGCCATCGATCTCCACCTTTCTATTTAAGTTTGACCTTGGACCTCCCGTGAGTAGGTCGTTGGACTTCTGTCTAGAGGACCTCCTCCGGTTGTGTCTATTGGACCTCCTGTCCTTTGACCACATCCTAACCACCCGGACCTCCTCCGAAAGCGAGGCCTAAACCGTTAAGATGTTCCTTGATCATATCTGAGCCATCAGACCTCTTTCGGAGGTGATCCGAACCGTTCAGACCTCTCTTGATCATCTCTGTGCGCTCGGATCTCTTTTGCTTATTTTCTTGACCGTCGGACCTCATCCTTGTGAGATCGGCCGTCAGACGACCTTTGTGGGTCTGTCCTCGGGACCATCTCGTGGGTGTGTCTTCGGACCTCCTGTCCATAAGACCTCCCCATTATCGTCTTCTGGACCTCTGTCCGGGACCTCCTTGAAGTCTTTTAGACCTCTTAGCCCTTTGGACCTCCATATCCTTTGGACCTCCCCATGTCAGGACTTCCTCTTTTGTGTTTAGACCTTTGTGGTCTAGACCTCCTCTTTGTGTTTAGACCTCCCTGTCTTTTGCACTTCTTGTCCTTAGACCTCCTTGTGGCCTTTAGGACCTTTTGTCCTCAAAGACCTCCTGTCATCTTGGGACCTCCTTACGTGGATCTCCTTGCAGGGACCTCCTCTGTGGATCTCCTCGCAGACCTCCTCCTTGGACCGCCCCTTTGACCAAGTGTTCACCCTTTTGGTGGTCTTCCTTGGCTCTTAAGTGCATTTGATGTGGGTGGAGTCACATTAAATCTCGCCACCTACCCTTGTCCTCTTTTCTACTTTTGTCACATCCCTTGCTTTCTTTATCCTTTCTAGTACCTTGGGGTAGTTTGCCTTTGTACCAATACTTGAATTCGGACACCTTCTTTCTATGAAGCTTCTATTCTTTTCCTCCTTTAAATAGAGCAGGGGCACCCTTGCCTCCTGTTCTTCATTTCGACCTCTGCTCTCGGCTCTCTGTCTCAAGGAGCTCTCCAAGCTCCTCTGGTTCGGACCCTTGAGCCCGAGCCCTTCACCCATCAGACCTCCTCCCAAGGATTCTCTCTGATTTTTCTTTTTAGCATCATCCTCTGCTGTTTACCTCTTGCTCTGTTCATTAGGACCTCATTTGGATCTTTATTTGCTTTGCTTTGTACCGTGTAGTTCTTGGCGTTCGAGAGAGCAGAGTGTGAGGAGGATAGATTCTTAAGCTAGAGGCAGGAGGCAAGTTACACTCTTGATCATAATGCACCCAGTATTTCAATTTATTTATGTTCTGTTTCAAAGTATTATGCATGCTTATTTCTACCAAGTTATTTCAATACCTATCTTTAAATACATAGTTATGCCTATCTCTTTCATATGGCCAACTTTGTTGTTGTACCCAACTTGTTGTCACCATTAGGCAAAATCTGGTTGATACAGTAGTGTGAACCAGGAACAATTGTAAAACTAAATGCTTAGTCTTACTTAGACCAAAAGTACTTGATTTGGGAAATCTTTACCTTCATGACCAACTATTGTTTAAAATATTTTGACCTTGGCATTGGGATGTCATGGGAGTGTGAAAATATTGCTGGGGAAGCAAAGAAAAGAAAAAGGAAAATGGATTTGGACTAGGGCGAATTGGTAGGCTTGGCTGGTGCAATGTTTGTGCACGGACTCTATCCTGGCTAAGGTGGAGGTCCATGGGTTTGTGGTTGTCGCCCTAGTCAGTTGAGGACCGGTCTTTGAGCCGCCAATGCTAGGCCTATAATGGGCTATGCCAAAATCGTGCAACCACATGTCTCCAGTGTGGGGCGTGGGATCTGACTGAATAATTTGCAAAACTCCACCATAGGCTGCTCCATTGGAGGTGTGGGAGGTCTTATATGGCCAATGGTCTTTTATAACCTACTGTTCCCACTGGTGCAAGAGGGGGCTTCCCGCTGGATTGCAGTCCATAGGGGGGGGTGAAACCTTAGCAAGGAAAGGCTATGGTGGAGCAATGCATTGTAAAGGTCTTGTCATGAACTCTAGACCTCTTACCTTCGCAGTGAGAGGTGGCACTCGCGTATGCCAAACAAACTAGAGTATTTATGTCATGTGGGTAAAGTGCACAACCTCTGCGAGTTAAATCTATTGAATAGCCGTGTCGCATGTTATGGGCGTCTTGGCAATGACCACTCGAGTTAGATATTGGTTTTGGGATTCCAAAATGTTTAATAAACTGTTTTGGGATTGCTATCCCATGGGCCTTGGGCGGGAGCCTAGTGACAGGAGGGTATCCTTCACCACTTGTGATGAATGAATATCAAGCGAAAATCAAGTTTGGAAAATGAATTTTATCTATTAAGTACACCTTTGGAACTTAGTATTTGTATTTGAAAGAAACTTGGCTTTACGCAAATTAACCATATTAAGCCTGCCATTGTGATATCCATTTATGCATGTCATTTTGTTATCTAATGGGTGTAACTTGCGAGCACGGTTGTTGTGCTCACTCTTGCTTCTTCTTTGTCTTTAGCGAGGTGTGGAAGCCTTGGGTTGAACACATTACGTGGACCAAGTGGTCCTGGCCGACTAGGATGCGCCCTCCAGCCGATTGCCTATGGTGTATCGAGTGGCCTAAGTGTTTTACCTTCTGTTGTATTTTGCTTGTTAGATTGTAAGCTCTCTTGTAAACAACCTCCTTGATATTAATAAAGTTTCTGTTATGGCTATGTTACCATTATTGTTGCTGTGAAGAGCTAGCCATGATCCTTGGGACTAGCTCGGGTTTCACAGGGAACCGTGGAGCAAGCCCAGACCTCCATGTCCACTTCAGGGAATGAACACGTCAGGCTCTGGAGCGGTCTCAGACCTCCACGACCTCCTCTGGAGGATCGCGGGTGGTCCTGGAGTGCCCTCAGACCTCCTCGTTTTTCCTTGACCTGGCCGCGGTAGATCTTCGGTTGCTCCCTGGCTCCACGACCTCCTCGGGTCTGTCCTCCTGGACTTCCAGGTGGTCCTACTGGACCTCCTGGGAGGTCTCGGTGGACTGTCCGAGAGGTCCTTTTTGGACCTCCTGGGAGGTCCTGATGGACTTTCCAGAAGATCTTGGAGGACCTCTCGGGTGCCCTAGAGTTGGGTCGCTACAAAAGTGGTATCAGAGCATTACGACTGCAGGTCGCAACCTAGTAGAATGGACGTTAGTGAGGATTTCAAAATTTATTTTACAACAAAAGAAATAACTTGTTCTTTCCTTATCTGAGTCATCTTTCTATTCTTATCCCCTTCTCTGTATCTCTTCTTACCCTATTTCCCTCTTATCATTTTGCTTGCCTCAACGTTTTACAAAGGTAAATGGATCCTCTTACCTCTGGGAAATTCTATAGAACCGAACCCTTGTGTCCTAGCTATTTGGATGCCCGAAAAGGATATCTGAGATGGTTCAAGACTCGGCCTTGATCTCTTAGGAGCCATGTTTGCTTAAACCATCGATGCATTTGGAGACTCGACTAGTAGCTTTAGAGCGACCTTTGTGAATCTGTTTCCATGAATCAAAGATTTTATAGTTTGTTGATGGTAATGAGGGGCTCGGTGGATTACGGAGTATATTGGTGGGTGGTATAAAAGGTGCCTATAGAAGATGTCAGGGAGAATGTTTTAATAATTGTAAAGGGTATATAGGAATAAGGAATGAGGACTCAAATGCCATGAAATGTTGAATGTATATCTGGGGCTTACCCTCCCGATGATGGGATTGCATAGCTTGTCTTTGGTAGAAATGTCTGTGAAGAAATTTTAAGGGTTATGAAGGGATATGAACTTGAAATGTTGTCTTGATTAATGGAATGAATTGAATATTCGAATTTGAAATCGAGTGCAATGGTAATTAGAATCTTATAATCAAAATGTGGATTGTATTGAAACCATTCGAGTCTGATTGCATAGCAGAATCTGGACTGGAAGGAAATCCTGGTCAGGTTTTTGATAAATGTCTTGATCATATCATGGGTTTGTAATTCGATTAGTAGAATGAATTGAATCGCCCATAAACCTAGAGTAAATTGCTCTGTTGACTGGAGGTTTGTATCAGACCATGTGAGCTATATGGGATTTCATTAGACACAATTGAATAGAGGATCGAGTTTGAAAGGAACCTTGATTGAGTATAGAGTTAAGTCTTGAATCCGATTTTGGAAATGTATATAATTGTTAATATTGGAAGGTGAGTTTGAGGAATACTTTGCCGTTTGGAATGGGTTAAGACCTTTTGCTAAATAAATGGTGGTGAAAAGACTCGTGAACCAAAATTTAAAAGCGATGGGTTGCTAGAAATCCTTTGGGAGATTTTATAATGAAGACTTGTGGAATTATGGATTATGTAATCTGTCCCAATAGTGGTGATCTTGATTGAATCATAGTAATCCTTTCAATCGGGTGACTCTTAAGCGGTGGGTTTATGGACTAAACTGAACTTGCGGTTATGGCAAGCTCTCTGGGAGAACTTTCATTTCAAGACGGATTTGAAGATTTTGTTGTGAGCTTGGAGTTACCAGATTAAAAGGATAGGATTATAGTTGCTGGATTCTTATGGATTTGTGCAGGAGAGTAGTATACAATCAAAGCAATGAATTTGTGGAATTATCTAAGTCCAGGCCTAGAAGGAATTTGTGAAGTGTGCAGTCTCGCCAACGAAAGGGGAGAATAATTAGGATTGGACTTCAAATTGGATGACTCTAAAACTTGTACATTGGTGGATTCCCACAATAACAAGTTGGGTCTAGTAAGATAGGAAGGCAAATTCTTGGCTTATGGCTAATACTCAGTGCTTGGTGGTGGCAAGTAACTCCCGAAGAGAGCCAGGAAGAAAGCAGGAAGCATTGTCGACTCTAACCTTTAAGGACAACCTACAAGGTTTATTGAAGACCGAGAACTGAAGCTTGTTTCGTCAGCCCAACCATATAGCTTATACAACCCAGGCCCTTTCCGTATACTCAGTCACCTCACCAATTGACAAGTGCCGATCGTTAGAACGTTGTTAATTGTTGAAGCTCTTATGAGCAAGCTTTTAATTGGTTCTTTAGTAGGGTATGATTACATCCAATCCCTCATTAACCATTTGACTCTTACCTATCCTTGGTCTCCTTTTCTAACCCTCTGGGGCACCCAGCAGATGGACTCTAAGAATGGGAGCAATGTCAGCCGAGAAGCCTCTCAGAATGTTAGTGCCAGAGAGAACCAAGGGTTGTCTGCAGAAGTCCTTCAGAACCTAAATCAGTTTCTCATCACTCAGACCCAACTGATGCAACAATTAATGCAGTGTTTGGATAGCAACAATGTTCCCTCAACTCCTGTCCTTGCAGCACCTGAAGGGCGTGTCTGCAAAGAGCTACCCTTATAGCCACCATCACACCAGCAGTAGGCAAGGAAGTTAGCCATCAGGCGGCAGCTCCAGACGAAGACTTTGAGCTGTCCATCTCTTTTCCTCAGCCTCTCCGAATCTCGGGGTCGAGATTCCTTTAAGGGGGGTAGGTTTCTAACACCTTGATTTTCAGAGCCTTTTTGAAAATTTTCAAAATAAAAAGAACCATTTGGTTTTGATGCGAATTCAAAGTTTAACTTGAGAATTTCGGAATTTGAAGAGTTTAAAATGACTAAACTAAACTTCAACTAATCCAAAGCTTGATTCTCTTGGTATTGCTCTAGCTCTCTGGAGCTATCTTTCCTTCTCTTGTTAGTACTTCTTCTCGTCTATCCCACTTAGACATTCTTTTATGTCGCACCAGTCCCTCTTGTTGGACCTCGATTGTTGTTGTTTCCCCTTGTCTTTTTGGTCTTTCCTCTCCCTTGGAAATCTATCTCTATTGAGACCTTTTGATTAAGTTTACCCTCCTGGTCCAGCCCATCCTTTGGGGTCGGGACCTTCCTTAATCTCCATTTACCGTTTACACCTCCTCTGAGGTTTAGATTTTTCCTTGTATCTAGACCTCCTTTGAGGACTAGACAATCCTTGCGGTTTTCACATTTCTCTTTTGTTTGGGCACCCCCTAGGCCTAGACTTTCCTTGTGTTTTAGCCCTTTGTGTGCCCAGACTTCCTTACCACTGGGACCCCTCCTATGGTTCGGACCTCCTCCTTGTATTCCCTTGGATCTCTTCTGTGCCTTCGAACCTTCTGTGTTCTCTTGAACCCCCTTGGCACTTCCCCTTGGCCGCCAGGATCTCCTTTGGGACCATCCTGACCGCCAAGACCTCCTCTGATCTCCTCTTAACTAGCGAGGTCACCTTTGGGTTATCCCGACCATTGAACTCTGGGTCGGACCACTTTCTGTGGATTCCCCTCCACCAGAATCCTTTTTCCTTTGAAATCCCTTCGCCTTGATCTTAATCGTTAAAGCTCTTTTGATTTCATCCCAGCCGTTGAGACCTCCCATGAGTTGATCTCACTCGCTGAGAACCTCCTAGACTAGACTTGACTGTTAAGGTCTTCCTTTGCGGTCTTAGCCGTCAGGACCACCGCTGGTCATACCGTTTGGTAAGTCCGGTACTACCGCTACCAGCAATCTCACTTCAACCCATTGAACCCCTTTTTTGTCCTTCAGGACCTCTTTGTGTTTTCTAGGACCTCCTTCTCGTTTATCGGGACCTCTTAGTCCTTTGGAGATCCTAGCCGGGCAAGACCTCCTTCTTGTCCATTTGGACCTCTCTCGTGTCCGTCCGAGCCTCCCGCATGGCTCGGATCTCATCTTTGTTAGATCTAACGGCTCTGACCTCATGCTTGTCAAATCTAACAGTTTTGATCTTGTCCTTGATAGATCTGAGGGCTCCAATTCCTCCCGCGTATCCTTGCTTACGCGTACCTCCTTTCCTTGTCGATCGTGACCATTAGGATCTCCCCCGTGAGGTCCTAGCCATCAGATCTCCACCTTTCTATTTAAGTTTGACCTTCGGACCTCCCGTGAGTAGGTCGTTGGACTTCCTGTCTAGAGGACCTCCTCCCGGTTGTGTCTATTGGACCTCCCTGTCCTTTGACCACATCCTAACCACCCAGACCTCCTCCGAGCAGGCCTAAACCGTTAAGATGTTCCTTGATCATATCTGAGCCATCCAGACCTCTTTCAGAGGTGATCCGAACCGTTCCGACCTCTCTTGATCATCTCCGTGCCGCTCAGATCTCCTTTGCTTATTTTTCTTGACCGTCAGACCTCCTCCTTGTGAGATCGGACCGTCGGGACCCGACCTTTGTGGGTCTGTCCTCGGGACCATCTCGTGGGTGTGTCTTGGACCTCTGTCCAAAAGACCTCCCCATTATCGTCTTCTGGACCTCTGTCCGGGACCTCCTTGAAGTCTTTTAGACCTCTTAGCCCTTTGGACCTCCATATCCTTTGGACCTCCCCATGTCCAGGACTTCCTCTTTTGTGTTTAGACCTTTGTGGTCTAGACCTCCTCTTTGTGTTTAGACCTCCCTGTCTTTTGCACTTCTTGTCCTTAGACCTCCTTGTGGCCTTTAGGACCTTTTGTCCTCAAAGACCTCCTGTCTGTCTTGGGGACCTCCTACGTGGATCTCCTTGCGGGACCTCCTCTGTGGATCTCCTCATGGGACCTCCTCCTTGGACCGCCCCTTTGACCAATTTGTTCACCCTTTTGACTGGTCTTCCTTGGCTCTTAAGTGCATTTGATGTGGGTGGAGTCACATTAAATGCTGCCACCTACCCTTGTCCTCTTTTCTACTTTTTGTCACATCCCTTGCTTTCTTTATCCTTTCTAGTACCTTAGGGTAGTTTGCCTTTGTACCAATACACTGAATTCGGACACCTTCTTTCTATGAAGCTTCTATTCTTTTTCCTCCTTTAAATAGAGCACCGGGGGCACCCACTGCCTCCCTATTCTTCATTTCGACCTCTGCTCTCAGCTCTCTGTCTCATGGAGCTCTCCAAGCTCCTCTGGTTCGGACCCTTGAGCCCGAGCCCTTCACCCATCAGACCTCCTCCCAAGGATTCTCTCTGGTTTTTCTTTTTAGCATCATCCTCTGCTGTTTACCTCTTGCTCTGTTCATTCGGACCTCATTTGGATCTTTATTTGCTTTGCTTTGTACCCGTGTAGTTCTTGGCGTTCCAGAGAGCCAGAGCTGTGAGGAGGGATAGATTCTTAAGCTAACAGGCAGGAGGCAAGTTACACTCTTGATCATAATGCACCTAGTATTTCAATTTATTTATGTTCTGTTTCAAAGTATTATGCATGCTTATTTCTACCAAGTTATTTCAATACCTGTCTTTAAATACATAGTTATGCCTATCTCTTTCATATGGCCAACTTTGTTGTTGTACCCAACTTGTTGTCACCATTAGGCAAAATCTGGTTGATACAATAGTGTGAACCAGGAACAATTGTAAAACCAAATACTTAGTCTTGCTTAGACCAAAAGTACTTGATTTGGGAAATCTTTACCTTCATGACCAACTATTGTTTAAAATGTTTTGACCTTGGCATTGGGATGTCATGGGAGTGTGAAAATATTGCTGGGGAAGCAAACAAAAGAAAAAGGAAAATGGATTTGGACTAGGGCGAATTGGTAGGCTTGGCTGGTGCAATGTTTGTGCACGGACTCTATCCTGGCTAAGGTGGAGGTCCATGGGTTTGTGGTTGTCGCCCTAGTCAGTTGAGGACCGGTCTTTGAGCCGCCAATGCTAGGTCTATAATGGGCTATGCCAAAATCGTGCAACCACATGTCTCCAGTGTGGGGCGTGGGATCTGGCTGAATAATTTGCAAAACTCCACCATAGGCTGCTCCATTGGAGGTGTGGGAGGTCTTATATGGCCAATGGTCTTTTATAACCTCATCGTTCCCCTTGGTGCAAGAGCGGGCTTCATTTGGATTGCGATCCATAGGGGGTGAAACCTTAGCAAGGAAAGGTGTGGTGGAGCAATGCATTGTAAAGGCCTTGTCATGAACTCTAGACCTCTTACCTTGGCGGTGAGAGGTGGCACTTTCAAGCATGCCAAACAAACTAGAGTATTCATGTCATGTGGGTAAAGTGCACAACCTCTGCGAGTTAAATCTATTGAATAGCCGTGTCGCTGTTATGGGCGTCTTGGCGCCGCCACTCGAGTTAGATATTGGTTTTGGGATTCCAAAATGTTTAATAAACTGTTTTGGGATTGCTATCCCATGGGCCTTGGGCGGGAGCCTAGTGACGAGAGGGTATCCTTCACCACTTGTGATGAATGAATATCAAGCTGAAAATCAAGTTTGGAAAATGAATTTTATCTATTAAGTACGCTTTGGAACTTAGTATTTGTATTTGAAAGAAACTTGGCTTTACGCAAATTAACCATATTAAGCCTGCCATTGTGATATCCATTTATGCATGTCATTTTGTTATCTAATGGGTGTAACTTGCGAGCACGGTTGTTGTGCTCACTCTTGCTTGCTGCTGTCTTTAGCAGGGTGTGGAAGCCTTGGGTTGAACCTGTTCTGTGGACCAAGTGGTCCTGGCCGACTAGGATGCGCCCTCCAGTCGATTGCCTATGGTGTATCGGGTGGCCTAAGTGTTTTACCTTCTGTTGTATTTTGCTTGTTAGATTGTAAGCTCTCTTGTAAACAACCTCCTTGATATTAATAAAGTTTCTGTTATGGCTATGTTACCATTATTGTTCTTTGTGAAGAGCTAGCCATGATCCTTGGGACTAGCTCGGGTTTCACAGGAACAGTGGAGCAAGCCAGACCTCCATGTCCACTTGAGGAATGAGCGCGTGAGGCTCGAGGCGGTCTCAGACCTCCACGACCTCCTCTGGAGGATCGCGGGTGGTCTGGAGTGCCCTCGAGACCTCCTCGTTTTCCTTGACTGGCATGGTAGATCTTGGTTGCTCCTGGCTCCACAACCTCCTCGGGTCTGTCCTCCTGGACTTCCAGTGGTCTCTTTGGACCTCTGGGAGGTCTCGATGGGCTGTCAGAGAGGTCCCCAGACCTCTGTGAGGTCCTGATGGACTTTCCAGGAGATCTTGGAGGACCTCTCGGGTGCCCTAGAGTTGGGTCGCTACAAAATGCAATCGCAATGTTTTAATTTCTAGCCATTGTTCGTGACAAGTTTGCATCTTTGGTTTGTTGCTGCTGTTAGTGACTATCATACCAAAACCCTCTTTCATTCAATAACAATCTTCTCAACATTCAATGCAGGATCCTTGATGGCTGCCGGTAGGGGTATTAACTAGCTTCTGAGGAGAACTCTCCACAACCAGTCTTCTATAAGCATGTTTCAAAACTGTTGCTTCCTTCCGTTTGTGGTCGATTCGAAACAAGTCCATATCATTTGTTCTGGACTCCACTCCATGGCTTTACTAAAGTTATGGTGTCCAAGTAGGGGTAGATAATTGAAGTGTAATGTAAAAAAGATATCATCTTGTATCATCGTTGCATGAAATGTGCTGAATGGGTTTTGCTACTCATATGCTTGTTACCATATGTAACATTTCAGTAGTTCGCACTCCCTTTTCTCAATCACCATTCATATAAAAGAGGCAACCCCTGAAGGAGAAGAATTGATAAAATGTGGCAAGTTAAATCTGGTTGACCTTGCTGGATCTGAGAACATCTCCCGATCTGGAGCTAGGGAGGTACCATACTATACAATTAGCTTTGATGTTACCGTTTCATCTACCAATCGTCAAATCTTGTGGTAATTTTGTGGTTATCTAAGTTGGACACTTTCCCGTGATTATAGGGCCGAGCAAGAGAGGCTGGTGAAATAAACAAAAGCTTGCTAACTTTAGGCCATGTCATTACGGCATTGGTTAAGCACCTTGGGCATGTTCCTTACAGGTAGGCATCAGTTGTTCAAGGACCCCTCAATGTGTACAGTAATTGGTCTTTCTTACCTCGACTCAAACTCTCTTGCCTTTTAGGGACAGTAAACTCACAAGGTTGCTCCGTGATTCGTTAGGAGGGAGAACTAAGACTTGCATTATAGCTATTGTTTCACCCTCCATTCATTGTTTGGAGGAAACATTAAGTACATTGGATTACGCGCACCGGGCAAAGAGCATAAAAACAGGCCTGAGGTGATTCGGCTTCATTTTCTTACGTTTACAAAGTCAATGTGTTCATGACTTGTTTTATTTTTGTGATGGTAAGATGAGGTATCCTTATTTCCCTTATTCTGGTAGAGCAATTTTGGGATGACCGTTCTCCAAGCCTTTAAATGAAAAGGCAAATGGCTGAACAAACATGTAGAAATATTTTCTTGGATGATTTTTGCTAGGATACTAAACAGTATGCACTTCAGCATGTGCAAGTAAAAGACATGTAGGCACTCATATTATTTGATTTTGCAGCTAGCCAGCCACCCATTTAACCCTCCTTCATAGTAGTTAGGCTGTTGCATCCATAGCATATGGGCTATGCAATCATAAAAATATAGGGAAGTAATTCAAATAGTAGGTTGCCAATGGTACTTCTAAATGATTCGAACACCATATACACAATTATGGGTGAATTACATGGAACTACTTATTCCACTTTGCCACCTTGGATTAATTTTTGATATATGTCTATATTACAAGTAAACCAGAAAATGATGAAATCAGCATTAATCAAAGATCTTTATGGAGAAATTGACTGGCTTAAAGCATGCCTGTAGTGAATCCACAGTCAATTCTATGTAATTCAGAATGGTTGTAGATTTGCGAATAACCTCACAAATATTATGCGCTTCACAGAGGTCATCTTTGCTTTCATAAAAAAGTTGGAGTGTACATTCCAAAGGAAAGGTATCGATGGGAGGAAAATGATAGAAAGGCGATTTGACATGATCTTTCAAAGTTATTACATCCGAATGGGGAGATATTCTTTTATTAGTTAGTGGAATAAGAATCATAGATGTTCTTAAGCGGTCAAGTGTCAATATCATATGTTACAAGCTATCGGTGTCATGATTGTAGAAAGTGCTATTACCATATGTCGGTGTTATGATTGTGGAAAGTGCTAAAATATCATGAGGTGGCAAATGATCAACCTAGAATGCTCTTTGATAAGCAGCACTTTGGTAAACATCATGCTGCGCAGTTAATCCTCAAGCTTGTTGATGAGATTAAAAGGTTCGTTAATAGTGCTTAATGTTCTCTTTTGAGGTTCCATTGCTGATGTGTTGGGTACATTGGCATCCCGTATTTGCCACTCTTTTGTAATGCTTTTAGGCATGGAAGTCCCCGATAGAAGTGTGATATTTTCTCTAGAGAGGAAAACAAAGGTACACTAACCAACCATGGCTTACTTAAGTTTAGTTTTATAGCTACTTTGTTGGATACCTAATTGTCCTTCACTGCGTTTAATAGCAAGACATCTCTTCTAAGCTGTAACAAAAGAAAGCTAATTACTTAGTGTATTCTCTTCAAGTTTTATACCGACTTAGTTAACAAGCAATTGTTTTCTTTCTAACTGCGTCCAAATTGTTGTGTTCTCAATGCAAGGAGACAACCAAATATTGTTTCATTATTATTAGAGCTCAAATGTGGTATATTTTCCCTCGGTATATTTTTTTCTCCTTTTGATAGGGCTAGAGAGAAGAGCGATAAAGGGTAAAGGTAGGTTGAGAACCAAAGATTGGGAGCAGCCTAGCATGTTTTTAAATTCCAATGGTATACTACTCGGTCTTAACATAACTAGGTCAAACATTGACACAATTTAGCACTTATGGTATTATTTATTTAAGATCCGTTGCAACGCACGGGCACTCTACTAGTAAACCCAAAAAAAGGTGAAAATGCCATTTTAATTCCTAAAAAAAGAGAAGGGAGAGGAGGAGAGGGGAAAAAGAGACGTAGCGAAGCCCTACCAGTTTGTAACGGAGGAGAGAGAGATGGAGCAACAGATCTGGTCGGCCATTTTGCAGGTAAATGTTTTTACAACTTCGTACATTATTTTAAAACCTTGTTGGTTAGCAAATAAAAATAACGACTTAGAATTCAATAGATTAGATAATTTCAAATGTTTTTTTTTGTAGTATATCATTTTAGTTATGTATAGTTTAGTTCATCGTGCAGATATTATTAATGTTGCAGTACTCGAACGATTTAGAATAAATATGCAGAAATAGGAAGACAACTCGGAGAATAGCAAGGTACCTATTAAAAATCTGTAAAAATTGCTGAGCAGCTAAGTAGGGTAGGTAGAGCTTAATGAAAATAATCCTAGCTTAATATTTGTTTCCATTTGTGCATGGTAATTATTCTGTTAATGCAAAAAATTCTTTTTAAATCAGAAAAATAGCATGACACATCATAAATTGTAAAAAAAACAAATTCAAAGTTGCTACATAGATTACGTAGAGCTGAATTAAAATATTATAATCTTTATTTTTGTTTCCATTTGCACACGGTAAATATTTTTTTAAAACAAATACTAGAGACACCTTTTAAACATGGATAGTAGGAAGATGCCTATTAAAAATATGTAAAATTACAGAGTAGCTTAGTACAGTTTGTAAAGCCTAATTAAAATAATCCTAACATAATATTGATTTTCGTTTGTGCGTGGTAATTATTCTGTTAGTGTCCAAAATACTTTTTAAACTAGGAAAATAGCATGACACATCCTAAAAATAAATAAAAAACCAGAGTTGCTACATAGGTTACGTAGAGCTAAAATAAATTATTTTGAACTTTATTTTTGTTTTTATTTGCACACATTAAATATTTAAAAATATTGGAGACACTTTTTAAGCAAGGAAAGTAGCAAGATACCTATTAAAAATTTGTAAAAATTACAGAGTAGCTTAGTAGGGTTTGTAAAGCCTAATCGAAATAATCCCAACATAATTTTGATTTCTATTTGTGCGCAATAATTATTCTGTTAGTGCCGGAAATACTTTTTACACTAGGAAAATAGCAACATTCGTATAAAATATGTGTAGAAATTACAGAGTAGGTTAGTAGGGTTTGTATAGATTAATCAAAATAATCCCAACTTAAATTTGGTTTCTATTTGTGCACGATAATTAATTTTTTAATGTCGCTTCTTATTACTTTATGTGTATTTTTCGTAGTATTTACAATGTATGCACTAAATTTTGAGGTATGGCGGACCATGAACATGTTGCACATTGGCCGTACGAGTTGCTTGACCCGGTCATTGATGTGTATCACCGTAGCCACCTCAATATCATCCTCCCCTAGGAGGGCGAGGCGACGATTGAGCTTAGCGCGTTGCGGCTGCGGACGCCCATGAGGGCATGGAGGGTGGACCCACATTGGGTTCTGAGGTATGTGTAGTTCTGACCTTCGTGTACTCAATTGCAGTATGACTATTATGGGTGGATTAACATTTCTTCTTAATCCTTTTAACGCAGTTTGCGACAGACAGACCTCCTTCCGCTAGCGAGGATGGTGGAGGCGACGTGGGAGGATTATTTGCTTCGCAAGATTTTGGTTTCTAACTTGATAATTATATATACAGGTCGATCTACACCGGGAGGTGCACGAGTTGGCGGCATCAGTGCATTAGTTGACGCTCGGGGAGCGCTTCAACATGACGGCGTAGGACATCAAAGCGGTCATGGAGTAGTTCCTCGAGAAGACGAGACGAGTGATCCAGATCACGTCGTACGCCGAGGGACCCAGTGGACCCACCTGTGCGTCGACAAGGGGTGAGCCACGGTGTGTCACGCCCTAGGGCTCCTCACCCGGATGTGGAGAGCGGGTTCTCGTGGCACCGTGCTGGGAGTACCCCGGCATAGTTTGCAGGTGAGCATGAAACACTCACGTCCGCTTCTTTATTTCGAACTCCACTAATTATTAACGGCTATTTTCTCTGACAGGTTTTGAGTTCCACCCGTACACAGGGCAGGTGTACGCGAAACCGTTCTCTAGCTTTGTGCGACCAGGTATGACTATCTTGCTTGCATGCATAACGTACTATTTTCTGGTTTTCGCCATGTTTGTATGCATAATGTAATGTGTCACAGGTCGTACAACGCTTTGGGACGAGCCGATGGTGTCGCACGAGGAGTCACACTCCGGGGACTTCGACTTCAACCAAAGTAGTAGCCAGGTCTCCATGGGGGCTTCACAACTGCACGATGTGCCCGGACTGAGCCAACCGACGCAGCACCCCCTAGCGACACCCCCTCAGGCTACTCGTGTTGGTCGGGTACCTTGGCCGCCTGAGCCTTTGATGTACTCGCACCAGCACCCACAGCCGCCCCGGATGAGGCCAGGGGCAACACGCAGGGTACGCCCCAAGAGGGGCCGCGAGTAGATAGTTGTTCTTGTAAATATCAATAATACCATGTAAATATTAAAATCTGTACAACTTATATTATACTAGTCTCGTGTTTTGATACTTTTTTTTGCATGCACAGATATCCATGTGAGGGAGTCAGCATCGCGACACCCCACGCCACCCTGTTTCTAGCCTTTGCAGCACACGACGCTACCGTTTTAGATCGAAAAAACCGCACTCTGACACGCCACCTTTTGAGACCGAAAAGTACGCACCACGACATGCCACGAACTGCCACTTTTGTAGACCGAGGTGACAACACCCTGCAACGCTACTTTTCCAGATCGAGATGACAACACACTACAATGTTACTTTTGCAAACCGAGATGACAACACACTACGATGCTACCTTTTCAAACCGATAAGACCACACTCCACCATGCCACCTTTCCAGACCAAAAAGACCGCACCTTGTCACGTCACACGTTGCCACTTTTGCATATCGATACGATAACACATTGCGATGCTACCTTTTCAGACCGACAAGTCCACACTCCGCCATGCCACCTTTTTAGATAAAAAAGATCACACCCTATCACACCACACGCTGCTACTTTTGCAGACCGAGATAACAACACACTACAACGCTACCTTCTCAGACAGAAAGGACGACACTCCGCCACGCCACCTTTTGAGACCGAAAAGGCCCATTATAAAAGGAGGGAGAAGAGAACTGCAGTAGAAGAGAGCTCGAGGAGAACACTGCACCACCACACCCAACACCTCACCAAAACATGGTTCACACAACTGAGAGGATGAAAAATCTAGACCCGCCATTATGAGTTAATGGAGTATTTTGGCAATTTATGACAATCGTCATGTGGACTAACATTTTCCATGAGTTGGTGAAACATGTTGAGTCCCATGATGATGAAGACTTTTGGTGGCATCGTGAGTTGATTGTCATCGAGTCAAGATTCGGGATGAAGGATGTCATCATGTGTTGATGAACATCAAGACAAGATCCCGATTGTGCATGTGTTGCACCTTGTGAGCAAAGGGAGATGTTCTAGTTGCATGTGTTGCAACTAGAATTGGATTGAGCATCCAATTGTGCATGCGTTGCACTTGGTGAGAGTCAAGCAAGAGGCTTGGCTTATTACTCTTGGTGTTTGCCGACACCTATATGGCGTGAAGGCGTCGTGGTCCAGTGATCTTCTCAAGAAACTTGTGAGAATGCCTGGCGTGTTGTGAGTGGCTTGGTGCTTGCCATCTCCGAAGTGGAGGAAGAGCAACCGCTAGTGATCGAGGTGTTGGTTTAATTCATGGAGCCAGTCCAATTCGTTTGGACTTATCTCAACGTGGATTAGGGGAGACTGGCAAGTCTCCGAACACCACGATAAAACGTCCTTGTGTCATTGTGGTTTGCTTTCTTGTGATTTACTTTGTGCAATTTACATTCCTAGAATTAAATTGATTACATGTCAAACTAGGATTGCAAATCTTGACTTAGACTTAAGGTGTTGGTGCACTTAAGGGAAACTAGAATCTTTAGGTTTTAATTGTGCAAAACCGAATTAACTTTCGCTTCCGCATTAGAAATCGGTTTTACCCTTAGAGATTTTAAAAACCGTCTATTCACCCCCCTCTAGTCGGCCTCCTTGATTTTACAGATAAGGACATGTCAAACTTCTCGGCGAACTTCTACGCGAAGATGCTGCGGAAGCGCAAGTGGCTTGCCGAAAAGGGTTAAACCATACTCGGATAATTCTATGAAGGATGTGTCGGTACCACCGGAGTTTTTACGCCCGCAATGTGTGTGCGAACTACCAGCTAAGATCATCCAGTCCACTCACCCGGCGACGGCCGCTTGGGCGTACTACACGTGCAGCCACCACCTCGTAAGCGTATCTCGCACACACAAAGATTTTTCACATCTTACGTGTCATTTCACAAATCCCTGACTACATCCGCGCATAATAGCAACCGGAGATGCAATGCAACTTCTTACAATAGATCGACAGACTGAACATATACGATACGGTGTTCATCTAGCAAGAGTACATGTTGAACTATGTGATGCGAACCGAGATCTTCAAATGCTGGACACCTTACGTACCCGACCCTACTGAAAAGGGACCTTAGGAGCTCGAGCCCGCAGCACACAAGGGGAAGACTCCTGCTAATGATGTCGGCGACCGTCCTAGTGCTCCCTGTCACCCGTGGGCAGTCCGAATCGAAGAGGTAAGTTATGCTAACATCATTCAATCGTCCAGCTTGTCTCGTAGAAGATGGCTGACTTCAAGACTGGCCACCGCCGCGGGCAGACCAAAGACAAGGGGAAGGGACCGATGGACCATCACGACTGATCGATTTCGTTCCAATCAACCATTTTCAGATTCCAAAAAAGCACACATGTATCATAGGTGCATTTCAGTTTGTTTATTCGTGTATATTGGTGTTTCTAATGTACGTAACCAAACCCTGCGTGTCATGTATTTCGCAATTCAATTATGAACTCTTTCGAACTTAAATATCTTTTCCCAAATATTTCGACTATTAAATATTACATAATCTTTTGCTGAAGGAATCGGTTCCACAAACAATACAATCGGGACAACACCACAAATGACAACCCTAAAGCCAAGTGTTTTTTTTTCAATTCGCTCCGAAGAGGGCTATTTGTGTCATTACACCGTCGAAGTCGCGTTCTAAATTGCGCTGCTGATCTCGTATTCTCTGCTTTACATTAGATTGTTTTCTCCAATTTTGTATTTCGAACTACGCAGACACTTCAATAAATTACCAAAATTTAAAAATAAATTTTAAAAAATAAAAAATGAACTGGCGAAAGAAACCTACTTTTGTATATAAAAAATCCGACTATTTAATTTTGTAATTATTTTTAAAAAAAAAATCACTATTTAGCTACCGCATCAGGCTAATGTAATAAAGCAGTATTCCATCTAAAAAGAGTGAGATGAACAATTTTTAATGGTGCAGAGCAACCCGATCAGTAGAATCTATATGCGCTAGTTGAAAGGTAGTTAAGACATCAACGAAGATGTCACAGTGAACTGAAGAGCACAAAAAAAAAATCAAGATGACAGCTCAAACGGAACAAGTTGGTCAATCGTACTACATTCAGAGCACAAAAAAGTTATTTAGATTTCAGACTCTTATTCGTATACAATCTCCATTATTACTTATACAAGTCCTGTAAACCGCGAAGTTCACATAAATCCCATCATATTCGATACAACAGAAGTTCACTCAGCTGCAACGTAGCCCGTCATGGCTATGGTGAGCGTCTCAGAGCAATACCACACCTGACACTGTCATCCAACATGAAAGACAACAGATACCTTACTTTGCGAGACCGAGATGGACAGGTAATTGCATTCTATCCTGCTAGATAACCTAGATTGTTTTCTTATAGAGAACCACGAAACTCAAACCGATATAGGATGTAATCTCGTCACCTAGCTTTCTTGATTAAAGCTGCACTTTGCGGTCATAGACCCAACTGAAAGGAATAGCAGGCGACTGCTTAGCCCTTGCTTGCGCTCTATCGTCCAGCCGCCTGATTCTTGGTGCCAAGGTGCAGACAAAATCCTGCGCCCGTCTCCCTTCACCAGATAGCCCAGTGAGACTCGCAACTTTCCACCTCTGGACCAAGAACTCAAGGATGTCAGCATAGTCTTTCGCAGTGTAGACGCCCAGCCGCTGCGCCACTGTACTGAAGTGTTCAAATAGGTTGTCGTCCTTGCCATCATACATCAGATGAGCAGGCATTGAGATCTTCTTCCTCATCATGTCAGCAAATGCAAGAACTGTGTAGTCAGGATCAATCTCAAAGAGCTTCTCAACTATCTTGGTGTAAGCTGTCTCGTGGCGCTTTTCATCAGCTGCTATTGTACCACATATCTGAGCCAGTTTAAGGTCCCCATATTCCTTGGCATGCCTTGCTGTATTGCCATGAGATATGAATGTTGCCCTCTCTTGGAATGATGTGTAAAGGAAACCCAAGTAGGGATTATTCTCAGTTCCTGGATCCTGAAGGTAGAAATTGCGTTCATGGCAATGTTCACTCAAGTATCCAAAAGCAATTGCACACTATAATTTATGAATAACCACAAAATAGTTTTTTTCCCTTCAAAAGGCCATCACTCAGCTAACGGTGTTTCTTTCAAAAGCCAAAAAAAGATGCTCTACATGCACAACAGAACTGTTTGCAACGGCTACAACAGAATATGTTGCATATAAGTTGACCCATAAGTTTACTGGCTTGTGACGATTAAGGCACTATCTACAACCACGGCAAAGGTAAACAATGGTTTGTTAATTGAATAGCACTCATTTGTTACATGCAAGTGGTGTTGTTGAGAAGATTGGTTACTTGATGATCCATTGAAAGCTAGAAATCAAAACTCTCCAGTGGCAATAAGGTTATCCACATTAGCAACCTAATGATTCATTGAAAGGAAAAAAGGGATGCCATAGTCCTTAAAAGCTAGATAATAGATAATAGTTCTTACCATTCCAGAACCAATCAGGTACTGTATAGTCTTCTCAATTTGTCTCATATCAACCCGTCCTGTAAGGTACATATACTTGTTAAGAAGATCACCGTGTCTGTTCTCTTCAGCGGTCCATGCTCTTGTCCAAACAGCCCAGGTGGTTGGACTTGCACCAGTTTCATCTCGGACCCCATCAAGGGTGTTGAGCATTGTTTGGTAGGTAGGAAGGGCTTCCTCGGTAACCATGTCACCAACTAGGCAAACAAAGTAGTCATCAGGGATTTCCTTTGCCCGCTCCCTCAGTTCTTTTACTTCATCATAAAACCCTTCAGAAGAAGGGTCTGGTAGGAAGTCCTGTGGCTGCCATGACTTCTCAACTGGCTTCAGGAGGTTCAAGAGGTTGTCCTTGGCCCAAGGTTGAAGTGAATCGAAAATCTCCCGTTTTTGGGGTGGTAGTGAATGCTTGACTTGGAGATGCACCTCACGTGGAGGAGTATAGGGCTTTTTGGCAGTTTTGACCCTAGGAAAAGCAACACAAATAATTAGAAGAATGGAAAAGGAGCATTGTATAATAGATATGAAAGTAGTTGTTAAGGAAATCTATTCAATAGAGCTCGTACAAAATGATTCTATGCAGCTCACAGTAAATTGATTGCTACAAAAATTCTAGACTGGGAATATTCACACATTTCTTGCAGCAAAATTACAGTGGACAAGAAAATACAATGAAACAATTTTTAACACTATGGTGAAGAAAGGCTTCTGATGTTTCCATAGACATTTTAGCTCAAAACAGTGTTTATCAGAACAGGTTTACCATTTAGCCCAAAACAGGTCAGCTTCTAATGAAGCAATCGTTAGTAGCAAGAATTTTCCAAGATAGTAGTTAGATACATTAACATGGTCTAGAGATTTGAGTGGTTTGAAGTGTTGTGGTCACAATTGCAACATAGGTACATTAACCAGGGTCGAATTTACCATTTTTCCGAGGTTATACAAGATATTATCCAGAGTAACTTGATGGGTAATTTGAGTAAGCAGGGTGACTTGGTGGGTAATTTGACTATGCAAAACACAACCAACACATTGCAAAATCCACTCAAATCTAGTTTACTGCAGTGGATAACAAACCAGACATATGTATCAAACTGTTATTTATTTCATAATCACATACTTCCTCCGTTCCCAAGTACTAAATTGTTGTAATGTTGTATTTTTTTACTGTCTTGTTGTCTCCAGTGCACAATTTTGACCATTCATATTTTCAATGAATTACTGATGACATATATACTAATGTTAATTACATGATGCAATTTTAAATACTTTTATATTTGGAACCAAAGTTGGCAAAGTATTGCTTCACACCCTAAATAACCTATTTATTATATAGGAACGCAGAGGGTAAAGTTTGAGTTCTTAAATTCAGATTTAACATTAAAAAGAGACCACAAGAACATAACAGTAGTACTTCTCTGCTCTCCCAACAACTAAATTGCACAAATCCTGAAGCAGTATCGTTTGTACTATAGTAGTGGTTGGTTTCAAATCCAGCCTTTAATGTTCGCTATCAGTCTATCAGTCTATCACCATCAACAGATTTGAACAAGTTCAGATCTCAACAGCGAACTAGTTTCTGGCTTTCTGCATGACACCCACCCCGTGAACAGCACTGGAGAAACAACTCTGGACTTACAACCTGATTAAATTGATCATACTGCCTATGTCTCAGGGGCGGACCCAGTATAGGGACATGGTTGTACACATGTACACCCATTTAATTTTGCAAAAAAATCCAATATATGGTAGGTATATTAGCTATATATACTAATAATTAGGCCCAATACTCTGTATTTAAATTCCAAATGAATTTGGTAGCCCATCCCACACCGCATCTCCGATTCATACCCCAAATGTGCAGCCCAACAGCCCAATTGACTCCCACCTTGGGCTGTTGTGAACTCTCAGGTCCATCCGTCCAAGCAGCAGCTCAAGTGGCCAAGACCTAACTCGTTCCCTCTCTCTATGACCCAAACCCTCTCAGGCACTTGGCTCAAGCGCACCTCACGCGGCGGCGGTGCACAGGCTGGAGCCTGGAGGGCGAGCAGGGCACGACCAGCCGACGGGGCAGAGGAGCCAGGGTCTAGGAAGGGAGGCACAGGATTGGCCGGCGGGGTAGGGAGTACGCGGCGGCGGTGCGTGGCAGCGTCGAGCGAGCAGCCGGGGATGGAGGGCGCGGTGGTGGCCGGCAGGGCAGGGTCGTAGGGAGCACGTGGCTGGCGGCCGACGCGGTAGACAAACAACAGGCACAGCATCCCGCGGTGGCATAGCGGCGATGGTGCATCTCACTCCTAAATCCCAAATTCCCAATTTTGTATTAGTGTTATGTGAATCATGTCTTTGAAACGTAGGCTGTAGAGCCTTCCATTATGCTTGTTGAAACAAAAAAGAACCTCAATTACTTTTCTACAAACTTCTTAATTAGGTGTTAATCCTCCCTGTAGCAATTGCTAGTGTTGAGAGAGCATTTTCTTTAATAAATTTTGTGAAGAATAAGCTAAGAAATAGCATGGGGGATAAGTACTTCAATGATTTTGAATGATTGTGTGGATACATTTCTCGAGTGGGAATGTTTTTTCTGTGATGACTTGATATCTTGCTTCTCAGCATGAACAGTTGTCGAGTTAGATTGCATTTTTTTTTTCTTTAAGACTTTAATTATTTCGTAAGTTCTCCTAATGAGATATTGTCTATAGTACGAACAAGTTATACTTTGATTTTTGCTACTGCGGATCTTTACTTTTGCCATTGAACAATATTTTGATAACTCCGAACACCCATCCTGGTTATAAGAAACAATGCCTATAATTCAATAATATAGGGATTTTGGTTATGTCAAGTAAACTTTGAGGTAAACACTGAACATCACTCAGGGGCATGTCTATTAGTTAATATGCATTTAAACACTGTGGACAGGCCTGTGCAAGGAGCTAATAGAACTTGATAGACAATAGACAGGCCAGTCTAAGAGTTCAACATCACAAACAGCCAGCACCATGCAAGACTACGCCAAATGGCACTCGCCAGCAAATTAAGTTAATAGATTGCCTAAAAGCATCAAACAAACACCTATTGAACAAATCAATTTTGCATCAACAAGTTTTTAATGGCTTGAAGCAACTATACACAAGCAATTACATCTGAATTGAGTAGTAAGCACACATCATAACTATCAATTCATGCAAAAGTGATAGCTCATAACACCAAGTTAGGCTAAAAAAATAGCTACTTGATCGCAAAAACAATTTGAGATAATCCAGTAGATATAGTATCATTTAAAAAAAACACACAAATATACCCAGAAAACAAAAGGAAAAGCAAGATTTTGGTAGCCCAGATCACCAAATCGGGGGCGGATCACAAACTACCCGTCCAGATCACAAGCAGGAACGAACCATCAATTGGATCAGCGAAACAATGTAAAGAGAATCATCACATAGATGACAAAACAACCCAAGCAAAAATGTTCCCAACCTAAAACCCTGGATCTCGACAAGAAAAATGTGGGAGAGCACCTAAATCAAACCTAAAAGATGGATTTTTATTCCAGGATTTTAGTCGACCCAACAGACTACGGCAGCGTCTTTCTCGAAGGACTCAAATTCCAGATCACAAATCTCACCAACCCAAAGATCACACAACCGAAGAATCAACCCGATTCCAAGAACCCCGGTGCCCAAGAAACCCCCCACCAACCCAGATCACAAAGTACACCCAACCATGCCCACCAAGAACACGAATACAAGCAAAGAGCAAGATTTGCGTGCAAGCGCGGAGGATCTGCTCACCTGTTGATGGTGGAGGCCATGGCCACCACCGTCGACACCCCATTGGCCCTCCTCCGCGTGTAGGAAGGGGACGGCGACGGCGAGGCCCTGTGGGACGGGGGGGACGCCCTGAACGCCATGATCCCTCACCTCACCACCACCTTTCCGCCTGTTCTTGCGAGGGTCTCGCGAGATCTCGACGTGGATGGATGGATTCTTTGCTGCGGAGCCCGGGATTCCTCCTCCCCACGCTTCTTGGGCGCTCCTGATTGTCTCCACTTGGGGTTAGACAAGGGGGTTTGGGAGAGGAGACAGAGGTCGGCTATTAATAGAAGGGAGGAGAGAGAGAGAAGTTTATTGATTTATTTAAATATGTCATTTGCTCTCAGACTTTGTGTGCACAGCTCAGGGTTTTCCAACCTCTTTTGTTGGCTTGCATTGGAATTTTTGACCTCACTGATCCCTCGGGGGAAAAAATACATAAAGACCCATGAAGGTGAGAGATTAAGGGTATGAGTTGGTTTGAAAAAAAAGTCATATATGTGTTTGGTTGTTTAAATGGAACTGTACTTATCTAGATGATAAGATATAAATTTGTAAAATATTATCTCTAAATGCTGAACTATCTTATTCACCCAAAACAATGAAACTACGTGAAACAAGACTATCTCATCTTATTCATCTTCATTTCACCAATCAAACACACCCGAAGAGAAAGAGGAGAGAGGATTGGCCACTACCCACTAGGGAGAGACCACTAAGCACATTGAGCTAGAAATAATGTGTTTAAACCTCGCCAAGACCGTTTGCATGGGACCTAAATGATAGTCTTTGGCTAAAATGACAAGTTTTGAAATAAAATAACAAAACTAGTCCCTCACGTCCGAAATAACAAAATAGCACTCTTACTGTGCGATTTTGCCATCATAGGCGTCCTGCTGTTGTCTGGGTGCGCGGCACGTGACTTCCACGGTAATTTATCGTGATAGAAATGTTATTTTTAGCATTTTAAACATAGGAAGACTAGTTTTACTATTGCATTTTAAAAAGAGATTAAATAAGCCAAAAACTCCCCTAGACGAAACCAATGCCCGTGTTCTGCCTGCCTAACAAGCTTTTAGTAGAACGTACTACACGACGAGCTCTGTGATCATAAACGAAAATGCGTAGTAAAGGAGGTCAGAGCGATTGTCGTGTGGGTCCCACTGTATTCTTAAAAAGTGATGGGTAGCTCAGCCCAACCCCTCTCTAGTGAAAGCCTCTCAAGACAAATTTTTTATGGCAAGGTACAGTACAGCTGACGTTCATTAAGGGCCGCAAGTCTTAGGTACTGAGACGGGTTCCGCAGAAGGGTCGGATGATTGCTCCTATTTCTCTGCAGGAAACGGGTGGCACATAGATGGAGATCCTCGCATTCAGGTATTTTTTACACAGGATCTACAGTGATATATCATTAAAAATAAACTACAACGCCCGATTAAAAATCAAAGATTCAGATCAATCGATATAATGTTTTTTGACACGGCAAAATCGCATCCGTATATGTTTCACTGTGCTACAGTGCACTATAGCTAACGGTTCACCTCTTGCGGTTCGGTAGCACATTCACTCGTTCCATAACTTCGCTTCGCGGCGTGTAGTTAGTCGATGGATGGGCATCCTCTGATATTCTATAGGAATGTCATGGGCCAACACTGCCACGATATTCCCATGATCCGAGGCATCAGATCGGATGTGACCGGGTGCTCTGATGCCATTACGTGGTTATGAGCGATTAATGCTTTGCGAGATTTTCTTCAAAGATGCTGAACACGATCTCATCCGTTGGTTTTTCGATCCGACGGCTGAAAAACTGTGTCATTGTGCTGTTCATCGTGGCATTGCTTCTTGATGTAAGAGGATTCGGATCCTTCATTCGATAGGCCCGGCCGGATCGAAGCTTGGAGATCCATGGACGGCAAGTACACATTCAAGGGCCGACCTAACCTGCTCGACACGTCCTGAACCTACGCGAGCTGATCCTGTGCAGCTGCCTGCTTATTAGTGTTCAGTTCTCTATCTATCTCCTTGTGATTAATTGATTGCATAATTGTTTGTTGCTGACAAAGAAAATAGTACTAGTGCTAGCAGCTTCAGTACTACCTAGTTAGTGACGTAGTGACGGCGTTTACTTCTACTTTTTGGTACACTAAATAGTTCAGATCTGGTACTTCAGAGCCGTGAAGGTGGACTATGGATCCGGCAGTTTTTACCGCATTTGGTGCTGCTGGCGTGTGAAATAATAAAAATAGGTTTATCTTTGAATCAATTATAAAAATAATATTATGGGAAAGTGGGAAAATGACATGTGGTCTTGAGGACCAGACTTGTCTCTACCGTGCCCCCAGGGCCGAACATGCCTCCATCGTGCCCCTGGGACGTGGAAATACCCTCGTCTGGCCCTCAGGGGCACGGACAAGCCCTCGTTCGTACACCAGGTGTGTGGATTATCTCTATTATAGAAAAGTATTGTTTGTACGAATTTTTAAGTATAGTAAATGAGCACAGAAAACCATGCGTTCATAGACGGTCACAAACGATTATTATTAAGAACCGTCTGTGATAATTACGTATCACGGACGATTTTTGTATGAAACCATCTGTGATTTGCGACGCGGGAGGGCAAAAAATTTTGAACACGTGCGCGGGAGGCAAAATATTTTGGCGCTGTCCTTATATATTATAGTCGAAGTCGAGGCTCCGCGTCTTTGCGGCGGCTTTCGGCTCACCATGAGGTGGAGCTCATCATGAGGAGCGGCGGAAGTCTTGTTGTGAACCATCTACGGCCAGAGGACGTGTACGTGAACGGGGCTAAGCTGTCGCCGGAAGAGCTCATGGTGCTGTAGGGGTGCCCGTACCCTCCTTCCAGGCTTCGTCCTGGCTTCTATTGATTTGATGTTTCATTTCTACCTCTGTTTCATGTAGGATGGGATTGTTTAAGTAGTTATTAGGTCATGCAATTGTGTTTGTTCATTCTTTAATTTCGTTGTTTGGGGATGATCACATTGGTTATATTTCTCTAACAGAATATGAATGGACGGGGTGTTGATGAGCCAAATCCACAAGACACCTTGCTAAGGTTATGTAATACCTCGAATTTATTCTAGCAAAGGAAGTATCCAACAGAGAATAATAGATTAAAAAGAAAGTTTTCTGCTATTATTCGGGAACATGGGCCTCAGGTCTTGGCCCAGGAGGCCCAAGGGAAGCCGGCCACTTAATGGGCCAAGGGGAGACGGCCATTTAAAGGGCCAAGGGAGGAGGCGCCCTTTTCCTCCAAACCACAAGATCAGAGCACGATGTGCTGATACCACCGCTCTGATCTTTGCGTTGCTCTAAGTGCTCCCTCCCGCATCGTCGTTTCCTGCTTTAGTGGCCGACTGTGGAGGAAGGAGGGGAGGGAGAGAGGAGAAGAAAAGGAGAGGAGCTTCTTCGAGGATAGATCATCGTCTTCCTGCTGGTCTTCAAGGGTAACGAGGAGCTTTCCCCGCTGTTTGATGATGATTAGATGCGAATTCGATTAGTTGGATTGGATTGAATTGCTGCTGTTAGAATTTCAGATATGTCCAGATTGTTGCGTGGCCAATTTCGGATTCGTAGAGGCCGAATTGGAGATTTCTATCTCCTAGAGATATATAGATATTGTTCTTAGCTTTCTGTAGCCGCCAAGAACACTTAATTCCGATGTACGGATCAAAAGTTATGGTATGATCTTCCCTGCTGTTCTGAATTCCTGACGAAAATGAACTGTCAAGTTGTCTTTTAAAATATTATTAAGTTAATAGAAGATTCAGGATTTTCACCAAACTAGGATGTTGTATAAATTTTTATAACCTTTCTATAATGATAAAGAACGCCCTAATCGGAGTTGTAGATCAAAAGTTGTGATCTGTTCTTTACTGCTGTCTTTTTCGTCTAGACAGAATCTGTCTTATACTTTCATCTACCTGTTAGCTTATTCTTTTGGCCGAATTGGGAGATCTCGCCAACTAGACTTTTATAGATATGTTCGTTAAGTTTCCTTAGGATCTAGGCTCACCTCATTTCGAGTCTCAGATCAATAGTTATGATTTATTCTGTGCTGCTGTCCAGATTTGTTTCCTGTGATTGTGTTGTCTGTTTTAGAATAGGTCTCACTACTACAGGAAGCCTCATCCTGAGCGGTTCGGAACCGTCATCACAGCGGTTTCGAACCGCCTATATTTGTTGGTCTGTGATATGAGTAAGTTATCACTGACGGTTCAAAACCGTCGTGATACGACTATCACGAGCGGTTTTTGTTGAAACCGCTCATGAAGGCTATTATCACGAGCGGTTTTCATCAAAAACCGTCGTGATCCGAGAATATCACGAGCGGTTTTCATTAAAACCGTGGAAGGAATAATATCACGCAGCGGTTCTTGTTCGTAACCGTCTATGATGAATTTTCACTGAGCGGTTCTTGTTTAGAACCGTCTGTGATAGCCTTTTTCTCATGCAAAAAAACCGAAAATGGTCGCTAAAACTTGGAGGCCGTTTAGAGGCCCTAAACGACCTCTTTTGGGGTTTTCACTTTTTGATACCTCGCGAAGAGAATCTGACCTTGACTTATGGATTTTCGGATTGAGCTTTTCATTAGCTTTCCAACAAGCCAAAGAACGCCGCAATCGGAGTTCGTATGCAAAAGTTATGATGATTTTACCGAGCGGTGCGCGATCTACCATCCATATTTTTGCCCAAACCAAACAACTCAACATGAACTACACACATCACAAAGAGCATCACCCACATCACAAGAGCATCAACTCAAGAATCCACATCACAAAGCAAAGGGGAGTAGAGAGTGAGGTCGTGGGAGCCCGGGGCGATGAAGTGGAGGAGGCCGAAGGCGACGAGGTCGTGGGAGGCCAGTGACGACGAGGTCGGGGAGAGGTGGAGGAGGCCGGGGGTGATGGTTCGGATGAGGCCGGTGACGATGAGGCCGGGACGAGTTGGAGGAGACCGCGGGCGACAAGCTCGGCGGAGGCCGGGGCGCAAGGTGTGAGGAGGAGAAATGGCAAAGGAGGAGAAATGGCAGAGGAGGAGATGGAGGAGGAGAGACCGCAGAGGAGGAGATGGAGGTTATATAAAGCGAGTTTCGGTAGCCCGCCCATTATGTTCAAATTTTCGTTTCCCGCCCAACAATCAGAGACGGTTCTTGTTAAGAACCGCTGCGTGATAGCACCTATCATGCACGGTTTTTAATAGAACCGCTCAGGACACTGGCCTCGAGGCGGCGGTGCGGCGGAGGAAAAGAAGATATCACAAACGGTTCTTAATTAGAACCGCTCAGTGATAACTAATTATCACTGAGCGGTTCTTATTGAGAACCGCTCGTGATTAACTCGATTATCACAGACGGTTTGTGAATAGAACCGCTCGTGATAATTCACTGACAGTTCTATTAATGAACCGCTCAGTGATAATGACTATCACGAGCGGTTCTAAATAAGAACCGTCGTGATAAACCTCGAGCGGCGGTCTGTTGGCGGCGCCAAACCGCAGGTTCGACAGACCCAACACGATGGTTCCAAAGGCAAATGCAGTGATGGGCGCCTACTATAGCCTGTTTTGTAGTAGTGTCTAATAGTTAATTCTTGGGTTATCGGGAAGGTGTTGTAGAATGTTGCTGGTAGTGTTCTGTACCATGTTGTTCTTATTTCAAGTACTTACTTATGTAGGCGGAGAGGCTTCGGGTTTAGGGGCACCTTCGTTGCCTACTAACGCGTCGCAACGCGGAAGGCAAGTACTTTAATATTCTTAAGGCTAGTGAATGTTGAATGCTTGATGTTCGCACTGTGTTTTTCTATGATCCATGAGAAGTTTCAGTGTTTATGTTCCTTTCATATTCGTTACTCCATGTTTGAAGATGATGTCTTTCATTATTCATAGTTCATTACATGCATCCATTGTTCATGTTTCATCCACGGGACTGGATTTCAAAGACCCATCAATTCCAGTATGGGCATGTAAGACCCACCATTCCAATGTGGGTAGATTTGGACTCCCGTATGAAACGTTCTTCATACGGGCTTTGGATCCTTGCATTTTGTTAAATGCTGGCCTAAGTGAACACCGACGGGTGTGTTACTAGCTATACCGGTATAAGCAGGAGTGCAATCCATTCATTGCATTCAATCCATTTATTTATATGTTCTTTCAGTGCTATGTTCATAATCTTTAGTGATATTGTCTTGTTCATATTTATTGTATGTCCAGTTATTCTTTGTACTTGATGAGTCTCGGACTCATTCTTGCCTTTGTTGTTTATTTTAGATGATCGTTGATGATGGCATTATTGGGAGGGTGTAGACACGTATTATTCATTCACTTCACCATATTCAAGTTTCAATAATTTGATTTAGTTTCTGTCTTCCATTCGTTAAGTGATGAACTGTAATAAATAAAGTTAGATGGTGGATGATATCTTTTTCTATGTTATGGTTGATTATCTTGCTTGTGATCCTTGATCACCCCTTTGATATAATTATTTGGATTGATTATATTCCTGCCTTTGTTCTATTAAATGTTAATCTCTTTATGTCATTAGATGAGATATTGTTTAAATTCTTCCTCATTAGGGTTGTATGCTAGATCCTTTAGGTAACATTTTGGCTTCCGAATAGCCAGGATGTTACAGGTTAGTATTCCCTTCTGATGTATTGGAGTGATGCCTTTTTCATGTATATTCAAGAGTCTCTAAAGATGAAAAGCTCACATATACATTTAGTATCTTGTTCAGTCTAAGACACCTTATATTTTATCTTCTAGGTTCAAGTTCTATATTAAGAACAGTGATGGTACCAACTATGAAACATTCAAAATCCGTTTTATTTGTAATAGAAAAAACTATCACAGACGGTTCTTGTTCAGAACTGTCTGTGTTAATTTTTTTCACAGACGGTTTGAAAATCGTCTGTGATGACCGTCTGTTATCATAGACACATAAATCTAGACGGTTTAGAACCGTCTGTGATGACTCTATGTGTAGTAGTACTATCTTGATATTAACGGGCTGAAGCATTAGTAGATTATGTGTCAGACACTCTTCGTTTCGTGATCTAGGGCTTTTTTTAGTTGTTGTTTCACATTGTAAGTTAATTGAAAAAAAAATAAGAGTACATTTATTGATTATTTACCCCTAGCTATTGTGCGATAAAGGAGATTGAGTTCTCCAAGCATAGGTATAGGTATGTATGGTTCAATCTCATTTACTATTTTTTTAAAAAATTTCTTGGCATATATTGAGAAAAGGGGAGTATAAACACTATAGTCTATTGATACTCTGCACTGAATCCTGAAGATCCATTTCCCACCGTGATTTACTCTGAAGTTCGGCATGCATGGGCATCATGGTTCTCCATCCCAGCGGGCAGCCGGTACATGCTGGTAGCAGCTTGCAGAGTGGAGGCCGCGCGTGCCGTCCTTGCTCGTGTCGGCGTCCAATTTAACGAGATGCTACATCGAACAGTAGTCATCGTCCCCTGAACATGAGGGCCTGTCCCCTGAACATGAGGGGAAGCAGCGAGGCGACGGCCGGGTAGGGAGATCGAGGAGGTGGCATGGGAGGAAGAGGGAGTGAGAGGCGATGATGGTGGAGAAGGGCGGGGGAGGGGAAAAGGAGGGGATGGACAGGAGGGGAGGCGCCGAGGCGGTGGCCGGCGAGGGGGACAGCCGGAGAGGCACCTAAGAGGGGGGAGCGGCGATGGAGGGGAAAAGGAGAGGACGTCGACGCAGTGGCCGGGCAGAGAGACGGACTGGTGGGGAAGCACCGACGCGGCGACCGGAGAGGGAGGGGAGAAGAAAAGGAGAGGGCGTCGACGCGGTGGCCGCGCAGAGAGACGGACAGGTAGGGAAGCACCGACGCGACGGCCAAAGAGTGAGGGGACCGGGAGGTGAAGGAGCAGGGGGCGGCACGCGGTGTTGGAATCCGGACCGACGGCGGAGGCAGGGACGCCAGGCGAAGGGGAAAAGAAGATTGGAGCAGACGCGAGAAGGAGGAGGAGAAATGGGGAGGAAGCGGCGGCGCTGGCCGAGACGGGCGACGGAGAGCAGATGAGCGATAGGGGAGACGGCGGTCGGTGAAGGAAAAGCAGCTTCGCGAGGCGGAGGAGAGGCGCCGAGCATCCGCCGGGGAGGGTGGGGGAGCAGCGACGGGCGGAGGGGAGGTGCCGAGCATCCGCCGGGGAGGGAGATCGAGGGGTGGGTGAGGGAGCAGCGACGGGACGCAGCTTTGCGAGAGGATAGAGATGGCAAGCTGAACACTCGCGAAGACGCAGCTGGCGAGGCGGTTTGGAGCAAGCGCAGGAGCTGGGTCATCCTTACGAAATTGTGGCCGGCCGCTCCACATCCGACGGATGGACTTATTTGGGTCGACGTGTCCACTACCGCAAAGCTCCCTTTCTTCCAAGAACTAAAATTAACTTTAGTAATAGAGGACTGCGATGATGAACAACTGACCATTCTGGTTAGGCTCGAAACTAAAACCAAGGGAAAAAAAGTGAATTTAAAATTTGAGTTTAGATTTGAGGAGCGACCAAAAAGCTTTCGAAGTACCTAGATGAAAACCACCCGTGATTGGATCTGGATCCTATGCATTACTGCACAAGTTCATATACAAACAGTATTTTACGAGTGTGTGAACAATACTCTACCGTAGTACTACTGTAGAAAGTAAAGTTAAGTAGTAACGGTGACATATTTACTGTATCAAAAAACACCGTAGCAAATACTGTAGTTATTGCCCTCAACCATCGATTTTTGATCGGGCAATAAATATTACTTCCTAGTGACATACACTATAGTCTACAGATACTTGCACTGAATCCATCCCCCCGGCGGCCGCCCGCGTGATTTACTACGAAGTTCGGCGTGCCTGGGCATCATGGTTCTCCATCCCAGCGGGCAGCCGGTACATGCTGGTAGCAGCTTGCAGAGTGGAGGCCGTGCGTGCCGTCCTTGCTCGTGTCGGCGTCCAATTTAACGAGATGCTACATCGAACAGTTGCCGTGCTAACTAGACCCCGGCTGGTACCTAGCCTAGCTAGCGCGGTGCAGGCAGCAAGCAGCAATTCAAGGCGGTGCATGGGCCTTTCGCCGTCGGAAGAGACCGGAGGCGAGGTCAAATTTTTAGACGATCAGCATCGATCGGAACTTCTCTTAAAACTGTTTCAGATACTGCGTTGCGCTATCGACGAGTCTTATTCTAACAGTTGGTGCAGCTACTGTTACTCCACTCCGTAATAAAAATAATATATGGGGCAAAATTTCTCTTGAACATAAACCAAGAAGACATTGAAAATGACTATCCCTAATTATTATATGTAAGTACTATTTTCAATGTATGCATGTAGAGAATGCAAAGTAAGGCTAGGTGGTTATTATGTGTATTAGAGAGAACAACGCGCTTATTTTGCAATGAAATGTGAAATACACCCATTATTTGTGGACAAGACCATTCAAAAAATAGGCCCCATATTTTTTGAGGAGGGAGTACCTTTTCTTTTGGAGACTTGAGTCATGTTTTACACCCGCCTTTGTCAGGGAATGCATGCAAAATTGAACGTAGATGTACATTCACCCTCTTTTTTTATGAAACTTTTTCGTGTTGATTTGGTATCCAAACAAAACAATTTATTATTGTTTTTAAAGAGTCAACGGAGGGCTCTCATGAGCTCTTTCATTGACTAACATAAAAAATCTTACCACAAGATTACATGCACTATGGGAGGCTGGCATCCTCCGAAACAGGTGCCTCCTAAGTACAGCAAGCAGAGAAAGAGTAGATCTAACCAAGAACATATCTAGTGAGTCCTAACTTTTGGTGTATTTCCGTGTATCTTTTTTGAAACACGTTGTAAATAGTTATTAAAAATTCTAAAGATATTGACTAGATAAGTAATGATGCAATCAAGCATCCTGCAAAAATTCAACTAAAAACGTGATGTATATTAAGAGGAACAAAAAAACAAATACATATGTATAGTACCTTTTAATTTTTCTTTTATTTTCAGATTTCATTTTCAGTTGGATTTGTCTTTTTTGTTTCTCCATGTATGGATCGAATTTAGATTTGAAATTTTGTGGCGTGATAGATTGATTTTATGTCAATGTTGACAATTTGTTTGAGAATATTTTATGACCATTTGCATCATGTTTCGAAGAGGATGCACAGAAATACACCAAAATTCAGGATGCATTAGATATGTTCTCAGATTGAACCAATGTTTTAAATCATGGTTATCGCGGTGATGCGGCTAAAGAAGCTATGCAGAGTAGCGAAAGCTATCGCGTAGGCTATACTAAGTTATGGCTGTATTGAAAATATTAATTCTACTGATTTTTTGTGTAATGTAATGTACTATATGAATAGAAAAAAAACACTCGTAACAAAAAATTGGCCGCCATATAAGTAAATGAATGAAATTAAAATTTTGATATTCCTTTTTTATGACACATACAGTTACAACATAAAAACATAAAAAGTTAATCTAGAATTATTTTTGTGAAATGGTTTTTTAAGAATACAATAATATATTTTAGAGTGCCCTTATTTATAAGTTGTTCCATGTATACATTGATGTTTTAAAAGACATACAAGAAATATCAAATTTCTTAAAGTGAAATATTAAACATAAAAATTGTAACATCCCAATTTTTAGGTCTTTTTGAAAATTTAAAATAAAAAGAATCATTTGAATTTTCTTGATTGGTTCAAGCTTAATTTGAAATTTCATAAATTAAAAACAATTTAATGTGAGTAAACCAAACTTCAATTAAATAAAAATTGTTTTATTTTATTTTCCCGGTTTCATCTTGGATTTCCTTTTTCCGAGATCTTGTTGTTATTTCATTTGAGTTCTTTTTATTTCTTTTTAGTTTTCCCAAAATTTATTTTCTTTGTTGAAAATTTTAATTTAAATTAATTATTTTAAAGTGTCGGCTTTTAATTTGGAGTTTTTGCTTAAATAATCTCTATTCAAATCAAATCCCTAATCTCAGTTCAACTCCAAATAAAAATCCAAATCCCAATTCTCATTCAAATATTTGATCCAAAATCCAATTCTTTTTGCGGCTATTTCTGAATTCAAATTTTATTTTGAATTCATCTCTATTTCAAATCTCAGCCGATTTTCAAAATTCAAATTTATATTTGAATTTTTCTCCGGAATGAAAATATCAAAATTTCATTTCATTTTCATGGCCGAAATCCTTTTTCTTTTCTTTACCCTTTTCCGTTTTTTTTTTTACTTTTTCCTCTCTTTCTTTTCTTTCTGTCTTTTCTTTTCCTCTTTCTTTTTCTTCTTCATTTCTCCTCTCTCTCTTGCAGTGCGCTTTCATGACTCTACTACCGTCTTGTTGCTTCCCGATCCACACCTCATGGCCGAGCTACGGCCACCCGCGCCAATGTTCTGCGCAGATCGCTACCAGACATCCCACTCTCGTATTCCTCTCGCCGCCAATTGCGTAGCAACCCGCCCCCCCGCGCATGCCGTGCCACGCCCAGACTCCCCTAGCCTCCCTTCTCCCCGTGCCACACACCCGAGCCGCCCCATGCGTGCCCGCGCTCTATGCCTGGCATTGTGTTGAGACCCAAAAATATAATTCTGGACCCTCTGTGTATAATCCACTAGTCTAGAATCACGCTAGTGCACACAGTGCCAACATAGATGAATATCGATCCACATAAGACGATTAATAACATAAACGAGTAATTTGATCAACAAATAATGGTTTTGACCTTATGGTCGAGTTTACACTTATTAAGCCACGCAGGGCTGACAGAGAATTAAATAGCAGCAGAATAGATAACTTCAGCGGAATCCCATCAATTCGCCACAGGCAACCGACTGAGATCAAGACCCTAACGATCAGGCACCTTCGTAGAACTCCTCCTCGAAAGCAGACGATGACTCCTCCACTTCTGTTGATTGATTATAGTAAGTATGAGTACACAACCGTACTCGCAAGTCATACCACAGAATGCAATTATACATGATGGCTTATTCCAAATGAATGGCTTCTGTGGTTCTTTTGTAGAAATGCAATATTTGCAATTTGAATATGAATAATAGATTGAAAACGTAAAGTAAAACAAATAACAATATTAATTTAATCAGTTATTTTCACAAAGATACATAGCCTAAACCAGTTATTCACACAGCCATATGATTTAGATCACACAGCTCCCTTCCCAAAGGTTTTATGAAAACTACCCCTCGTGTGAAATCCCCGAGCATGTCCATGACTGCGAACGCGGCTATTCGAATAGATTAATTATCACTCTGCAGAGGTTGTACACTTTACCCACACGATACAACTAGTGTTGCAAGCACTAATCATAACAAAACGTTTCAGTAACTTCACCTCAAGCATTGACACTCCTAGTGTGCTTAACCGCCATACCAACCTATACATAGTGATTGGTACGACACACACCGTTGGACAGGGAAGCAGCGAACCGTCCCGCGATGCAACTACTTGGTAGCACACATCTCCATCCTTTCACACGGCCTAACCTACTATCTGAGTAATCAATGTCAAGAATCCATAACTTACTAAGTTAGGCCCGTCCCATACCAAGCATGTGGTCGTACAGTAAGGCTCAGTTCAATGGCACACAAAGTTAAGTCCTTAATTAGCCAAGACAAGACTTTCAATTTCTAACTATGCCACACAGATTGTCATTCCCATTCACACAACCACCATGTCACACAGTATCCACCACTTGCCTCAGTCTAAATCCTTTACCACCCAGTTGGTTAAGTACAACACATGCCATCAACGAGTAATAGCACACAGTACACACAGTTTTATCACATAGTTCCATAATCACTTAGTCAGGTTTATATTTGCAACTCACATGAGATGATGACTCGTAGCATGGCTAAACAATCTAATCGTATCTAACCAACCCACGCTGGTGCTACAATAATACCAACTTAAATAATGAACCAATCTAGGGTGACAAAAGATTATGACATAACAATAGACAAGGTGGATATAACAAATTGGATAGTAACTACACGCAAAAGTATTTAAATAAATACTTAAAGTAAATACAGTCATTTGAATCAATATAACTTTTGAAAACTAGGTTCAATATGATCAAAGGTATAACTTGCCTTAGAATAGGTCTAGGTATTGATCTTGTTCTTGAAGCACTCCTTCTTCTTCAAAGTTTCCCGAAGTATCAACGTATACTCGTAAACGAAGCAAACAAATAAAAAAAATAAATAACAGAGGCAAAATGTCGGGACCTCGAGTATGCAACCTCAGGACCCTCTGTGTATTCTAAACTAGTCCCATGATCGGTAGCTAGCTCACACAGTTGCAACATTGGTGTAATCAAATCCACACAACCAAACTATAGATGAAGCAGACAAATTAATATTATTTAGCAAAAGACCTTATGGTCAAGTCTTACAACGTTTGCCACGCAGGGCTTAACAACAAAAGGTAGCTTGCAGCGGAAACCAACATCTGGAGGAAGTCACCCAATATGTCCACAGGCAATCGAGTGGAGGACGCGACCTAATGCTATGTACTCTAGATCATCTGCATTGATAGCTTCAGTGCAGAGGATCCAAATCTATGGACTATAACTCGGCAAGTATCTTCGCAAAAATCACTACATAATGCAATAATGTGGTCATAGTAATCTTTGAAATTTAGTGGATTTTGGAATGGACACCACGTATAACGACAGGGTTTTAGAAGCCGGAATTGGCCCCAAAACACAGCCGGTTTCTGCCTTTCTTGTTTCTACAAGGAATTTGATTTTGTAAATTTGAATTTTAGGAGATACACACACACACACATATACACTAGTGGAGATTAGGAAAAATTTAGTATAGAAGTTGATTTAAGAGTACCAGGACAGTAAAACAGGACCAGCTAGTTTTTCCCATTTTCGACAAGCCAGTTTCTTGAAGATCAAACCTTAGACAGTATCACAGTAGCACACATATATACGAATCCATATGGTTGCATGTTTTAATAAACATTTTATGTCACTTATCATGTTTTTCTGATTGTTTCAATTCCCCTATCTTGGTATTGACGGGCTGAAGCATTAGTAGATTATGTGTCAAATACTCTTCGTTTCGTGATCTAGGGCTTTTTTTTAGTTGTTGTTTCACATTGTAAGTTAATTGAAAAAAAAAAAAGAGTACATTTATTGATTATTTACCCCTAGCTATTGTGCGATAAAGGAGATTGAGTTCTCCAAGTATAGGTATAGGTATGTGATTTTTTTTATTAATTAACTTTTTTAATTTTATTTTAAAGTTAACCTCCAGCGCACTTTATTTCCAATTCTGATCTCTTTGGTCACGCCACCACCCGTGGCGTGACAAAATAACACTGTCATGCCAGTCCATTTCGGTCAAACTCTTGTCACGCCATTGGAAGTGGCGTGACAGTGTTATTTGGTCACGCCACAACCAGTGGCGTAACAAAAAGTGATATTTTAAAGACTTATCCTGGGGCGTGACAGTGTTGTTTTATCACGCCACCACCCGTAGCGTGACCAAAGGTGTCAGAATTGGAAATAAAGTGCGTCGGGGTTAATTTTAAAATAAAATTCAAAAAAAGGTTAATTAATAAAAAAAATTACTATTTTTTAAAAAAAACTTATTGGCATATATTGAGAAAAGGGAGGAGTATAAACAATTTTTTTTCTTTCTGAAACACAAATATTATAAACAAAATGGATGGGCGCTGTAGCTGTAGCAGCATCACAGCAATACGAAATTGCTAACGTTTTTCTCTTGCTAGAGATATAACCATGCACACAATTAAATTGAACAATACAGTGCACGAATCTGAAATTCTGTACGGTTTAAGCCTGCACATACCGTAATCAGACACTACAGTACTTTCGCATCAGAAATTGCTAGCTAGCTACCAACAGTCTCTTCCTACCAAACTGCGCAGGAGTCAGGACGGATGACCATCCATAGGTCATGCATGTTTTTCGTTAATAAATCGTGCATGGGTTTGGCTACTGTAATGCTGCCACACAAATTGTTTGCGATTCTCTCAAACTTTTAGATTTAAGATGCACGAAGGATACACCGTAAGGAGAGATGCATTCGATATTCTCACGGTACCTATCACCGAACCTGACAACATTACTGGTTTTTCGCGAGGTAATAATACTGTTTATGTACATACCGAGACTGGGCCTGATCAGTCTCCAATGGAGCAGTGTACTACAGCTCTTTAAGGAGAAAATTAATGTAATATAGGACTGCGATGATGAACAACCGACCATCCTGGTTAGGCTCAGAAGTCAGAAGTACGTCCCCTCAGGGTGTGCCTAGAAGTTAGAATCGAAACTAAAACCCAGGGAAAAAAAGTGAATTTAAAATTTGAGTCAAGACTCGAGGAGCGACCGAAAACCTTTCGAAGTACCTACATGAAGACCACCCCGTGATTGGATCCGGATCCTGTGTATTACTGTAGCGATTCCTGTGTAAACAGTGTTTGGTAAGTGTGTGATGACTACTGTGCAGTGGTACTGTAGTAAGTTACATAGTAACAGTGACATATTTATTGTAGCAAAGACGACGTAGTCCTTCGACACACCCCCGCGTGATTTACTATGAAGTTCGGCATGCCTGGCATCATGGGCATCATGGTTCGCCATCCCAGCGGGCAGCCAGTACATGCTGGTAGCAGCTTGCAGAGTGGAGGCCGTGCGTGCCGTCCTTGCTCGTGTCGGCGTCCAATTTAACGAGATGCTACATCTAAGTAAGGCATTGGAGACTATCCCTGATTATTATATCTAAGTACTATTTTCAATGTATGCACGTAGAGAATACAAAGTAAGGCTAGGTGATTATTATGTGTATTAGAGAGAACAACGCAGTTATTTTGCACTGAAATGTGAAATACACCCAATATTTATGGACAAGACCACTCAAAAAAATACGCCCTATATTTTTTGAGGAGGGAGTACCTGTTGGATTAATTGGGCTTGGTCCATTTTAATTTAGCAATTAATCAAATGAAATTCCTAAGCCCACTATTAATGCTAGGTGTAAAAACTGTTTAGTCCCATATGGAGAATTGAATGGGAGTTACACCACTTTAAAAGGTGGAACGTGGTAACCCCCTTGTGGAATTGGAGAGAGCCAATACACGCGCGCGCTCGCTCGCCTCGCCACACCACGCCGTGCGGTGCGGTGCGTGTGCGCAGCGTCTTGCAATGCGTGTCGCAATGCAGGCGCGTTTTCTTTATCTATTCTAAAATCGAAACGCACTGACTCCTGGCAGTAATGGTGCAGTTACTAGTGTATTATGGCTGCGGTTACTTTCGAGTAATGGCTGCAGTTACTCTGGCCTCTTCATTTTTGCTGTTACAAAAGAACTCTCCACTCTATACGAGGGATCAGGGAGAAGAGTATTCTTGTTCTGTGTTGTTGCTGTTCTCTGTCATCTCCGGTTCAGAGCCTTGCGCGCACAAGTTTCTGGGCGAGTAGGCCTCCGGAACTTCATTCGTTTGTGTACCTACACGGGTAGGCGGGCGATCAAGTTTTTGGGGCGCATCGTAGCGACTACTCAATCATGACGTCTACTTCGGTGGTTAACCGTTCATGGATCGCTGCTGCGAACATCTTCCTGCATCACGCCTCGATCAACTACATCAAATAGGCCATCATGTCGACTGATGTTAACGGCGCCTCCGGTGTCTCTGGCACTGGCCCCGCCCGAGGGTATAAGAAAACTTTTCTGGTGTATTTCTTTCTGTGCGCTATGAATATGTTAATAGATGTTTCTGTTAGCTTGTTCGTTAGCGAATATGAATACATCGTTGATAGATCACTCATGCATGTTTATGTCATGTTTTATATCTTGAATTTCGGATTAAAATATACCGAAAATTGACTAGATTTCCAACAATCCAAAAACTTGATAGGTCTTTTTAGGTAGTTGGCTTTCTTTGCGCCGCTAAGCCACACCCTCCGCTTGATGGTTCAAATTTTAAGAGATGGCGTGCACGCGCGATCCTGTGGTTTACTGCCATGGAATGTTTTCATGTTGCACAAGGCAAGCCCGCTGAGCCTCTGTCTGATGAGGATGAACGCAAGTTCAATGCAGCGGATAACTTGTTTCGAGGTGCACTTGTCAACATACTAGCGGACAACATTGTGGATGTGTACATGCATTTGCCTACGGGCAAAGAGATGTGGAATGCACTTGAGGCCAAGTTCGGAGTTTCTGATGCTGGTAGTGAGCTGTATGTCATGGAGCAGTTCTATGACTACAAGATGGTCGATGACCGTTCTGTAGTAGAGCAAGCTCATGAGATTGTGCATCGCAAAGGAGCTTGAGAACAATAAGTGCGAAGTTTCTGGGACAAGTTTGTGGTGGCGGTATTATCGCCAAGTTACCGCCTTCTTGGTCGGATTTTTCTACCTCTCTAAAGCACAAGAGGCGGGGAGTTCGTTGTTATTCTTGATCTCATTGGCACTCTTGGTGTTGAAGAGAAGGCGAGGGCAAAAGATACCGTGGCAAGAAAGTTGTCACGAGGGAGGTTCAAGAGCCAATTTGGTGCGTAAGAAGAATCCTCGGGCTTTCCACAACAAGAAGAAAAATAAGCCTTTTGTCAAGCCCAAGGCTACTCTTGAGTTTAAGAAGAAAGGCAAAGGAAAGGGTAGTTGCTTTGTGTGCGGTGATTCCGCCATTGGGCTAAGGATTGTCCGGATCGCAAGGATAAGCGGAAGAAGTCCGCCAACATGGTTATTAGTGACGCCGAGGGACATCGGGGTACGGTAATTATTTACCTACCGTTCTTTCTGTTTGTCAATCACCTGAGTGGTGGATTGACACCGGTGCTAATATTCATGTTTGTGCCGATATTTCCTTGTTTTCATCTTATCGTCGGTCGAGGTTGCTCCTTGTTGATGGGGAGCGGATCGCATGCAATTGTTCATGGTGTTGGTACGGTCGATCTGAAGTTTACTTGGGAAAGACCGTCGTGAAAACCGAACTGCATGTCCCTCCATAAAGAAGAATCTCGTCGTGAGATCTCTCTTGTGTAGAGATGGTTTTAAACTTGCATTTGAGTCCAATAAATGTGTCGTGTCTAAGTATGGAACATTTGTTGGTAAAGGCTATGAGAACGGAGGTTTGTTCTTTTTTCTTTGATGGATTCTGTAATAAAGTTGTGAACCATGTGTAACGATGATGATGAGTCTAATATTTGGCATTCACGACTTTGTCATGTTAATTTTGGGTGTATGGCGCTTAGCTAATATGAGTTTAATCCGAAATTCACTTTGGTCAAAGGTTCTAAGTGCCATGCGTGTGTTCAATCGAAACAACCTCGCAAGCCTCACAAGGCAAAGAAAAGAGGCGAGAATTTGGCACGTTAGAACTCATTCATTCCGATTTGTCGAGATGAATGGCGTCTTGACTAAAGGTGGAAAGAAATATTTCATGACGCTTATAGATGATTGCACTAGATTTTGCTACGTGTACTTATTAAAAACAAAAGATGAAGCGTTGGATTACTTTAAGATCTATAAAGTCGAGGTAGAAAACCAACTTGAGAGGAAAATCAAGCGGGTAAGGTCGATCGTGGGGAGAGTATTTTTCAAATGAGTTTACTTTATTCTGCGAGGAATATGGAATTATTCATGAGAGGACGCCTCCCTATTCTCCGAATCAAACGGGGTTGCCGAAAGAAAGAATCGCACTCTAAGCGATTTGGTTAACGCCATGTTAGAACTTCTTTGGACTTTCTAAGGAATGGTGGGGTGAGGCTATATTGACGTGTCATATCTGAATAGAGTTCCTACAAAGAACAAAGAAGTAACACCATTCGAGGAATGGGAAAAGAAGAAGTCGACTCTCTCATATTTGCTTTTTGGGATGTTTGGCCAAAGTTAACGTACCAATTATCAAGAAGCGCAAACTTGGACCAAAAACCGTAGATTGTGTATTCCTTGGTTATGCTATGCACGGCGTGGGTTATAGGTTCTTAATTATAAAATCTGGAGTACCTAACATGCGTGTTGGTATAATCATAGAATCCGAGAGATGCTACATTTTTGAGAATGAATTTCCTATGAATAGTGATGTACCTAGCTCATCTAGTCAAGAACCTATAATTTCCCTTGATTCTTTTACGATAGAACATGTTGAGCAAGCGCTGTGGAAAATCCCGAGGAGGATAACAATGAAGTTACTCGAAAGAGTAAGAGACAAAGGACGCAAAGACTTTTGGTGATGATTTCATTGTATACCTCGTGGATGACACCCAAGAACCATTGAAGAGGCATATTCTTCTCCCGACGACTATTAGAAGGAAGCATGCGGAGTGAAATGGACTCTATTATGTCTAATGGAACTTGGGAGGTCGTTGATCGTCCTTATGGGTGTAAACCTATAGGATGTAAATGGGTTTTCAAGAAAAAGCTTAGGCACGATGGTACAATTGAAAAGTACAAGGCAAGGCTTGTGGCCAAGGGTTATACCGTAAAGAAGGCGAGGACTTCTTTGATACTTATTCACTGTTGCTGATTGACCACAATTCGAGTACTACTTGCCTGGTGCTTCTCATGGTCTTCTCGTTCATCAAATGGGCGTTAAGATGCCTTTCCTAAATGGAGAGTTGGAGGAGGAGATTTATATGGATCACCAGACGGGTTTGTGGTAGAAGGTCAAGAAGGAAAGGTGTGCAAGTTGTTAAAGTCTTTGTATGGCCTAAAGCAAGCACCTAAGCAATGGCATGAGAAGTTCGACAGAATTTTGACATCTGCTAGCTTTGTTGTGAATGAAGCCAAGCGGATGTGTGTACTATCGCTATGGTGGGGGAGAAGGAGTGATCTTGTGCTTGTATGTTGATGACATCTTGATTTTTGGGACAAACCTCAATATGATTGAGGAGGTCAAGGACTTTCTGTCCAAGAGCTTTGAGATGAAAGATTTGGGAGTGGTGATGTGATTCTTAACATTAAGCTCTTGAGAGGAGATGATGGTAGGGTTACACTCGTGCAATCCCACTATGTGGAGAAGGTCTTGAGTCTCTTTGGTTATAGTATTTGCAAGCCTGCTTCTACTCCTTATGATCCTAGTGTGTTGTTGAGGAAAAACCGAAGAATAACAAGGGATCAATTGAGATACTCCCAGATCATTGGCTCATTGATGTATTTAGCTAGTGCTACGAGGCCTGACATCTCGTTTGCTGTGAGCAAGCTAAGCCGGTTTGTTTCAAATCCGGGAGATGATCATTGGCGTGCTCTTGAGAGAGTAATGCGCTATCTAAAGGCAACTGTGAGCTATGGCATTCACTATGCTGGGTACCCAAAGGTACTGGAGGGCTATAGTGATTCAAACTGGATCTCTGATGCTGATGAGATAAAAGCCACAAGTGGATATGTGTTCACACTTGGAGGTGGTGCTGTTTCTTGGAAGTCTTGCAAGCAGACCATCTTAACGAGGTCAACAATGGAAGCAGAACTCACAGCATTAGATACCGCTACTGTTGAGGCTGAGTGGCTTCGTGAACTCCTTATGGATTTGCCGGTAGTTGAAAAACCGATACCGGCTATCCTGATGAACTGTGATAATCAGACTGTAATTATCAAGGTGAACAGTTCTAAGGACAACATGAAGTCATCTAGGCATGTTAAGAGGCGGTTGAAGTCTGTCAGAAAGCTGAAAAACTCCGGAGTGATAGCGCTGGACTATGTCCAGACAGCTAATAATCTGGCCGACCAATTTACAAAGGGTTTATCATGTAATGTGATAGATAGTGCATCGAGTGAGATGGGCCTGAGACCCACATGAGTCATACCACAGTGGTAACTTTGTTCTCGTGATCGAGATCCCGTGAAGTAGAATGGTGAAACAAGTCGTTGGTTGATCGGGAGGAGAGACCTTTACAAGGCTCATTTTTTAGTGATGCACTTCTCTCCTATTCTCGTATGGCGAGTTGGTTTTTACCTCGGTGTGATCCGAGTGGCTTATTTAAAGCGAGATGTCGGCCTACAAGACATCTTAGAAGGAACACACCTATATGAGTTCGACTGCTGGTCACAGTCTATGAGATTTGGGTGATTTCTAGATACTCATGAATAGGCATGGAGTATGACTTATATGCTCCAACCAAAGGGGATGCTTTAGGCAGCCTAGTACTAGTAAAGGAATTGGATAAAGCTTGTTACTTTCAAAGCTGTCAATTCAAGGCATAGTCCATTGTTCAGTTGTGGATGAGTGTAACTCCTTTCCTAGATGGTTGTTCAACTTAACAGTCTCCATCGAAACACTAGTATATCAAACAACAGCAGAACTGAGAGCATTTCTCGTGTGCCTTGAAATTTGGTGGGGATTGTTGGATTAATTGGGCTTGGTCCATTTTAATTTAGCAATTAATCAAATGAAATTCCTAGGCCCACTATTAATGCTAGGTGTAAAAACTGTTTAGTCCCATATGGAGAATTGAATGGGAGTTACACCACTTTAAAAGGTGAAACGTGGTAACCCCCTTGTGGAATTGGAGAGAGCCAATACACGCGCGCGCTCGCTCGCCTCGCCACGCCACACCACGCCGTGCGGTGCGGTGCGGTGCGTGTGTGTGTGCGTGTGCGTGTGCGTGTCGCGTCTTGTATGGCGTGTCGCATGCGGCGCGTTTTTCTTTATCTATTCTAAAATCGAACGCGACGACTCGGCGAGAAGTGCGATTACTAGTGTATTATGGCTGCGGTTACTTTCGAGTAATGGCTGCAGTTACTCTGACCTCTTCATTTTTGCTGTTACAAAAGAACTCTCCACTCTATACGAGGGATCAGGGAGAAGAGTATTCTTGTTACGTGTTGTTCTTTGTTCTCTGTCATCTCCGGTCGAGCCTTGCGCGCACAAGTTTCGGGTGAGTAGGCCTCCGGAACCGTTCGTTTGTGTACCGCTGCGGGTAGGCGGGCGATCAAGTTTTGGGGGCGCATCGTAGCGACTACTCAATCTGCGGCGTCTACTTCGGTGGTTAACCGTTCGGCGGGGCTGCTGCGAACATCTTCTGCATCACGCCTCGATCGACTACATCGAATAGGCCATCATGTCGACTGATGGTAACGGCGCCTCCGGTGTCTCTGGCACTGGCCCCGCCCGAGGGTATAAGAAAACTTTTCTGGTGTATTTCTTTCTGTGCGCTATGAATATGTTAATAGATGTTTCTGTTAGCTTGTTCGTTAGCGAATATGAATACATCATTGATAGATCACTCATGCATGTTTATGTCATGTTTTATATACTGAATTTCTAGATTAAAATATACCGAAAATTGACTAGATTTCCAACAGTACCTTTTCTTTTGGAGACTTGAGTCATGTTTTACACCCGCCTTTGTCAGGGAATGCATGCAAAATTGAACGTAGATGTATATTCACTCTCTTTTTTATGGAACTTCTTCGTGTTGATTTGATGTCCAAACAAAACAATTTATTTAAAGAGTCAACGGAGGGCTCTCCTGAGCTCTTTCATTGACTTACATAAAAAAAACTTACCACAAGATTACATGCACTATGGGAGGCTGGAACTTTTTTTTATTAATTAACCCTTTATTAATGTTTATTTTAAAGTTAACCCCGGCGCACTTTATTTCTAATTCTGACCCCTTTAGTCACGCCACCATCTGTGGCATGACAAAACTCTTATTCACACGCTTGAGAGAATAAGTCCGCTAAATAGCACTTTTATCACGCCATTGGTGGTGGCATGACCAAACAACACCATCACGCCACAAAGTGTAGCATGACTAGAGATCTGGCGGTATGGCGGTGTTGTTTTGTCATGCCATAGGTGGTGGCGTGACCAAAAGGGTCAGAATTGAAAATAAATTGCATCGGAGGTTAACTTTAAAATAAAATTTTAAAAAGGGTAAATTAATAAAAAAATTCATGAGGCTAGCATCCTCATAGCAGTGCCTCCTAAGTGCACAAAGAAGAGAGAAAGAGTAGATCTAACCAAGAACATATCTAGTGAGTCCTAACTTTTGGTGTATTTACGTGTATCGTCTTTGAAACACGTTGTAAATAGTCATTAAAAATTTTGAAAATATTGACTAGATAAGTAATGATGCAATCAAGCATCTAGCAAAAATTCAACTAAAAACGTGATGTATATTAAGAGGAACAAAAAAAAAACAAATACCTATGTATAGTACCTTTTAATTTTTCTTTTATTTTCATATTTCATTTTCAGTAGGATTTGTCTTTTTTGTTTCTCCATGTGTAGATCAAATTTAGATTTGAAATTTTGTGGCGTGATAGATTGATTTTATATCAATGTTGACAATTTGTCTGAGAATATTTTATGACCATTTGCATCGTGTTTCGAAGAGAATTCACAGAGATACACCAAAATTTAGGATGCATTAGATATGTTCTCAGATTAAACCAATGTTTTAAATCATGGTTATCGCGGTGATGCGGCTAAAGAAGCTATGTAGAATAGCGAAAGCAATCGCGTAGGCTGTACGTTGTGGTCCTATTGAAAATATTAATTCTACTGATTTTTTGCTTTATGTAATGTACTATATGAATAGAAAAAAAATCGTAACAAAAAATTGGCCACCATATAAGTAATTGAATGAAATTAAAATTTTGATATTTCATTTTTATGACACGTCTGATTACAACATAAAAAGTTAATCTAGAATTATTTTTGTGAAATGTTTTTTAAGAATACAAGAATAAATTTTAGAGTGCCATTATTTATAAGTTGTTCCATGTACACATTGATGTTTTAAAAGACATACAAGAAATATCAAATTTCTTAAAGTGAAATATTAAACATAAAAATTGTAACATCCCAATTTTTGGGTCTTTTGAAAATTTCAAAATAAAAATAATCATTTGAATTTTCGTGATGGGTTAAAGCTTAATTTGAAATTTCATAAATTAAAAACAATTTAATGTGAGTAAATCAAACTTCAATTAAATAAAAATTGTTTTATTTGATTTTCTTGGTTTCATCTTGGATTTCCTTTTTCCATGACCTTTTTATTTCCTTTGAGTTCTTTTTATTTATTTTTAGTTTTCCCAAAATTTCTTTTCTTTGTTGAAAAATTTAATTTAAATTAATTATTTTAAAAGTATCGGCTTTTAATTTGGAGTTTTTGCTTAAATAATCTCTATTCAAATCAAATCCCTAATCTCAGTTCAACTCCAAATAAAAATCCAAATCCCAATTCTCATTCAAATCTTTGATCCAAAATCCAATTCTTTTTGTGGTCATTTCTGAATTCAAATTTTCTTTTGAATTCATCTCTATTTCAAATCTCAGCTGATTTTCAAAATTGAAATTTCTATTTGAATTTTTCTCTGGAATGAAAATATCATAATTTCATTTCATTTTTGTGGCCGAAAACCTTTTTCTTTTCTTTTCTTTACCCTTTTCCTTTTTCCTCTCTCTTTCTTTTCTTTCTTTCTTTCTTTTCTTTCTTTCTTTTCCTCTTTCTCTTTCTTCTTCCTTTCTCATGCTTTCTGCCTAGAGTTGCGATTGCAACTCTATCGCTGTCTGCTTGCTCCCAATCTTCTTGCCAGCCCTTATGGCCGGAGCTGCCGGCCACCCGCGTCGCTCGCGACAACGCCTGCGCGCGCCGCGCATGCGCAGGCCCCACTCCGCAGATTCTCTCGCGCCAATTGCGAAGCAGCCCGCGCCCCCGCGCATGTCGTGCCATGCCCAGACCCCCCTGGCCTCCCTTCTCCCCGTGCCATGCACCCGAGCCGCCCCGTACGTGCCCGCGCTCTACGCCTGGCATTGCGCCGCCAATCCCGCCGTGTTTCCGGTCGCTTCCCTCCCTGCCTTCGCCTATAAATGCGAGCACCGCATGTTTCCATCTCCCCTCTTCGATTCACCCCAAGCCTCATCGTTTAACTCCCCTCCAAATGGCCGGAACGCCCGACGCCATTCGCTCTCTTCTCCAAGTCCGACCAAGTCATTTCCTCATCGATCTCCATATCCGGTGAGTTTCAAGCCGAGACGACCGCGTCACTCGTGTTCCCGGCTAAGTGCTATCTATCCCCCACCTCGGTTCGTCTCATTCATCGTCATGGAGCTCTGCCACCATCGCCGCCATTCTTGCACCACTGGTCGTTGTGGAGCCACTACCTCGGTCACCCCCAAGCCATATTGACCGGTCCCCTGTACTCCCCAGGCCGTCGCTGTGCCCGTGCTCACCTTCCCTCGCCGGCACTAGTGCCCCGTGCACCCGCCGCCGCCCGTGCGGCTCCTCCCATGCGCACACTGCCTCCGGCCACCTCCGCCCACGCCGCCACCTCCTACAGCTTCCCCACCTTGCTGGTGACCCGTTTTGGCCTCTTGCCCAGCCTCTCACATCACCCCTCATCGGCGCCGCCACCGAGCGCCTGCGCCCTCCTTTGCTCTCTGCCTATGCTCTGCTTCTTCTTTCTTTCTTTCTTTCTTTCTTTCTTTCTCTCTTTCTTTCTTTTCACTTCCATGTGAGGCCCACTTGTCATACACAGCCCTCCTCTCTCTTTCTACCTCTCTCACTTACAAATGGTGCCCACAACTCAACATATTATTTTAATCTTTAATGCTTAAAAAGGAATATTCTCCAAAATATTCCCTCCTTTTTCATTTTCTATCATTTTGTGTGATATTCAAACTTCCGGTTGTTCGTTCTCCTTCATGCGAACTCCGATTTCGTCGATTCTTATTCCTAAATTCATCTAAATTCTTAATATCTCTTTTGGTACTAATTTTATAATTTTTGGATTTTATTTTATTTTTTATATTTATTTTATCTTGTTTTGTGCGTATAGAATCCAACATTGCCCAAGCAAGTTTGGATCAACCGGAACATGTGACCTCAACCTTCGATGAAGGCAAGTCTCCTTTGACCATATTGTACCTATGTTTTCCAAAATCTGTTTTATGTTTCAAAATTAATATGCATTGCTATTTACATAAAATGATAAGTTCAAATCCTAGGTTGTTAGTTAATCCTAACTTTGCTAATGGCTCCATTTGATGTTGTTACCCTTGAATCATTGCCGCCCTAGTACATAAAATCCTTAGTAATGATTATATTATTGTCAAATAAGGAGAATACAATATTACATAATTAGATGAATAAAGTGAAGAACGACATCTTTGTGGATTATATAGATTGTTGAGATCGAATATAAATTTGACTTGGTGGAACCAATTACATCATGGAAGTGTCTAGCATGAAGCATTGATTTGATTGTCTTGGATCGAAAGGAGAGATTGGATCTAAACCAATTTTAATTGAATTAAATTGATTATAGTAGTGATTGATGGATTATAGAAATATATCATTGTTGGATTATTAGAATACATTAATTACCGGATTACTTTGTTTTTGAATTATAGAAATACATCATTCTTTGGATCATAGAAATATATCATTGTTGGATTACACAATATATCATTGTTGGATGATTGAAATACATCATTATCGGATTATATCTTTGTTGGATTATAGATAAATATCATTGTTGGATTATAGATAAATACCATTGTTGGATGATTGGAATACATCATTATAGGATTATATCACTACTACAGAAAAGGTCTTCACAGACAGTTCAAAAACATCATCACAGACGGTTTCGTGAGCCGTCTGAGTTTATGGGTCAGTAATGACATGAGGTCATCACAGACGGTTTTCGACTCATAACCGTTTGTGATAGTTGCCTATCACAGACGATTTTTAGAGAAAACCGTCTGTGATAGCTTATGTATCACAAACGATTTATAGATAAAACCATCCATGATAGATGTTGTATCACAGACAGTTTATAGATGAAACCATCTATGATAGCTAAATGTATCACAGATGGTTTATAGATGAAACCGTTCGTGATAGCTGATGTATCACAAACGGTTTGTCCTAAGGAACTGTCTGTGATATTCTTTTTGTATTGCTAAATCTATTTCTGTTTATTGGCTAGCCTCAGAAAATGCTAGCCATGCCCTCTGAAACAAGCAGAAACACAACAAGTACATATCCAATTGACATTCATTTCAGAAACAAGCACATCCAATTCACATTAATTTTAGAAACAAGCACATCCATTTCACAAATCAGTTAACTCAAATTAACTAAAATTAACCACTCATGAATAAATATACACACATATTCCATTAAGTTCAATCTTATCCCAATCAAGTTCAATCTACATTGTGGAACTTCCCTTCTGGGTTTATGACCTCACGCATCAAGAAGGCCGCAAACCGTCTTCGAATGTGTTCGAGCTGGGTCTGTTCCAACGGAGTTTCAGCGATGGTCACAACCTGTCACCAGGAAGATTAAAGTCATGCATATATAAATTAATAAGTATGAAATAATTATTGCAAGATTGGCAAACCTGACGATCTTTGGTCATCGCGGAACCAAGGAGTAGTTACATGTTGTGGTAAACATAATATCCACAGATGTTGCCCGCCGACTGATGATGGCACTACAAAAATAGAACTGGTTAGTTCGAGAGACATTACTACGAAGTGTTATATAAGATTAATGTGTACTAGCGAATACCAGGAATTTGAAATCATGTGGCAGGTTCACTCCCTTGCATCTCCCTCCCTTTGCATAGTACGTGATGAACGACCTACGTGATTCCAAAAACTTAGCCTTAGCCATTGCAAAGGAAGGAAAGACTACAATAGAGTTATCTGTAGAGGAAATATGTTTACCTGTCGATTAAGTTTTTGACAATTGTGAAGTTGTGATTGGACCGCTTTATGGAATCAAGGTATCTTACCTTGTTCCATTTTGGTATAATTACAATTAGAATCCAGTGAAACCTACACAGGTATGCCGCTATGGTCATTAAACCTAAGTTCATGTTGTTTATAAAGTACAAATCAACAAGTATAGCCACTAGTGCAGCACTTACCGTTGGTTGTAGGGCAAAAGTATGAAATCCTTCTCGCGGTGATCCAACAAAAAATGTCATCATGTAATCCTCGACGAAGGTTGCATTTTCCTCGATGGTTTGCATGGAGACCAAGAGTGGGTCGAGGAAACCTATCGATGATTTACTTGATGTGGTTTCTATGATCATGTATACACACACACACACACACACACACAAAAACTAGGAGTTATATATGATATTTATTAGTATTACACAAACGTAGACCGTGATTGTACGCACTTACAGTGTCCAGCATCTCAAGAGTGAGGCGTTGATGGTGTCGAGGTTGAAGAGTAAGAACAAGTCATCGAAGGTTAGTGTGAAGACACAGTCTTGAAACTCGTGGTTAAAATAATTTTTCTTGAACTTGACGGTGACACCCGAGCACCGTTGTCCATCCGTCTTTTTGGCTTGTTCCATGTACCATTCATGCAATCTCTGGGAAGCCAATTGTAGGGTTTTGAGGTGCTCTATCGGGATGACCAACGACTCACCATGCACGAATTTCTGGGCCAATATCAAGAAGGGGATATCATTGCGATTCTTCGATTTGCCCTTGCCGCCTCGCTTTTTAGAGGTCGACCGGGCACGAGGTGTAGATGCATCTGATAAACTGGGTCCTTGCCGCATCGGTGCAAGTAACTCTGGTGTAGGTAGCTCCGGTACAGATACTTCCCGTGAAGTTGACATCGGTGCAGGTAGCTCTGGTGCAGATACTTCCCGTGAAGTTGACACCGGTGCAGGTAGCTCCAGACAGATATCGCTCTTGGGCCACTAGATGAATGTTCCAATGGCTTGCCCTAAAGTCACGACCTCGTCGTTTGGGGGGATCTCCAGCTGGACAACCTCGAAATTGGCATAAACACCGTTCACATTCACTTTTGCGAAACCCAGTGCTATATTTACACTGTGCAACAAGGCCCCGACGCCAGATGGATACACGGCCCCAAGCAGCATCTCACTTGAAGCTTGCACTTCGTAGCCACCTACATAACGATACAAAATTAGCTACTCCAACAAGCCTATCAATGGATCAAGCATTACAGATATAATAATTATTACCAGGATGTCATCAATAGGAAATCTGTTGTCGCTTTCTAAGTTATGGTTGGACGCACAGCTTCTCGGACGTTTTTTTTGGGGGGGGGGGGCTGGCTAGCACAGTAGCGGTGGGGGGTTTACAAATGATTTTCCCTAAGCCTTTTCTCTGTGAGGGATGCACAAATCTCCTCTTGTGCAACATCATGCATCTCCTCTCTGAGGGATGTACGAATCTCCTCTCATAGCAGTGCTTTGCGCTCGACTTTGGCTCTCTTCCTACTCCGGTATGCCCCGGAGTCCTCTGGGAAGCCATGTTTCCATGGAACATAAAGACCAAGGCTTCTTGTGTGACCCGGATGCTCCTTATTTCCCAGGGCCGTGGAGAGTATATCTCTCTTCCTAACCGCCTGGAATGAGCCTTGGGAAGATTGTGCAGTACTTAGCGCTTCCTGCAAGAGCTCGACATGTTATTTCACTTCCTATGAAGTTATCGAGTAATTACAAACTAAGTAGTTCGATATCTTACCAAGCATTGGGACACTTCCTTATCTACGTGGATTGGAAAGGAGATGACCCCTGAAGACACGGTAGATGATCTCGCTCTTATCCAGTTTCGGGTGCGCTCATCAAGGATCTTGACAAATGGCGGGGAGGTGTCCCACCGGATTGCATGCTCGTCCTGATCCCTCTATTGCGGGATTTTACCTACATACCCAGCGGTGCCGAGTCTTTGGGGGTGCGTGTTTTTGCCTGGAGGGCCCTGTGCGCCTCATTTTCACTCCTAAAATCATCTGTCATCTTCTTCGCCACAAAGTCTTCCCAGTACTCCTCCACAAACGGATACTTCTGGAAGGGCGTCAGATTCTTCTCCACGTAATTCTTGATAAGTGTGCTCTTAAAGTTCTTCCATACTTTGCACGTTGCAAGCAATGCGTATCGTTGCACGGAGGCCTAGTGTTGTTCCGAGATCTCGAACGATTGTAAAATTTCCGTCACCAGCGTAGCTTTCTCAACATCGGTCAACTCCTTCCACGAATCATAGGTGATCCTGACTCGTTGGCATGCAACTATTCTGACCGTTGTCCGGAATGCGGCCGCTGCTCGGCGAGGACTCAGAGGGGTCCCAGACGCATCGACAACCGTCTTTTCGATATTTCTCTTTCCTTGCGCTTGGATTTTCCAGAGGACGGTACATCAGATGCATGAGGCGATGATGACAAAGAATGAACAGACGACATCTTCACGAGAAATAGAAGTTCTAACACATATGAACATATTATCATAAAATTCTCTATGTGTATGGGTATACACACCAATTAAATGACATAATTGACATATAAACATGTAAATCCTCCAAATCATTTAAAAGGAATAATATGCTCAACACAAAATATCATGTGAATAAATGAAATCAGCATAGAGCTAAGATTTAACATTTTGATATTGCTCTCAGATGTAGAGTTGCACAAGATTTAATCTTGGCCTTCTCGCTATTTTAGTCTATACTCTTCATTAATTGAATTTGACAATATTAATTCAAACTTTGAGCTCTAAAATAGTACTTTACTTATCCGCCGACATGATCTTTAAACAAAAGACAACAGATAATACTTTCGGCCAACAGGAGATCAAAGCAAAATGATCACCAAAACAACACTCCAGTCAGCCAACAAAACTTGATCTACTGACAGAATAGCTTGTATTATGAATTGGATCATAGAACCTGGAGGTTCAACTAATTAACCAACCAAAAGTAACATACTAAATGCTAAAGATCAATCAACAGTAGTAAGCATTCCAATTAGAGCTCAAGTTCAAACTCGATTATCAAAACAATTTCAGTACAAGACTATTATCATCATAGAGCATTCATCTCAAGCCCACTACACCACAATGCAATATGAACATATTAAATGCAAAGCGGTAATTAAATTGAAATGTTATGATACTCACGAAGCAGATGGCAATCAAGGCCACTGAGCAATCTTAGCAATGTGCGATGCGACGCATGCTCGGGGAGGGGAGGGGAGGAGGGCCCTGTGTTCAGGAGGCGGCTCGTACTGTGGAGGAGGCAGTGGGCTTGGGCTCGGGAAGGAGGCCCACTGGGCTTGGGGGGTAGCGGCTCGTGCTCAGGGAGGAAGCGCGCTGGGCTCGAGGAGGAGGCGGTGACGGGCTCAGGGGAGGAGGGAAATGTTAGAGAAACCCTAGAGTCCGAATATAAATAGGATTGTACATCACAGACGATTTTAAAGTAGAACCGTCTGTGATAAGTACACATCACAGACGGTTCCAATAAATAACCGTCTGTGATATGTGTTGCATCACAGACGGTTTGTAGATGAAACCACCTGTGATAGCTTATGTATCACAGACGGTTTGTAGATGAAACCGTCTGTGATAGATTATCACAGACGGTTTGTACTAAGGAACCAAATGTGATATTCTTTTGTATTGCTAAATCTATTTCTATTTAATGGCTAGCCTTAGGAAATACTAGCCACGCCCTCTAAAACAAGCAAAAACACAACAAGTACATGTATACATCCAATTCACATTCATTTTAGAAACAAGCACATCCATTTCACAAATTCACATATGACACATTCTCATATACATAAATGCAAATTCACATATGACACATAAACATTTCATTCATCATTCCACTTGCTTATCTCCTTTAAAAATTAGCCCTTCATGATGATCGACGCGTATGTAGCTATTTTCATCACGTTGTTCTTCCTCGACCCTTATGCCATTTTTGAAAGGAGGCAACTCGTCAAATTGATTGTATTCTTCCTCGTCCACTACATTCTCAACTCCGATAATCCTCCTTTTTTCATGAAGAACTACATGACGCTTCTTATTTTCCAAGTCGGTTACATAGAAGACTTGAACAACTTGGTTAGCGAGTACGAATGGTTCGTCTTTGTATCCGACACGTTCAAGGTCTACGGTAGTGACGCCATACTTGTCGACCTTCACCTGTGGGAGATGGATCCAACGGCACCAAAATAGGGGGATCTTAACAAGCACGTTGTCGAGCTCCCAAATCTCCTCTATGAGCCCATAGTAAGAGCTCCTCAACCCATCGGTACTGAACATATCTATACGGACACCGTTGTTCTAGTTAGTGCTCTTTATATCCTAAGCCTGCGTATAGAATGTGTACCCATTTATTTCGTATCCTTGCCATGTCACAACTGTAAATGTTAGCCCTTTTGCCAACTATATCAGCATATCACCTGACGAGCTCCTAGCGAGTCGCTCCTTCAAACATTGGTTGAACCGACTGTTGTGCTATCTCGTGATCCAAACATCCGACCACTCCGGATTCTATTGCCGAGCATGTCCTTGTGCTGGTCAATATATGGGGACACTTCAGTCATGTGTTGCAAGATCGTGAAATAGGTTTAAGCATACGCTCTCATCTCTAGAGTGATTGCTTTCCTTCCGATGGTCCCGATACCCTCGAACCTCCCCTCATGGTGAGATTGAGGCACACCTATCGATTCGACCCGAGCCATGTAATCGACACTGAACTTAATGACCACTTCAGTTGCATAACCTTCGACGATGCTGCCCTCTGGCCGAGATCGATTCTGTACATAGGACTTGAGAATTCCCATGAACCTCTCGAACGGGTACATGCTACGTAGGAACACGAGCCTACACATTTTTATCTCCCTCACAACATGAACAATGAGAATGACCATGATATCGAAAAACGATAGGGGAAAATACATCTCAGAATGACATAGAGTCATCATCACCTTGTCCTGCAGAGCATGTAGTCCTTCGGGATCGATAACCTTCTGAGCAACTGTGTTAAAGAAATAACACAGCCTCATGATTGTCTCTCGGACCTTGATCAATAAAATACTTCTAATTGCAACAGGAAGCATCTGTGTCATCAACACATAACAATCATGAGACTTCATGCCAATTAACTTCAAATCTTCCATTTAAACAAGTTTCTTCATGTTGGCGGAGTAACAGGACAGAATTTTCACACCATGCAAGCACTAGCACAGTTCAGTTCTCTCGGCCTTGGACGTAGTGTAACAAGCAGGGGAAGGTACGTTCGTCCTTTATCAGTCTTTGTCAGTGCTAACTCAGGTCTGATGTCTATACCAACCAAGTTAAGTCGTGCGTTGACACCATCCTTTGTTTTGTCACTAATGTTCAGTAAGAGACCAATCAAGTTGTCACATATATTTTTCTCTACGTGCATGACGTCGATGCATTTGTGAACTTCTAGGTTCTCTCAATAAGATAAGTTCCAAAATATTGATCTCTTCTTCCAGATAGTCTTCTCACAGGTCCTCGATTTATGCCCCTTTCTGAGCACAACATCTAAATCCTTAACCGTATTATAGACATCTTTTTCTCTTAAATGCCTTTGACCTGACCTGTCTTCCTTCTCCCTGTCGAATTGTTTCTTCATCCTACGGTATAGGTGAGCCCTCTGAAGGAACCTACGGTGACGCATGTACATAGTTTTGTGCGAGTGCTTCAGCCACACACTCTCGGTATCATCTAAGCAGTGAGTACATACTTTGACCCCTTTTGTACTCTAGCCCGACAGGTTAGCAAGTGCAAGGTAATCATTTATGGTGCAGAACAACAAGGAGTGTTAATTGAAGTTCTCTCGTTTGTACGCATCCCATATCTGTACCCCTTCGATCCATAGTATTTTTAGATATTCCATCAATGGTGATAGGTACACATCAATATCATTCCCAGGTTGCTTTGACCCTTGGATAAGTATCGACAACAAAATATACTTTCGCTTCATATACAACCAATGAGGAAGGTTGTAGATATAGAGAGTCACTAGCCAAGTGCAATGTCGGCTGCTCATGTTACTGAAAGGATTCATTCCATCCATACTCAATCCAAATCTTATATTCCTCGGTTCCGCACTGAAGTCTGCAAACCTCCTATTGATGTTATCCACTGGGTAGAATCAATAGGATGTCTTTGCTTTCTATCCTGCTTACGCTCCTCCGAGTGCCAACACAGCAGTTTTGCCTCTTTTAGGTTCGCAAAAAACCGTTTCAAATGGGGAATTACAAGAAGATACCACGCCACCTTAGCAGGAGGTCCTTTCTTCACCTCGATTTCCTCGCCATTATCTGATTGATTCTTACGCTTGTATCGGGATGCCTTGCACACCGGACAAACATGCATGTTTACATACTCTTTACGGCAGAGGATACAATCATTCGGACATGCATGCATTCTTTCTACTTCCATTCCCGATGGACAAAGAACATTCTTGGCTTTGTAGATGGTTTTGGGCAACTCGTTTCCATCCAGAAGCATATCCGCTAAGAAACCTAACAGCTTCATGAAACTCTTGTCAAACCAACCGTTGCTTGCCTTCAATTTCAGTAGTTCAACAATAGATGATAACCTTGTGTATTCTGGCTTGCAGCCCGGGAACAAAGGCTTCTCCGAGTCCTCCATCAAGCCCTCAAATTTATCAAACCCTCTCTCACTATAATTCACTTATGCATCGCGAAGCATTTGATCCATATTGCCATCGTGCAGCCGATCCGGATCGAAACCACAATCGACATCATCCGGTGGCATATCATTAACTTCGTCAGCGATGTCGTTATTACAACCTTCCTGTATAATCTACTCTTCACCGTGACTGGTCCAACATGTATACCCCTTCTTGAAACCCATTCGAATCAAGTACGCTTCAATCTGTGCTCGGTTCTTAAATATCTTCAGATTCTCGTAGTCAATGCATGAACAGTACATATATTCCGCCCCCCTTATTCAACATATCCTCCTCGACATCTCTTGTAAAAGCAGACACACCATTAATGTACTCTTCACTCACACGGTTCTCAGTGTACATCTAGCTTCGGTCTGTCACACGGTTCGTATTGAAAACCCTAGAAATAAATAAAAGGGTGACGTCGAAAGCGTATTTTCTAAGGCTTACACTTTCCAATAGAGAAAACATATTTTTCTCTGAACTAAAAGTGGTTTTTCTCATTTTTATATTTTTTCGGATTTTATTAATTTACATGTGGGCCCTACTTGTCAGTGACTCATCTTTTTATTTCATGATTTTATTTATAAAATCTATGGCGGTCCCACATGTCATAGACTCATTAGTTTATTAACTAAATGATTAAATCCCAATTTGATTTAACCTACCGACAACTGGGGTCCACATGTTAGTTTCTGTTAAAATATGTTTTGAATTAGATTTCTGTTAAACTTTTCATACCCTCACTACACTTAACCACTATCATTTAGTGCTAATCCTCTCCTAATCTCGTGGGTCCCACACTAGTCAAAGAGAGAGAAGGAAAGGAACCAGGGCGCATGGGGCAAAAGCAGTAGGACTTGAAGCTCAAATTGGGCTCAGGGTGCCATCGCATTGCTAATAGTCGTGGCTCGGGTCCCTAAGGTCGCCTGAGGTGAGCCGATGGTGATGTCCCGTGGCAGCGCTATGGGCTTCACTAGCGATTTCTGCGTAAATGCCCGAAAGTACTCAAATTAAAGGATGCTTATGCTCCAGTAGCTCACCTCGATCATGATGAAGGTGTTAATAAAGTCAGGAAAGGTCCAAGGCGGCTAGTCATCGATGAACAGAGGCGACGGTAGCAAGCTCCTCGGTGACAGATCTTCTCAGTGGAAATAAACTGAAACGAAGCACATGCACAGCTTTAGGGGGGCATATAGGTGGGGAAATCGACCTTGGTGGGGTCGAGGACTCACCGGAGAAGAGTTAGCATCGATGGCGGCGACGGTGATAGAGAGGTCCACGGTGACAGCTCGGCGTGGGCGACAATAGCTGAAATGGACCACACAAGCGGGCTCAGTGAGGTGAGGCGATACTCAAACCGGGCACGGAGTGGCGATGGACTCACTGGGCTTGGAGATCTCCCGCGGCTACCATAGCGCCAGAGATGGAGAAGAAGACTCTGTTGAGGAGCTACACTGCACTGGATGATCAGTAAGCGAGCAAAATGACGCACCATCTGTGACGAGTTAATTATCACAGACGGTTTGAAGAAAAACCATATGTGATATGTAGTAATATCATAGACGGTTATTATTAAGAACTGTCTGTGATACTTTACAGACGGTTTTCAACATGAACCGTCTGTGATATTAGCTCTTCATAAGCGGTTTTTAGCGCAAATAGTAAATGAGCGGTCTCTAAACCAAAACCGCTCGTGATTGCATATAATCTGAGCGGTTTTGGTCACCGTCTGCGATGAGGCGCCAGTATTAGCCTTTTGGTAATCTTGTATCATTGTTGGATTAGAGGAATATATTATTGTTGAATTATACAAATACATTATTGATGGATTAATATAAAACAGTAGAACTGCTTAGACAAGCTATATCATCATGTTTATCATATGGGTGGGAGTTATTAATACCATTTATGCAAATCAGTTTGAGAAATGTATGGCAATAGGTATTACCGTTGGTTTTCAAAATAAAATAAAATAGTGAAAATCTGTTTAGACTTGGGCGGATGGTAAGTTCAGACGGGTGCAACTAGAGCACAAGAAATTGTATTGTGGTAAGTTCCGCCCAAGTCATATTAAGGACCACTGCTTATGACTATCCAAACTGAGCACTACCGTACAACTACATGTCCTAAACGGGCAGGACTTGGCTGAATAATCTACTGAGTCCAAGCATTACGCCCACAGGTTGTAGTTGCTAGGTGTTCTCTTGATTATGGTAAATGTACTTTCATATCTTGGGTAGTGCAGATGATAGTAAATAAACGTCTATGTCTGTCGGGGCTTGCACCGGGTGATGGTAATTGACGTCCATGTCCGGAAGGGTTATCCCCCACAACGATGAGCTCCGGGTCGATGGTAAATGATGTCCATGACTTGGGGTTAAGCTCATCGGGCGGGCTAATGTTACGATAAAGTATTGTAAAAGTCTTATGATAATCACTTAGTTGCACACCTTCGGAAGTGTGTGAAGCGGACATTATAAGCTCATTATCTCATCTGGGTCAAGCTGTACAACCTCTGTAGAGTGTAAAACAATTCGAATAGCCATGCCCATGGTCAAGGGCGGGTAAGGTACATTTCACATGGTAGATTTTGGTTTTGATTTCAAAAGAATAATTTTGGGAACTCGGGAGCGGTTGGGACTCTCAGGTAGTTTTTCTGGCAGCTAGAGCTTGTTGGGCAGCTAGAGCCCTATCCTTTGAACCTTGGCGGCTAGAGCCTTGATGTTAGTGGTTGGTAGCTTCTACTAGTGATATAATTAATTTATATATCAAACTACTGTTTGTCAAATGTGCTTTATGAAAACTATTGAAACGTAAAATATTGCTTTGTGCAAAAGAACCATATAAGCCTCATTTGTTAAAACTATGCATATGTATTTTTTTTTCCAAGACTTGCGGAGTACTTTATGTACTGACATGCTTCATTCAGAACAAATCTTAGAAGCCTTCACAGTTGCCGAGGAGAAGTACTTTGAAGACCATGCGAACTAGGTGCGCTCCCCCACTCGATTGCTTGTGAGCATATGGCTGGACCATCACTTGGAGTTATATTCGTCTACTACAGTTTATTTGAGTTGTTTAGCTTGAAAGGGCAGTAATTGTAAGCTTTGACCATAAGGCTATTACTCTTTTGTTCAATATTATACAATAGTTTGATGTTTGCAAGATATGTGTTGATATTTAATTATGTTACTGTATGCACTAGCTACTGATCTAGAGACTAGTGTAGATATACACAAAGGGTTCCAGATTCAGAAATCCGGGTCCCGACAAAAATACCCAAAAATATAATTGAATTCAAATATATAGAATTTGAATCCAATTTTTCTAAAAATATAACATTTGCAAATTTTTTTGTTAAATAGCAGAATTATATATTTTCAAATTTTAAAAATAGAACATATTAAACACCATGTCTTGCCATTCTTTGTATCAAGATAACTATATGAGTTAGTAAAAATCCAAACATACCATCAACATATAAAATAATTCTTCACAAGCCTAAATATCTACAAAACGAAGCATAGCAGTCGTTATTTCCGCTATTCGCGACCGCTATTACCGCTGTAGCGGCCATAGCTGTAACAGTGGTAAGTTGAACTATAGCTTAGCATCCTAGGGGTGAAAACAACTGTAGCATCGATATAGCCCGGTATTTAAAACATTGGATTTAACAACTTAGGTGACTTCTCCTACAAGTTGATTACACCAATTGAGCGCTGATTTAGGTGGCTGTCCTTGGGGCCTCATGAAGTCCAAATATTGAAATGATCAACACGGAGATGAAGGGAGTTTAGATTCGTATACTCGTTGTGGAAGGCCTTTCGGCTTCGCCGTTTCCAGACTACCTAGAGCAAGAGGAGCAGGATAGTGTTCTTCCACTACTTGGTGAGTGAGGGGAGGGTATCAACGAGACAACGATCATCTCACACCTCTGATCCAGAGTACTCTGATCAAGGGATTGTGAAGATAAAATCCTCTAAGTGGATTGGATGGGTAGGCAACGAGGAGATGATTTATGATTTCCTCGATGCCTGGACAGAATGGACAGTCGTGGTTGGCCACACATCCTAATCGAAATAGGGAGGATTTGTTTCTTGTTTTCCCATGTGTAAGAACCTAGAAGAAGATTTGTACTTTTTTGGGCGCGAAATTATCCTAGTTGAATTGCTGCAGGGGTATGCCGCATCCTGAACTCATAATTACATGGTATAATAGGCCTATCTTATATTCTTCAGTGTCCCCTAAGCTGATCTGTGGTAGAGAGCATTTGAGGAGTGATCTGAACTCTGAAATAGTTTTTTATGATTACATCTAATCGTTCGTCTACACTGGATAGCTAGTTGAGAATCTCTATAATACATTCTACTGGTAGTATGAGGTGGTAGTAGAAATCAGATCTTAACATCGATTTCTTAAGAGCATTTTAGACTTTTCGCTGTAAATTTAATTATTTTTTCTGAGGGTATTAATGACCTTTTTTTCTAAATATAATCTCCCACACCGCTACTGACGAAAATTACTCTTATTCCATGCATTCTCTTTACAATTTTGTCCGTATTGGGATCCTACTGCTCATGCTGCCATGTGTAGTAAGGCATCTCTAATAGTTAGAGATAACCTTGTCTCTAACATATGCTACATCATCTTTAGAGACAACATCTCTAATAGATAGTCTCTAGCACATTCTTCAATATTTATATTTTATAATTTTCCTTTGAAACATGCCTACATATCAATTAGAGACGATAATAAATACACGTTGGATTTTGTGGACGTGGCATAGCTAAGAGACGATAATAATTGCCTACATGTCTCTAACATGTGCTCTTTCTCCTCCTGCTCTCTCTTCCACGTTGGATTTTGTTGACGTGGCATAGCTAAGAGACGATAATAAATACACTTTTGGAGATACCCTAACTAAATCCTAAATAATCTGAATCGTTAGATCAAAAGGAATAAACAGGCCATATTAAATTGAGTGTATTGTAAAAGAGCTGTCTAGTATTCCCTGTTTTATATGTTACCTTTGGTGCTTAACAGTTCTCCTTTGTAGTGCTCCTCGTGGACACGCCTCTATGTACTATAATCAGATTGCAACACACACGTATGGTAGCCGAAGCAGAAGAGTGCTGTGGTTGCTAGTCGCCCACAGTTTCTGGCTGCTACGCATGCTTCTCGTGAATAAATCGTGCGATTGGCATCTACGTACTCGCTTCAGTAAAAAACAAAAAATCGTTTTGGAATACATGCAATTAAACTTTGACTATCGATATCTTTTTAAATATTTAGATTAGATATACGAAAATCATATGTATAAATTCATCTCGAAACGTGTTTTTATAATATTATAATTTCATTGGGTTTTACAAATATATTATAATAGTAATTAGTGATCAAAGTTGTATTTTAACGACCATATCGATGTCCAAAATAACTTGTTTTTGTGAACTAGAGGAAGTATATGTACAGCACAACGGTCACTCGTGATGCTTCCATCCCTGACTACCGACCGTGATGACGCCGATCATGCATGTACCTATGAGCAAGAAGTTTTGGATAACAATTGGCAAGATGCATTGAACAATGCTACCAATTAAGTGAATTAACTCGTGCTACTGCTCTGGCAGCTAGGTGCAACTGAGCAGGTGTTCCATGCTCTTTCGCCATCGAACGAATGGACCAGAAGAGAAGATGGGATGGACATGGACACACCATGGCGATTAATCGACGCTGTTTTGGATTGGAGCATGGCCATACACAGGGCATACCGAGAGAGGGAAACGCAGAGCACAACACGACGCAAAGTTGCCAAGATTTGCAGTTGACTGTTCACCTCCGCCATGTGATATTTCCCCTGAGTCCCCCTCCTACCACCATTGCTGGCCTTGGGGGCGCCGCCTCCCCATCCCCCCTCCCTCCTACGTCCCCACTTGTTGTTATTTGGGTCCGCCCCCATTCATCATGCTAAATTTGGGTTAAATTCATGATGCTAAATGTGAATGTTTCTTAAGCTCTTCTTGTGTATCTCGGCATTTTAGTTAGGGAAAATTGACTATTTACCACACATTTGGTTGACATTTAAGAAAATACTATAAAGTTCGAGATAATAGATCATATAATGAGGGCACTCCATTGATTCACACACACACATAACTGCACCTAAACATCAATTGAGCAATGATAATGCAATTCATTTACTTGAGAGTTCTTTATTGTATGAAAGAACAATGGTGCTGCCTAATTTCTTAATTGATGATTGTATGAATGCTATAAGTATCCATGGTATTTAGCGGGAGGTGAGGGAGGAAGACACCACAAGGGAATGCATGCTTGCAATAAGCTTCTTCGTCCAAAGGAGAAGGAAAGAAGATTGCAGCCTTTTCAACCAAAGGAGAAGGAAATAAACTATTGGGACAAAGGAGAAAGAAGGGAGAGCCAAAGGGGGCGCATGTGCCCAAGGAGGAGGCACACAGCCCAAGGTAGGCTTTGGCCATGCTTAGGTGTGGAGGAGGGGTATTGGGCTCCAATACAAATTCAAAATCCGAACTAGAGACCTCTCTCAATTTCAGCACAAAGTCAATTTTGAATTTTAAGCGGATTTCAATCCGAATTGGGCCCAATGAGTTAGGGAATTGTGTAGACTTGTATGCCACTTATTTATGCCTAATTATACTCATAATTTCGGTCATGTATCATTTGTTTTTGTTCATAACACTAGAGTTCGAACCGTTTGCATGTAGGAGTTGAATTCGGCCTCTAGAGCCCGAATTGGTGTTTTGGGCGTGTTGGCCCATGTGTGGCCGAACCAAGGGGGTGGGAACACCCTATTTAATGTTGGCGGTCGGCCCTAGGAACCCCAACCATGAATTTTGATGATTTTGTTCATATTGAACTAGTAGATTGATATCGTTCTTAAGAAGAACGGTGTGTTCTTACTTCCTTTGTTCTTGCAAGTTCTTAAAGTTTGCTTGGACTGATCTGTCATGGTCAACCTCTTTGTGCATTAGCCTATGTGCTGGTTGTGTGCAGGGATGGAGCATAGTGAGGGCCAACGTGGCATCGCCCCCCTCCCAGCTTTTTAGGAAAAAAAATTTGAACATCATGTATGCAGCCTGCGCTACAGCTTCATCCCTCAGGTCTCAGGTGTGCACCTCAACGACCTGCCCAGCCCAATAGCCCATACTCCGTTCGTCCCTGGCAGCCTACACACCACTTGAGGGCTAAGCCACTAACGCTAAGGTCCATCTTAGCCTCTTAGCCTTAGGAGTTACTAGTTAGGAGAAGACTACGAGGAGAAACCCTAGGCCTAGGTGGCCGGCTGGGATGCTGGGCGCGCGACGAGCCTAAGCCACAGAGCCAGGAAGGGCGGTCGATTCTGTGATGGAGGCGCCAGGCGCAGCCTGATCGTCTTGGTCGACGGGAAGCCGAGCCGGAGGCTGAGGGCAATTGGTATTTTCTTTGATTCTTTGCTCTTGACTCTTGTAAATTGTAATTGGGGCATTTGCTAATTAGATCATGTATTCAATTACAATGTAGGTAACTACGGTTAAGGAAAACGCCATTGATTCATTTTTCAAAAGAAAAGGAGTTGAACTAGTTGATGAAGATCCTTCAACAACTCATCTTCCACCCTTGCTTTTGCTTGAATTGCACAGCCTAATAGCTTTCTAGTACACATAGAGGGTCAAATTGCAAATAATTGCAGCTATGAAGATATAATTAAGGAATTCAAGGATCGAAAGCGTCGAAGAGCAGATCTGTAGTGACTAACAATCTAACACCATGGTTAAGTTGTATTTTGGTATAGATACTTTTGTTTGAGAGTTGTTATACATGTAGTATCTCGCAATCTGTGTTTTGTAACCCAAGTACTGAAAATAACAATCTACAACTCTTTGATGGCTACAAATTATACCATATGGTAGTATTATGACTTAGCACTTGAATATTTCTGAATTTGCTTTGATCTTTGCCACTTTGCCCTTTGGCTGGTTGGCCCCCTTATGATTTTGCTGAAGCTCTGCCTTTGGTTGTGTGGATTGGATCATCGTGAGAGTTGTTGTGTGATTGCCATTGAAGAGGTTTTGTACTTGACACAAGGTTGCCCCAATTTTAGATTGCATTGTTGTTCTTGAATTATCATCGTGGTACGTGTATCCAAGATTCTAAGTCATGAAGATCGGGCCCCCGTATCATCTTGGTATTAGAGCTCCGTTGTCATTTTAGAATTATCATCTTAAATAATAGATTGTATTTACTATTCCATACTGTTCATCCCACGAAAATTCCCCCAAAAATAGTAGATTGCATTTACTTTTCTTTGCTGCTCTATACACCCAAAAACCATGAATTTTTTTAGACTTTTGATTAATCCGAAATTTTAGTGAGTTAAGTCAAGTTCTAGTCCATTAGATTCCTTTGTTCTAGTTTGCTGATCTAATTCCTTGGCATAACTTTAATATATGATTTCAATCTATTTCTTTGGTTTGAATTCTTGTTTTGGGCTGAAGTAGTGTTCAGTACTGTTCATGCATGCAAGGTAATGTTCATGCGCCTGCGTACTTTTCACCGAGAGCTTGCACATATGAAATAGGAAACCAATCTAGGGCTTCAATTATCTTGTTTGCATAGCCCTAGCCTAGAGTTTTTGTTTCCCTTGCGCACTCCTTGCTGCAACCAAATTAGGGTTTTGACACTGTTCACCGCGTAGGTACTTAGGGGGGGGATACTGTTCACTAAGAACTTTGCTTGTTGGGTCTCAGCAAAACCGAATATCATCTTTGCAAATAGGCTCCTTGCTGTTTTGCACAACAACCGAAAGAAGGCATTCACTTATATCTTGGTTTGTGCAAATTCGATAGTCTCTCATTCCCTTTGTGAACACTTTGCACCTATTAAGACTAGCTAATACGTTGCATTGGGCTGCACTTATATCTTATATACTTGCAATTGTTCACAACCGAAAGTTGAAAGATCATTAGCTCTTGATCTGTGTTTTCTTATTTGGCCATTGTGCAAAAGAAGAAAGAAAACAGAATCAAAAGAACCAAGAAAACAGAATTGAAAAAAGGGCAAAGAAAAGAAGAAAGAAAGCTAGTGGCCGAATACAATCAATTGAGCATAATTTCCATTACTAGTTGGTTCAATTGTGGGTATACATTTACTTTGTGCAATCTAGTGCCCTCATATCTTGTTGCAACTAGCTAGTGTCTTTCTCATACTTGTTGCAACACATGCTAGTTCAATTTTTAGATTGTTCTCAACTAGCTTATTCCTTTGATTGCATCAAGTTTCATCTATCTTTGCGTGTGAGTTGCTATACACTTCGCTTATATCTTGTGGTCAGCAACCAGGCAATTGAATTCTAGTTTGGATTATTAGTTAACTTGACAAAAGTCTAGAATTCAGATTGTTTCCTTTGATTAGCCTACCAAGCTCCACATATTTCTTGCGTTAGTACTTGATTTCAGCATTGGTAATCAACCATATATCTCTCATTACCAATACCGCACACGAATCGTCGTGGCTTGTACGTGCAACTTGTGAGGATAAGTAAGAACATTGGAATGTAAGGGTGAGTTGTGAGTGAGCACCATATTTATTCATTGATTTATTGTTGTTTTCTTGTTTCCAGTAACAATGTCAGGAGCTTCACACCAAGGAGAACACCATGTAGTTGAGGAAGTGGAGGACTTACACCATGGTGCTGATCTTTCTCCAAACATACGTTCTTAGTTCCATACGACAAATCAGCACTTCACTAGAAGGTGTGACACATTGGAACAAGGTCTCCACAACCTAAGGATTGACCTAGGTAATCGTATTACCGAGGTGGAAAGTAATCTAAACACTCGCTTCACAAGGCATGAACAAGCATTCCAAAGACATGAACGAATGGTGAACATTCGTTTTTATGCTATCATGAATTCCCTACGACAACTGGAGGGGAATCAAGGAGTGCAAGCCGAAACTAGAGTTGCTACCCCTGATCTTCCACCACTAGAATGTCCACAGGTACAAAATAATTTTGTTGATGATTTTCAGGACTATCACTTTGACGTCGTGCCCGATGGAACTTTTGATGGGAACTACCACTATAATGGTCAACGACGTGGTTTTAATCATCACAGCCGTGATGCTAGTCATATGAGAGGTGGTATTTTGGGGCATGACAATGGAGGTGGACAAGGTCGTGAGGATGATGGCTTAAGAAAGCTCAAAATCTCAATTCAATCATTCACAGGGAGAATTGATTCGGAGAAGTATATGGATTAATACATGTTGGTTAAATCTATGATGGCCAAAACTTCTCCAAAGACAAGAAGGTACGTGTCGCTTCAATTGAATTCACTGAATATGTTTTGGTTTGATGCGATCAATTGAACAGGGAAGGGCGACGACCTAGGACTTGGAATGACATGAAGAACATAATGAGAGATTGATTTGTACCACCATACTATGCATGAGCTATTCATAACATGCTACAACGTCTTAGACAAGGTAATATCTCTATTGATGAATATTGGAAAGAGATGAAAATGCTATTGATTCGTGTAGACATGCATGAACTAGAGGAGGCTACTATGGCATGCTTTTTGGAGGGTCTTAATGAGGATGTCCAAGACCATGTTGAGATACACCCATATGTCAATCTTCAAGAGTTGGTGCATCAAGCACTGCAGCCTGAACAACAACTATTGAGGAAGGTGAAAGACGACCGCTCATATTCTTCTCCATCCACTTGGAAGCGTTCAAATCCACAAGAGGGAGGTGCTGGATTTACACCTAAACTAAATGCGTCATCAAAATTAGTACCACTTGTCCAAAGAGATGCTTCTATAATGGTAAGCTCGGTAAGTGATACAATGAGTAAAGCTACTGGTAGTGTTGTTTCTAATGCTAGGACCAGCAATATTACATGCTTTAAATGTCATGGTAAAGGTCATAAGATGAGTGAATGTCCTAACAAACGCACCATGATTATTGATGATACCGGTGAGCTTCATCCTAAAAGTGAAAAACAAGAAGATGAACAATCTTATCGTAATGATGAACCTTGTGATGCTACATATTGTGATTTCAAACAAGGTGATTCACTTTCGGTTAGAAAAATCCACAAGGAAGGTGATTAGTGGATATGCACAAATCAGCGAAACAACATCCTCCACATTCAAGGTATAGTCAAGAGCAAGGTATGCACTTTTATTATTGATGGTGGTAGTAGCCAAAATCTTGCTAGTCTTGACATGCTTAAGAGCTTAGGATTGAAGGGCTACGGGTAGGCTACACTAGCGCAAAATAATAAAAATTTTACCCGTAAACCAAGATCACTGCAGTTATAGATCACGGTCTTACCACTAGACGCGCAGGTGCGGAAATTGATGCAGCACGTCGGGGCAGAGTAGTCGTACTAAGTTGATGCAGCACGTCGGGGCAGAGTAGTCGTATTACTTCCTCGTCCTCGTCGCGGCGTCCCACGTACAGCTCCTCTCTTGTGGTTCGTCCAAATGCTACAGATGCAGCGCCTCCAAAGGTATCCACACGTACGGGAGGAAGCGACGCACGCCGGACTACTAGATCCGCGCGAGCGACTAGGGCGTGGGAGGGGTGGCGGCCAGGGTTTGAGGATGTCACGAAAAACTCATCACCAATCACAGGCGCCCTTGCCCTCCTTTTATAGGCGTCCTTACAATGGGCTTCTACTAATAGAGGCCCATTAGGACCCAATGCTTGATCTAATTCGGATCCAATCCGAATTAGGCTTCACTTATAAGTGTGTGACCCTATAGGTTCACGTATGTTTAGACATGACGCGAGTATACATACTTGGTCAATAGTTGGTAGCGGCCTCTAGCAAGACGTGCCAACTCCTAAACGTACACAAAGATCATATCGGACGAACCATCACAACGTTATGTACATGCCAATCCCTTTGCCTCACGATATTGGTCGAGCTCCAAGTCGACCACTCTATCTCGATCCCGTGATCCGGAATCCCTTACTAGGTTAACTCTTAACCTTAAGTAGCATGGCCATGCATTTCGGATCCGATCACTCGAGGGCCCGAGATATCTCTCGGGTAGAGAGGGCAAATCCCATCTCGTGACCATGCCTCGCAAACATGCTTCATGACAAACCCAAAGCTACCTTTATAACTACCCGATTCATGAGTAGCGTTTGATAGCCCCTAAGTAGGTCGATTCACATCTCAAGTACATGCGACAATCTCGGGTCTAAGGACAAGGCGTACACATTGTGTAGAGAGAACCATAAGTATAATTGTTATGTCTCATGTTGGGTCGGTCCAACCCCATGTTCTAAACATGTGTCCACATTATTGGTTTGACATCTCCATGTCTATGACACGTGAAACATGGTCATCAACCGATACATGTGCTAATCCATCATTCACGTGTGTCCTCACATGAACTCTGACTAGGGACAACTTTAGAATAACCATATAAGTAAAGAGTTTCACAAACAAGTCACATACTTGTTAATCAACACAAAGGTAATATTCAAGGAACATTTATTAAATCATGGATACAACGAAATATCATCATCTCTATGATTGCCTCTAGGGCATATCTCCAACAAGGATTACCTACATTCAAGAGATCTAAAGCTTATCAAATTGAATAGTTGAATGAATGTGATATTCTTAATGTGACACATGATGTTAAGGTGTTATTTGCTATTGGTAAATGCAAGGATGTGATTATTTGTGATGTGGTAGCTATGAAAGCTTGTCATATGCTGTTAGGTAAACCATGGCAATATGATTGTGGTTCTATGCATAATGGTACAACTAATCAATATACATGCTCACTTAGGGGAAATAATTACACTTTGATTCCTATGTCTCCTAAAGATGTTTCTGATGCTAGTAGTAAGACAAAGAACCATCAAGTGAAAAGAGAACATCCCATGGTCCGATTTGATTTATTTGATAACCTGCATGACTTAAGAGAGGTAGATACTAGGTGTAAGGAAACTAACACTTCACCATCTATTTCTAGTATTCTTTGTGATAATGTGCATGTTATATTAAAAGAGGAGACACAACAACTTTCTCTATCAAAGTTGTGTATGCTACAAGTTCAAGAGAAGACTAAGGTTAAGGTTTGCAATGGACCAAAGTCGATGACAGCTTTTCTTGAAGAGAGAGGAGATGATGAGGATATCACATTGATTTACACTCACATAAGGTAATTCATTTACTTGAGAGTTCTTTATTGCATGAAAGAACAATGATGCTGCCTAATTGCTTAATTGATGATTGTAAGAATGCTAGAAGTATCCATGGTGTCCAGCGGGAGGTGAGGGAGAAAGGCACCACAAGGAAATGCATGCTTGCAAGAAGCTTTGTCCAAAGGAGAATGAAAGAAGATTTAAACCTTTTCGACCAAAGGAGAAGGAAATAAATTATTGGGCCAAAGGAAGAAGAAGGGAAAGCCAAAGGGGGCACATTGGCCCAAGGAGGGAGGCACACGGACCAAGGTGGGCTTTGGCCATGCCTAGGCATGGAGGAGGGCTATTGGGCTCTAATACAAACTCAAAATCCAAATTGGAGACCTATCCCAATTTCAGCCTAATGTCAATTCCGAATTTGAAGCGGATTTCAATCCGAATTGGGCATAATGAGTTAGGGAATTGTGTGGGTTTGTATGTCACATATTTAGGCCTAATTATACTCATAATTTCATCCATGTATCATTTGTTTTCATTCATAACACTAGAGTTCGAACCGTTCGCGTTTAAGAGTTAAATTCGGCCTCTAGAGCCCGAATTGGTGTTTTGGACGTGTTGGTCCATGTGTGGCCGAACCAAGGGGGTTGGAACACCATATTTAATGTTGGTGGCTGACCCTAGGAACCCCAACAATGAATTTTGATGATTTTGTTTAGATTGAACTAGTAGATTGATATCGTTCTTGAGAAGAACTGTGTGTTCTTACTTCCTTTGTTCTTGCAAGTTCTCAGAGTTTTCTTGGGCTCATCTGTCGTGGTCAACCTCTCCATGCATTAACCTATGTGGTGGTTGTGTGGATTGGATCATCGTGAGATTTGTGGTGTAATTACCATTGAGGAGGTTTTGTGCTTGATGCAAGGTTGCTCTAATTTCAGATTACATTGCTGTTCTTGAGTTACCATCGTGCTTTGTGTATACAAGATTCTAAGTCATGAAGATCGGGTCCCCCGTATCATCATATACCACACCTTTTGTTGCGTCCTTTGTTTTTTTTTTGTTGCTATTTTCGGTTTATTAAATCGATTTCCTTTTTTTGTAGCCATAACCCACACATGAAATGGCATTCTTGCCCTTCTTCTTCCTCCTTTTCTTCTTTTGCTCCGGCCATGGCCGCCGCCCTTCCAACCATTACCCGCTTCTCCAGCACGATCGCCTCCCACACCCTCTCTGTCTCCTCTGACTCCACCTGCTCCGCCGGAATCCCCGCGGACGTCATCTCCTCGTCCCCGTCGACCTCACGCATAGGCCCGAGGGACCACCCGAGCCAGCTGTGGCCACCCCAGGTCGCCTAAGCCTCTCCTTCGACAGGCTCCCGCGGCCTCGCACGGCTCCACCACCACCACGCGCCCGACGTCGCTGCTACTTCGGAGGTCGCCAGGTTAGCCATGGCCATGGCTGGAGCAAGGTAGAAAGGAAGAAAAGAGTAGGAGGGGCAAATATGCCATTTCGCTTGCATAGAAAAGACAAGAAAAGAGAATTGATTTAATAACCCATAAATGACAAAAAAAAAAAGGACGCAACGAAAGGTGTGGTATATGATTATTACCTCGAATTTTCTGGTATTTTACTAAATGTCAACCAAAGTTACGGTAAATAGTCAATTTTTCCTTTTAGCTACGCCTAGCCTTCCAGTTTTCCTTTCGTTTTCTTACAGAGAAACGTACTACATTTTGGCCCGTCTACTTCCTATGTTTCTTTCTTAGAACCAAAGATGCACTGTATTCTTTGTGTTCTTCGTAGCTTTCACCTTAATTTGCACTAAGGTTAAGTGTCACTAGCCGAAAAACCTAAGGTTTTCTGCAAATATGGCAATAAAATAAATCTGAGATTTCCTAAAAATAAGGTTTTCTGCAAATATGACAATAAAATAAATCTGAGATTTCCTAAAATCTCTATCTTTTTTAGAGAGAGAAATAATCTGATGTTATATATGCATGGTTTGTCTTGTTGGGCCTAGCAAGTATCGTTGAGATGGGCTGGACCGAGGTATTCTTGCTGCCCTGGGTTGGTTTCAGATATGTATCCATTAGGCGTTAGCAATCCATCCTTCTCTTTTTTTACGTACTTTTTTCATCCCACTGATCATCCTAAGAGTGAGAGTGATGGTCAGTGGATAAAAATCTAGAGGGGGCGAAAGATAAAAAAAAATGTAACTAAAAATTATATGTATCATAGGCAGCCATCCCCTAACAATGATTAGCCTTTTCTTACATATTTGCAGCACATAGTAATAACAAAAGAGGAAACAATTTATTAGCAAAACTAAGTTAGATTCTTTCGAGGCCGCACACCTCTTTTGAAAGAGCTTAAACTTGACAGTTCAAAATAATGGTCTTAGAAGTTAGAACAAAGTTTAATCGTCCTAGAGAGAGTCGCAGGAAGTGAAAGGTCCTCAATCTTTTTTAAGAGGAAAAAAAGTCCTTAATCAATCTCGATCAACATGTGAGGGTAATTTTTTTTTTTGGCCGAGGAGGGCTAAATCATTTTTTTATGACTCAACCCCCCCCCCTCCCCTACACACACCACACACTCGCACGTACACGTCTACTTACGCACGCTAGTTATCTCGCAGAGGCTCCAGAGCCTTACGGAGCATGAACACGTTGTCAAGCATGGAGTGGTAATGTCCTAACATTTTTCTCGGCCTATTCTTAATGTTCAAAACTGATCTAGGCAAATCTCAAAGAAAAAAACCGGTGTAGCACCAAGTTGGGTTTCTCATTTGGTGTAGGGACAAATATGTGCTATAGCTCGTAGGGAACAAGCTATTCCCTACGAGCTATAGCATATATTTGTCTCTTTGATCGAATCTAGACTTACTCAACTCTCGGGTTAGGCCAGGCAAGAAAAAGTTTGGTCTTGACAGACATGTCTGAGCTTAGCTTGGCCCGACATAGGCCAAGTCTGAAGCCGGAAAGACTCAAAATTCAATTTTTACAACAAAATTTATTTAATACTTTTTGGAATAAAAACTATTATTTTATTATTACTTTTAGCATTGGGCTGGGCCTACCGCCGAAAAATCAGGACCCAAAGTTGTCCTGACTTCAGGCCTGCCTAGCACGAGCCTGGAAAAATCGAGTCAGGCTCGGGGCCAGACCACCAGGCCATGCTGGCATGAACATGTCTAATCGAATCCGAGGCTGGACTAAGGAACATGGATGCACGCATGCGCCATGATAATTAGAGAAGCAATGGATTGATATGGGAAGAAAAATCAAAAGCACACGAGTGTGAGGGGGAGCATTACCTAACACACAATCAAAGGATGGGGATGGACATGCAAGCAAGACATAATCGATCTAAGTCAATAATTGCATTATGTTGCCCAGATGTAATAGGGAAAGGCTAAGTCGAGGTTTATTGTGATTACGGTTACTTTTCAGCTATTCATCTACTAATTGTAATACGGACGGAAGACTTTCTAAAAAAACAAGGTACTAATCGAAGACAGAAGTTTATTTGGGAAATCTTTAGGCTGCGTTTGGTTTGAGGTTAAAATAACTATGTTAGCTAACCTTAACCTTGGTAGGTTATCTTAATCTAAGTTTTGTGCTTGGCAAAAACCTAGTTAGTCTAAAATATCGTATTGCTATATTAGGTAGGTTAGCTGGGTTAGTGATAGAAGGCAAAACTCAGGAGGGTTAGTTTGTTGGGTTTACTTATTCCACCTTTTTGGTGAGTTAACTTTAGAGGTTTAAAAGGCTTTGACCGGATTAAGTTAACCATCACCAACTCGCAGGTGTTTGGCGGGTTATACCCCTAACCAAACACATCCTTAACTAGTTTACTATACCTGAGCAAATTCAGGTCCTGTTTGGGACGGCTTCGGCTTTTCGCCCGAAAAAAGCCGAAAGCCGTCCCAAACGTGAGGCTCTTCACAGCCATTTTTCTTCGAAGTGGTTTCGTGTTACCACACGCAGAAGCCGGAAGCCACCCGCGGGGAGCTTCCGTGGCTTCCACCGCCTTCATTCCGAAATTACCCCCGAAATTCAAGGGTAATTACCCCTCGACCCCCCCTCCTCCCGTCCGCCCGCCCGCTCAGCTCCCTCCTCCCACGCTCGATTGAACGCCTCTCCCGTTCCCCACACCGACCCTACTGCCGCTTGGCCGCCCACCTCCTCCCCTTCCAGCGGCGGCGGCGCCGCCGTCCACCCGCTCCTCCTCCTCCCTCCTCCCTGGCTCCCTCCTCCTCCCTCGGCCCAGGCTAGATCCGGATAAGTTCATACTCCAGTGAAATGTACTTTTTGCACAAATCTTATGATGCTAAGAGCATAAAGGACTCCATTCAAGATTAGAGAATGCACTGAAATGAATCAATACCTGGAATTGGAGGACTGTGAAAACAAGAGCTTATTGATGGAAGCAAGTTCGGCAACCCAGAAAGATCACATACTAGGTAATTATATTTGCTATCAAGCAGCATGCATATCCAAGAATTAGCATGCTAAGATGCTCCACTTTAACAAATTTGTTTGGTTCCTGTCTATATATTCATTCACTGTGAATTATGAAATTGTCTTTCTGGGCTACCTTCAGCTAAAAACTTATATCAGTAACAAAAATTGAGTCTCCACGACCAAGTAGTATAAAGATAATGCACTATTTGGAATTATTGATTGTAGGCAGTTCATACATCTATTTTAGCTGAATATGTTACAATCGAAAATCAAGATCCCATTTGGTTGGGATCTCTCAACAGCTGCAATAACTAAATAAGGTAGGGGCAGCTAACAGCGGTAGATCAGAAAATGTTGGCACCAGACCTTTGAATTACTTTTTTTTTCTTCTGAATTCTCTGGCAGATCTTCTAGAGATCAGATTTTTATGGAAGGTTCAACATAGAAAATATGCCTTGGATGCTAAACAGGTGTATTTGAAGAGGTACTCAAATTTCTCCTATGTGCTTTGATATGGACTTATGATCTGGAATCTATTGCCTCAGAAGCATGAAAAATGCATCCTCTCCTGGCTAAATTAAGGACAGATGCTTCCCTCACAAGTAGCAAAATGTGCATGGAGGTCAACACTATTTACCTATATTTGATACCGAAGCCTAACAAAATCCTAATGAACAAGCAGTTCCTCTCAGATGCATTGTTTGGGAGTCATCCACATATGGACATCCCGAATGACCGTAGTTGGGAATTCTACCGTACTGCGTTCAGCTATGGTTGACTGGTTGTAATCTAACAGAGCCTACCCATTTTTAACCACACCTATTTTTCCAAACTTTCATTATGTAATAATTGTAGCCGGCTCTTTTTTTTTTCTTTTTTCGGTTATAAAATTAATGGTTTGTAATATTTATTTATTTATTTGGTGTATTAATTATTCACTGTAATAAATTATTTTTAATAATTAATTATTGTAATAATTTTTATTTTAATAGTTATTTATTGTAATATTTATTCATTGTAATAATTGTTTTTAATAATTATTGGTTGTAATAAATGTTTAATTTAATAATTGTCGTTAAATCGCTAATTACGGTATATTGCGTGGTTTGCGGTATATTGTTGTTAATCGTGGTATATTGTGTTGTTTGCGGTATATTATCGTTAATCTTCGTCAATTGCGGTCAGTTACTGTACATTGCGATCAATTATGTTAGTCGTCATTAATTGCAGTTAATTATCGTCAATTGCGGTAGTTGTTGTTTATTGCGGTAATTTTTGTCAATTGCGGTAGTTGTCGTCAATTGCATTAGTCATTGTTAATAATCATCAATTGTCGTTAGTTGTCGTTAAATGTTGTTAATTGCGTTAAACGATATCAAATAAGCCATTACTATCATCGGAGGCATTTCAGACATTTTTCATCTCGGAAGCTGCAGTCAGCCTACCTAAAAGCCAAATAGCCAAATAGCCAAATATCTTCAGCCCTGCAACACAGCCGGAAACTGCTTTTTAGGAAAGCCACAACTGTTCCAAACATGCCCTCAGCTTGGCCCGTCCTAGCCTAACAAGATAGAAGCCATATTTAGATGGGATTGAGCTTAGAAATCAAGGCCCATGCCGTTGCTAAGCCCAACCTAGCCTGGTAAAATGACTAAGGCATGGTTTGTTTAGGCTTAATTTTTTTGGCTTATAGCTTAAAGCTAGCCTTTTGGCTTAATCAGCTTATAAGAGCATCTACAATAGTTTGTTTCTTAGCTTGTTACTAGGAGAGAGAGAGTACTCAATCTAATAAAAAGAAACAAGCATTCCAATGGATTATTTCTTAAGCTTGTATCTAAGACTTTAATTGCTACAAGTGTGCATGATTCTTGATGATCAACAATGGGGTACAACTTTATGGCCTATATGTTTTGGCTCATTTATCATATCATCTGCAGAGGAAGCCAAGAAGACGGGCTGCACAAGATCCAGTAGATTTTTGTTGGTAGGCAGTGGGACCCACAAAATGAGTGTTTATGTAACAACTAAGTCTCCAATAGAGTTTTTTGTTGTTTCTTATGTCTTGGTATTAGCAATCTGATAGTTTCTTCATATAGAAATAGCTTCACCTTCTCTCCTCATCTTCTCTCCTCCACATCATCTAAAAGCTGATGTGGCAACCTCTTAGTAATGGTGAGGTGGATTGTTGTAGATGCTCTAAGCGCCTTAGCTTAAGCTAAGGTGTTTGGTAACCTACCTTTTTTATGGGTTGTCGGCTTAGTGAGTTGTATGTGGAGGATAAAAAGTATGAATTTCCCTTGATGGTTATGCATGTATTTAAACATATTTTTGCATAAGAATGGAAAAAACATGACGATATATGCAAGTGTACATATGAAACAAAATAGATATCATTTGTACGTGCATACGTGTGTATCAAGGCCTAACCAAATAAATTGCAAATTTGAACGTGCATGCATGTATAAATTTTGGGCATTACGCAATGATAGAAATTAATATAAAAAGGCAAATATTAGCTGACCAAACAAAATACCACATAAACAAAATATTATTCGATCATATATGATGCAATGATCTTAGTGGACATCTAACAAAAAGGTTGATATGAAATCCTAACAAAAAGGTCAAAGTAACATCGACAACTTACAGCTTAAAAAAAACGCTAGAAACTGGCTAGTTTCCAGCTGAGTTGAATGTGACTTTCGTTTGATTATCCTAGTTGGCAAGGAACAAAAAGATAAAGCTATATTAGAAGTCCTCCAAGAAGCAAGATCAGACCAGGTTTCCAAACCAGAATCAGAATGATACAAACACGGCAGGATTCTAAAGCAACATTATTATGCTGAAATCAAAATAAACTTCTCCAAGTTGTAGGCAGTTACATACTCAAATTAGCGCAGGTTTGCCAGGTACATAAGATGAGATGGATAGTTCATAGGACCAAATTGAAGTGTTCCAAGTTCAACAATTAGGGTTTCGCTTGCCCATGCTGATGAACATATATACAGGTGCTCTACTATTTACGGCTTGCAGGCACATTAGCATTCTACCAAATCAGGTAGGACCGTAGGAGTAGTGGTGCCAGTGCCAACACGCCTCCTCAGCCTGGCACAGGTCATTCGGATCGCCTCCTCCGTTGGTGTCTCCTCCGAGGTTGCATCAAGCTCGTCCATGTTGGGGGGGAGGAGGCGGGCATCAGGGGCGTCGGGAGCCTGCTCAGGGTCGAGGGAGGAGGCTGGTGTCGGGGCCAGCGGCGGTGGCTTGGGGTTGGTGGAGGAGCGCAGATCCGATCGGTCAGAGGCGGCCGGATGCGTGGGCGGATGACTGCGGCTCATGGGAGGGGGAGGAGCAGTAGCGGCAGGGGCAGGCGCTTGGGGCCGCGCAGATCCAGTAGGGACAACCGCGTCGTGGTCGGCGGTGGCGGCTCGAAGGAGGAGGAGTAGGGGAGGGTGGCGGCTCAGGGGAGGAGAAGAGGAGGGCTGCATTGGTGGAGGACGACGGCAGCCCGTGGGGAGGAGGAGGAGAGGCGGCAGCGCTAGTGCGGGAGGAGGAGAAGGGGCACCGACATCGCACAGGAGGGAGAGGGAGAGGCAACTGCGTGGGAGAGAGAAGAGGGAGGGGCGCGGGGACCGGGGTGCGGGATTAGGGTTAGGAGTTGGGATGGGATGGGCTTTTATACGATGGCAAAAGCGGGTAAATACATGTGAAGTTGAGGGATAAATCCGAAACGAGGGCCGCAGGAAGCTGGCCTGCGGTGGCTTCCGGTTCTCGGCTTTCTCACGTTAAACGTGGTTTCCAGCTTCGGAAAAAGCCGATGGGAAAAGTCCCGTTTGGAACGGCTTTCAGCTTTTTCGAGCAAAAAGCCGATGCCATTTCAAACAGACCCTAAATCATCTGAACCAATCTATACACTAGAAGTATCGAATGATCGATCTCTATACACAACTTACTGATTTGTTGGTGTGTGCGGGCTGTTCGTGGTCTCCATGAACACAAGGCCAATCGTTGCATGTAGAAGATGGTGAGGATGCCGAGCGATTGCTACCGGTGATGGGCTCCTCATGAATGGTGACGACAAATTGGAGTAGATGCCGTCAGTATCGATGTATTCATCGATCATGTGTGTACATGCAATGTATATAGATCAGATCTACTATCAGAATCAGGAAAAAAAATGAAATGATCTATTTGGCAACATATAGAACAACATACCCGATGTTGAGAGGCATCGTGCTGATAACGTATTAGATAATCGATGCCGTTGTCGAGAGACAATCAATCCAATCACACAATGAACACCAAAGAGAGACAATGTATAGAGGAGATCCAATATCTTTGTTCATCTGTTACCTCTTGTACATAGGGGTCCTTATATTTATAGCCCAAAGAGGTAAAAACCCTTTATAGACGGTTTATTCTTTTACCCATAATTAGGTTTCGTAACTAGGGATGGGAAATGGTAAAGGATAATCTGTTTTATCTGATATTCGTATCCGAGAAAATGCAAATGTGGTAAGTAAAACCCGCATTCGAATGAAAAACGAATACAAATACGAATACTATCCATTTTTTTCCGGATACAAATACGGATGTGATATGTGAAATGATACCGAATACGAATACTATCCGGTTTTTTTTTATGGTAGTATGGAATGGTGTTGAAACTTGGAACAAAGTAGGGTTGCAACTGATGGAGCTTGTAACTTGGCCCTGAGATTGTGCAGTGTTGATTTATTTTGCTTTGTAATGCTTCAGCCGATACTGAAATGAAATAACATAGATCAGCATGTATATTGCATGGAAGGAAGCAATCAGGAACCGTTGTTAGTGAGCTTCATCACTACAGCATAATGTCCATCATTGGTCCTGCGGATTTATGGGCTGCAGAAAGTAGGGAGTGTTATGTTTCCATGATACTACAGCCAAAAGAGTACCCAGTTAGCCTTCATGGTTGGTATCATTATACAAGAAAAAGAAAAACTCAATCGATCACATGTAGGGCAAGAAAGACAGGTAAGAAAGATAGCTAACAGGATTAGAGAGAGTTGCAGGGCTTATCACCTTCGCAGGCACGCGCCTCGGTGGTGTTAATGACCCACTCGGTGTCCTCGTGGAGCCGGCGCTCCACGCCGCCCTCCGGTTGTCCGATCGGCGTGGATTCCAGGAGCGAGGGGAGGCGGCGGCGTCGGGGGAGGGAAGACGACGGCGTTGGAGGAGAGGAGCGGCAACAGCGTTGGGGGAGGGGAGGGGAGTGGCGGCAGTGGCGTCGGGGGAGAGGAGGGGAGGCGGTGTCTACGGGAAGGAAAGGGGGTGGAGAGGATGAAGGAAATGAGAAAAAACGAAACAATTTCCGCTTATATACAATGGCATTTCGTGGGTAATTTCAGTGAACTTTAGTAGCAAATGGATATTCTATTCCGCAAAAGCCAAAAAAAACATCTCTCCCTTGGCTTATGGCTTTTAAGCTTAAAATGGTTTAACCTTTTTATAAGCTGGATAAAAAAAAAAGCCACCCCTTTGTTTAAGCTTAGTCTTTTTTGCTTATAAACCAAAGAAAAAATCTAAACAAACAGGGCCATAATGATATATGATGCCTGTGTCTGGCGTCTGCACTACCTTCCCCACTTCAGAAGTTTAGATGTTGCTGTCGTGCTGTGTGCCTGCTTCGGGATTCTTTGCGGAGCGTTTCGACGGGGTCTTGATTCGGTGCTGAATCTGTGACTGTTGGTTGTTGCTACGACTAGTGTAGACAGTAGACTGTAGACGTGTACTCATGTTACATAAATTTGTTCTATCGAGATTTGTCGCAAAATTTGTAGGATATTCGCATTCGACCGAATTAAGTATATATTCGATTCAAATTCGTATTCGTTACGATATTCGATTTGTATTCATATTCGAGAATGTTCGAATTCGTATTCGTATTCATTTAAAAAATATGGATTTATATTCGAGACTATTTAATTCGTATTCCATCCGTTTCTGCCCCTATCCGTAACGCAAACAGGCAAATTTGGATCAAAATTTTGGCTGAAAACCACCCACGTTCCAAAAAGGACCCGAGCAGTCGGGGATGCCTGTCCTACCCTTGACCAGTTGACCTCCGTGGGACCCACGCCCCTCTCCCGGGCCATCGGGCGAGACACGGCGTCATGCTCGCGCTTCTACTTCCTCGGCTTCGCACAATCGCACGCACGCGGCCAACAACGCGTCCCAGCAATCTCACACGATTGAAGCCCCCTCCCTCTCCCTCTCCCTCTCCCTCTCCCTCTCCTCTCCTCTCCTCTCCTCTCCTCTCCTCTCCACTTCTTCTTCTTCCCCATCTCTCTCTCTCTCTCTCTCTCTCTCTCTCTCGCGTCTGCCAATTCCCTCTTTGGAAGAATATTCTTGCTTCAGTCTGGCTTGTCCTAAAGCTGTCGCCCTGTCTTGCGTGTGTGCGTGCTAAAAGCGCACGCCATTAGGCCTAGCCAAAAGGAGAGGAGAGGAGAGCCAAGAGGAGGCTCTCTGAAGATTGATTCCAATTTTCGGGCGGGCTGCAGCGACATGAGGTTCAGGGTCGGGAGGAAAGCCTCCTCCTCCAACAAGAAGGCGGCGGCGGCCGACGGCAACCGGCCCGCCTCTTCGGTCGCCGCCGTGGCCGCGGCGGCGGATGCCAAGGACGCGGATGGTGGCGGGGCGCTGATCGTCGCGAGCCCAGATCACAACGGCACCGAGGATGGTGCGTATCTGCTGTAAAATCCTTGTTTAACTTGTTATGCTTTGATATGAACCTTCTTGTTGTGAGATTAATGGATTATGCGTCACAATATATATGTTAGCTTTGCTTGTTCTTGCCTTGGGGTTTAACCTGGATTGATAAAGATTGTAGTAGTGGGGTGATTGATTGATGCCGAGAAATTAACTATGTTATCTTGGCACTCGGACATGGGCAAGTCCACTGGATTAGTTGGGTTTGCGGAATAATTTACAACTGCCATTGATTTCGTTTGGTACTATTAGCTTGGAACAACGCAACCTGCGTGGCTCTGTTCGTATGGCCATTGGATTAGTTGGGTTTGCGGAAGAATTTACACCCGTCGTAGATTAGTTTGATTTGGAACTCGCAACCACCATGTGGTAGGCAGCCTACCTCTGATATCATGAGTCAGGACTGAAAGAATCAGAACTAATTGCACTGTACGATTTTGCGCCCTTCTGTGGTTTCAAAGAATCAGAACTAATTGCACTGAGATTTCTTGTTTTTAGATCTTTTTAGAATTAATGTGTCTTATAATGGAAGAGAGCTTGAAGCTGACGTCCTGAATTCAGTACATATTAACAACAGGCTAATATATAAACTCTCTACAGACATACGAAAGTCAGTGTTGGCTGACGTCCTGAATTCAGTACATATTAACAACAGGCTAATATATAAACTGTCTACAGACATACGAAAGTCAGTGTTGAAAGTAAGTTTGAACTGAATGTCAAATAACAGTTTCACAATCACATACTCCCTCTGTTCAAAAATGTACGGCATTTTAGAATTTGAGTGGTCAAACTTCCTTAAGTTGGAAATTTAGATTTATCATATGAAAATTGTACTATTAGATTTGTTATGAGAAATACTTTCGTAATATAATATTTTATAGTTTTAACTTAACATATTACTATGAAAATTGATGGTCAAAGTAACTTATTGGAGACTGTGTCTTGTCCAAAACGTCATATATTCTTGAACAGAGGGAGTAATTGTTTTCGATAGATACCGGAAAGTCGTTTATTTGTACATAAGTTTTTCAGATTAAAAGAACTCATGCCTTTCACTTTTCCTGACCAAACAGACGCATTACACAACATAGAAAACGACTAGGCCTGTCTCCTTAAATTTGATATGCCCTGTAGCTCAATGTTACTACCTACAGGCTATTGCAACAGTTTCTTGTACTTTTATTTTTGCGTTTCTTGTTCTTTCATGCTTCTCAATTAACTGAAGCTACAGTTGAAGGAATCTCTCGAGCAAACAAGACAATACTACGTGTCAGTTTCAATTGCAATGGTTTTTTGCTTTAATAAATGCATTCATGACTGAAAAGCATGTATCAAATAAATTCCAGAGGTAGTAGTTTTGTGACATCAAACATTGATTCACTGCTGATTGATTGTGCCAGGAAGCAAAGATGAGTCATTCTTCGAGGCAAGACCGTGGTTAGATTCCGATAGTGAAGATGATTTCCACAGCGTGAGGGGAGGTAAAAATTGAGAAAAATACATGCAACAGTATCATTGGAGTTAATTGTCACATTTTAACATCTTTGTTTATCTGAATTCTGAAGACTTCACTCCTTCAAGAGGTAGTACCCCAGATCATCAGAGACAAACATCGTTCACAGAGCGAATATCCGTGGACAGATTGAAGCCTTCTCTGATAGAAAAGAAGCAGAGGCTCCTTGAGCTTCTCCAGGAGAAGCAGCAGTATGATGACGAGCATGACAGCGCCACTGATGTTCATGCTGAAGAACATCTAAAGTCTTCCGGGAATGGCGAGAAAGCGAAGAAGTCATCCAGGGCTGGCTGCTTCCTAGCTCTGTTTGGAAGTTTAGCTTCAAGAGCTGCAGGAAGAAGAAAAAAGAACAGAAGGGCAAGTGAATTAGCTTTCTGATGTCGAGTTTTCGTTTCTTGCAAAATGTTATTGCAAGAGAGCAGGGTGTATATATATATATATATATATATATATATATATATATATATATATATATATATATATATATATATATATATATATATATATATATATATATATATATATATATACTTTTTCCTGTGAAATTCTGCTGCTGGAAACAAAAAGGGGTCAGAGTGGCCTCTTGTTGTGCTGTAAAAACAGGTAAAAGAAAATATAAGGATTAAGTATATGTTTGGTCCCTCAACTATACACGATGATTAATTTTCATCCCTCAACCGAAATCCCAGATATAACGACCCTCCAAGTATCAATACCGGACAAAAGAAGTCCCTCTGTGGTTGCAGAGCGGTTTTGACCGCTGTTTGACTCACGTGGATTTATTGGCACAAAAAAAAATCTATAGACCAGGAGCAAGGGGGAGAGAGCTCCAGCTGCTGTTGCTCCAGAAGAGGAACGGAAGAGGAACAGGAGCAGCTCGGTCCACGTGTTCTCCGGGAGGAGCAGCAGATGAGCTCGGATATGGCGTCGCAGACCTTCTTCGTGATGGGCTTGGGGATTGGTGGAGCGCGAGAGGAGGTGGGACGCGGCGGCAGCTAGAGGGGGAGAGGCGGCGGCAGAGCGGGGCGACGCGGACGAAGTCGGAAGATGGGGTCGAGGCGGGAGCTTGAGGAGGACAGCAGCCATAGGCGGAGGTCGGCGGGGTGGATGCGCGGAGAGCGGACGCGAGGCCTTGTGTGAGGCTCCGGGTGGGAGGCGGAGGCGGTGGAAGGCGGCCTCGGCGGCAGGCGGTCGGCGTTGGAGGGCGACATGGCGTGGAGAAGCGGCAGCGTCGAACGTTGCGAAGTCGCCGCCAGCAGCGTGGCGGCCGTGGCTGGTCATGACCCAAGGGAGAGGAGCTCAGTGCTGCCGCTCCCGGGAGCACAAGGAGGCGATGGTGCACGGGGCGCACCTCGCCGATGATGTGGAGGCGGTCTTGGGAAGCAGAGGTCGAAGTTGCAGTGGATCTGCCACCCAACGAAGTTCTCCATGGGGAGCACGGCGCGTCCGCGATCGAGCTCCACGGCCTAGAACGCCACCTCGGCGGTCGCAGGGATGGCGTCGCAACTCGCACGCCTTCCCGCCGCCTTCTCATTTGACGCCCGGCATGCCACAGTACTACTCACAAGGACCAAGTCAAGACCGCCCGTTCGTGGCGCGCCGCCGCCGACGACAGCCATCATTGGAGTGGAGTCGGCGTAGCCACCTTTTTGGGCGACAAAGCCTTGTTGCTCTGCCACTCCGTCGCGGCGCCGACCACCGCGCCCTCGGTGAGCACGACCACGACACCGCCCCCACAAGCGCCACTCCAAAGCACCTCCACGCCCACCCCCCGACCCCTTCCTCGCTCACCTCCTCTCTCCGCTCCCTCTCCCTCTTTTCCCCTCGCGGCGGCGGCCGCCACCACCACCCCCGCCAGTCGGTGCTCGCCACCAGTGATGGTGAAGTTGAAGGCCCTGCGCGTGTCGTCAAGGAGGTCGAGGCGCTCGGTGTTGGTGCTGGCGGGGAGGCCAGAGATGACGCCGACCTCGCGGAGGCACCCAGACGAAGGTCGTCGTCGGCTTCGGGGCCCGAGCGGAGGAGCAAGCTGTCGCGAGAGGGAGGAGCATTGGCCGACCCCACGGCGTAGCGGTGGCGCGCCTCACCGTGAAATTGCAATTGCGTGTACTCCGCCGCCGTGAGTCCCAGCCCCGCAGGCACCTCCGCCACCGCAGGCTGCTCCATCGCCGCTGCCGTCGTAGGCGTAGCAGGAGCTGAGGCTTGGGAGTGAGGTGAGACGTGGTGTGGTGGTGGGGCGATTTGGGAAGAGAGGGAGCTGGATGCCAGCGTGGATGTCACGTGTATTCAAAATGTCAGCGTGGATGCCACGTCGGACTAAACCGCTTTGCAACGCACGGAGGGACTTTTTTTGTCCGGTATTGATACTTAGAGGGTCGTTATATCCGGTATTTCGGTTTATAGACGAAAATTAATCATCGTGTATAGTTGAGGGACCAAACATGTAGGGTAAAATATACATGAATACTTTTTTTTGTTTTGTCATCAATGGTTTTGTCACTCTTATTGTGCTGTAAAAACAGGTAAAACAAAATATAATGCAGGGTAAAATATACGTGATTACGTTTTTTGTTTTGTCATCAATGATTTTGTCAAGTGTTGATCTGACTATATTTGCTGGACCATCGACATACAAATTGTTGCCATGTCCAATTGATTCTTTATGTTGAAGCAAGGAACCTTTTCCGGGTCCCACTTTCTCCCTGATATCTCAATCCTAGTCATCTGAGGTCCCTCTTTTTTTGACTTTTGAAAGAATTGCATTCAATGTCCTCAATTTACTTTAGTTGTTAATTAGGGTGGCACAATGTTAAAATAAACTGAAGACCGCAGTCAAGTCCCTTCTATGAGTTTGTGTGGCAGGTGATGTGTATTTTCTTACTTTTTGACAAAAGCATTTTGTTATTTTACATGGTCTTAACTCTTAACCCCTAAATATGGCACAACAACTAAGATAAGAAAAACTTGAAATACTGCCCAAAATGCAGCAGGATAGTCTCAAAATCATTGAGGTTCGGTGTATATTTGAGTATGAATATTCTCCACTTTGATCAAACTATATTTTTATAGAAATTTCACAGGAAACAGTTTAATTCATGCAGGGACCTGAAAAAATTATAGTATTACAAACGTTTCCTAAAGAGTTTATCTAAGCAGGTGTATAAACTTTTTTATGAGAAAGCAGAAGAGAAGGTCAACAATGAGAGTAGGACCACAGGGTTCAAACCATGTGTCTCTGGAACGTGCATTTGTTCGTTTCATCGTAACATTTCAGCAGAGATAACAGAATAGAACTCCAGTAAGGCAGTTGATTGGGCTCAGTTAATTAAATCATCCTCACAAGTCAGGCATCAGGATCGGGTGGAAATGGTATTTGTGGGGATCCACCAACTTGGCAATCTACTCAATATGCTACAAACAAATAATACTACTATCTCACAAGTCATGATAGCATTGAATAGTAATAATTGGGATCTTCCTGCTAATGGAAAGACTATGCTAAACAGAGGAATATATGCATTTAATTAATCTAGTGGCTACCTACTACTCCCACTAGTCACAAATAAATGATGTTTTGGGATGCATGTAGTCAAACCTTGTAAACTTTGACTATCGATATCTCTGTAAATAAAAATGATGTGTAGATTTGTCTCGAAAAGTACTTTCATAGTACTAAATTTTCATTAGGTTTTACAAATATATTACAATAGAAATTAGTGTTCAAAGTCATATTTTGGGATTGTATCAATGTTCAAAACGTCACTCTCTTGTGACTGGAGTAGCAGTACTTAAAATGAATAGTTCTGCTGTTTTTTTTTATGAAATAGTTTTACTGTTCTGACAGATTTAAATGGAGGAGTCAACTGCTTCACGCTAAAAGCTCTTGCACTTTCAGTCGATCTTACTGGTTCATTTGATCACTGGACATCGTCTCGGTTTGTTACTTTTTAGCTGCTGAGTCACCGCTACTGAACCCATTACCTGTCTGGTGGGAGTCGTGGGACAATCCACTCGTGACCCTTTACGGTTCCTTCTAGTTATATTCAACATAGGTCACTAGATCAGTTGCGGCGTGTTGTTGCCAACAAGACCCTCAATATTTTTTTCCCCACTTTTTTGAGAGCATAAATCCCGCACGCCATTGGTGTTCGTTAGTGCAGGCTAAATGGGCTGCCTGGCACGAGCACAACCGGACACAGTCCATTCCGGCATGGTCCAGCACGAGCACGGCCCATTCTGTCCGTAGAAGAATTGTGTCTTGTGGTATCGTGTCTTGTGGTATCGGGTCGGTCCACGTGTCTAGGTGGCAGCTCAAGCACAGCCCGAAAGACGGTCGTGTCGTGTACAGCCCACTTAGCCCGAAAAACTAAAAAAAATCATAAAAATTCTGAAAAAACTCATACGAAAGTTGTAAAAAATGAGACAAGCATATTAAATATGTAATAAAGAGCTTTATTAATATTGAAATGACTGCCTCGTCAAAATCTTTGCCAAGTAAAAAACTCAACATAAGAAAACCTTGGCAAAGGAAAAAGAGTACAACTTATAGCTCTACATACATCTTTGTTCTAAGTATCATTGTTGAGGTACATATTTTCGAACACGTCCGACAACTCTGTATTTTGCACAGAGTGTTGTGTTCGCGAATCAACTTGTTCCCAGTCCTTCACGGCTAGAAGTATCTCCACCATCTTACTCGTGAGACATATTCTCCTCTCCTCCAATATTCTTCCAGAAAGACTGAAAGCAGACTTGGAGGAAACCATCGATACATGAACAGTTAACACATCACGTGCAAGTATGGATATTTTCAAACACATTCGACAACTCTGTATTTTGCACAGTGTTGTGTTCGCGAATCAGCTTGTTTCCAGTCCTTCACGGCTAGAAGTATCTCCATCATCTCACTCGTGAGACATGTTCTTCTCTCCTCCAATATTCTTCCGGAAAGACTGAAAGTAGACTCGGAGGAAACTATCGAGACAGGAACAGTTAACACTTCACGCGCAAGTATGGATAGCACGTGATATGTAACTTATGGGCATGCTACCATTGCAAAATTTCGAAGCCTTCTGAGTTGAAATCCACCGTATCGTTGTCCAGATAGGTGGATAGTTCCTCACTCCTTGGGGTTGTTCTTGGTTGAGTAGGCAGTACTGTAGAAGAACATGACCTGGACCTAGAGGAAGAGCCACCGAAGATATTGCCTCACATATTTGTCTTGCTACTTGAGACGGGGGCTACTAGATGTCGTTTCAATCGGACTCCTGGGAACTTATTTTCATACCTTTGGTAATCCTCGTGTAATCGAGAACGAACTTCTGTAAAATAGTTAGTATAGTTTTGTTTTGTAGCATCACTAAGAAGATCAAAAACATTAGTAAATGCTTTAATTTTACCTCTAGGATCTAAAATAAATGCAAATGCATTTAGGAAATAGATTTCTCTCCAATATTTAAGGTATTTAGTTTTTATAGCAACAATTTCAATTGAGTAGCAATCTGTAAAATACTATACACAATAATAGGAGATGTTGGATAGTAGACAACTGACAAAGTAACAGTAGCCTCATAAAAAATTTCTTAAAACTGTAGTATCCTCTCAGCAACAAACCAACATTGCTAAGTCAATAGTATACTACCGTCAGTTCTCTGATAGTGAATTTGAATAAAAACAAAAAAAATGCTCTTATATGGTAAAAGACTCTTAAGCATCAGGTAAGTAGAGTTTCATCTTATCGGTATGTCCAAACCGAACTTTCTTGGACGTCCACCCATTGTCCTGCAGAAGTTCTTATATGTTGCTATTTTTACGTTAGAATTATTCAAGAAAGATATCGCATCGCGAAAAGATTTAAGATACACATCCAACCTCTTCAAACCGGATTTGACTATAAGGTTAATAATATGAGAAGCACATTGCTGATGTAGCAAGAAGGAATCGGCGTATGTACTAAAGACTGGAGTAAGAATATCCATAGCCTTAGAGTTCACAACGGTATTGTCTAGAGTAATTGAGAATATTTTATTTGTAAGACCAAATTCTTCCACGACTTTAATAATATAGTCTGCAATATTCTCAGTCGTGTGTGCTACATCAATTAATTTGAAACCTATAATTCTTTTCTCCATTATCTAGTCATCATTAACATAATAAGCAACTACACTAAGATAATCCTTCCTAGCGCGGCCACTCCATATGTATGAGGTCAGGGCTACCGAAAATGTGCACGTAGCAAATTTATCCTTTAATTTATCATGGTGTTCATTATAGTATTTTATTAGATCACTAGTTGTTGTCTGTCTAGAAACGGAAGAGAATATAGGATTATGCACAGTTCTAATGTAAGTTTGGAAAGCATTAAACTCCCCAAAACCCAACGGTAAATCCTCGGAAGCAATTAAACGACAAAGAGATTGACGGGCTACCTTAGGATCGTAGTCCCAGCTACGTACTGTACCGTCGTATACTGTACCTGCGTCTACCTCATCACCAATCCTTGATTGGCTTTACATCTTGTAGCATGTCTTTGCAAGTGCCCCGTCCCTTCTGTAGACTTTGCAGACAATTATTGATGACAAATTTTGCAAATACCATATGGTACCTCATTTCCCTTTACGTTTGGCTTTGTTATCTTGTTGAAATTCTCCCATATTGCCGATGTAGACGGCGTCGACCTCTTTGCTCCGGTGATCACCGATGAAGATGCTGCCATGGAGCTTGATGACGGAACTCCGCCTTGCCCTTCCGCTAACAACTACGGTTGGTTTGAGGCAGCCACAGCCTCCATGGATGCAACTTCCTCCGGTGAAAGTTCGGAATCACCAAAACCAAAGCTATCGTAATTTTTCATAACGAAAACTGCAAAATCGAAGCTAACACTATTATTACTATCATCTTAGGATAACAAATAATAACAATAAAATTATGCAAAAGGTAGTATTGTGCCTCTTTTGCTGACTTGCTGCCGGAAATTGAAATTTCCAAATTTTGGCACAATTTTTTTGAATTTTACCAAATGATATCACAACGAATTTGAATTTGCACAACAGAATTTCAAAGAGAGATTGAGGATTGGATGGGTGTGAATGAGGGGGGGGGGTGGTGGTTATTTATAGAAAAAATTCAGGATTTTTGATTTTTTTTTTTTTGCGTTTTTTAAAGCCCCAAACGGTCAAAAAAAAGCCCAACGGGCAGATTCCCCCAAGGCCATGCCTGGCCCACCATGCCGGCGCGGCCTGACTGGGCCTCCCCATTCCTCCTCCTGCCCCTTCATCTACTGCCCTGCGCTCCTACCGCACGCGGCACGCCTGCCACTGACCACTGGTGCACGTCAGCGCCACCCCCTCCCGGCCTCCTCCTCCCTCTTCTCCCTCTGCTCCGGCCACAGCCCCGTCCCCTTCTCCCTCTTCACCCTCCGCTCGTATCGTCGGCCACGCCGCCTCCTCCCTCTTCCTTCGTCCTCCACGCCAGCCCCTTCTTCTTCCGCGCCGGCACTACCCCGCCCTCTTCCTTCTTTCTTCGCTCCAGCCCCCTTCTTCCTCTACATCGGCGCTGCCCCGCCCTCTCCTCTCCTCTCGGCTCCTCCTCGGCCTCTCGCATCACGAACCACATGGGCCGTCTGGGACTCATCTTAGTGTTCGCACGACCGACACTATTCGTTCAAATTTGGGTAGGCCCATCGTGCCAGGGGGCAGCCCAAGCACAGCACGGCCCATGAATAGTGCGGGTCGTGCCATACCTAGGTTAGGCCAACAGTATCGTGTCTCGGGCCCCCATAAACAGTGTGGGCCGTGCCGTGCCTGAATCAGACCAACAGTGTCTTGTCTTGGGCCGGTCTGACCGGCACGGTCTATCTAGCCACCACTAGTGTTTGTATTCTCATATCTCTATTAATGAAATGAGATAGAGCTCGTGCCCTTTTCCAAACTAGTAATCGTGCACATGCACGTCTTGGTAAATACTTGCATGGCACCAACAATTGCTCAAGGAATCAATCATCTTAACTGCTTTACATAAAAAAGGAGAATAATGAATTCCTTCAAGGTGTTCGATGATCATTACCATTTACCACACGCATCCACACAACCCCATACCACAAAATTACAAATTGTCTCGTAGTGACCAGCATGCAGTCAGAGTAAAAAAAAAACTAAAAGCAAAGCAATACTAAATACTCTCTGACCATGGACTCTCCCATTTTATTATGAGCAATAATCTATATGCTATGGCCCTGGCATTCTCCATGCAGATGTGAAATCAAACAATTTCAGAGCATAAAATACATATAATGCAATATTAACGGTAACACATCTATGAAACAGTGAAACACATAAAAAGTCCAAATCCATGGAAGGGACATATACCTGGATTACACTAAAACATCTCTATATACAATATTTTTTGCAGTTGGATCAGACACGCTTAGCTCGCAGGGAGAGGCGCCGTGTTCACAGTGATAGGCTGGCGAGGGAGGGCGATGGGGGGGTGGGGGGGGGTGCCGGGGCGAGGAACAGCCGGACGACGAGTGGGGGCACTGGGGCGAGGAACAGCTGCACGACGAGTGGGAGGTGCGGCTGGAGCGACCGAGCGAGGAAGGAATGTGTGGGAGTAAGCTGTACTACTAGATAAAGGGACGCGCTACGCTGCGCCCGGATAACTATTTATGCCGAGGTAGGAAAGCGTATGACGGGGTTCTTGTCACGTCGGTGAATCACCTTGGTAAGCACTGAGCATGTACGTTTTTATTTGAATTTTTTTCGATGTTCCTTCAACAATCTGCCATTATCTACCATTTTTAGTCTCAGCTTTGTAAAACAAATTACCATGTAGATGATAAGACATGTATATGATTCAGTTTAGATCCATCTCACACAACATAAATATGCAAGTAACATGAGTAATTAATCCATATTGGTTTTTGCTAATATTATAAGCACTACAACATAACATGCTTCATTGATTAAAATATCACATTATGAAAAGGAATGACTATCTGGAAATAAATATGGTATGCACTGTGACTGTGAGTATGATTGGACAGACACCTTAAAGCAAGATTAATCTAAATACAAATGGCCTGCCTGATCCTGACACCATTCTTTGATTTTGAGATTGAGCATTTTTCTTCAGAGAGCCACAGGCAGCGCTGACAACCTGAAATTGTAATGGAGCAAAAGAATAAACTGCCCATAAACATTCAAACATACGGATGATGCTAACAAAAATATTTTGTATTCTACCTAACAACAAACTAGAGTTATGATATGACAATAGAACTACGACGTCTTACAGAATAGCAAAACCTAGTTCGTATGCAAAATTGAGGATCACATGAATTTTTATGTAGGAAAAACCATTCAACCGAAAAGACAAACAATACTTTTATATAAATATCCAAGTTTAGGTGGGAACGTCCATGAATGGTGAAGCTAACTAAGGTCATTAAAAATTGTCTCCTAGAATCTTCATTACCCATAAAATCTAACGAAAGGATGATAAGCGAATTGCACATATCTTATATATATCTGCTAAAAGCATTGTTCGCAACTTTGGATATTTTCATCTGTGCACACATGGTGGCCACATATTGTAACATGATGAAGTCTCCGTAAATATGGAAGTGGCAAAAAAAACTAAGGTAGCACAGATTGGAAAAGTTGAATGTTTTTATTTTATTTTATGAAAGAATGTTGTGTTGCTGTTCGGCAACTTCACTTAACAACTCAATTGGGAGGCAAAATATGCAATTAGGAATTGCTTACGATGCCTGGCTATCACTATCGTTCTATTGCATTGACCTCTGCAAAGTAGAAAACACTGGAAATAAGGAATGTTTGATGATAATTGCTTCAACACACTCTTATTTCAAAACATGAACTATTAATAGGAAAGGCATCCGGTAAAACCTAAAACTAATATGAAAATATCATAACATAACTTAATTCCATGATATCAATGGCCATCAAAAGTAAATCTGATCCATAAAAAAAATTATAGAAATATACTAACCTTGACAACGAGATTGCTCTCTCTGAAGGCTCATCAGGCCACAGTGCCATCTAAGATAGCCCAAACCCTGGAGCTCGCCGAAATGCCACGACTACCCTGTGGGTGAACACAAAATTGATGTAAATAGTAAAACTGGTACGAAAGCTTGAATTTTACAAATGGGAACCAAACATAGACAACGATAATTCTTCAGAATGAATTACCAAGTGCAGATCCCTCATTATATAGGCAACGATCATACAACGTGTAATCTTGATGATGTTTCCTCTGATGAAATATGATAAGCTAAGTTCATATAGGAGGTCTATTTGTTGTATAAATACTATTTTGTTGTGCTAATATAACCAATGCAACGGCAGGACATCACTGTACTATCCTGCTTAGCAAGCAGAAGTTATGCTATGGGACATAGGTTATGATATTACTAAGAAAACGTAAGTAAAAGAGTTTATGCACAGACAATGATCCACTGAAGATTAGATGTACATGTGTGATGCCTGTATTATTAGCCTGTATATATAGACAACAAAATAAGAAGCTAAACGCGTTGATCGACTGTGACAGGCATGCTTACCGAGACCTGCAGCGGATGCATTGATAGTTTAGATGACTTGCATACATGATCTGATATTGACACACTTCTTTGATGTGGATATTGCCGACACACAGAAAAAATTACCGTGGAACTTTTTTTGTTACTAAAAATAAGGAAACAATATCTAAGATCCCAAATATGCATGCTGTAGACATAAATCTGCAATAGTTTATTGCATGTTTTTCTAGATTAAACTATCAATGCAAAAAATATGATCTGTGTCAGCCTTTATATAAGACGTCTAACAAAATTCCATGCTTACGAACATAATTGATTTGACTTATGGTACAATGTGTGATACAGAAAAATGAACGCTGATTCTTTGCCGCGGGATCCTAGCCGTTGTAACACTGCTAACAATAATTAACCATGCAAAAGTGCATTGTCTTTCAGCGATGACTATTTAGAAGCTGGCATGTTGGTGTCTTTTCAACCATATAACATTACTATGCTAAACTAAGATCGATGGAATCAACTAAACATGAAGAACTCAATATAACGGGACTGCCATGGATCGAAATTTCCAAAATATAAAATGACATGTTTGCCGCGGGATCCTAGCCGTTGTAACATCGCTAACAACAATTAATCATGCAAAAGTGCATTGTCTTTCAGCGATGACTATTTAGAAGGTAGCGTATTGATGCCTTTTCAACCCTATAACATTACTATGCTAACTAACATTGATAGAATCAACTAACCGTGAAGAACACAATATAAAGGGACTGCAATGGATCAAAATTTCCAAAATATAAAATGAAATGTGCAATTTTTACAAAAGGATGAATGGATCATTACCTCAACTAACAAGTAGCATTATCAACTGTCTATGAAGCAACACACAAAAGTCCTCTAGCACGTAGAAACATAAGCATATGCCAAGAGGTAATAATATTATATAGGATCAAAAGAGTATCAGGATCATGATCTGTGCACTACCCATACCAAACGTATGACTGAAAACAGAAGCAATAACACCAAATGCAGTTCCAGGCTACAACTCACTATTAACCTAGTAATCCAAGTCTAGCATCAACAACAACCAGTGGAGCAGACATTAAGGGCATAATAAATTAGCTAGTAAACTACAACTACATGATCTTTCCCTGAACTTCCACGTGACCTGTCTCACAACCAGAAAGAGGTTGATTATTAATTCTATGCATATATCTTTAGCTTGGCACAACGAACATGTATCAACAATGTTGTGCCTTGATTTACTTACATGTAAGATTTGTTTGAGTTTTTTCCAGATGCAAAAAAGTGAGATTTGGTATCAGACATCCATTCCTATTGCATGGATAGAACAACACATTCCTGAGTCATATTATCAACTAAGAAAAGCCATCAACTAAGAAAAGCCAACACACTGATGGCAGTCTCATAAAAGAACTGGGGAGGCCTAACCTATAATTAATCATTAATGAGACCAAGGGAAAGCCTGAGAACACGATATGATCTCATGAGCAACAACAAATAGCAAATGGCGTTGTTAGAAAGATTCATGTCTAGGGGGGGAATTAGATCTTTCATATGGAAATGGTAAGATGCAAGGAAGCTTACATGTCTGGTAGATGTGGCCCTTGCATGTCTGCTTGATCACCACCAATTGCAACTGTATAAGCCTTTGTTTTGCGATCCTTAGATGCTTTACCCAGAGTATTTCAACAACACGTTTAAGTTTTTTATTACGTACAATACTTGCAAAAAAATTCCAGGAAAAAAACAACCTATGTTAGTAGTAATGATAATAGATTAACTAAATGTTGAATGGACCAAAACCAGGACACGATGAAATGTTGCCTCATAAACGGCCAAAGACTGATGAGTAAATTTTTTTGATTATTTTTCTATCTCCCACTCAGTTGTTGGACAGTAAGACATTGGTGCATATAAGAGGAAGAATCAATAACACCAATAGATTGTTTAATAAATTAGCTTTGCATACTAAAATTAGTAGTAGTATCAGATGATATCATCCTTTCGCGGTACAAGATGCATTCAATATCAGCAGAGACCAAGCGAATTCAGAAATATGATATGAACGATGGCGGCAATGTTGTACAAAAGGCTGCAAGCATTTCCTGCTGTAGCGAACTGAAATTTGGACGTTCGATGGCCAACCAAAAGACTAAACATATGAAGAAACTCCTATAGTCCAGCGAGAGTTGTCCGGGTGATCAACTCCTGCATCGAAGGAAAAATCACCAACAAAAACTGAATTAACTCATAGATCCATGGCATAGCAACTAAAATCAACAACATATACACATATTTTCTATTCACCCCATCTGAAGGAACATGGTGTGGATCTATTCATAACTCCTATCACAATTGAAATCATAACCTACTGACCTCGACAGGGTGTCCGTGTGAGGAAGGGGTGCGGTAGATACAATGGCAGGGCACCATCGGACTCCATGCTGGCGAACAACGACGATGGGTGGGATGGACAGGGAGGGGGAAGCTGAGGGGAAGGAGGGGGTGGGGGACCTAAGTGTCTCCATCGCCGAATCACCACCCTCGAAGACATGCACAAGCAACCACGCCGTTGCCGCCGACATCGGCCGCCCAACCCTAGGGCGCCGAACACCAAGAGAAGGATGGGGATGGGAGAAGAGAGGCTAGGGCTTTTCATGCGGCCCTTGTGGCACACGCAGGCAAACGGCGGGATCAACACCTTGCACGAGAGTTGGGCGGCAGCAGAGTAGGTGACGTATGGCTTTAGAATCGCGATATTATTTTTAAAGTCTTATGATTCTATGAATCTACGATAGCCTGTCGATCCAAATCTTATTATCGATTTTACTCGTAGAGACTTAGGGCAATTTTGTTTTAGAGCAAAATTTGTTGATATTAATTTCTGAGAATGAAACTATAAATAAACAAGGAGCATGCAAAATATTGTATCAGTGTGGTAATGCTAGTACAAATATCTATATTATGGTATGAACAATCTTGAGCTTGATAATGATAAGCTATTTTTATTCATGCAGTATGTCTAGCTGCTTTTAAGAAACATGCAAGTGGTAAATCATACAAACTTATAGTATAGATGTTAAATATGTGTATTTTTACAATTCTATAGAATCATCGATTCTATGATTCGATACTACGATTTCGATCCTACTGAAGGCAAATCGATCCAACTCAGGATCTCGACTCTGACTACCTTACGTGTCGCCGTGAGAAGATGGGGCCGACGGCGACAGAGGTGAGGAGGCAGAGGCACCACAAGGAGGAGAAGGCTTGGATCCCACTGGATGTAAGTCGTGGCCATTGGATCCATCACTCCCTGTTCGATGGCAGTGGCGCTAAGAGAGATGACGGGCATGGATAGCGGTGGGGGTGCGGGGGAACCGGAGGGGCGGAACGAGCTAGGCAGAGGGGCGTCAGAGATGAGGATGCAGAGGCACCACAGGGAGGAAAAGTCTTGGATCCGACCGAATCTAAGTTGTTGCCGCTAGATCCGTCACTCCCTCCTCGATGACGGTGGCACTAAGAGAGACAACGATCGGGGATGGTCGAGGGGTTGCAGTGGAGCCGAAGGGGCAGAGCAGGCTACGTGGAGGGGTGCAGGGGAGGCGAAGAAGGCGGCGATGCTGGGGAAGAGGTGCCCGGAGGATGGAGAGGCGGCATCGGGAAGGGGAGGTGGAGGCACGGGGTTTAGAGGAGGCGGCATCGCGAGGAGAGGAAGAGTTAGCAAAGACCGACAGGTGGAGCGGCAGCGGTGGCGACGCCTTGGCCGACGACGATGGCGGCGCATAGATCGTGGAGAGCCAGGGGAGAGACGGGCTAGGGTTTTGTGGGTGGGTGGGTATGGGGTAGGGGAGGGTGGGGGTGAAAGCATCTAGGCCCCTAAAAATTGTTTTGGTAATTAATGATAATATGTGAATATGGGATTAACGTGTTTATTGAGTATTTATAAGGTTAAGTCCTATCGGTGAGTTTGATGACGTAAAGATGCATGCTAAAGGATTCAATGAAGATCTACATGGCTCAAAGACAATGTACAAGTAGTCTAGAATCCTTTTTATATTTTACCGATCTTAGGAGAAATGGTTGGAAGACCGGATTATAGGTTAAATGTCGTACTATTAAGAGAGATCGTGACTAGTAGTTTGATAGCATGGTGTTGTGCAATTTGGATCAATTTGGGATCATGCATGCATTTGAATTTGAATTTAATAAACTCTAAGTGCTTTTGTCAGCAAATGGTAGTACCGCAGGCTAACTGGCGGTAGTACCGCTTAAAGCGGTATGACCGCACATTACTTGGAGGTATTATCGTGTCCTGAACGTTTCAGCCAACTGAGCGCTAATGCGGTACGACCGGCTCATCCAGCGGTACTACCGCATTGTGGTCGTTCCGATTTCTAGTTGGCGGTTCGATAAAAACAGGAGAGGTGTTTTTTTTGTTCAGAGCTCTCTTTGACAATCGGTAGTACCACGCATTGGAAACGGTAGTACCGCTCAACGGTTGTACCGATTCTTATGTGGCGGTATGTTTTTTCCAGAGAGCACCTCTTTTCAGCGAAATTGGAAACCCTACAATCGGTAGTACCGCTCCTTCGTGTGCTACGACCGGATCGAGCGGTAGTACCGCAACTTGGTTGACGGTCGTACTGCTCGGGGATTTTCAATGGCTATGTCAGAGTAATTAATGCTACTGTTCTAGCCGTTACTGTGCTCTGACACGGGTGCGGTCGTACCGCTCCCTAGTTGGCGGTCATACCGCATTTCGAAGAAAGTTGGGGATTTCCTCCCCAACAGTCATAATTGTTGGTGGGGATTATAAATATCCCTCCACCTGCTCAAGGACAGTGTTCTAGTATTCATTTATCATCCTTAGAGCCTTGAGAGCCTTGAGCATTCACTCAACACCAAAATTCTCTTGTGCATTCATTGTGAGGTGGTTGAGTTCATTCAAGTGCATCCTTTCATCCTAGTTGATCCTATTGCATTTGAGCACCGTCAAGCGAAGGTCGTCGATTTATTACTCTTGGAGTTTTGCCAAACTCCTAGACGGCCTTGGCGGTGGAGCACGGTGATCTCTTCAAGAAGATTGTGAAGAGACCCGGTGTAAGTTTGTGAGTGGCTTGGAGTTCGCCATCTCCGGAGCAGAGGAAGAACTACCATAGTGATCGAGAGAGGCTTAATTCGTGGAGTCGGCTTGATTCGTTCAAGCTTCCTCAACGTGGACTAGTGAAGACCGGCAAGTCTTCGATACCACGGGAAAAAGTCCTTTGTCATTGTGGTTATTTCTTGTCTATACTTATTTCACATTTACAATTCTAGCATTTATCTTGTGTTGAATTGCTTAGCTAGAATTGTATCTAGTTTAGACATAGTTCTTATTTGGCTTAAATTGTTAAATTGTCAAAAAGTTTAAAAACCTCCTATTCACCCCCCTCTAGTCGGTTATTTTTGATCCTACAAGTGGTATCAGAGCTTGGTCTCTCATTGATGTAGACTTAACCGTCTAAGAGAGAAATGGATGGCTAGTGAGGGAATTGCTGTAGGAAAAGCTCCCATGTTTGATGGCTCTAATTATGCTTATTGAAAAATTAGAATGTCAATTTATTTAATGAACATAAGTCCAAGCATTTGGAAAATTGTAAATGAGGATTACGTCATGCCCCTTAATCCACTAGCTCCCACGGATCAAAAGGCACGTAATGCTCATTTAAATGTGTTGGAAGAATATTTCATTCCCTTACTAGTGGGACCCACTCCTCAGGGAAAACACCTGTCTAACAAGTCAAGAAATGTAACTACCCTGCAAAGGTCGATTGTACCCCTTACTTGTACCCATAGTATAGCTATCCCCCAAGGGGTATTTTGGTCATTTGTACAGGCCCAAGAGCCTATAAATACCTCATGTAACTCTCATTTGAGGGAGAGCTCTCTTGAGCAATAAAGCAACATATTCAAACTGGTGAGCCCTCGGGGGCTCCCTCCCTGGAGGTAACCCCTCGTTGGCTCACCGACAGGAGTAGGGCGGTCCTCTCGGACCCCCGAACCTGTATAAATCCTCGTGTCATTTTTTACTCTCGTGGACGATGGCCCGTCAGACGGTTGACGTCTACCCCCTCACTTGTGTTTGGTTTTTACTCCTACAACAAAATGCCTAAGCTATGAATACTCTCTTTGGTGCTTTGAACACAGACGAGTTCAATAGAGTGAGCAATTTGGAAACCGCTCACGATATTTGGACCACCCTCTCGAAAATCCATGAGGGAACATCCACGGTCAAAGAAGCCAAATTGCATAGGCTTCGGATCAAATATGAGACATTCGTAATGTTGCCTCATGAAAATATCAATGAGATGTATTGAAGACTCAACAACATTGTGAATGAGCTCAAAGGCCTTGGCACTAACCTTCTTGATGTTGATATTGTACGCAAGATGCTTAGAGCTTTTCCGAACAAGTATGAAACGTTGGTAACGCTATTTCTTAACTCTCCCGAGTTGCCAAGAATGACGCCAACGGGACTTTTGGGCAACCTTATCACCAATGAGTTGTTCAAGAAAGACAAGAAAGAGCTCTTGGAGTCGTCTCCCTCAAAGAAGAAAATTACCGCTTTCAAGGCTAAAACGGAATTGAGTGATGATGAGGATGAAGAAAGAGACTCTGAAGAGGAGTTTGCTTTTCTTGTGAGAAGAATAAAGAAATTTATGAAGAGACGCTCACGTAGAAGCTTCAATTTCGACAAGAACAAGAAAGGGCAATCCTCAAGTGCCAACAATCGTTATAGCAACATTCGGTGTTATAACTGCGAAGAGAAATGGCACATTACTTCCCATTGCCCCGCAAAAAAGGATGCCAAGAGCAAGTCATTCAAGAAGAAGGAGTATAGTGGCAAGAAGAAGCTCTTCAAGAAACTTCATAAAAATGGCAAGCATGAATCCCACATTGGAGAGTGGGATTCCAATGAAGAATCAAGCGACTCCGACTCCGATGAGGATGAGTCCCCCAAGAAGAAGGGACTCGTTGGTATCACCATCAAGGAAGTTCCGTCGCTATGCTCCACTCCTACTTGCCTCATGGCAAAAAGAGATAAGGTAAAATCCATTAATAATGATGAACCAACTTATGAAGAATTAATGGATATACTTGAAGACTTAAATGAATATTTTGGAAAAGAAATATCAAAATATAAGGTCTTGAAGAGAGGGTGTATTTCTCTAAAAGATTCTTATGAGGAGCTAAAGGAATCTCATGACTTGTTAATCCAAGAAAATTCAAGCAAGTCTTGCTCTAGTGTAGGAATTACATGCGATATTATTGATGATATGCCTAGTATAGAAATTGCTGAAACTAGTGCATCTATTTCATGTAATGATCATATTGCTATGTCATGTTGCTCTAGTACTAATGCTAATCATGATAATGTTGAGTATAATAATGCAAAACTTATTGTTGAAAACAATGAGCTAAAAGAGCAAGTGACCAAGCTAAGCAAAAGCTTGGAAAGGTGCTTCAAGGGTAAGGCCACCCTTGATAAGCTTTTGAGTGAACAAATGTGCTCATTCAACAAAGAAGGACTTGAGTATGTGCCCAAGAAAGGTAAGAAACCGGTAAACAAGCCCACAAGGTTTGTGAAGCAAAATGGTAAGTATTGCCATAAGTGCTGGGAAATAGGACATTTGCAACAAGCTTGTACTATGGATAAGACTCTATCCCTTCATATTTATGATTCTTGTTATATGTTTAGAAAGACTAAGGATGGTAAAGTAATTACTAGTTTTGTTGGCACTTCAATTTTAGGTGCTAAAAAGAATGCTATTTGAGTGCCTAAATCCTTGGTTACTAACCTCCAAGGACCCAAACAAATTTGGGTACCTAAAAGAACTTCATTCTTGTTTTGTAGGTGAACTATAAAACTGGTGGAAAACATTGGGTGCTTGATAGTAGATATACTCAACACATGACCGGTGATAGAAAGATGTTTACCACATTCGAGAATAGAAAAGGAGTAGACAAGATCACATTTGGTGATAATAGCAAAGGAAAGGTAATAGGATTGGGTAAAATTGCGATCTCAAATGACCTTTCCATTTCCAATGTATCTTTAGTAGAATCATTAAATTTCAATTTGCTATCCGTTGCTCAAATATGTGATCTTGGACTAATTTGCTCATTCTCTAGTGAAGGTGTTACATTTTTAAATGCAAAAGATAGTTCTTTAGTTTTCAAAGGCTTTAGATTTGGAAATATTTATTTGGTTGATTTTAGTTCAAATGAATTTTGTTTAAAAACTTGTTTGATTGCAAAACCTCATTGGGTTGGCTTTGGCATAGAAGGCTAGCTCATGTTGGAATGATTCAACTTAAAAAGCTTTTCAAACATGATTTAGTTGTTGGCTTGAAAGATGTGAAGTTTGAGAAAAAAAAGACTTTGTAGTGCTTGTCAAGCCGGTAAACAAGTCGCTAATTCTCATCCTTCCAAAAGTATCATGTCAACTTCTAGACCATTGGAACTCTTACATATGGATTTATTTGGGCCAAGAACCTATAAGAGTATCGGGGGTAATAGCTATTGTTTAGTCATTGTGGATGATTACTCTAGATATACATGGGTATTCTTCCTAGATGATAAAAGTAAAACCTCCGGGATTTTCAAAAGTTTTGCAAAAAGGGCTCAAAATGAATTTGATTTCAAAATAAAGAAAATTCGTAGTGATAATGGTTCCGAGTTCATGAATACTAAAGTTGAAGACTTATAATGAACATGGAATAAAGCACGAACTTTCCACAACCTACACTCTGGAGCAAAATGGATTTGTAGAAAGGAAAAATCGTACATTAATTGAAATGGCTAGGACAATGCTTGATGAATACAGTACTTCCGATAGTTTTTGGGCGGAAGCTATTAACACCGCTTGTCATGTTATAAGTCGTCTTTATTTGTATTGTCTTTTGAAAAAGACTTCCTATGAGCTTCTTGTAGGAAGAAAACCGAACATCTCTTATTTTCGTGTATTTGGTTGCAAATGTTATATTTTGAAGAAGGGTGTTCGTCTTTTAAAATTTGATAGTCGTTGTGATGTTAGTTTCTTGCTTGGTTATTCTTCAAATAATAAAGTTTATCATGTCTTTAACAAAAACTCCGATTTAGTTGAAAAAAGGAACGATGTGCAATTTGATGAAACTAATGGCTCTCAAGAAGAGCATGAGAATTTGGATGATGTAGGCGATGAAGGATTAAGAAAAGCAATGGAGTATATGCAAATAGGCGATATCAAGCCCGAAGACAATCCATCATCTTCTATTGAAGTTGAACCTCCTACCTCTTCCACAAATCAAGTACAAATTGATGAAGAGGACAATAAGGAAGATGATCAACCATCCAACATACCACCAAGAATCCACAATGCAATTGCAAAAGATCATCCAATAGACCAAATATTGGGTGACGTAAGCAAGGGTGTCCAAACTCGATCTCGTGTTGCTTCTTTTTGGGAACATTACTCTTTTGTCTCTTCTATTGAGTCAAAGCATGTAGAAGAAGCTCTTGAAGATCCGGATTGGGTAAATGCAATGCATGAAGAACTCAATAACTTCACCCGGAATGAGGTTTGGACATTGGTGGATCGATCCAAAGCACAACGTCATTGGTACGAAATGGGTCTTTAGAAATGTGATGACCTCTTCTGTAATATCCCAAATACCTAAACAGGTGTTTGCCTCAATGTAATTAAATGTGTAGAAATTAAAACTTTTTCTCACACGCAATTATGGTCCAAGAATTGTGTAATCCAAAAACACAAAGTCCTTGTTGACCAAAAGTCAAGTTCCTTTTTCCATTTGTCACCACTCTTGTGCCAAACATTTGGAAAATAATTTTCCTTGGTCCTAAAGTTGTTGTAGGGACTCTCTGAAAAATATCACAAGTTGTAAAACTTGTTTGATAAATTTTGGAGGTAAAACAATCCTTTGAACTGCCTTTAAGAATTTCCTGAGAAAAATGCGATGCATAAAAACCTCTGGAAATTTTATGTAAGGTTAATCTTAATGTCAGCAAGCTCCAGCCAAAATTTCATAAATTTTGGAGTTGATTTGCTATCCCGAATAAATCTGCAATGTCTCGGCTGTTCAGATTTAAAATTAAAAGCTTACACTGTTCCTTGGGCTGAGCCGCTTTGCAACTTGGTTCAACCCAACCTCCTCCTAAGCCATCACCGCGAGGTCTTCCCCACCTACATGAGGTCATAGCCGTTGGATTAAAATCCAACAGCCATGGCCTCCCTTTGTTGTCCTGCACCCAAGTCCTCCCACCTTGGTGAGGTCATAGATGTTGGATCCAATCCAACAGCCATGACCTCCCCTTCGTGATCAAACACCCCAGTTCTCCATCTCACCAAGGTACTGCGCCATTAGATCAAAGATCCATGGCCATGACCTCCCCTCACGGTCAAACCAATCCAACCTCCCACCCTGCCTAGGTCGTAGCCGTTGGATAAAATCCAACAGCCCACGACCTCCCCGCAATATCCAGCGCACGAGACCTCCCCCACCCAAGTGAGGTCTAGGCCGTTAGATATAAATCTCACGGCCATGACCTCCCTTGTGCGTTGCGCAGCGCCTTGGACCTCCTGCCCCTTCTCCACGTGCGCACTCGCGTTGTGAGGATCGGAGGGTCACGACCTCCCCGTCCAAGATCGTGTGGCTGGGACCTCCTCCCAGTCACTTAAAACATAACGGTTCAAACATAAAATCCGAGGGCCAGGACCTCCCCATCCACTTAATCCAACGGTGGATGTGAGGTCCTGTTCTTCTCCTAGCTTAGGCTCGCGTGCAAGAGCTGCGGCGGTGGAGAAGGTCAGAGCCGGTCATGTCCAACGGCTCTGTGCAGGCGCATTTAATGCGTGTCAGCCCTTTCCGCCCCCTAGACCATGCCCTGTCTTACCTACTCTGTCCCCTCCATCTTGTCACCTCCATGGACCTCCCGTGGACCTCCCCGTGGCTAAGCTCACCATGAGCTTAACCCATAGTGGTCCATGCCCTCTATTGCCCTAGCTATAAAGCCTCCCCACTGTTGCCCTTGGCTTCTTTTACACACCATTGTTGCCTTGCTTGCACCTCTGTGCTTGTGAGCTCCAAACCACCCGAAGCCCTCCTTGGCCGCCATTGTTGGAGCACCTTGGAGCTCCTCGGTGGACAAGGGTCCCTGGAGTTTTCATCTCTTTCTCTGTGCTTCAATTCATGCCATTTTCCTCTGTAACTAAGTTCCTAACTTGCTTAGTTGGGCATTTCGCAGAGGAGGCCAGTGTGGAGCTTGGAGTTGGCCGTGAAGCTCCTAGTCTTCCCCAGCTCCGGTCCTCACCTTCCTCGACCTCCTCAGCACCTCTGGACCTCCAGGTAACTTTCCTGGTAGTCCTTAGATGCTGGGCACACGCTTGAATGAAGTTGCAGAGCTTTACTTCACATTTTGGTCCTTTGGCCGTCTTTGGTCATCGTTGTCATCTCGGCTCATGCGGCGTTCCGCCGCCGCCGCCGAGAGTAGGTCCGGTGTGTGCGCAGCACTATTGCGCACACGTTGGTGTCCTTGGTGGGCGCCGGTGAGGTCCTCATCGCCGGCGGCAAGCCTTGGAACTCACTCGGGTTTTTGTCAGACGTAAACGGCAGCGCCGTGTCGAATTCGGACAAAGATCCTCTCTTAAATGCAGCAATCATGGCTTAACCTCGTTTAATCATTGGCTTGTCTTAACTGCCTTTTATTCCGCCCCGTCGCGCGCAGTTAAGACCTCGTGCGCGGACCTCCTCGTTGTCCCGCGCGCATTAACTCAGTGTCCGAGCGCGTGCGCGCGCGCAAGCTCTTTGGCGCTAGATCTGGGACGTCCATGACCTCCTCCGAGGAGATCTGGGCGTCCAGACCTCCCTTGCGCATCGTGGCCGTCGGACCTCCCCGGAGGTGCAGTGGCGTAAGACCTCCGCGTTGGACCTCCTCGAGGTCATTTCGACCGTTGAGGACCTCCCTCGATTGATCTGGGCCGTCCCGGTCCTCCCTCCCTTGTTGTGGTCCGTTGGATGCACCATCAACGGCCACGACCTTCCCCTGCTCGCGCGCGCGTTGCTGGGAGGACATGGACCGTTGGATCAAAGATCCACGGCCCATGACCTCTGGACCTCGCGAGCGCGCGTGTGCGTTAACCCCTGGGAGGTCCTGAGCCGTTAGATCTGAGATCTGTGGCTCATGTCCTCCCCAGTCTTAAGGGTTTTTAGAAATTCCAGTGAACTCTTTATTTGCAAACTGAAAAAGGTATGAACTTTGAAAATGCATAACTAATTCATTTTAAATCCAAATGAGGTGGTTCAAATTCCTGCAGCTCTGGTTTGAGCTGAGCTCTAATCTAAAAATGGTTGTGAGCTCAGTTCTATTCCAGAAAAGAGAATTGCAAATAGATTTCAAAACTAACTTTAAATGTCTCCTTAAAAATTCAATTAACTTGTAAAATGCTTAAGTAAATCCCTGTAGATTATTTTTGAGTGAATCCAACTCTGTTGGCTTCCTCTGTTAATGCACTAAATGTTAGATTAGGATTTAGGCATGTCACTGTTTTCAAAAAGCTTCTTTGGGCATTTTAATTTTGTTCAAGTTCTTGTTTTTGAAAAATTGTAGAGAATGCATAATAGCTCCAAATGAGGTGAACTCAATTGTGTTGTTCATCTCATGAGGTGCTTGTTTTACTGTAAAAATCTCAGCTGCACCACCTTTCCAGAAAATGTTGCCAAATAATTAAATTAGTGAATAGTGTCATTTTGGTATTTTTAGGGCTGAGCAGAATTGTTTTGCTCATATCTTTTTCATTGAGAATCCAAATCAATTGGTTCTTATTGATAAATTCCCTAAAAATCACCCTCTTGCTGCTGTAGAAATTTCAGAGCATTTGGAGTTTGTTTGCTGTGCTGTCTTTGTGGTTTTCGTCGTTCTTATCGTTTCTTTTCGCTTTTTCGTTAGGTGCCGACGAGTGCTACGAACCCGTGAGTGATCCTCAGCAATATATTGAGCAAAACCAGCAAGGCAAGCAGTTTGATCATGTCCCATTATTGTCCCATTACTTTAAAGCTTAATACTTTGTTTCCCTTATATGTATGCATGCTACTTTGTGTTAAATTGTCGATAGTAATCCTATAGATGCATATTCTGTAGGTAAATGTTCATTCTCTACTACTAAGCCTAGGATTATCTTGCTGCGATTTAGAGTCCGATGGATGGACTCTTATCGTTTAGTAGTTTACGTTGATAATGCTTAGCAAGGCTTAGATAACGGTAGAAATGGGCGGTTGTCGACATTATGTCGATGGCCTTGATCACACAAAATTTTTTATTCCATTGTTGTCCATCTTGTGTTTTGTTACTTGTAAACAAATAAAACAAAAATGAAAACAAAATTGTTATTGACTTGGGCATAATGGATGTTGGTGTGATTGTTGGGTGTGAATGGAATGGTGCCTAGGTCCCTAAGGACCGAGTTACTTGTGTCACTAAGCCAAGTGCTTATGTGTGCTAACCACACGAGGGTATTGGGAACCTCTCTTGGCTAAGTACTTTGGGAGGTGTTAGTTGGGGGGTCGCAGGTGAGTAAAACTGTTTTATAAGGGAAAGAGCACCCATGATTGTTTAATTTGGGCGGTGTCTCCTACCTTCTGGGTTATCGCGACTTTTAACTAGTATCATTCATTGCAAATGCCTCGTAGGACTTAGCCGTGCCGGCATACCAAAGGAAGTGTGCTAAATAGCTTGGCGAAAAGGCGGTCTGACGTGTGGGTACATTGGTACACCCCTGCAGGGTTAAAACTATTCGAATAGCCTCGTCCTAGGTTATGGACATACTTGGTAAGGTCGTGCAAGAACTAGACTACAACATTTAATTAAAACTTGATGGGTTGGTATGAATGGATGTTCATGCTATTGTGGTGGCTATTGGGTTAGTCACTTCCAGGATTGTTGTTGTTGTCTATCTTTTGTTACTTATCTCGTTGTTCTTGCAAATTAAAATGAATTGCAAATCTGCTTTGGAAATTATTTAAATATTGCAAATGAAAACTTGCTTTATGCTAAAATAAGTCCAAAGCCTCATCCACTAAATAAAGCTTGCATGTAGTTAAACTATAGTTCTGTTATACTACACGTCAGTCTTGCGAGTACATTTTTGTACTCATTTGCTTTGCTTAATAACTTTGTTGCAGAGGAGGTAGAGCCTAAAAAGCTTTACTTTTGTGAGATGTGCATGGGCTGGGAATCGAGCTAGGCGTCTTGGTTGGTTGCCTTGTGGGCTAAAGGCAAACCTTGTGGCTCTCTTTTGTTTATCGCCATTTTATGGCATGTTGCATCCGCTGTGTTATCTTTACTGTTGTATTTGGCCGGTCGGCCCCTTTTGTAATAACTCTATATGTTGTATGTCTTTTAATCTAGTTCGTGCTTTGGTTCTATATCTTGAATGGAATTGATGCATGATTTTGTAAAGGGGTGTGTATACTGCATTCTGGGAAGTATACATATCTCGAAGACACGGATTATTATGTTTGTGATGCTAGGGTCAATGGTTGACTAAGTATTACAAGCTTAATAAACCGGGGTCCTCACATCTTCTCAGGATATGCAAGGGAGTCCGGGAGGACCATTTTTTTTAACAGCCGGTACTACCGCAAGAGGAGCTGCAATAGTACCGCAGCCGGTACTACCGCAAGAAGAGCAGCGATAGTACCACACGGCAAAACCTGAGGGGAGGTCCAACAAGGACTCACAGGAAAGTCCCGCAAGACCACCTGGAGCACCTGCCTCTGTGCACCGAGCTAGTCCCAGGACACCAGATGCTAGCTCGCATAGAATCACTTCGGTACGATCACAACCATAAGGTCAAGACCAGAGATGAAGCAGCCAAATTAAACTTAGTATTAAACAGGGCCTTATGGTCCAAGCTTATTTACAGAAGGTTGCTACTTGGGCTTACAAACCGACAACAAAAGAACCTTGACAGCCGAAACACCAAACACATAGATGCCAACCGGCAAGCCCACAGGCTGTCGGGTGGAGGACGTCCTAGGCAGCGAGGTCATCAAAGAAATCCTCTTCAAAGAGGTCTGAGCTTCCTTGCACTTGGTCATCTTCATACACTACTTTGACACAGGGCTTAGAGCTATGAGTACTTTGAATGTACTCAGCAAATCACAGGGAAACATTTATGCAATTAATAATCATGCAAAGGCTTACCAGAGGAGGGCTGTATGGTTAGTTGCGCAAAGCAATATTTGACAGTAAATAACATAATAGATTATAAGGCAACAAGTTAAAACAATATTACATAAATACTTTTGTTGAAAAGAAGGGAGTGAACACCAACTCACATCCAAACCACTTGGGGAGGTGCAGTTGCACCTGACCAGACCTCTCCCAAGGCCTCTCTAGAGCACCAACTCTAGAGCTCAAACCCAGCACCTGGACCACATCTCGAGCCAGCCATGAACCCTCTAAAGCCGGCCAAGGTCTCTTCGAGGCGAAGCCACGGCCTCTCACAGAAGTGTCCAGGCAACACAGATTTCACAAGAGCTACCCCTTGCACCATTTTCACTGGGCATTGTCCATGACCAAGGACTTGGCTATTCGAATAGATTTTACACTCTGCAGAGGTGTACAACTTTACCCACAATCCACGATCTCTCTAGCGGGGCGGGTTCCAGAAAGACCCTTGCTCACTTCCGAAGGTGAGCAGTCTAGAGAGCGCGGCAAGGCCTTTACAAAGCTTCGATTTGGCTCGGAGCTGCCCGCTAAGGTTTCGCTTCCGGTTGGGTTGCAAATGCCACCGGATTCGTGCCCCCTCTTGCGCCGTTGCGATAAAGCTCGCTCAACCACAACAGCACCAAGCCATCTCATTGCTAATTATTCGGCCCAGACTACCCCCATAAAGTGATCTTGTGGTTGCACTGATCGACCCAGATCAATAGAACACAAAGTTAAGTCCTTAATTGTGCTCAGGCAAGACTTCCACAACCCTATGTGCAAAGCACCCACTTCTCACTCCCTGCCTTCTTGCCCAAGCAAAACCATTTTGTGATTAACCCTGGCTAAAGGACCACCAGGTCCTGGCACAACCAGATTTTAACCAAGTGGTCTTGTACCACAGTCAACACAACATACGGTATCCCACCATATTTGCTGAACAGTGGCACCAACCACAAATTCCATAGATCATTAGTCAAGATTATTAATTGGTGAAGCATGATTCTCGAAACCCACGGATCTAAAGCAAGGCTAAGCATAAACTTACGGTCCCATGTTGGCAATATCAAGCAATACCAACTAAAATACCCAACCTAGAGTTTCCAAAGTGAGTATGTCAACATGTCCAGCAACAAGTCCAAAGGAGGCATAATATCAAGTAAGGAAGAATAGCTACTGCCCAAACATTTTCATATAAAAGTAGCCATGTATGATAAAGTAAAACAAAATATATTTGAAAGACTAGGCTCAATATGATCAAGGGCTGTGACTTGCCTTCGTCAAGCAGTGGTGAATCTTCTGTAGAAGGTACTGGGTCCAAGAGCTCTTCCTCCAGCGCAGGATCTACACGATCGCAAAACCAAAATAAGCAACCGGCACAAGGCAAAAGAACTTAAAGACTCAAAAGAACCTAAGCAAAACTTCAACCAAAAGAAGCCAATAAACCGGGAGCACAGCTCAGTTTTCAGAGAGCTCCAGGGGAGGACTTGAGCACAGAGGAACCCGGGCAAAGAAGTTAGAAATGAGCCAAAGGTGACAAAGAAAGGCTTGTCCAGGCTATTTATAGCCAGGGTTGGCAAAGGCACAGAGAGGGGCTCAGCAAAACGTGTCAATGATCGGAGGTGGCCTGAACAAGGCTAGGACAAAGTATGTCCTAAAAGAATAAAACAAAGTACCTCAGAGGTGACGGCATTTAATGTGATCCAACAAGCATTAAATGCACCCAAAGTTTTGAGGCGGCAAGAATGATAAAAGGGTGGGTGAGGCTGACCAATGGGGCCGGACAATAGGGTGCACCACCAGTCAAAGAGGTGGTCCCCGCCACAAGGGTGGCCTTCGCAAAAGACCAGGGGTCCCGACCTCTAGGGGGAGGTCCTGACCCGCAACGGAGGTTCCTAAGACATACAAAGGAGGTCCTGGACAGGAGGTCCAAAACACTACAAAGAGGTCCTGGACAGGAGGTCCAAAGACTCAAAGAGGAGGTCCTGGACAAGAGGTCCAAGGACTCGAAGAAGTCCGAAAGATGGACACGATATCGCCGGCGGTGGTAGCACCATTTTCAAAAGAGGTACGACCGGGCAACGGTAGTTCCGGGTTTACGATGCAGTACAACCGCAAGCTGGAAAGGGCCTTGATGGCTTAGATTCTCAAAAGGGAGATCTTAAACGGCTAAGATCAAAGGCAAGGGGAGGTCCTAATGGTTAGATCTCCAAAAGGGAGGTCCTACGGTCAAGATCAAAAGGAAGGACCTTAACGATCAAGATCAAAGAGGGCAAAGGAGTCCCGCGAAGGCAGAAAGACGCGGGGAGAACCAGGGCCGTTTGATCTTGATCGACAGAGCTAAAGCGAGATGGGCCTCGCATTCTGCTTAACGAGCCATCTCAACCAAGCCGTCCGATGCGGATCGGAGGGCTAAAAGGAAAAGGGATGTTCGGACCATCTGAACGCTCCAACAAGATTGGGCCGTCTGATAAGCATCAAACGGTCCTAGGGCAAGAAAGGCAAAACTCAGGCGATACGACCGCAAGAGCCAGCGATGAGTCCAAACGCTAGAGAGGTCTAGACCTAAAGAGGTCCGAGCCTTCCGATTCAAACAAAGAGGAGGTCTGGATCGTTAGATCAAACCACGGAGAGATCTGGACCCTTGGATCAAACAGGGGAGGGATCTGGATGGTTAAGATCTCAAAAGGGGGGGGGTCCTAACGGCCAGATCTGAATAAGGGGAGGTCTGTGCGGTTAAGATCTCCAGAGAGGAGGTCCTAACGGCCAGATCTGAACAAGGAGAGGTATGTGCGGTTAAGATCTCCAGAGAGGAGGTCCTAACGGCCAGATCTGAGCAAGGGGAGGTCTGTGCGGTTAAGATCTCCAGAGAGGAGGTCCTAACGGCCAGATCTGAGCAAGGGGTTTTTAAGTGACGAAGACCATGCTCGAGCGATAGGTCCGGCCAAGCAAACGGTAGGTCCGACCTGAGGAAGTCCTAAGGACACAAAGAGGTCCAAAGGAGTACAGAGAGATCCTAAGGACACAAAGAGGTCCTAAGGGTTAGATCTCTCAAATGAGATCCCAACGGTCAAGATCAAGGCAAAGGAGAGGTCCACGAAAACAAGGATACGCAGGGAAAACTAGGGCCGTTAGATCAAGATCGAACGGGGCCAAGCAAAGGGGCCGTTCGGACCGAGCGGAGGCCTCACCAGATTAGGGCCGTCTGATGCGGATCGGATGGCTCCAAAGGAGAGAGACGTTCGGACCGCCCGAACGCACCCTCAAGATCGGGCCGTCCAAGAGCATCAACGGTCCTGAGGCGAGGAAGGTTAAACCCAAGCGGTACGACCGCAAAACAACAATAGTAGGTCTGCAAGGACACAAGGGAGGTCTTCAAGGAGTCAAGGGAGATCTTTTGGACTTTGAGGAGGTCCAACGGGCAAGGGAGATCCAAAAGGCTCAAAGGAGGTCTTAACAAAGGCGGTAGTTCCGGCACTACCACAACGGTACGACCGGAGGTCGGAAGTACCGAAACAAAGAAGGTAAAACCAAAGTAGAGTGCCGCAACTCGAACGGATGGTACAACCGCTAGAGGGATGGTGGTAGTACCGGAACCCGAACTGAACCATCCTTAAGGGAGGTCTAGAGGAAGCTAAACAAAGCCAACTTGGCTTTGAGGAATCAAAGCGGTTTTGAAACACAAACCCGAGCTTGATCCTCAGCAGGAGGTCCCAAAACAAGGGAAGGTCTAAACGAAGGATGAGATTTAATTGGAAAGGGAGGTTTTAATCTCAAAGAGATTCAAACCAACAAAGGAGGTTTAAGGAGAGGTTAGACCAAGGGGCACACAGAGAAGCTTAGGAGGAAACCAAACCAAGGAACACCAAAGAACAACGAAGAGCCCCAACCAGCAGAGAACACCAACAAGGGACTTAGTTCAAGTTCGGTTAGATCAAGTTAAACTCTCCAAATTCCAAAATACCAAGTTGTAGGACCGGAAAGGCGACTAGAGGGGGGGGGGGTGAATAGACACTTTCTCTATTTTTCACCTCGATCGAACTCAACACCACTTTCACTCCAATAGCTATAAAAGCTATGAAGATTTGTATACAGGCACAACGGATGACCTGTGTTGAATCCGATCAACCCCTAAGCACAAGACTAAAAATAACTCACAACAGCATGCACAAAAATCAACAAGCAAATTTCTTCATCCGACAAAATACGCAGCCGCAGCCGACCTCTGTTCTTGAGCACAAATTCTGTCGGACCAAAAGATAGCAGCCACTTGTACTGCTGGAAATTAAAAACAAACTCTTCACTCACACCAATGGAAGCAGCACGCACAGGTCGAGTCCAACATGAAACTGCACAGTGCCGAGCAGCAATCAAAAAGGAAACTTAAAATAAAGAGCAAACAGTACAAGCCGATCCTTGTAAATTGAATCACAGACTTGGACGCACCAACAAAAACAAAAGCAAACTGCAATCACTTGATTAAGCAGTTGCCGGAATTAAGGGCTCTACAGGCGCTGAGATCAAGCTAGAAGCCGCAGCTGTGGGAACAAATTTCTGCTAGTGCACAAAGCCGCCATGCTTCTCTTTTCTCGAGACTTCCTCTGGGTGCTGCCATAGGACTTTTTTTTCTTGGGGCGACCACCGCCTCTGACTATTTTTTCTCACGAGCACACAGAGGTCGCCGCCAGAAGTAATTTTTTTCGGAGCTCTCACGGCGCCACACACACTACTATTTTTCACGGGCTCTACCAGCGCAGCCAACAAGATGGGTGCTCAACTCGCACAGAACAACCGGCCGGCAATCAAATCCCACAACCAAATCACAGAATATGTGGACACGTAGTGAGAGAATCCAAAAGCAAACTGCTCAGTCGCATTGATGTTGGCAGCCCAAGCAATTAACAAATAAAAACTCAAATCAAAGGCTGTGAGATTCACAAACCGCTGAGACCAAAATCGATTGGATGTTTCTGGACCTCTACCTTTCTTTCCTGGGGCGCGGCCACTCAGCTCTCCATTTTTTTTCCAGCGCCCAACTCATCCAGCAAAATGAAGATCCAGTCAAATAAACAAAGCACAAACACTGCAACCCACAGGAATCAAATCAATGCCCGGTCGCAACAATGAATAGCACCCAAATAAAAAAACTTGCAGCTGAAGGACACAACCAGATTCACTCCCTGCAACATCAAATCAACCACTGTACACGCATGAGGCAAAAGCAGCCCTTGAAAACACGGTTAACAACAAATCCTATTCTCTGCTAGGGACGGCCGCCGCCAGAAGCTCTGCTTATCTGCCAGGCAAACAGGGCGCTGCACAAATTGAAGGGACAGCCAAGAAGACAAATAAAAGCAGCAGCTGCAGCCGATTCTTGATTTTCTTTTTCTACTGGGGTGCATGGCCGCCGCCCAGCTTCATTTCTTTCTTTGTCTGTAGGGCGCCGCCACACTGTCTCATTTTCCTAGAGCCGCACGCACACACAGGGAGCAGCCAAACTAATAAAAAAAACAAACTCAAAGTCGGATCAAGATGGTAATAAACAAATCAATTCCAAACAGCAAAATGACTCGGATGGATCATTGATGGCATCTATTTCAAGGCAACATCATTTCAAACAGTGACCAAACTTCTTACACAAAAATCGGCAAATAAAAAAAACGCCGCCTCAGGCTCTTCTTTCTACGGACCAAAAACGGCCGACCTCCAGCGGCTCAAAAGCACTCAACACAGGCACGCAGACTTTCACGCATCAAAGAACAGCCCAACTAGCAGATCCTAACGCATGAAGGAAAAATCCGGCCGACAAACATCAGCAGGCGCCACCTGGAAGCAAAAGCACGCTCGCCCTAGGGCTCTCCATAAAGTCAAGGCATCGGATTTCAACACTGATGGGACAAGCAATAAAATAATCCACAAAGCAACTGATTGATGAATCACAAACCGAATCCAAAAAACAAGTCGCCAGGAGCTCTCATCTTTTTCAGCACAGGGGCGCCATCAAAGGCCGCCGCCACAGGCTTACAGGAGACAGGGGGCGCCGCCACTCCTTTCCAGATTTTTCAAAAGCAGCCCCCAAAACCCTAATGTCTCATCTCAATCCTTATATAGGGCAGCCTCTAACCCTAATAACCAAATGGGCTTCCGTTAGGACCCAACATCAACGGAACACACACGCACGTATCTCAAAGCGTCGTCTTCATCGTCAATTGATCTAAACCGCTTCACCATGCGCCGACCCGCGTCGCAGCTTAGTCAAAAGGCCATCAAGATGGTATTTGGTAAAATTACCAAAATACCCCTTCTCGATCTTTTCCGAAGACCGAGTCCACTGTTGAAGCAATCGTCTGCTTCGCCACGTGTAGGTTGATCAACAGCTCCATGTCGTCAAGTCTCTCCCGTCCGGATCCCACCGGCACCACTGAGCACTTGCAACAACTCCCGCGCCGCTTGATCCAACCAGTCGCACCGAACCGCCCGTTCGGTCATCCTCGTCCATTCAGCATCATGCTTGTGTCACTTGACCTCACCCGGCATCCTTGATCGTTCTGGACCTCAGCTCTCCAAGCTTAGTCCCGATCCTCCTCGCCGTTGACCGTCATTGACCTGCAAGCCACCTGCACAGCAATAGACAAGCAAACACGAAACCGGCAACAAGTTCTTCACAACTTGACCCACGTTAGCCAAAACATGCAATATGCAACATATATGCATTAACGAATATGGATATGACCTATCCCAAAATTAATTCACCACTTATATCAACAAACAGCACAAAAGCCGGTCAGACCGCCGCTGACCTGACAGATCTGAAACTTTATCGAAAACACTTCAAACTTCAAACCAAAAGCCACATTGCCAATTGTTTCATCATCCTAAGATCATGGGCATATCTCCATGATATCCACACAAGTTAAGCTTGAACAGGCAAATAAACCAAATGGTTCCTTTTTATTTTGAAAACTGACAAGAACTCTAGAACAAATGGGACGTTACAAGAAACAAGCAAGATGAGAACGGTATGGTTGTAAGAAACAAGGCAAGATTGGTCGCTCAAAGTTATTCACAAGTCGAAGGTTTGGATTTTGGTAAAACTTTTGCTTCCGTAGCTAGGCTTGAGTTAATCCGGATATTACTTTCTTTTGCATCATGCTTTGATATTAAACTATTCCAAATGGATGTTAAAAGTGCTTTCTTAAATGGTAAAATATCCGAACTTATCTTTGTTGAACAACCTCCCAGTTTTGAAGATCTAAAGAATCCAAATCATGTCTATAAACTCTCCAAGGCGCTCTATGGTCTTAAACAAGCTCCTAGAACATGGTATGAACGCCTTAGAGATTTTCTAGTCTCAAAAGGATTCAAAATCTGGAAAATTGATTCATCTCTATTTACTAAAGTCTTAAATGATGATTTCTTTATTTGTCAAACTTATGTTGATGATATCATTTTTTGGTCTACTAATCAAGATTTTTGCGAAGAGTTTGGTGATATGATGTCTAGGGAATTTGAAATGTCCATGATTGAAGAATTGGGATATTTCTTTGGACTTCAAATTAAGCAACTCAAAGATGGAACCTTCGTGAGCCAAACCAAGTATGCAAAATATTTGATCAAGAAATTTGGCATAGAGGATGCAAAACCTATCAAGACTCCCGTGGCAACCAACGGTCATCTTGACCTAAATGAGGGATGTAAATCGGTAGATTTAAAGCTTTATAGGTCTATGATTGGCAGCTTACTTTATCTTACCGCATCTAGGCCTGATATCATGTTTAATATTTGCATGTGTGCACGTTTTCAAGCAACTCCAAAAGAGTGTCATTTGATGGACGTTAAAAGAACACTAAGATATTTAAAGCATTCCTCTAGTATTGGCCTATGGTACCCCAAAGGTGCTAAATTTGATTTAATTGGATATTCGGATTCCGATTATGCGGGTTATAAAGTGGATAGAAAAAGCACCTCGGGTAGTTGTCGATTATTAGGAAGATCTTTAGTATCATGGTCATCCAAGAAGCAAAACTCCGTAGCATTATCCACTGCCGAAGTCGAATATGTTTCCGTGAGAAGTTGTTGTGCTCAATTGCTATGGATGAGGCAAACATTGATGGATTATGGAATTAAATTTGATAAAATGCTTCTTTTGTGTGATAATGATAGCGCGGTGAAAATAGCTAATAACCCTGTTCAACACTCAAGAACCAAGCATATAGATATTCGCCACCATTTTTTGAGAGATCATGTGAGCAAGGGAGACATTGAAATTAGCCACATAAGAACCGAAGACCAATTAGCGGATATTTTCACCAAGCCATTAGATGAAGGCCGCTTTTGCAAATTGAGGAATGAGTTAAATGTCATAGACTATTTAAATGTTAGTTGAACTCTTGTCTCATGCATTTTACTTCATTTGATGTTATTTGACTATTTTATGAAAGCATTTTCAAAATTATTTATTAAAGAATACTATGTTCATAAAAAATATGTTCTTAGATAGACATTAGTCTATTCAATGCATAATGATCCTCAATGACATTTATTTGAGTGCAAAACTAAGGATCATTTGCATAAATTCTCAAATCCAAGTCAATTCCTAAAGTTCTAGGAAAATCAGAACAACCGGCGTGTTAAGCTCGGTATGATCGCAGTGTGGTACGACCGGCGTTATAACAACGGTATGATCGTAGTGCGGTACTACCGGCGGTCTGTTAGCGGTACGACTGCGTCGGTTTGAGAAGGGGCAGTAACTCCTTGCAGTTACTATTCTGTTGTGCTCCCCCCCCGACGGTTTGACCGTTTTTCGCCTCTTCACTTCGTCTCGGCTGTTCTCTCTCCGACCCGAAGGACCCCCAAAACTGCCTCTCAAATCCACTCAAATCTCTGGAGATTCTTCGTTCTCTTGTTGTTTCCTGCATCTCTAGGGTTCACCTCCTTCAAATCTTAAGGTAAAATTTCCTTTGATTCTAGTTATCTCTAGGGTTCACCTCCTTCAAATCTTAAGGTAAAACTTCCTTTGATTCTAGTTTTACCGAATTTGGAACCCTAGGTATTTACCGAATTTGGAGCCCTAGGTATCATTTTAGGGTTAATTGGGAATGTAGATGATTTCTGTAGTTCTAGTTGGGAAAAGTACAAAATTGATGTCTAATGATGTTTGCGCATCCAAACTATGGATTCATTCAATGAAAAACATCGAAAATTTCGATCTTTTGCTTGCCCTAGAACTCTGTCAGGAGAATCGGTACTACCAGTTCTTGAGCGCGGTATGACCGCAGTGCGGTCATATCGGCCATATAATGGCGGTATGACCGATTATCTTGACAGAAAACTGAACTTTCATTCCTTTCATAATTAATCCTAATTCAATTGATCTTTTAAATTCCTTGTAACCCATCCTATCTTTGTGAAGATGCATAGGACAAGAATTACGACTCGAAAGTTGCATGGACCACCTAGAGGAGGGCTTTCTTCATCTCAACCTCAAAGATCTCAACCTCCTGCAGCTCCAACTCAGAGAACTCGATCAGTTCGACAAAAGGTCGTGCATGGCAAGGGCAAGGGCAAAAGACCAGCAGCAAAGGACCCTGAATCTGAAACAGAAGAAAGCTTACCACCAGCTGAGGCGGATTCTGATTCTGAAACTGAGTCAGAGCCAGAGTTGGAAGCTCAATCAGATGAAGAGATGGGAGAGTCGTCAGAGCCCCCAACTGACTTGAGACTCATTATAGCAGATGAGTATGCCATCAAGTGTCATGTTAAACAATACCGTTTCTCTTCCAACTCAGTTAATCCAAGATTCCATACAGTATTTCAAGAACAAGTATATGAGCAACTATATGGCAATCATAGAAACTTTGCAGATCACAAGTAGATTAAGTGGCCTCACATAAACTCCTTGGATAAGTATAGTAGTGTATACCAGCTCTTTCATCGAGTCGGCCTTCATGATCTTGTGGCTCTAAAGCAAAATTATGATGATGAAATTATCAGACAGTTTTATGCCACAGTTCATGTTGAGGTAGATCTTTCCAAGATAAAATGGGTTACAGTTACCAGATATGTGGAAAGTACCAAGGAGGACTTTGAGTGTGTTTTGAGGACACCATCTGGTACTTGGGAGAAGCTCTTTGACAACCCTGCTTTACTGTCTCCTGCTTGGACTGATTTTTATGACCCATCGGTCAGGTATACCCCAGGAAAGATTCATGGACTTAAGCCCTATTCCAAGCATGATTAATAGGATTATTAATCATACTTTTTATCCCAAGAGTGGTAATTTTGATGCAGTAAGAGGATATGCTTGGAATATCATTGATAATATTATGCGAGGAAATTGATTTGATGCAGTGGATGTCATTCTAAAGGGCATAGTTTCTTCAAAGAATGATAGAGTTAAAAGGATTTACTATGCACCTTACATCATGGCTTTAATTTGGCAAAAGATTGAGTATCAAGGGGGGATTGGGAATAGCTCATAAGGCTTACAAGCCTCGAGACAACCCTCCTGCTCATCATGATGATTCTCTCATCGCTGCTGCCGACATCGCTTCTTCGCTCAGAGAGTGCTCTGCTTGAAGGTACTCTTGCTCAGATTCTCCAAAATCAGGAGTTGATTCTTAGCACTTTGCAAGAAATGAACACAGCCCCGATAGAGTTTCAGCATGAGACCCTCGACAAGCTAGCTGACACGAGTTAGTTCAAAATGATTTCCAGAATGAGGTTCATAACAGGATGGTTGCCATGGCAGAGACCATTGACTCAATGGAGCATATTTTGAGGACTCCTCAGTGATACACTTGTCATCCTCCTCCACCTTCTAGGGCCTCTACTTCTTCAGATGTTCCTCCTTTATCCCCAGCTCCAGTGCCGCAGGCCTTAGTGCCTCCAGCTCCTGTCTTAGCTCCTCCAGCACCAGCTACAGATCCAGTGGCTCAGGATCCAGCACCTGTTGCTTCAGCGCCTCTAGCTTCGGTTTCAGCTCCAGCATCTCCTGCTCCTCAGGACCTAGTTCCTCAGGACCCAGTTCCTCAGGATCTCGCTCTTCAGGACCCAGCTTCTCTTTCTCCTCAGGACCCAGCAGTTTGAGATGTTTTTGGTACTTTGATGCCAAAGGGGGAGAAGCGAGAAGAGAAAGATTTAGGGGGAGCAAGTCTTTTGCTACTATTATCTTATATGGGCTTATATGTTTTGTAATGTGTTGAACTTATGCTTATGTGCTTGTAATAGTTTAAAACTGTGTTGCTTATCTTGTTGAACTTGTTGGTTAATGATTATGCTTATGATATTCTCTTGAAATGCAATCTCAATTATAGTCATATCTTAATATTGCATTTCCCTCAAGTTCAAACATGCTAAAGAAACCCCGCCAAAATTTCAAAAATCTCTACATATGCTTGCAAAGGTTTTGTATCATTTATATGCACATGTTTAGGGGGAGTTTTCTTTAAATTGGATTTAACAAGAAAATAATTCTTAAAACTCATTCGAGCTCATTGCAAGAATTATTTTGTTGTTAAGTCATCAAAAGAATATACACTCTTAGTATATTCAAAACAATCTTTCTCACATATTAGTTGTGTTGTCATCAATTACCAAAAATGGGAGATTGAAAGCATCTAAGCCCCTAAAAATTATTTTGGTAATTAATGATAATATGTGAATATGAGATTAACATGTTTATTGAGTATTTACAAGGTTAAGTCCCATTGGTGAGTTTGATGATGTAAAGATGCATGCTAAAGGATTCAATGAAGGTCTACATGACTCAAAGACAATGTACAAGTAGTCTAGGATCATTTTTATATTTTATCTGTCTTAGGAGAAATGGTTGGAAGACCAGATTATAGGTTAAATGACGTACTATTAAGAGGGATCGTGACTAATAGTTTGATAGCATGGTCTTGTGCAATTTGGATCAATTTGGGATCATGCATGCATTTGAATTTGAATTTAATAAGCTCTAAGTGCTTTTGTCAGCAAACAGTAGTACCGCTTAAAGCGGTATGACCGCGCATTACTTGGAGGTATTACCGTGTTTTGAACGTTTCAGCCAACTGAGCACTAATGCGGTACGACTGGCTCATCCAGCGGTACTACCGCATTGCGGTCATTTCGATTTCTAGTTGGCGGTTCGATAAAAACAGGAGAGGTGTTTTTTTGGTTCGGAGCTCTCTTTGACAATCGGTAGTACCGCGCATTGAAAACGGTAGTACCGCTCAGCGGTTGTACCGATTCTTATGTGGCGGTACGTTTTTTTCCAGAGAGCACCTCTTTTTAGTGAAATTGGAAACCCTACAATCGATAGTACCGCTCCTTCGTGTGGTACAACGGGATCGAGCGGTAGTACCGCAAATTGGTTGGCGGTCGTACCGCTTGGGGATTTTCAATGGCTATGCCAGAGTAATTAATACCACCATTCTAGCCGTTACTGTGCTCTGACACGGGTGCGGTTGTACCGCTTCCTAGTTGGCGGTCATACCGCATTTCGCTGAAAGTTGGGGATTCCCTCCCCAACGGTCATAATTGTTGGTGGGGTTTATAAATACATCTTCACCTGCTCAAGGACAGTGTGCTAGTGTTCATTTATCATCCTTAGAGCCTTGAGAGCCTTGAGCATTCACTCAACACCAAAATTCTCTTGTGCATTCATTGTGAGGTGGTTGAGTTCATTCAAGTGCATCCTTTCGTCCTAGTTGATCCTATTGCACTTGAGCGCCGTCAAGCGAAGGTCATCGATTTATTACTCTTGGAGTTTTGCCAAACTCCTAGACGGCCTTGGCAGTGGAGCACGGTGAACTCTTCAAGAAGATTGTGAAGAGGCCCGGTGCAAGTTTGTGAGTGGCTTAGAGTTCGTCATCTCCGGAGCGGAAGAAGAACTGCCATAGTGATCGAGGGAGGCTTAATTCGTGGAGCTGGCTTGATTCGTTCAAGCTTTCTCAACGTGGACTAGTGAAGACCGGCAAGTTTTCGATACCACGAGAAAAAGTCCTTTGTCATTGTGGTTATTTCTTGTCTATACTTATTCCGCATTTACAATTCTAGCATTTATCTTGTGTTGAATTGCTTAGCTAGAATTGTATCTAGTTAGACATAGTTCTTATTTGGCTTAAATTGTTAAATTGTCAAAAAGTTTAAAAACCTCCTATTCATTCCCCTCTAGCCAGTTATCCTTGATCCTACCAGGGGGGAGGAAGCGGGACAAACAAATATGGGCCTTTCGTCGCAAACATGCGATCCGACGGCTTTGCACCCGGTCAATCTCGACCGTACAATCGCGATCCGAGGCGGAAGATCGAAGGACCCGGGCAAAGGGGACCTCAACGGAATTGTGAAAAGCACATGGGCATTTTCACAAAAGCGCCGATGTGGGGGGCTCCGAGAGGCCGCAGATTCTTTCCCCTTGTAAGAAAGAGTATATGCGAGCAGAGAGAAGGGGATGGATGGTTGATGAGGACAGATTAGAGGGACGGGAGTTTTATAATGCTAATTAATGGAATTAATTTCCGTCCGGATAGGATATGAAACGAATCTGGGCTATCGGATTGTAAAGATCAATGGCTTAAAATGGATGTGGATACCAGGATACGAAATGGATATGAGCCATTAGATCAAGCCAATTGGAGGGCTAGAAAATGCCCTCTACTCCCTCTTTATATATTGAGAAAATTCACAATATGCTACTGAATAACTACATAATTCAGAATATGTTACTCATTGTGAGATTGACATATGGACCTAGGGTCTATATATTAGTGAGATACACCAGTATTATATTACGAAGATCCGAATCACTAGTTAGTTGCCCCTTTTATATTAGTATAAAATAGAGCCCGTACACCCTGCTTTGTCTGGCATCGCTTGACGGTGTATGTCTGGTGCATAGTACGTTGGACAGCAAACGCAATCCTGTATCAGCACAGCCAAGTGTTCAAGTCCATGGAAATTGAAATTACAAACCACTGGTTCAGCACAAAGCCAAGTGTTGCGCATGGAAGAGTGTTTCACCGACAGCAGATTCATACAAATACTACAAGTACTTTTGATATTATTCAGGAATTTAAATATCTGCAACATACACACTGTTTCATTCAAAAGCACAAGCGAACAAAAGTGCTACTTGTAGACAGCCAGGAACACCAGTCTGAACTCATCTGACCAAAGTTTCAGAGGAACAGATAGGCAGAAGACTACCATGATACAAGCATATGGGCATTTTCACAGAAGGGGACCTCAACGGAATTGCGAAAAGCATATGAGCATTTTCACAAAAGCGCCAACGTGGGGCTCCAAGGAGCCGCAGATTCTTTCCTTGTAAGAAAGAGTATATGCGAGCAGAGAGGTGGGGATGGATGGTTGTTAGGGAGATATTAGGACATCTACAACAATTCACATCAGCTGTTACTAAGAGGTTGCCACATCAGTTTTTAGATGATGTGAAGGAGAGAAGATGAGGAGAGAAGGTGAAGCTGTTTTTATATGAAGAAACTATCAGATTATTAATACCAAGACATAAGAAACAACAAAAAACTCTATTGGAGGCTTAGTTGTTACCTAAACACTCATTTTGTAGGTCCCACTACCTACCAACAAAAATCTACCGGATCTTGTGCAGCCCGTCTTTTTGTCTTCCCCCGCAGATGATATGATAAATGAGCCAAAATATATAGACCACAAAGTTGTACCCTATTGTTAATCATCAAGAATCATGCACACTTGTAGCAATTAAAGTCTTAGATACAAGCTTAAGAAATAATTCATTGGAATGCTTGTTTATTTTTATTAGATTGAGTACTCTCTCTCTCTTCTTAGTAACAAGCTAAAAAATAAACTATTGTAGATACTCTTAGAGGGAAGAGAATTTTATAATGCTAACTAATGGAATTAATTTCCGACAGGAAAGGACATGAAACGTATCTGGGCTATCGGATTGTAAAGATCGATGGCTTAAAATGGATGTGGATACCAGGATACGAAATGGATACGAGCCATTAGATCAAGCCAATCGGAGGGCTAGAAAATGCCCTCTACTCCCTCTTTTTATATTGAGAAAATTCACAATATACTGCTAAATAACTACATGATTCAGAATATGTTACTTATGGTGAGATTGACATATAGGCCTAGAGTCTATATATTAGTAAGACACCAGTAAGTATATTACGAAGATCCGAAGTTATTAAGTGACATTATATCACTAATTGCCCCTTTTATATTAGTATAAAATAGTGCCCGTACACCCTGCTTTGTCTGCCATCGCTTGACGGTGTATGTCTGGTGCATAGTACGTTGGACAGCAAACGCAATCCTGTATCAGCACAGCCAAGTGTTCAAGTCCATGGAAATTGAAATTACAAACCACTGGTTCAGCACAAAGCCAAGTGTTGCGCATGGAAGAGTGTTTCACCGACAGCAGATTCATACAAATACTACAAGTACTTTTGATATTATTCAGGAATTTAAATATCTGCAACATACACACTGTTTCATTCAAAAGCACAAGCGAACAAAAGTGCTACTTATAGACAGCCAGGAACACCAGTCTGAACTCATCTGACCAAAGTTTCAGAGGAACAGATAGGCAGAAGACTACCATGATACAAGCTGGACCTAGCCGCACCATCAAACCTCAATGGTCACACTGCACAAACATAACCCTGACGGCTTGAGCTTCGAAGTGCCCCATGCAGAACCTGTCAGGGCAGTTGGATCGTACATCAGCGTCTGATACCCCGGTTCTTCTTCCTGCGAGAACAGCAGCAGCTTCTTGTTGAGCACCCCGAGGCAAAACCGAGTGCTTGAACTACCAGTAAGTGGCACCGAGATCTTCTGCCAAGAGTTGTCCGAAGGGTTGAATATTGCGAGTGAACGCTGGTTCTTCCATTCTATGCAGAAGAGCCTTTTGTCAAGAACGGCATGAGAGGTGACCATCACACAGCCTTTCTTGATCTCGTCCCAAGCATGGCGATCAGGATCGAACACGTCAACGAAACGGGAATTGCCAATTGTGAAGCTTGAACGGCCACCCATGATGTACAGCTTGCTGCTGAACCCGCAGGCGAAGCAGCCCCACCTTGGCCTGCGAAGGCTTTCAAGCAGCGTCCATTTGTTTTGCTGTGGATCATATGCTTCAACACTGGCCAGGCTATCGCCATCAGAACCAAATCCACCAGCAACATATATTACACCATTGACCTCTGCGCAGGCAAAGTCACGACGGGCAACATTCATCTTGGCGAGTGCACCCCACCTAGGCAATTTGAGCAGGATGAATTAGTTTCATATTTCAAATTATTGAAGAAACGGCTTACTAGTACGAGCATTGGATTTCTTCAGAATTACTAATCGGGTACTTAATCAATAAGAGAACAATATTATCCTCTGGTACAAGAAAAGAGCATCTGTGATGTTTCTGAGGATCCAAAATATACCTGTTCAGACGAGCATCATACTGGTAAACCTCATCAGAAACACATTCCTTGCCATGGTCAGCAGCATAGCCAGCCATGACAAACAGCTTTCCATCAAGAACTACCACACCAAACCCCGCTTTGGTTGGTCCAGGCATAGGAGGAAGTATCCTATTCGTTTGCTCCAGGCTCCCCAATACCTCCCAATGGGACGCCTTTCCCCGTGCTTCAGCGGTCAGGACATAAATCCACTCTTCAAGCTTCCCGATCTCCTTCCTAACAGCAATGAACTCCTTGCTCCCAATGAATGACATCCACCTCTTGGACACTGCACCCATGACAGGGAAGTAGCTCCGAGGGACAAGGGCAAGGCATATCTTCGCCAGATCTTCTGGCAAACCAGGTATCAGTGCACAGTATGAATTAATTTCCTCTTGGGTCATCAACCCCGGGGAAAGTTTTGGCCTAGTTGGAAACTTGAGCTGCATTGTAGCACGGAGGCACGTCTGTGATTGAACAAATGGTTCTCTTTCTTGAACAAGTGCAAGCATTGTGAAATACGGTGGCAAGCACCTTTTAACGCTTGCTCCCCTCGTTTACACGAAGTTAAAATGACTTTCGTGTTCGTTGCCCTTGCTTATTTGCTATGCATGGTGGTGCTCCAAACAGAACAATTCATGATACCCATCACCAATGGGAACCGTAAGAGACATGGGTTTGAATGATGCTGAAATGAGGTTCTTAGGCTTAGATTTATCTGTCTTTGTTATCTTTTCTGTATCTGATGCCATCAGATAGTTAAAGGCCTTGGAATGGTTTCTCCTGGTAGAATAGGCAGCCTTGGTCTCCTTATTGATAAAGTAGGAACGGCTCCCTCGCTTACACATTGACAAAATATCTACAGAAAATATCGAATTATATTAATGTTAGGTAGACCAGTAAATACAGTTTTAGTTGCCAAGTACAATTAGATTATTGATATACCAATGGCCATATGAATTTGATGACCATTAACCACCATTGGCTTCCATTTCCACCACACCTAAGTTCCTACAATAGAACGAAAGAGTTCCAAGAGTACAAATTAACACATGCCTAATCATTGGAGCATCAAAATAGGACCATGATACACTGGTGGTAGCCAGCTGAAAAAAGGACACAATTCAGTGTCCTCCTTTCAACATGGTCAGAAAACTTGGCAGAGAAAATGAATCCACGCCATTCAACAGAACAAATAATTTGCTCGATTCAATTGAAAATGATAATTGAAAAGTTCATATCTGTGGGGTTTCCCCTTTTCACTTTAGAGTATAGACCAGGAGTGCAAACCATGCCATATATATCCTCATTTAAGAAACACAATCACCACATTCAGATATTCAACCTATAGATCAAAAGCAGCATGTTGATGCTGTTAGCCTGTCATGATCATTCTACAAGTAATTGCACAAAGCACATAGCTTACTGCTGTATATTTCAAATGATATCACAAGAAAATGGATAGTCTGCAAATTATAGGAAAAAATATAACAGCTTTGCCTTTGTACCTACAACTTGAAATGATTCTGAAATACAAATAGTGGAGTTGAAACATGAAAGTGATAGTGTTGATTTGAAACCGTTGAGAACAAAAACCTAAAGTTTTCGTGTTTTTTGACGTATATTAGACAGCCAAAGTGAAGTTATTAGTATATACACAAAACAGCAGCAAGAACATGTTGATTCTCACAAAGCAATTCAAAGTAAGCCACTGTTCATAACGAACAATAATAGAAAACATCAATAATTGCCAGTCGAAAAAAGAAAAACCAGTCGAAAAAACATCAATAATTAATACTAAGATCCTAGTTTATGATAACCTTTATATTATAATAGAACAATTGTTTTCATAATATCCAATAACATGTTAAAATCCCTTTCCTCAGAAACAATGCAAAGCTTTTTTCCCGAGAACCCGCATGAGATCTGCACGTCTTTTAAATTAAAAGAGAAAAACGGAACAACAGATAACATCCACAACTAGAGAATGGTTGCTGCCTAACAATGAAAAGTTGCAAACAAGCTGTTGAAGTCAACCACCTCATGCCTCCAAAGTAAAATAGATAAAGTAAAACTGAGCAAGGACGATGTTGTAACACCACATGTCATATCAGCTTCAAATTGCCTGTTTGGATCAAATCAGAAACATGGCCAACAAAGTTATCAGACTATCAACTAATTCATTATGCCCTGCATCTCATAGAAGGTATAAACTAACTAATAATCCCTACTTCACATAGCATTAAAACACTATTCCATAAGTGATCACCTTCTTTGCAAAAAAGATAGATAAGCTGAAACAAGAACTATTTGACCTAGGAAATAAATGGAGGGAATAAGCACAGTTATAAGAATCCTCCAGAACGGAAATCGCAACATTGGGTAAGTTTTTCTTTTTTTTTTTTCTTTTTGGGGGGTGGGGGGTGGGGGGGGGGGGTGGGGGGCGGGGTATGGCCATCAATTCTGCACCAAACAATGCTGAAAGAAACGATCGGAGAGAAAATTACAGCAACAAGCCTGGAACGTTTCTGTTTACCCCTGAACCCGAAATGATTTGATATTTCCCTCGGAAACAGGGCACACGGTCTCAAATCCTCATAGAATCGTCAATTCCACCCCAAATTAAACCCAATAACAAGGCAGGATACGTATATTCAGCACAAAAGGATTACCTGGAATAGGAAAAATTCCCTTGGGGCTCCAAGTTTTGGATGCCAGAAGCCAATAATAATGGCGGAATTGTTGAGAGAAGAAACGGGAGGACTGGACGGACGAGGGGAGGAAGACGAAGTGGTGCGGTGGGCTCGTGCCTCTTGTCTCCTTATATAGCGCCAATTTGCTGGAAATATTGAGTAAAATTTCCTTTTCTTGTCGCCTCTCCTAAATTAGTGGAACTGCGAGGATCGTTGCTTGCTTGGTCCAGATTCAGTTTCAAGCTCTACTGCTCTAATATGTCCAAATGAATACTATTTTGTATTTATTTTAACCAGTCAATACTCTTGCTTGACCTGTCTTTAACCCTCGATCGGTTTGAGCTTTTTTTTCTTTGAAAATTCATTGGAATTTGAAGGTTCAAAAGATTGGATATGAATTTTGTAGAAAATATTACAGTTCCGTTTGGAAAACACAGGAATTTAACTTCCACAAAAAGAGCCTAAATATTCTACATCATCTTAGGAAATCCTCACCTTTCGGGACTTATTTGGAACACATGGAACACAGGAATTTCACAATAATTTCATAGAAAACAGTTCAAATCCTAGCAACACCAAACAAAATGGAGTCTTGTTAATCTTTTACATGAGTACAGTTTTTTTTTTTTGAAAAAAAAACGCAAGATCTAGATACTTCGAAATCCTAACACAATGTATGCCATGGTCATGGTCTCATGGAGGAAGAAAAAAAATAGGATCAAGCAAGTAGTGTTGATATATTCTTGGAAGAAAACCCTACGTGAAACGAGAGGCCAAAAATGCAGAAGTCAACTTCATTTGCTGATAATTATCATCTATCTATAAGGAGATGTCATTATCTAAACCTTCCCTTTTTTTTGTTCGAGGAAGTTATCTAAACCTTCTGGGCAGTGAAAAGGCGATATGCACAAAGTCAAACATTTGCTGATCAGCATGACATGTGCACTTTTATTTTCAGAAATTGTCGGCTAGTCAAAAGCTCCAGAGGGTGATTGCCACGGCATAGCATTATCTTATCTGAATGGAAGAGTACAGCAGTAGTACGGCAGATTGATACGTCATGGCAATTCCATGGCTGTACGCAAAATTATAAATAAATGGGGTTTAGTGTTGACTTAATGCCTTTATCGCTAGATAATTCGCCAAATAACCACTTAAAAAATAATTTGTCGGTTTAAGGCCTTGGTTGACCGGAACTGGCCAGTGGCTAGATGCTAAAGACATGGTGCATGTTACGTTCGTGCCCTACTCTCGTAGTCTCGTGGAATTGGATAGAGGAATATATTAGACTAGCAAGCATTACAGGAATCAGAAAGGCAAATGCTGATTCATTTCTGTCCAGTCTATCCATGCTATGCTTCAACCGTTCAAGCATATTACGCCGCTGGCATCTGTCCAGCCATACACACGTTACAACGATGGCTCGTGGAGCGGAGGTCCATGTTGTTGAGTAAATAAGTATTTTTCGAATTACTTTAACCTAGAAATAAGCTAGATAAAATATAAAAAATACTCTGGCTATTTTCACAAATAGAAAGCAGGTATGTATGAACACTATAGGCATACTAATTTGTAGAAAGACAGAAATTAGCATATCTATCTCAGCGTTCATCACAACAACAAATAGTAAAGCAAACCAAGTAATAAGAGAGATATAGGCATACCCAGATTCTGTAGAAAAAGAAGATGCATGAGATTCTTGACGAGGACGTGCGTTAAATCATGACGTAGTGGTAGTAGTCGTGCGGTTGGTGTAGAACGCGTGAAGAAGCAAGCGCGCTAACGCTCCCCAAAAACCTTATTCGTCCTCGCCGTGCAAGCCTTCGAGGATGAGGGTTCCGGAGGCTCGCTTCTCCCGGTCTTGTCAGTACACGCGCCTCATGGGATGGAGATCGCCTAAGACAACAACAAAAGGCGTGGAATTTTGTATTGTGGAAGCAACTGGAAGAAGCGTAACTCGTTCCTTTTATAGCCAAAAACTCAGAGTCCAAAGGCCAACAGTTGCCAGAAACCAAAAGCCAACAGTTGCTAGAAGTCCAAAGGCTAACAGTCACCATCAAGGACCAGAAGTCCAAGAGCCAACAGTTACGAGTCGGTGCGTTTCGATTTTCGAATAGATAAAGAAAATCGCGCCAAGACTGACATCGCGTCACAGACGTACAAGACGCCAAGACGCCAAGACGCGGCACGCTTCGGCTCGGCTCGGCTCGGCGGAGCAGCGCAGTGTTGGCTCTCTCCAATTCCACAAGAGGGGCTACCATGTTCCACCTTATAAACTGGTGTAACTCCCCTTCATCTATCCATGTGGGACTAAACAGTTTAGCACATGCACATGGGCCTTTGAGATTTACCAGGAATTAATTAGAATATAATATTTGGGCCTAGCCCATATTAATTTCAACAATTCCCCACCAGATCTCAAGGGCACATGTCAAATGCCTTGATCCACAGTATTGTTTTAATATACCAGTGTTTTGATGGAGACCGGTTAAGGTTGAACATCCACCTAGAACAAAAGCTACACTTATCCACAACTGCACAATGGACTAAGCCTTGAATTGACAGTTTTGTGTGAATAAGTTTCACTTAAGTCTTTAACTGATACTAGGCTGCCAGGCATCCATACTCCTGGCCTATTCATGAGCTTCCTAGAAATTACCCTATTTCATAGACTGTGACTAACAGTCGGGCTCATATAGGTGCGTTCTTTCAAGACTGCTCTGTAGGACATCATCTTTGCTTTAACAAGCCACATAACACATTAAGATAAAAATCAATCTGCCATATAGATTTAGGAGAGAATTGCATCTCCAATGGAGTGGGTCTATAAAGGTACTCTCCTCCCAGTTAACCAATAGCTTGTTTCGCCAATCCTACTTCACAGGATCTCCGATCATATAGGATGGGTTACCACTATGGTATAACTCACGTGGGTCTCAAACCCATCTCCCTCGATGCATTATCTATCACATTTCGTGATAAACCTTTTATGAAGGGATCTGCTAGATTCTTAGCTGTTTGGATATAATCCAAAGCTATTACTCCGGAGTTTCTCATTTTCCTGACAGACTTCAGTCTTCTCTTCACATGTCTTGATGATTTCATATTATCCTTAGAACTGTTCACCTTAACAATCACAGTCTAATTGTCATAGTTCATCGAATAGCGCATGCGGTTTTTCAACCACCAAACAAATCCATCAAGAGCTCACGGCCATTCGGCTTCAACAAAGGGCGATATCTAATGTCAGTAAGTTACGCTTCCATTGTTGACCTCGTTAAGATGGTGCCTTGCAAGACTTCCATGAAACAATACCACCTCCAAGTAAGAAGACATATCCACTTGTGGCCTTAATCTCATCAAGATCGATATCCGGTTTGAATCGCTATAACCCTCTAGCACCCTAGGGTACCGGTATAATGAATGCCATAGCTCATATTACCCTTTTGATAGCGCATTACCCTCTCAAGAGCATGCCAATGATCATCTCCGGATTGAAACAAACCGCTTAGTTTGCTCACAAAGAAACGAGATGTCGAACCCGGTACCGCTAGCTAAATACATGAGTGAACCAATTATCCGAGAATATCTCAATTGGTCTCGGCTATTCTCCGATTCTTCCTAAGCAACACGCTAGGATCATAAGGTGTTGGAGAGGGTTTGTAGTCGCTATAACCAAAACGACTCAAAACATTTTCCACATAATGGGATTGCAACAATGTAATCCCACCATCATCACCTCTCAACAAATTTTGATGTTCAAGATAACATCGGCTACTCCTGGATCTTTCATCTCAAAATTCTGAGATAAGAAATCCTTGACCTCCTTAATCACATTAAGGTTGGTCCCAAAAATCAGTATGTCATCAACATACAGACATAGAATGACTCCTTCGCCCCCATCATGGCGATAATACACACATCTGTCAGCTTCATTCACAACAAAGCCTGCAGATGTTAAAGTTCTGTCGAACTTTTCATGCCACTGCTTAGGTGCTTGTTTAAGACCATATAAAGATTTCAACAACTTGCACACCTTTCCTTCTTGACCATCTACTACAAATCCATCTGGCTGATCCATGTAAATTTCATCGTCCAACTCTCCATTTAGGAAAGCCGTCTTAACGTCCATCTGATGAACGAGAAGACCGTGTGAGGCAACCAGAGATAGTAGTACTCGAATAGTGGTCAATCTAGCCACAGGTGAATAAGTATCAAAGAAATCTTCACCTTCCTTTTGGTTATAACCCTTGGCCATAAGTCGTGCCTTGTACTTTTCGATAGTACCATCAGGCCTAAGCTTCTTTTTGAACACCCACTTACATCCTACAGGTTTACAACCATAAGGACGCTCAGTGATCTCCCAAGTACCATTAGAGATAATGGAATCCATTTCACTACAAATTGCTTCCTTCCAAAGATTCTCAGATCCGGAGAAGCATACGCCGTAAATGGTACTTGGAGTATCATCCACAAGGTACACAATGAAATCAGGACCAAAAGACTTTGCGATCCTTTGTCTTTTACTCTTCCTTAGAGTTTCATTGTCTTCCTCCTCAGGAATTTGCTCAAGGGTTTGTTCAAAATATTCCATTGGAATGGTAGGTTCAGGAATTGTATCAGGTTCCTGACTCGATGAACTAGGCATATCTTTCATCGAAAAAATATCCTCAAAGAATGTAGCATCTCTGGACTCCATAATTGTACCAACATGCACGTCAGGTACTCCAGATTTCACCACTAGAAATCTATATCCAACGCTATGGTGAGCATAGCCTAGAAAGACGCAATCAACGGTTTTTGGTCCAAGCTTACACTTTTTAGGAATTGGCACATTGACTTTCGCCAAACAACCCCAAGTGCGCAAGTATGAAAGTGATAGTCTTTTCTTCTCCCATTGTTCATATGGGGCTATCTCTTTATTCTTTGTGGGAATCCTATTTAGGACATGACATGAAGTCAATATAGCCTCCCCCACCATGCTTTGGAAAGACCACGTGTTCAACATGGTGTTAACCAAATCGCTTAGAGCGCGGTTCTTTCTTTCAGCAACCCCGTTTGACTGGGGTGAATAGGGAGGTGTCTTCTCATGGATTATACCATGTTCCTCATAGAATAAATTGAACTCATTTGAAAAGTACTCTCCACCACGATCAGACCTAACATTTTTGATTTTTCTTTCAAGTTGGTTCTCAGCTTCTGCTTCATCTTTAGTTTTCAAAAGATACACATAACAGAACCTAGTGGAGTTATCAATCAAAGTCATAAAATATCTGTTACCACCTTTTGTCAACACACCATTCATCTCACACAGATCTGAATGTATGAGTTCTAATGGTGCCAAGTTTCTTACCTCCGCGGCCTTATGAGGCTTACGAGGTTGCTTTGATTGCACACAAACTTGACATTTAGAACCTTTGGCAAGGGTGAATTTCAGGATTAACTCTAAACTGGCTAACCGCGTCATGCAACCAAAATTAATGTGACAAAGTCGTGAATGCCAAATAGTAGTCTCATTACTACCGCAAACATGGTTCACAATATTATTACATAAATCTGAAAGAGATAGGCGGAACAAGCCTCTGCACACATAGCTTTTACCAACAAATTGTCCACACTTGGACATTACAAATTTATTGGACTCAAATACCAGTCTAAAACCATCTCTACACAGAAGAGATCCGCTAACGAGATTCTTATTAATCGATGGCACATGATGCACGTTCTTCAGTTGCACAATCTTCCCCGAAGTAAACTTCAGATCGACCGTGCCAACACCATGAACAATGGCATGTGACCCGCTCCCCATTAGAACTTTGAATCCCGAGTGACTCGTAAGAAGAGAACAATGAAATATCAGACACACATGTATATTAGCACCAAGGTTCATCCACCAATCGGTAGATTGACATACGGAAAGAACAAGAGGTAAATTACCATACCTCAAGTTCCGCCTCAAGAGTACCAACAACAACATTGGCGGACTTGGAATTACGCCCTTGCGATTCTTCCCACCCTTGCGTTGGTTGCAATTCTTGGCCCAATGACCGTGTTCACTACGCACAAAGCAAAGGCTCTCCTTTGTGTTCTTCTTCTTCTTCTTGAAGCTTGTTGTTTGTGCACTCTTGTTCTTGCCTTTGAACTTTTGAGTTTGGCCATTCTTCTTCTGTACCATATTGGCACTAGAATGTCCCTCATTACCTCTAGTGTGTGTATCTTTTGCCCTCGCCTTCTTTTCAACATCAAGAGACCCAATGAGATTTTCAACATAAAACTCTTGTCTCTTGGGTTTCAGAGAAGTAGCAAAATTCCTCCAAGAAGGAGGAAGTTTGGCAATAATGCCTCCCGCGACAAACTTGTCCGGTAATACACACTTGAAGTACTCAAGTTCTGTGGCCATAGATTGTATCTCATGATCTTGTTCAACTATAGAACGGCTATCAACCATTCTCAGTAGTCATGGTATTGCTCCATGAGATACAATTCACCGCCTCGCATCCCAAACCCCAAATTTGGCCTCGAGTGCATCCCACATCTCTTTTCGCTTTTAATCACCATGTATGCATCAACTAACTTCTCACCAAGAACACTAACCACGGCACCTTTAAAAGGTTATCGCTAGCCTCAAACGCTTGCTCTCTGCTCAGAGTAAGTGTTCTTCAGCTTGCCGCTTGCCACATGGAAAACGCTCATGGCAAGTAGCCAAAGCACCATCTTGGTGCGCTACCTCTTGTAATTCGCACCATCGAATTCAGAGGGTTTGAGTGCAGCAGCAAAGCCAGTTGGTGAAAAATGCCTATGCCTAGCATAAGGTTTTTTGATTGTTGTGTACATAAGCATTTTTCGAATTACTTTAATCCAAAAATAAGCTAGATAAAACATGGAAAATACTCTGGCTATTTTCACAAATAGAAAGCAGGTATGTATGAACACTATAGGCATACTAATTTCTAGAAAGACAGAAACTAGCATATCTATCTCAGCGTTTATCACAACAACACATAGTAAAGCAAACCAAGTAATAAGAGAGATATAGGCATACCCAGATTCTGTAGAAGAAGAAGATGCAGCAGTATTCTTGACGAGGACGTCGTTCGTCATGACGTAGTGGTAGTAGTCGTGCAGTTGGTGTAGAACGTAGTAGCAAGCAGTCGCGCGGACGCTCCCCAAAAACCTTATTCGTCCTCGCTCGTGCAAGCCTTCGAGGATGAGGGTTCCGGACGCCTGCTCTCCCGGTGCGGCCGTACACGTGCCTCGCGGGGATGGAGATCGCCTAAGACAACAACAAAGACTGTGGAATTTTGTATTGTGGAAGCAACCAGAAGAAGCAGAACTCTGTTCCTTTTATAGCGAAAAACTCAGAGTCCAAAGGCCAACAGTTGCCAGAAACCAAAAGCCAACAGTTGCCAGAAGTTAAAAGCCAACAGTTGCCAGAAGTTCAAAGGCTAACAGTCACCATCAAGGACCAGAAGTCCAAGAGCCAACAGTCACCATCAAGGACCAGAACTCTTTTTTAATGGCCAAAAAACAAAGAGACCAGAGACCAATAGTTGCCGTTGATTCGCCATCAGTTACGAGTCGGTGCATTTCGATTTTCGAATAGATAAAGAAAATCGCGCCGCAGACTGACACGTCACAGACGCTACAAGACACGCACACGCACACACATCAGACAAGATCGCACTGCTCGGCAAGGCGAGTGGAAAGGCGTGTGTTGGCTCTCTCCAATTCCACAAGAGGGGCTACCATGTTCCACCTTATAAACTGGTGTAACTCCTCTTCATCTGTCCATGTGGGACTAAACAGTTTAGCACATGCACATGGGCCTTTGAGATTTACCAGGAATTAATTAGAATATAATATTTGGGCCTAGCCCATATTAATTCCAACACATGTGTGGGCATGTATGATAGTACAGACAGCTGCTGTCTATAGCAACTCTTTATATCACCTGTAGACAGCACTGTAGACAGCTCATACAATAAGTTGTCTTTTCATTTATCTTTATAGATGACATAATCTTTTAATGATTTCATAGACCTACGACATTTCCTCCTTGGTTCTGGTGATACAGTCAGCTACAGGATTATAGACAACATATTTCTCTCTCTTTATTCTCTTTCATCCATATTAGCTTAAATCCTATATGACGAAATTAAATTTGAAGCGGAAGGGGGTGTGACAGGAAAGAAAAAAGGCCCTGTATATGATCATTTTCATGAAATACATGCCCACAAAAGGTATGATGATGATGAGGATGATGAAGCAGAATCCAGTGAAAGCAATCATAAAACAGAATGGGAAAAAATGGCTGAAAAGTTTGGTGGAGATAAACAACAAGCCTATGATCAGAAAAGTGGAGATGGGAATAGTAAACATAAAGGTAAACAGAATAAAGAGTTCACATCTGAAGAAAGAGATATGTGTTCGGATCTGGTGGTATTTCATCCAAAAAATCACGAGGAAGATGTTTTGAATGCAGAAGTTACCAACAAGATCAGAGGAGGAGGAAATGGGGCTGATATTGTGGGGCATATCCCTGAGGTTGAATTCACTGAGGTCCTTCAAATTGTACCGCTGGCATATCGGATTCCTAGTGAAAATAGGAGTGAAGAAGATCGGAAGAGGCAGGAAGAAGAAAGCATCACTTTGGATCCACTTGGTCCAAATAATCATCAAGAGACCTTTGATGCTGGTCCTTCTAAGCCTAATCAAGATGAAATAGTGGTGCACACTGAAGGTGGACCTGCTAAGTTAGCTGCGTCCTTATGGCCATGTTTACAGACACCAACAGGCAAACTGGAAATGTTACTTCTTCAGGGTCTGCTAAGATTCCTGTTCATCCTCAAGACAGCAATAAATATCCTGGTAAGAGATGTTTGATTTCAGATCATTTGGTGGACTTGGATAAAAAGATGGTTGATCAGATAGAAAAAGGGGATGATACTCTTCTTTTGAGGAGTGACACTGATCCAAAGGGATCTGATACTGTCAAAGGGGATACAGATAAGTGGGTGTCTCCAAAAAAGAAAGGTAGAAAACATAAAATCTTGGAACCCCAACAAGCCATTCGCAAAAGTTCTAGGATTCAAGATCAGGGGATCCCTATGGAGAAGAAGGCGTCTAACCTGAAATCTATCCAGAACTTGGAGCATCAAGGTAAACCTGCAAATTCTTTTAATGTTCTCAATTCTGCATCTTTTGATTATTTAGAGAATGTTTCTACTTCTTGTGGTATTATTTTGGGAAATAATACTCAAAAGGCCAGAGAAGTTATCTCAGCCATGCAGGCTCAGGAACTGGTAAGAGCTGCTATTGCCAAAACTGAGTTTGACAAAAAGAATAAACAAGATCAAGAGATGCAAGACTATGCAAGTAAATCTTCTGTGGGTGAAGAGGACAAAAGTAAATCTGAAGTTGATTTAAGGGGTGTTTCAGATGCTACTTTACCTCTGAAATTGATGGTTGATCCTAAAAGAAGGGGTGTTGGCCAACATGGTTCTATATAATGAAGTATCTTTTCTGGAATATTAGAGGCTTAGGGTTGGCTGCTAGAAGAAGGCAACTCAGAGAACTTGTTGTACAAGAAAGATTAGATGTTATTGGGGTGCAAGAAACTATCAAAAAGAGTTTCAGTGAGAGAGATCTTAGAAATCTGGAGGGAAATTTACCTTTTAGATGGCATTGGACTTCTTCTGAAGGACATTCAGGTGGTATTCTGTTGGGGGTGAAAGAAGAATTGCTAGAAGTGGAAAGCTGTGATTCTAGTCTTTTTTTTTGTTAGCATGGGAATTCGTCACAGGATCAATAACTTCAGATGGGAGCTGATTGTGGTTTATGGTCCTGCTCATCATGACTTGTTACAGAATTTCTTGAATGAGATGGACATCAAGTGCAAGATTTCTGCCCTTCCTATGGTTATGGGTGGTGACTTTAATTTGATCAGAGAAGCAGGGGACAAAAACTCCAATAATTTGAACTATAATCTCATGAGATCCTTCAATGACTTTATTTCTGATAATAATCTCCTTGAGATCAAAAAAGGGGGTGTTAAGTATACTTGGACTAATAAACAGCAGTGTCCCATTATGGTGAATCTTGACAGAATCTTGGTCTCAACTGATTGGGAGATTCAGTTTCCTTTGTGTCATGTTCAGGGTTTAATGAGGGTGGGGTCTGACCACTGTCCCATTCTCTTAAATTCTGGAGAAGATGAGATGGTCAAGACTAGAAGGTTTTATTTTGAGAAAAAATGGATGTGTCAGGAAAACTTTAGGGGTGTTTTGCAGCAAAAATGGTTGGAGTTTGATAGAAGAGCCAATGATAAAGTTTACTCTCTTGACAAATGGAATAGCTGCATTGCTTTGTTGAGAAGTTTTCTGAGAGGTTGGGGTGTTAATTTGAATGGTGAGTATAAGAAAAAGAAAAAGGCTCTTCTTGATCAGCTCAAAACTTTAGATTCCTTAGAAGATTCACAAGGGTTAACTTCTGATGAGTGGTCTCAGAGACACTCTATTGAATCTGAATTAGAAAAGACATATGAAATGGAAGAAAATCACTGGCACCAACGTGGTGGTTTGGATTGGATAACTAAGGGGGATGCAAACACTGGTTACTTCCATAATTGTGCTAATGGTAGGCGAAGGAAGAATTTTATTTTTAACCTTGAGCATGATGGAGTTCTCTTTAACAGCATTGAAGAAATCAAAAATCACATCTACGATTTTTACAAAAATCTTTTTGGTCATGGTGATTGTCAGGAAGTGGTTTTGAGTAATGAGGTGTGGAGTAGAAGGTTTAGAGTCTCTGATGATGATAATTTTATGCTGACTCAAGATTTTATTGAGAAGGAGATTTGGCAAGTGATTAAAGACCTACCGGCCAATTCAGCTCCTGGTCCTGATGGATTCCCCACTTCTTTCTTCAAAGAATTCTAGGGTTTGATAAAACAGCAGTTCTTGGACATGGTTAAAGATTTCTCTAAAGGTAATTTGGACATAAAAAAGGCTTAACTATGGGGTGATTAATTTGATTCCTAAGATTATTGAGGCAAACAATATCAAGCATTTCAGACCCATTTGTCTTTTGAATGTCAGCTTCAAGGTTCTGACTAAACTCCTTGCCAACAGATTTGGCAAGATTGCCGATAAGATAGTGAATGATTGTTAATTTACTTTTATCAAGGGGAGGTTCATTTTGGATGGGGTGGTGGTTTTACATGAAATTACTCATGAGATCAGATGTAACAAGAGCAAAGGAGTGATTCTGAAGCTGGATTTCGAAAAGGCTTATGATAAGGTGCAGTGGAGTTTTTTTGGAGGAAGTCATGAGTAGGAAAGGCTTCTCCCAATTCTGGATTGATCAGGTCATGGGGACTGTGAGAGGGGGAAAGGTTAGCATAAATATTAATGGAGAGGTTGGTTCTTATTTTCAGACTTATAGGGGGTTTGAAGCAAGGAGACCCTTTATCTCCCCTTCTGTTTAACTTGGGCGCAGATGCATTAGCAGATATCATCAAAAAAGCTCAAGACAACAATCTGATTAAAGGGGTTGTACATCTTTGGTTCAGGATGGGGTCCCAATTTTGCAGTATGCAGATGATACAGTGTTGATGTTGGAATATGATGAAACTTATTTTCTGAATTTGAAATTCCTTCTCTACTATTTTGAATGGATGTTTGGCTTGAGGATAAATTATCATAAAAGTGAAGTGATTGTATTAGGGGGGGGTATGCTGAGGAGGCTATCAGAGTAGCAAAGATTTTTGATTGCAAGTTGGCCTCTTTACCTATGACATATCTTGGAATCTTAATTGGTGACAGACATATTGGGGTGAGGGTTGCAGATAATGTGATTCACAAACTAACTAAGAAGCTTGATAACTGAAAAAACAATTTCTTATCTTCTGGGGGCAAGTTAATCTTGGTTAACAGTAACTTGAGTAGCCTCCCCACCTACACCATGGGGTTCTACAGATTGAATGAGGAGGCTCACAAATAAATGGACATCATCAGGTCTAGATTCTTTTGGAGGGGTGCAAATGGTAAGTTTAAATATCATATGATGAAGTGGGATGATGTGTGCAGGCCTAAAGACTTTGGAGGGTTAGGGGTGATTAATACTAGGGTTATGAATGACTGTTTGATTTCTAAATGGATTTGGCGTATTAATCATTTAGAGAATGGTCTTTGGCTCAGAATTCTTAAAGCAAAATACTTCCCAAGAAGCACTTTTAGAGATGCTAACTTCCACATAGGCTCCTAGTTCTGGAAGCAGCTAGGTAAAGCTAAATTCTTCTTTGACAAGGGAGTTAATTACAAGATTGGGAGTGGTCATAATATCTCTTTTTGGGGTGACATTTGGACAGGTGACTGTCCTCTCAAGATTAGTTTCAGTAGCCTTTTTAATGTTTGTCGCTTCCCTGATATGAGTTTGGCAGAAGGCTTTGTTAATAATACTTGGCACATCCCTTTTAAGAAATGCCTTGGGACAGAGGAAGTAACTCAGTGGTCAGATTTGAAGAATATCTTAGAAAATGTTCATTTTAACAATAGTAATGATAGTGCTGTTTGGTGTTTTGAAAAATCTAGGTTGTTCTCAGTTAAATCTTTATATAGACAGATTCTCTTTGGGGGTGTTGTTTGTAGAAAGATGCAAAAGCTTTGGAAATGCAAAATTCTTTTAAAAGCTAAAATTTTTGTGTGGCAATGTTATCATAATAAGGTTCAAACTTTAGATCAACTCCACAAGAGGGGGTGGAAAGGGAATTTGAACTGTAATCTTTGCGACTACATTGAAAGCATTGATCATATCCTTTTTGAATGCGTGCTGTCCAGGTTTTTCTGGCTTTGCATCAAAGAGACCCTTGGTTGGGAGCGAGTTCCAGTTTCCATTGATGATTTCCAATTGAATTGATTAGATAGGAGGGGGGCTACTGATTACAATGTTATTCTGTTCAGTTTTGCAGCCTCCGCTTGGATTCTTGGAATGTCAGAAACAGGTGGGCGTTTGAGGGGGTGTATCCTCGTCAACCTATGGATATGATTTACAAGTTTCTATCTTGTTTGCAGCTATGGCGAATACTTCTCACCGGGGATGAATGCTTTAAACTGGACATCTTCATTCAGGCTGTTGAAGAGTGGGCCAAAGACTTTTGTAGATTGAACAAAACTGATGTAATCCTGTAATGTTCTTTTTGTATGGCCCTAATTACTTGTTTGTTTTGGCAGCGTTCTGAAGTCTGAGCAGTCCTGATGTTGTGTTTTCAGTCTGTCCAGTTTGGTTGGTCCTTGGACTTAGCTGTGTAGTCAGCGTTTTCACTTTTGTCTGAACTTGTATTGTAAGCTGGTAACCCCAGTTTTTTAGACTCTGTATGGCTCTGATATATGCTTTATAAAAGCTGGGATGTTCTCCCTTATCAAAAAAAAAACTATAGACTGCTAATGTATGCTCATTGTACGTAACGTAATGAGCACTGGTGGGAGGGGTCCACTTGCTGGTCTGAAGCCACGAGACCTTAGATCCCTTCCTCCCTTGATCTCTTCCAAATGGCCCCTTTGGCCGCCCGGCCTCCTTCCATGAGGCTTCCTTCTCCGAAGGTCATCGGAGGGCATCGACAGAGTGGTAGCCAGATAGCTAGGTCCGGCTGGCTTGACGAAGACTAGAGATGTCAATATCAAACGTTCAACGTAAAATCGGAAAGCCAAGTTGCTTGGTGGTGGTGCAGACCGATGACTGGCAGCATGCTTTCGATTGGTGCAAATATCAGCCTGGCCTTCAAAATTTCAATTTGCTTGAGGGTGTTGTGCTCTAGAGATTGTTGTTCTTGTGCCTCCGGTTGTGTAATGTCATCTACTTTGCTCTTTTTATGGTGTTGGTGCTATAATCTGTTGTAGTTCGGTGTAGTTCGATGTAATCCTGACCAAACCGTTCCTTAACGAGAGCTGTCGGGCCAGGTCCTCTAATTTCCTTTTGAGTAATCAATTTAATTTCAGAAGGAGATATCCCCATTCGTGGATTGCTAAAAAAGAGTTTTCTAGATGCGACACTGCAACCACATATGCCCTGTGAAGTTGCACTCTTTAATTAAACATAACTTAGACGGCATTCTGGTGTTCTGGAGACACTCATTGATACTCCCGTCACAAAAGACTTATGCTTTGAGGTCTCGAAAACACAAGGCTGGCTACTAATTTTTATTGTAATATATTTATAAAATATTATAATATTACAAAAGTACTTTTCGTGACAAACCAACGCATACCATTTTTACACGTTCAATCCAAATATTTATAGAAATATCATTTGTCAAATATTGCAAAGTTTGACTACACGTATTCCAAAACGTCACTCTTTTGTGACCAAAGAGAGTAATTGCTTGTTCTTTCGCCTGGTAACTTAGGTCGATTAGAGTGACATATTAAGGGCATGTATAATGGTATAAATAACTGTTGTCTATAGTTACTCCCTATGTCATTTATAGATAGTGATAAAGATAGTTCATACAATGAATTATCTTTTTATATGTTTCTATAGACAGCTCCTCTATATACAACGTGTCTTGTTTCTCATATTACAGTCGACTATTGTATGAGAGGTGACTCAATTCTCTATACTCTCCCTCTCTTATCCACATTATCTCGTGTCTTACGTGATAAGGCTTATAGACAGTTGATATCACACTATTGTACATGCCCTAAACTGGTCGCCACAAGTAAACAGTAACTTTTGACCAAAAGTGTTAACTTCGGATTATTTGACACTTAAGCTGTGGGATGTTATCTCTTAATTATCTTATCCATAAAGAGGATGAACCTCTAGGACGTAGGACTCCTCGAGCACCACTTGTGAATACATTCAATTCAACAAAATCAAACTAAATACCAAGCGTCGGGGTTGTATTTGGTTTTGACAGTTGAAGGATGGAATTTAAATGACATTGAAGTTGAGCGTGAAAAATTAGACCTGTGAAGAGTAAAGGACCAAATCTGGACTCCTTTTCCAATTAATTTCCTTTGTGGTAATAACAAAAAAGACTCAGTTTTAGAATTGCTCGGCTAGTCAAAACTTTTGGCCTAAATGGCACTATTTAAAGCGGCATTAGTAAAAATAGCATCCTCGCAACCACAATTGTAAAAATGGCGCTCTCCTCCGCATCACCACGGGACGCCACGTGGGCCACATGGCGTCCCGTGGGATGGCAATTGTCTTCGATTACTCGCGTGTCCGCAAGCAATTACCCTAATGGAGCTGGGTATGGGACGCTTTCTTTACCCATGGGCATAGAAATGGGGGCAATTGTAACGCCCTGATTTTCTGAGCCCTTTTTGAATTTTCGAAAATAAAAGGAATCATTTGGCTTTGATGAGAGTTCAAAGCTTAACCTGAGATTTTAAAAGAGCTTCAAATGACTAAATCAAACTACAACTAAATCAGTTCAGTTTCTTTTGGAGTTTGTTAGAGTTCTTCCTTTTCTCTGTTCACTTCGAGCTCTCCCTCGGCCCAGTTCTTTTTTTTCTTTGGACCTCCTCCTTTCATTTGGATCTGAGGGTCTAGACCTCCTTTCGTTTAGATCTGAGGGTCCAGACCTCCTTTCACTTGGATCGGAGGGTCCAGACCTCCCCTGTGTTTGGACCTCCCCTCGTGTCCAGACCTCCCTTTTGTTTGGACCTCCCCTCGTGTCCAGACCTCCCTTGTGTTTGGACCTCTCCTTGTGTCCGGACCTCCCATGAGTTTATCTTGACCGTCAAGACCTCACTTGGTTCCATCTTGACCGTTAAGACCTCCCTTTGTTTCATCCTGACCGTCAGGACCTCCTAGCCCTTTGGACCTCTTAGTCCTCAGGACCTCTTAGTCCTTTCGACCTCCTCGTCCTCAGGGCCTCTTAGTCCTCAGGACCTCCTACTCCTCTTGACCTCCTAGTCCTCTTGATCTCTTAGTCCTCAGGACCTCCTCGTCCTTTGGGACCTCGTAGTCCTTAGGACCTCCTTGGCCATTGGACCTCCTTTCGGTCTTTTGCAAAGACCACCCTCTATGGTCTTTTTGCAAAGACCATCTTTGCGGGCAAGGCTACCCTTGTTGGTCACGACCTCCTTTGGGTCGCGACCCCCCCTCTGACCGGACTATTTCCCCGAGTTTGACTGGCCTCACTTGCCAGTCCCGCTCATCCTTAACTTTTTCCGCCACATAAGTCCCTTGTGCATTTAATGCTGGTTATGTCACATTAAATGCGGCCACTTACGTGGTCACTTGCATGGCACCTTGTTTTTCTCTTTGTCTCCTCCATTCACAGCATTCTTTGTCCTATTTGTCCTTTACCAAATTGGTTGTGACACCTGCCTTGTCCCTCACCTACCTTTGACTCGTGCGCCTCTAAGTTTCTCAGAGACTCTCTTTCTCTTTCCTCTTAGGCTATGAACAACCTGAGTAGCTTTCCTTCACCACCTTTTGCGCACTTAGCTCTTTTGCTCTTGCCAATTGCACTGTGTTGAAGCTTTGTTGTCAAGAACTCCGCCGGAGCCTCCTTCGCCGCCTTCTCGCCATTGGAGGTCCCACCGGAATGTCTGCGCCGGCCTCAACCACCACAGCCGTCCCTTGACCTCCCCTTCTTCCACCATCCCTTTCTCGGCCTTGGTAAGTTCCTCTATGCCCTGTTCTTTCCCTCATTCATACGACCACGATGAAGTAGTCGTATCCTCCCTAGGACCTTCACATGGTCTTTTCGCAAAGACCACCTTCTCGGTCTGTGCGCAAAGACCACCTTCTTGGGTCTTTTGCAAAGACCACATCTTTGGTTCTTCTGCAAAGATCACCTTCTAGGTTCTTTCTCAAAGACCACCCTTTCGGTCTTTGCTGGCCTTTTTGCAAAGACCACTCTCTTGGTCTTTGTTGGTCTTTTGTAAAGACCACCCTCTTAGGTCTTTTTGCAAAGACCACCCTCCTCGTTGAACCTCCTACCAGTGAGTCAAGTTCCCTCCCGAGAGCTCGTTTCTAGCGCAGCGTTGCTTTGTTGGTTTGAATTTTGAGCTTTTTTTTTTAGTTCTTTGGGTTTTGTTTGGGCTCTGTTTGAGTTTGTCTATTTTTCACGTGTAGATTGCAACGACGCTGGGGAGCCCGAGTTCCTTGAGGAAGAAGACCCTCAAGCTTGTGAACAAGGCAAGTCATACCCTTGATCATGTTGAGCCCAGTAATTCAAGTTATTTAAGTTCCATTTCAAATGATTATTGCATGCCTACTTCAATGCTAGTACTTTAATCCCTATTTTTAAACTTTATAGTTATCCCTGTTTCCTTTGTACAACCAGATTTGACATTGAATCATTCACCCTTGATGCCATAGATGAAAATCTAGCTGATACAATAGTATGAGCTAGAAGTGTTGCAGAAATTTAATGTTTAGCCATGCTTAGGCCAAAAACTCTTGCTTTGGGAGATTTTACTGCCAAAAGACCAACATTACCAAATGTTTTAAGCTATGGCATTGGGTTGTCATGGGAATTTGTAAAAGGGTTTTTGAAAAGCAAAGCAAAAAAAAAATTGGTTTGGACTTGGGCGAACTGGTTGCTTGGTTTGTGCATGTTTATGCACAGGCTCAACTCGAGTAGGGTTGAGGCTCAGGGGTTTTGTGGAAGTCGCCCAAGTCAGTTGAGGACCGGCCTTTGAGCGTTCCTTTGCTAGCCACATCGTGCAACCACATGTCTTGTATGGGTAGGACCTGGCTAACTAATTTGCAAAGTTCCACCGCGGTTGTTCCATTTGGAGGTATGGGTGGTCTTTTATGACCTATGTTTTTCCACTAGCGCAAGAGGGGGCCTGAACCCTACAGATGGTTAGTCCAAAGGTGGTAAAATCTTAGCGAGGGGGGACTGCAGTGGAATGACACATTGTAAATGCCTTGTCACGTGCTCTAGACCTCTCACCTATGAAAGTGAGTGGTGGTATCGACGGATGCCAAACAAACTAGAGAAGTCGTGTCATGTGGGTAAAGTTGTACACATCTGCAGAGTAAAAATCTATTCGAATAGCCGTGTCCATGGTCATGGACATGCTGGTGAAGCCACTCAAAGTTAGCTTTATGGTTTTGGTTCCAAAATGGACTTTGAAATGCTTTTGGATGTCTATCCAATGGGTTTGGGCAGGGAGCCTTGTGATAGGAGGGTATCCCTCACCACTTGCTGATGAAAGTTATCCAACTATAAAATTGAATTTTAATTATAAGTGTAACTGTCTTGGAACTTAGTATGAGTATTTAAAAGAAACTTGGCTTTGTGCAAATTAACCCTATAAGACCTCCTTTGAAATATCCATGCATGCATTATAATCTGTTACTCCACAGGTGTGACTTGCGAGCATGGTTGTTGTGCTCACTCTTGCTTGATGAAATCTTTGAGCAGGAGAACACGTCGACAGCGAGGAGGAGGACCAAAACGACTAGGTTGTGCCCTCTAGCCAGTTGCTTGTGGCGAGTTGGATGGACTGCCGCTCTTTTTGTTTCATTGTATTTTATGTTCGGCTCTTAAGCCGCTTTTGTAAGCAACTCTGTTGATATTTTATTAATAAAGTCCACGTTGTGGATGTCACCACTTTTGTTACTGTGTGAGCTAGCAACCGATCTTGGGACTAGCTCGGTTGCACAAAGGTCTTGAGGTGATCCCCGGTCTCACGACCTCCTTTAGGTTTGGGCGTGGGCCTAGGGGTGATCCTGAGCCTCACGACCACTCTCGGACCTCCGGGTGGTCTTGCGGGACCCCTCGGGTGGTCTTGGCCACTCGGGTGGTCTTGAAGGACCTCCTGGGAGGACTTGGGAGTCCCGGTCGTGACAGCAATTCCCTGCTCATCGGGTAAACGGGCGCGGGCATGGGTGAGCTCTGCCTGCGCCCGTCACATCCGTTTACCTGTCAATCCACACTGACAGGTGGGCCATCCATCTCATCACTCCACAGTCGTTACCCCGACCTAACCCCAAATCGGCGTCGCACTCCCCATTCCCCAACCATATTCCCTCGTCCACCCACATCTTCTGCGCCGCTAGCATCCACACAACCACACCACCTCCCATTTATGCTACCTCGTCGGCTCCCTCACTCTCCCACCGCCTCCAAGACCTCCCAATCGGTTGCCACTCGTCAGCGCCCTCCAGCCCCTCCCAGTCGGTCGCCGCCTCCTCCTCCTACAAGATCATCTCCCTTGTCAGCTCCCATTCACCCCCTCCCTCCCCTACCACCCTCCATCCCTCCAGCCAGTTGCAGGGAGAGGCCAAGCGGCGAACGTGCACGGAGGAGGCGGCGGCCCGTGCGCGCCTGGTGCCGACGGAGACCAAGAAGCGGGGGTTCACAATGTGCTTTCCAAAGAGGAGATTGCCGTGGCTACAAATGCTCTTGAGCTGGGGATTGATGTTGGGCACATCAATGCAGCACTGCACCTTGGCTTTCCTGTATGTATGGCCAACTTTTGGCAACAGGCAGGAAGATCTGGAAGGAGAGCAAAGCAATCGATAGTTGTTTATGTTGCCTTCGAGGGCGTTCACCTTGTTTTGTTGGCTCTGAAGGTGCGTTTGTGTTTCTTGTAGAGGTGACTGGTGATATGGTGGAGATTCAAATCGAAAGGAATTTGTGTTACCATACCGTTCTTTGCTCGGCTGAATGCATCTAGCTAGTTTTGACTTTTGAGCGAATCTGTAACGATATGTATCCAATCCCCAATCCTCTCCAATTCTGTAGGGTGACGGGCACACGGGCATACCCGCGGGCGATGGGTACCCGCGGGCAACAGGTATGGGCGAGGTTCTCTACCCGTCGCTCTTCGCGGGCATACCCGTGGGGGAGTTTTAGGTTGGCGGGTATGGGTATGGACGAGTACTACCCGTGCTCGTCACGTTCGATTGTCATCCCTAGGCGTCTCGTGGTGATGCGGACGAAAGTGCTATTTTTGTAATTGTAGCTGCGAGGGACGTGGCGTCCCGTGGTTTGTCCATCCTGTTGGGGTGCGGACGAGAACGCTATTTTTGTAGTTGCAGCTGCGAGAATGTCATTTTTGCTAATACCGTTTCAAATAGTATAATTTAGGCTAAAAACTCGGCTAGTCAAAGCTCTACAGAATTGCCACGGCCTAACAGTACAATCTGAACGGAAGACTACAGTAGTACGTAGTACAGTGTTTAGGTCGACAAAGTCATGGATAAATATGGTTGCATCCCAATTCCCAAATGAGATTTAGTGCTGGAACGTGTCCGTGTCTTGGGGTACCTCTCCACTCGGTTTCAAACTTTCATTAGCACTAACTCCGGAAAGCACTGACGTGTTCACGTGCATTCGTCAAACAGAACTTACTCCTAAGAACACGGCCTGATCAATTGCTTGCCCTTTCACCTCAGAACTCGATAAGATTGACAGAGTCATGTGATCGTTTGGCTTTTGACTGTTTTTGGATAACTCTATCCAGAAGGAGGGATGTACATGTACATGTACATGAACATGAACGTGGCAGACGCACGACCCCAGAAAAGCTGGTTAAGGTCCAAGCAAAATTACCCAAAATTTTGGAGGCGACTGTTGTTTATCTGTCCTGAGTTTTTACTACAAAAGCTGGTTAAGGTCCTATGTTTAGCTAAAAACTACTCTACAAATAGCTTCACTTATTTTCTTTCTTTTCGAGTTTTGACAAGTGAAAAATCTATCGCCGAAATTTTGACGGTAACCGTCAGTTACCGGTGTTATTGGTGAGGTCCGATAAATTTTTGTAGTGGACAAAAATTTTTGGATTTATTTAATTTTAATCCAAATACAAATTTTAATTCAAAATTTAGATAAATTTCATCTTTACATCTAAAAATTTCAAATTTCAAATAAAAAATTTCATTCAAAATTTTCGGTAATCCGCGAAAACCGGTGTTATCGGTAGGGTCTGATAAAATTTTCTTGCCGGTAATGTTTTCCATGGTTTTGACTAGCTACAAGTCTTTTGTGTGTGTGTGTGGCATAGGAGGGCAGAAGGCCTAGAATCACATCCCATGCATGTCTGGAACTGAAATGAGGTGCTTGGTATACGCCCAACACAACATCGCAAAAATAAACTGTCCATGCAATGATGCAAACACCTCTGCCATGACCTGAGGCTGAGGATAAGATGCCCACAACTACTCGAGTTGAAAGTAACGACATGGAAACGACAGATGCTCCTGCAGACAGAAGCCAACCAATGTGGAAGTGTTGATAAGTTTCAGAGGTTACGAAAACGACTTGTCCCTGCCTGCTCTGAATGACTCCCGGAATAGACGCCTCCATATACAATTCTCGGAGATGTTGATACGTCAAAACCAGTAGTGTCATTTGCTCTGCCGAATTGCTGGACCCATTCCATGCCTACGTCTCTGTAAACGTTTCCTTTTCTCAGTAGAAATTAACTAGAAACATGAACTTGGCTTGGTCTTTATTGTATAACCACGCATCTCATTTGTTTATATACAACATCTATTCACAAGAGGAATTACCAAAACATCAGGTATTTGTGCACCAGTTGGACAGAACCTCGTGTATTTACGAAAGTGTAGATATTTTTTTTAACAGAAACGGTAGGCAAGGTCCTGGGCAAGATGGTTTCCTTTCTTCTTTCTGTAAGGCTTTTTGGGGGTTTTTTTAAAGAGTGTTTTCATGGAAGGACTTCTATGAGAAGTTGGGTATAAAAAGATTGAACTATAGGGTGATAACGTTGATCCCCAAAATTCAAGAGGCTAACTCAATTAAGAATTTCAGGCCGGTTTGTCTGATCAATATCAGGTCGGGAACATAGCATCCAGGCTTATCAATGAGTGTTAATTTGCTTTTATCAAATGGAGATTCTCCGTGATTTGATAATTTCTAAGAAAATAGGAGTTATTTTTAAGTTAGATTTTGAGAAAGCTTATAATAAAATACAGTGGGGTTTCTTGGAAAATGTCATGAGGGGGAAAAGGATTATCTGATCTTTAGATTAAGTGGGTGATGAGCACTATCAAGGGGGGGGGGGGGGTAAAGTTAGTATTAATATCAATGGGGTAGTTGGTCCTTATTTCACAACCCATAGAGGTTTAAGGCAAGGAGATCCTTTGTCTCCCTTGCTCTTTAACATAGCAGCTGATTTTTTTAGCAGCCTTGATTGAGAAAGCTCAAGAAACAAGTTTAATCAAAGGGGTGGTGTCTCATTTGATCCCTGGGGGTGTCTCTTCTACAATATGCAAATGATACTGTCCTTATGATTGATTGTGAAGAGAAGTACATTCTTAATCTCAAATTTCTGTTATATTATTTTGAATGGATGTTTGGGTTGAAGATTAACTATCATAAGAGTGAGGTTTTTGTTTTGGGGGTGAAGAAAGAGGAAGCGAGAAGAGTTTCTAACATGTTAAACTGTAATCTTGGGCAGCTTCCTTTGACTTACTTAGGGATAGATATTGGGGACATGCAGTTGCATAAAAAAGCAGCAGGGGGGATTATGAGTAAATTGGGTAGCAGGCTAGACAATTGGAAAAATAATTTTTTATCTTCAGGTGAGAGGTTGATCTTAGTCAATTGTTGCTTAAGTAGTCTCATCATCTATACAATGGGTTTTTACAGGTTGAATAAGGAGACTCACAGTAGTATGGATTCTATTAGATCCAGATTCTTTTGGAGAGGGGCAAGTGACAAATTCAAATACCACATGGTCAATTGGAGGGTTGTGTACAGACCAAAAGATTTTGGAGGTTTGGGGGTGATTAATACTTGGTTGATGAATGAGTGTCTTTTATGCAAATGGTTGTGGAGAATGAATATGGCCAAGGATGAACTGTGGTTCAGGATTCTGAAAGCAAAGTATTTTCCTAGGGGGATTTCAGAGACATTATGCCCTTTAGAGGGTCTCAATTATGGAAATCTCTTCATAAGGTTAGATCCTTGTTTAATTTGGGGGCTGTTCAGCAGATTGGGGATGGGAATGCTATTTTATTTTAGAAAGATGTTTGGTTAGATAGTTGTCATCTGAAAAATAGATTTGCCAGACTGTTTAATATCACTTCAAACCCTGATATCACTGTGTCAGAATGCTTGGCAAATGGGTAATGAAACATTTCCTTTATTAGGCAATTTGGTAGGGAGGAGGAGGAGATGTGGAATAGTTTGAAAAATGTTTTATATGGGGTGGAGCTTAATGCTGAGAAAGACAGAGTGGTGTGGTGCTTGGAGGATTCTGGGAGGTTTTCGGTTAAGTCTTTGTGCTAATATAGGTTTTTTGGGGGTGTTATTCTTAAGAGAAATCAGAAACTTTGGACAGGATTCCCCTAAAAGTGAAAATTTTCCTTTGGCTATCATATCAGAACAGAATTCAAACTGCTTCTCCACTCAAAATGAGGAATTGGAAAGGAGTGAAAATTATCGTCTTTGCGGGGTTGTTGAAGATACTAATCATGTTCTTTTTCAATGTGTTTTAGCTAAATTTACTTGGGTGTGTGTCAAAGAAATCCAGGAGTGGGAAATGTACCTGGTTTCTTTAGATGATTTCCACCATCATTGGTTAGATAATAGGGTGCTAACAGATACCACATTGGTTTATTCAGTTTTGTAGCTTTGGCCTAGACGTTTTAGAAAATAAAAAATAAAATGGTGATTGAGAAGACTTTTCCAAAGCAACCATCCAAAGTTATATTCAAATTTGTGTCATGTTTGCAGCAGTGGCGAGCTCTGATCAACGAAACTGAGCAAGTGGAGTTAGATAGCTTGGTAAATCTGACTGAAGGCTGGTTGAAGAACTTTTGCACTGGACTAAGAAGTTTTAGTTGAGTTTAATCTATTCTGAACTTTGTTATTGTCTGTTAGGGGTCTTTCTGTTGCTGTCTGTTAGTCGATGAGACTGTTCTTTAGTTTGATCTTGGTAGTTAAACTGTTGGTTTCTTGGTTGAGCTGGTTTCCCCAGCCTTTTGTTTCGGTGTAGCTTTGCCTGTAAACTCGTTATTAGCTTTCTATAAAAGCTGAGTTTTCCCGTTAAAAAAATACAACATCATCATCATGAACATGAACAACAATAAGAATTTTATACTGTTCTGTCCTTGTAGCAACATTTAATTTCAAAAGTAGCCCTCTTTCACCATAATTTGCAAAAGTAGCCCCTGAATAGTGTAGGTACATGGCATGGTCTGCAGGCAGGCGACTGCCTCGCCATCGAGCGAGCAGCTCTCGCCGACCTCGGCGCGACAGATCTGCCTGCCGCCAAGGCGTGACAAGGCCTGCCATCGCCCCCTCAAGCGATGGTGGTGATCGGTGCAAAATCCAAATTTTTGAAAAAAAGAACGGGAAAATTGAAAATTTTAAATTTTAAATATTATTTAATTATATTTGATTCAAAAAAAATATCGGCAGAGATTTGTAAAAAAACTTTCATTAAGAAATAAGGGCATGGAGGTAAAGTAGGGTTTCCTTTTCTCCGAAATCAGGGTTTCGTCGCAGTTTCAGCGCTGGTTGTAGTAATTTCAAAATATAGCAAATGAGTATAGGAAAATTACGAAACTTTTTGTGGAGCCTCCCGTCATAGTGTTGTTGCTTTGTATAATTTTATTCGTTTAGAGAAAGGATGATTGATAAGCATATCAGACGAGTAGGGGTGAAAACGGATCGGATAGTTTCCGACCGATCCGGACGGAAACAGATTCAGATTATGTCAGATCAGATTTTTCTCGGATAGTTTTCGGATCGGAAACGAATTCAGATTTTTTTTTGTCGGAAACGGAAACGAATACGGTAGGCATGCTATCCGGCGGATACGGATACGAATACGGATTATCCGGATAAGATGATGTCCAGATATCCGGATTTTGGCCCAAAAAAGAAAATAATATTTTAAATGATTTCCAAATTTCAGAAAATGCAACAAATCAAATAGCCTTTTAGAAAATAGCAAATAGAGTTAAAAATTCTAAAAAATCATAGAAATTCCTTGAATTATTTTGAACTTAATAAAATTAATTCCAACTTAAAGTTATTTTATATTTTTGCACATAAATTATTTTACATTTCGAAAAATAGGAAAAACCTTTTGAAAATCAAGAAAATTGAAGAAATTAATTAAAATTCCCTTTTCACTTTAAATTCAATAAAATCCCAGAAAACTCTATAAATTTTATTTTTGACATTAAAAATAAGGAAATTAAATAATTGACCTTATTTTATTATTTTTCTTTTAACCAAGAAAACTCTTTTAAATCCCATAAAATCCAATAAAATAATAACTTTATTAAATTTATTTTTGGTAACATACTTTGGGATGTTACAGTCATTTATATAGATTAACCATTCAAATTTGATCAATGTTAGTGTGACTAAGTTTTATATATGTATGTGATGAATTAAGTGTGAATGTGTGATGACTTGTGACTTTGTGAGTTATGATTTATGAGCTAAATATGGTAAACTAAGTGTTATGTTTGTGATGAACTAGTTAATGTAGCTTGCTAGTGCCACTATTATGTGTGGTTATTGAAAATATGAACAATTCATGAATGTTTGTATCAAATAAACTAATTATATGTTTTCGTTAATTTATGGCATACAATCTAAGGGGTTTTTATGTTCCGAAAAATATCCGCGACCGTATTCGTTTCAATTCGTATTCGCTCCGTATTCGTATTCGATATTATTCATATCTGTATTCATATCCGGATTCGGGAAAAAAAATGAAAACAAATATGGCAAAGCCATTATCCGTCCGTATCCGATCCGTTTTCACCCCTACAGACGAGGTATAACCTTGAGGATGTCGTCGAAGCAAACTGTCTGCTGAAACACTTGTTGTCTTTTAGAAGTAGGATAAAAAGGTATCAGAACTATTGGAGTCTCTCCTCGAAGAAGTCGTCTGAACGTATATGCGTATATAGGCAGGCAGTCGATGAAGTACTTTATAAAACTTATACATAATATGATTGAATGGGCTGAGAACGCTCGTTGTGATGATGAAGATGCCCCAAAACATGGAGTCTCTCCTCGATGAAGTCGTCTGAACGTATACACGTATATAGACAGGCAGTCGATGAAGTACTTTATGAAGGTTATACAGAATATGATTGAAGGGGTTGAAAACGCTCGTTGTGATTATGAAGATACCCTAAAATATGGAGGATTCGATGTCGGTGCGAATGGTTTTTTCTGGGATTCCACTAGAAGAGACATACTTGCAATATATGCTTGCTTTGATGGCTTAGCGGAGACACGGAACCAGAACTACATTAGAATCTGCGATAATTTGAAATAGGGTTTGAAAACCAAGACACAAACGGTAATTACTATTTAACATTTAACGTCCAAAAATGGACTGTTACAATTATTTAGAACAAGGCCACTCCCTTATACACCCATATGGCCATATACCATCCTCCAATTATAACGGTTAGCAAATTACATAAAGATCAGTATCTCACACTATCACACACAGAGATAGATGTCTTTTTGTTTCCCCGTGCTGCAGCACACAGGAACATTCAGTTAAGCAGCATAATTAAACATATAATCATACGTGTAAGGTATGTATTCAAAAGTTATATTGTGTAGTCCCTCCGGTCATAAATTACTACTATTAATTCTGGAAGGAAAGCGCCCCAAGCCGGCCTGGCCACGTCGCCCCTAAAAGGACAGCCGTCCGATCACCTCCGGAGCGTCAGGATCGCGCCAGCGCTTGGTGCGCACGGGCGTTGCGTCTGGTGGACCCCGTAGCTGCACCCTTTTTCTCCGATGCCGCACCACGCTGCGGACGACGCCCGTACCGCTACCGCCCGATTTCAAAGCGTGCTATCGCGTCGCCTATTTCGGCTTGTGCGTGCGACTTTCGCTGAATCTCCTGGTCCATGGGCCCTGTATGAACTAGAACAAAAAATGACCGAGGTTCACCACTTCACCATATATATAACAATAGTAATTTATGCGGCAAAAGACTGCAAGAGACCAGAGGTTAGGCTAAACCGGGGTGCACAGTTTTTAGGCTAAAGAGTGCACACATAGTATATACATGATAATATCTACTATTTTTCTGAGGGACCCGATGTCCTATAACACTGGGTGGGCCCATATAGTTCCGCCACTGGTGGGCCTTGCGCCGCGTCACGCCTTCGGTGCCCGCGCTAGGGGGCGGGTGGTCTTCTAGTATCCTTAATTTCTTATTAACATCCTTTGCTATTAGTCTTCACTCGAACACAGTAACAATATCCTACAAGAGAGTCTTTGCACTACCGTACGCAGCCTATTGTCATTAGCTCCTTAATTAATTAACTAGCTAGTAGCAGATCGCCATGTGGGTCATGTAATCATGTGTTCTTTGATTTATAAGATAAGGAAAGCCACCGTGCTTACATGCGTAACGATATGCTGCATCTGTTGTGTTGCTCTTGCCAACATGTACCTCACATGTATGGTCGCGACGATCGACCGGCTGCGTAAAAAACTAAAGCCGGCTTTCACCGAGACAGATAAATGACCACCATCGGATTGTGCTTTGATACAAGTGATTTTTTTTTTTTTTTTTTTTTTTGCAGAATGGCTCGACGTGCACGACTCGACTCACACGCGTGCTTCCGGTAGTGCGTCTGTCTCGAGAGATTTCTCCCTTTTTTCAGAGAGAACTCGTCTGATTTGCAGTGTAGGCTGGACACGGCCTGTCCCAATTTTAACCATTTGGCCCGTTCAATCTTGATCGTTATGGGACGTAGGGATGGCCAGGGTTAAGATAAAAAGGACTTGGATACGAGCAGATTAGGCCCAAATGCAGACCTAACAGCAGAACGAATCTCTAAGCATAAAAAAGACTTCGGACAAAATCAGCTCTCAGTCTTCGGTAAATTTTCAGGGTACTGACACATGCACCATCGATATAGCCCCGCACCGGGCATGGAAAGGGAGGGGCGTTGAGGCGACGGCCACCGCCGGAGGGAGACACCGCAAGCAAAACCGATCCTAAGTGGCGCCACACTGCCTTAAGATTTTCAGTTCTTTTTTCATTTGATGGTCTCTGTTAGTGATTTTTCCTTGTATAGTGTTCGAGGCAATGCTCCCCAGCCTTGCCTCTGCTACTGCATTGTTTTTATATTTTCCATTTTTTTCTTTATTTTTGCTGGCTTTTTTTTTTTTGTAGATTGATACTCCTTCGATGAAACAATGGAAACAATGGCAATTCCCTTGCCATTTCCTCAAAATCATGTACCTAATCCCTGGCAAACCCGTTATTTCATGGAAGGCGCATCACGTTCTATTCCTTAGCTTAATTCCTCATTTATTCAGTTGCAAATTACGTGACTTATACATCCATCCACGGGGTGTAACATTATTTGGAAGCCCTATTCCATCACTTGGGCCATAACCCCATAAGTACATAACCGTTCGGTTTAAGATTACATTTCACCCAGCAACATCAGCCGTCATACTCTTCCTTGTAGTCCTGCCACAGCTCCTGCACACACTTGCCTCCTGAAATCTGCACGAAGTAAAAATCGCTGTAACCGTACATGAGCTTGGCATTGAGCTGCGCAACGAACCCCGGCTTGAGCGAGTCACAGTAGTCCAGGAACCTCGCCGTCACGTCGTACCCCTGATCCCACCGGTTGCCCTGCCCCGGCTCCACCCAGTGCCCCGGCGCATACCCCGCCTTCAGGCGCACGTAGTCGGCGATCCCCTCGATGAGCCCGCTGTTCGCCCTCCCTTGCCCGTTCCACTGCCACACATGCGTCAACTCGTGGTACAACACGCCGGTCACCTAAAACACCCAGACAAGCACGTAAGTTACAAACTCTGTTTCTGAGAGATGAGACGTACAATCATTGCATACCTCGGTCTTGACATCACCGGAGTAGCTGTTGACATACCGGGCGCTGAGGTGGACGCCGTTGCCACTGGTGTAGGCCTTGCCGCCCATATCCTCAACGGCGAGGGTGACGGCGTTGACGGGCTTGCGGCTGCAGAGGACCTTCGCGATGAAGGAGGAGGCGTCGGAGAGCACCTTGTTGGCGTACGGGACGCCGATGGCCTGGTCGAAGCGCTGGCCGCCTGCGGTGCCCGACGCAGAGTTCGTCGCGCCGAACGTGACCGCGCCCACCGTGGTGACCACGGCCAGCACCAGGAGGGGAGCGAGCACCACGACTGCAACCTTCATGTCGTTGTTTTTGGAACGACGAACGAATGTTGCTGGTGCAATGTTGGGCGGTGGTGAGGTAGGGTTTTATAGGCGAGCGAGACGTGGTGGGTTTCCGGTGTAGCCATCCTGGTTGGCTCGGGCTTGGCCACCTGGGGTCTAGCTCAGTTGACATCACAAGAAGCAACGTGCCATCCATCCACTTAGCCTTTAGCTCAGCTAGCTAGATTTCTCGATTCTTCCTCCCCACTCGCCTAGCTTTCTCGCCGACTGGCACAGCTCGTCCGTCCTCCACGTCGAGCCGTGTTGCCTCCCGTCTGCCGCCACGGACACCTACGGTACGGTTCTTCTGGGAGGTGGCCACTGTCCACTCTTGCATGGTGGGCGTGCGCGCGACCAAGCTCGGTGGTCCGCAGTGCTCCATTATATGAAGAAAACTAGCAGGAAAAATAAGCACAAGCTCTAGCATTCACGGTAAGAAATTAAGTAGCTAGGCGCTCGGATTCAAGCCCGGGTGACCGAGGTCCTCAAGGGAACCTCCTGTCAACCTATCAGCACAGCACTCGGTTCCTGATCTAGATTCATTGGTTGATATGGGACTGGGAGATCCAAACTAGTCCAAAATGACATGTTTTTTTTTACCGTAGTTTTCAAAGTCAACAAGATGCTCAGTCGACCGCTAAATTCTCTTATCATATATTTGAAATAAGTTGTAAAAATACAATATTATGAAAGTATTTTTTAGAACAAATTCACTCGTATCATTTTTATGTATCCAAATCGTATGTTTTAAATAATATATTTGATAAAAATTAATAAATTTTGACTGCATGTATTTTAGGCCGTCGCTATTTTGTGATATTATGGAATTAATGCCGCTACCAACCTCCACCATGAGATCCTATCATGTGCACTGCCTTGTTTAGATTTTATCTTCCTCCAGTGGCATGTGCTGCTAAGGCAATACATGCAAAACTATTCACGTTGTAATTTACATGGGTCTGAATTTTCTAAAAATATATTTGGACCCTAATGGATAATATATTTACCTAGTATGCATGGCAAGGATGTAGTTTTTTTAGCTGTGGAAAAGCCTTTTCCTACGTGATTTTTGGTTCAGCCTCTTGTCTTTTCTCTTCTTTGGTCCATCTCAGTGAAATAGTACCTGTGCTGGTAGAAACTTGGTCTATGTCGCTGTAAATGATTTTTCAGTAGGAACATCAGCTTGTTTTATCCTGTACATGTTGGCTGCTTGTAGAGAATAGCCTTCCTATGTTTTGTCACTACAATATTTGCACTCATAAAGAACCATAGAACAGGTGGATTACTCTTTTTCGGAGTGTTGTTTTTAAAAAAGCATGTTATTATCCTCTCAAAAGAAAACACACATGTTACCCGCAGAATCTTAAATGTAACATAACATTATATCAAAAAGAAATAAATAGATCTTTTTGTTTGCATATACTGCAGCACCCAGGACAATTGGTTTAGGGGGTTATTGGTTGTTTGCACCAATCCATGGATTATACTGATAAGGTACATTCTTTCCCCATAGAAGCATTTTCGTGTGCCACTTAGATGGAGTGTGCCCCAAGTTATTTTGGTCTATTCGGATGCTGTTAGGCTATTTGGAATGCAGGAAAGTTATAGGGACTTCAAAGGAAATGCTGATTTACCTGCATATCTTTTGTGAAGTCCGTATGTTCCATACATTACATTTTACATGGAAGGAATTTTGCAAAAGATAAGAGTAATCCCGTGTACACCGTGGTACCTACAAAAAAAATCTTTGTGCCATTCGACGCCTTATTTTTTCTATGTCCAACTAAAGTACATTATAGTCATCAGGGGCTGAACTAGAACGAAAATGACTGGAGTTCACTATTTCATCATACATATAACAGCATATATAATTTTCAAGCAATATGGTACTAAATAGTAATGTATCTGACAACTTTTAGCATCAATAATTCAACATAACCAATGACAATATACAATAATAAAAAAGTAGCAATCAAAATGCTTACTAAGATAAAGCAACTCACTAATAATATTGGTTAATTGTAGAAAAGTGAAGCAACTAAAGGTGAAATCATGGACAAACGATAGTCGGCATTGGTAAAATACATCATCCGACCTCGATGACCTATCAAAAAGAACAAAATAAATTAAAATTATCTAGTAGAAAATTAGAATGATCGAATTAAAGTAAATACATTACCTTTTAGTATTTATGTTCTTTCAAGTTCATGAAGCGATGAACCACAGCGTCATTGGTAACTTTCTTCATTTCTTATTTCTCCACATAGCAAATTAGGCTAATACTTATGAAATCATCACTGATGCGATTACGCAAATAATTTTTCACAATTTTCATGGTTGAAAAACACCTCTCAACCGTGGCAGTAGCGACAGGCAATACTAGTACTAACTTCAAAAGTCAATAAACCAAAGGAAAGCAAAGATGTTTTCTTGTCTCCAATATTTTTTTAGAAAGCTGGCCAATAGTCTATATGTTGGAGAATCTATCATCTACTCACACATCAGCAATGTAGAGGCAAAGGTGATGGTTAAGGTCCCTCAATTCTCCAAAATCAAAATTATTGGGATAAAGTTTAGTTATGCTCATCAAATTCTCCAAATTAAAATAATAAAATGACTCTCTTGGACTTAAAGCGGCCAACCAAACAAGCAAGTTAGAGGTTGTCTCGTTGAAGCGACTATCATAGCCAATCAAGAACATCATTAAAGCGATCCACTTCATAATGATGCTTGTTGGTAATTCCAGTTCTTTGTCGTTGCTTCTTTGGATTAACATAAGCTTCTCCCATTTTCAACTTGGGAATACCATGTTTCTCACAAAAGACATATACTTCACTAAGGACATATTCCCACCCATCTCTTCTAAGCTCATCCAAATGCAACCTAGTTGATTTCACACATTTAATAGTATTCACAATGTCTTAATCCTTTCGTTGTAGTGCTAATGACAATGTGTTTGTGATTATCAAGAGAGTCAATATGAGATGCAAATAAAAAACAAAATAAAAAATGACTGAAAGTACACTAGTAGACACAATGCTTGATCTCTGTTTGTTCTTTCCTTGTCTTCTTCTTCTTCCACAAATTCTAACATTGTGACAATTGTTGGGAATAAATAAACCAAACTCTTAAGAGTTTTATAACAAGAACTCCAACAAGTATCTCCGGGTCTATGAAGACATTGCTCTTGATTTAATCATGTCCTAGTTTGAAGTAGTCCATAACCTAAAGCCTTGTGCACTTGTTCGTGGTTGATATCTCGAACCATGTCCCTCCTCTTCGAAGATCCACCCACCACATTCAACAAGAGAGAAATCATACTAAAGAAATTACTAATGCCTTTATGCTTTCTTATGACGGCAACAACTACAAATTGAAGTTGGTGAGCAAAATAATGGACATAATAAGCTGTGCTACTTTCTCTCATGATCAATGATAGAAAGCCATTGAATTCACCTCGCATATTGCTAGCACTATCATATCCTTGGCCTCTAACTTGCTTCAAACTTAGCTTATACTCTGCAAATATAGAATCAATAGAATACTTGAGGTAGGCAGAAGTTGTCTCTTTCATATGAACAAGACCAACAAAACTCTCTTTTATAATTCCACAACTATCAACATACAGCAAGACTACTGCCATTTGTTTTTTGCAATAGACATCTCTGGACTCATCAACAAGCAAGCAAAACATATCATGTCCAATTTCTTTGAGAATAGAAGGCAATATGTCATTTGCAAAACAATGAGTAATCTCCTTCTAGATGGGAGGGACACCATAAGACAATTACCTACAACATTTTTACCCACCAGCTTGCCTAAAACTGGATCATGCTCTACTAAGAACTCATAAAATTTCAAGACGATCTCTTTGTTGTAGGACTCATTCGACTCATCATGGCCCCGGAAAGGCAATCCTTGCTTCAATAACACTCTAGCAATGACAATTATGGCATTTAGTCTAGTAAAATAAGCAATCTTCGAAGCTTCATTTTGTGTAGATAGCAACATCAATGTATTGTTCTCTTTTTAACAAATCATCGCAATTTTTTAATTCTTGGTTGTGAATACTATTCACACCACCTACATGCTCTTTTAGTCTAGCTTTTTATTTCCTACCATTCCAACCATTTACAACAAATGCTTTATGCCCATCATCTTTCTTGTTGCGGTCCCTAAACAAGAAACAACAAAAGCAATATGCCCTATCTTTCGACTTGCTATATTCAAGCCAACTCCCAAACTCATCAAACCATTCATGATTAAACCTTCTGTTTTTTTATCCCCAAACTGTGTATATGGAAAATCATAAGTGCGAGGTTGACAAAGCCCATTATCCAAGTACTTTCTTCTTACCATAGGATGGTAGTCATCTATCCTTTTCCTTTTGCCTGGATCAAATTGAATTTCCTCTTCCCAATTGATATATTTGGTAGGTGAATTCCTAGCACTAGTAGTGCTATCGGGTGCTTTTCTCTTCAAAAACTTTTCCATAAATTTGCTTGCCATTTCCCAATTATTTGAAACATCAACTAGATGTTGTCAATTACCATGTTCAACAGCAAGAATAATAAAGTACAAGCATCAAATTCAAACATACGTGTGGATAGGTGCTTTTACTTACTTGATATTAGTTGAGCACAATAGACACTGCACACGGGTCTCGATCACGTGAAATTTTTGCCTACAATCTGCAACTGGGCTGGAATTCCAATTTCTAATTTCGAAAAACCCAATTTGAAACCCTAAATTTTAAGTTTATAACCCTAATATTTGACGAAGAAAACAACAATCATCATTCATCAAGTTGAAAAATCCCCTTTTCTTAAAAGAAATAGGAAGAATTGTGGGGAAATTAGAACAAGAAGCAATACATAACTCAAGCTTGGTTCCTTCCTTTCCTTGGTCGGTGTTCCGTTGCCGAGAGCCTGAGATGATAGATGGCGACCAGAAGAAGCCCCAGCGGCCAGTGGATGAGGGCATCGAGGTAGACGACAAGGTCTCTATCCGTCTGGTGGCTGAGCGGCGGCATCTAGGCGAGGGGTGGTGGCTTTTCGTGTTCTCGGCTCTACACGCGCGGGGTCTGGGTGGTGGCTTTTCGTGCTCTCAGCTCTGCACATCGCGTGGCCGCATGGGCTTCCTGGTGCTGGGCGACGGGCGTGTGGCCTGCTAGCACGTGGGCTTCGTCTTGAGTCTTGAGGGTGGTGCCAGTGCACGACTGCTAAGCGCATCTTGGTCGGTGGTGCCACGTGGTCGCCAGCCGCTTGGGCGCTAAGCGCTACTGCGCTTCATTGGACCACATGGTCTTTGGTGCGTGGGGTGGAAGGAGGCCTAGGTGAAGAGTTTTTTTTTGTTGGCTTGGGGGTGCACATATGGTAGATATGAGTTGATTTCCACTAATTGTTTTTTGACCCGGTGTCCTATGACACTGGTGGGCCTTTTGGGTTCCGCTCTTAATAGTCACCTACTTATATACTTTATTTTTAGGAGAATTGATTATTTGCCACTATAAAGAATAGCCTTTTACTATTTACCACTGTTAACATTGTAATTGATTATTTATCACTCTAAAGATTGGTTGATTAATAATTTGCTATTTTGGACTTTTAATTACATTTTCTCTTATTTCTCTCCTTTTCCCCAAATGAAATGTCCATACCGCCCTCTATTATTAACACAACCCATCTCACAACTCACAAACATCTCGCACGTCCTTTTGCGGCCTCTCCCTCGTCGCCGTCGTGTCCCGCCTGGCGATCATGAAGTTGAGCACCACGTCCCAGAGGCTCTTCTCGTCCCCAAAACCGCCGCCGCCGTCGTCGTTGGTCTCGCCCAGCTTGATGAACCGCGACAGTATGTCGTGCTTCATCTGCTTAATTGCCCTTGCACGCCAATGTTACAACACACAATCTGCACAAACACACTATCCATTCACTAGAGTTTCGATCGTAAAAGCAGATTACCTTCTCTTGCTTGCGGCTCGAGCCTACGATCTCGGCCTTGCGCCGGCGGATCACGTCGTAGGTGAACTCATCCACGAGCTTGATGCTGTGCTCAAGCAGTGCTTCCGATCCGACATGCAGGAACTTCTTCAGACGCCACAACGGGTCGATGAACCGCAGTGTCACGACGATGTTGGCAGCATCAAAGGCCTGAGCAAACCCTGGAGAAGCACGCTGCCCCCGCCCCTAGAGAAGCACACCACTGCCGCCCATGGAGAAGAGGGAGAGGCCGCAGAAGGACGAGCGAGATGTTTGTGAGGTGTGGGCTGTGTTAATAATAGAGGGTAGTATGGACATTTCATTTGGGGAAAAAGGAGAGAAATGAGAGAAAATGTAATTAAAAGTCCAAAATGGCAAATTATTAACCAACCAATCTTTAGAGTGGCAAATAATCAATTACAATGTTAACAGTGACAAATAATAAAAGATTATTCTTTATAGTGGCAAATAATCAATTCTCCCTTTATTTTTTAGTCTTAACTAAAAGATATTTTTTCTGTGATAGGGAAGGGTAGCAAGTCTAGAGTCACATCTCGTGCACGTGCACAAGTGGAATGAGATGCATGGTAGTACATAAAAAATCACAAAAATAAATTGTGCATGCACATCTGCCATGATCTAACAACTAGCACTACTACAAAACAGGCAATAGTAGATGCCTCCTCACAGACGGTTCAAAAGGAACTGTCTGTGTTGGGTCTGTCGGGACTAGGTATTTGTAGTGCCAGCCTATCACAGACGGTCCTTATTACTAGGCACCTATCACAGACGGTTGTTTAATAAAACTGTTTATGATAATTCACAGACGGTTCTATTAAAGAACCGTCTGTGATATTCTCGGTATCATAGACGGTTCTTAACAAAGACCGTCTGTGATAATTTACAGACGGTTCTATTAAAGAACCGTCTGTGATAATCTCCGGTATCACAAACGGTTGTCAACAAAGACCGTCTGTGAACTATCACAGACGGTTCTATTAAAAAACCGTCTGTGATAGTTGTATATCACAGACGATTCGTAATAAGAACTGTCTGTGATATCCTGGCACTATAAATACCTAGACCCAACAGACCCCCTGCCCATTCCCATTTGAGCCGCCACCCAGGTCCTCCCCCATTGCGCCACTGATAGAGAGGAGAAGGAAGGGAAGGGAGGAGGAAGGGAGGAGAAGGAGAGCAGGAAGGGAGGATAAGGACGAGAGGATTCTCGAGAGATATTTGGTATTTTCATCATGAGCTCCGAGGGTAACGATCTATAACCCTTTATATTTGCTATAAATTAATCGCTAATCAATTTAAGTATGTTTGGTAAATAGGAAGAGTACGAACTTGCAGTTTATTAATCTAATTTGACACTAATTTATTACACGCGTAGCGTAGATGGACCGAAACTGGATGTATGGTGTGAACTGTGTGAGTCAAGAGTACATTAATGGCGTGGTTGCTTTTAGAAGAGCCGCCGAGTAGGATATGTTGAAGAAGGGGATAAAATTTATGTACTGTCCATGTATTGATTGTGGTAATCTGAAGATGTTTAACAACCCGGTGCAGATCGAAGCGCACTTGATTCGAAGGGGTTTCAAAAAGGGTATACATGTTGGACTAGTCACTGTGAAGAGCAGATTATACCGGAAGTTAATGATGACGGCATCACCGAGGAAGTCAACGATATGCTGGATGTGGACTGTGCTTTTGATGAGGATAGGTCGCACGACGACAATCCGGATTAGATGCTACGCGATGCAGAAGAGAACTACAGTGAGAGAGAGTTTTATAAATTCAAGGGCTTAATGGAGGACTCGGTGAGACCTTTGTTCCCTGGCTGCAAGCCGGAATACACAAGGTTGTCAACCGTGATTGAACTGCTGAAATTGAAGGCAAACAATGGTTGGCCCGATAAGAGTTTCACAGCATTGTTAGGTCTCCTAGCGGACATCCTTCTGGAGGGAAACGTGTTGCCCAGCACCACCTACCAAGCAAAGAAGGTTCTTTGTCCATTGGGAATAGAAGTAGAAAGAATATATGCATGTTCGAACGATTGTATCCTCTACCGTAAAGACTATGCAGACCTGCATGTATGTCCCGTGCGCAAAGCATCCCGCTACAAGCGTCAGAATACTGCTAAAGTGAAGCAAGGACCTCCTACTAAGATGTTGTGGTATTCGCCTGTGATCCCACGTTTGAAGCGTTTATTTGCGAACCCAAAGGAGGCAAGATTGCTGCATTAACACTCGGAGGAGCGTAAGAAAGATGGAAAGCTAAGACACCCTGCTGATTCTGTCAAGTGGAGAAACTTCAATCGGAGCTTCGAAGAGTTCGGTGCGGAACCGAGGAACATAAGGTTAGGGTTGAGTACAGATAGAATGAATCTTTCGGTAACATGAGCAGCCGACATAGCACCTGCCCTGTGAATCTATGTATGTACAACCTTCCTCCTTAGCTGTGTATGAAGCGGAAGTACATTTTGATGTCACTACTTATCCAAGGGCCGAAGCAACCTGGGAATGATATTGATGTGTACCTAGCACCATTGCTGGAAGATCTTGTGATACTGTGGAATGAAGGGGTACAAGTATGGGATGCGTACAAACGAGAGAACTTTACTTTACGCGCCATGTTGTTCTGCACCATCAATGATTTTTCTTCCCTTGGTAACCTATCGGGCTTCAGTATAAAAGGAGCCAAAGCCTGTCCGCACTGCTTAGATGCTACGGAGAGTGTATGGCTGAACAGAGTCACCCATACCGCAAGATGAAGAAACAATTCGATGGAAATAAGGAGGACGGTTCAGCTCCAAGGGCTTTTAGAGGGAAGAGGTATATGATATGGTTAAGGATATCGATGTTGTGCTTGGGAAAGGACGTAAATTAAGAACTCGTCAGAAGAACATCTAGAAGAAGCAGTCAATTTTTTGGGACCTTCCTTATTGGGAGCACTTATGTAATACCCCAAAAATTAAATCGGGAGAGAATAAATAAATCGGGAGAGAATAATTAAATCGGGAGAATGTTTCTTTTAGCAAAGCGATTGAACGGGAGAAAGAGGGGGTTTTAATGTAATACTCCGATTTATTCTACGAAAGAAAGCGTTCAAAAGAAAAATTAGACATAAAAAAGGGGGGTTTCTGCAGTTCTTCGGCAACTTGGGCCTCGGGCCTTGGCCCAGGAGGCCCATGAGGGGCCGGCCACCAATAAAAGGAAGGGGAAACCCTAGCCACACTGTAGCTACAGTACGGCCACCGCCACTGTAGCACGCCACCTCTCCTCCATGGTGGTGCCTCCCTTCCTCGCCGTCGGTGCTCCCTACTGCTGATCAAGAAGAAGAGGAAGAGGAGGAGGAAGAGAGGAAGGGCAGAGATCGTAGGCGAGTGATCATCGTTGTTCTCAGCAGGCCCTTCATCGTGTCGTCAAGGGTAATCGCTGTTTCCCCTTGAGTAGATGCTTAATTAGTTGTTTTAGCAAAGTCGGTTATCTAGATCGCGTTCTGTCCAGTAGTTTGATCCGCAGATTTCATGTCTTTGGAAGCAGAATCTGGGGATCCACCCTCTTAGAGATAGTTGGGTTATATCATTAGCTTTCCGTGGCCGCCAAGAACGCCCAAATCCGATTAACGGTTAGAAAGTTATGAATTGTTTAGTGCCGCTGTCCTGTTAATCTGTCAACATCCTAACAGTCTGTAGAAATCTAAGTTAATCTATTAGTTAAAGACGAAATCAGAGGATCTCGTTATAATGAAAAAGATGGGTAATTTCCTCAACTTTCCAGAAAGCTAAAGAACGTAAGAATTGGACTTTCGTAGCAAACGTTATGATAATTTTAGTGTACTATCTAGAGAACCCGACGTGATAATTGATGTTCGGTAGATTGGCTTGGTAGGGGAAGTACATGGCATAATCAGAAGGGCTCCCCAACTAAGTTTATTTAGGTAATTTAATTATATTTCCAGAAAGCATTAGAAAATCTTATTTGGACTCCTGAGCAGAAATTTATGTATTTTAGAAGTTGACTGTCTGCAGTGAACACCAAATCGATCGGTAGAAATTAGAAGATCGGAAACGCTTGGGAGTTTAGCGAGTTCAATTGTGTTCTTATTTATGCTTTTGGTCTAGTATGCTTGTCTTAGTTTGGGTTATCATTATGTTCAGGTCGGAGCGTGATCCCAGGGGCAGCGCCCTCTTCGCATCCACCGTTCTCGCACGGTTGAGGCAAGTATAATGATGGTTATAATTTTTATTGTTGAATGGCAATGCTGGGTATATGTTATGAGAAATTGTGTGCTCTTGAGATGTGATGACGGCATAGCCAGTATTGTGCATTATTGCTGGAGATATGAGTTATGTGTTAGATTTGGTTGTGCATTAGTTGTGATGACTTTGTTTATGAGCTTGTAGTATGAAAAGGATTTTCATATGCATTATTGTTGCGGATGCATGTTTGTTAATTTGAGAAATTCATACATATGCATCATGTTGGCTTATTGAAGACTTGGTCATGTGGTGACCAAGCAACTCTTGAGGTCCCCGTCATGTTAATGATGGGCTAAAGGTCCCCATGCTTGAAGAGCATGGGCTTAGGTCCCCATACACGTGGAGTATGGGCAATGGTCCCTGTACCAGATGGTACAGGCATGGGTGTGCATCGACGGATGCGCACTTTGCATTACCGGTAAAATGCAAAAGGGAAAGAGAAGGAAGAGGATCATCTTTTGAGCATATTGCATAGCATGCGTGTGTAAGATGGTTGATATGTGGGTTTGCGAGGTTTAATTGTTGATTTACATGTTTGTACGTTGTTGATGCCATTTATTATATTTGCTGAGTCTTTGGGCTCACCTCTTGTTTTTGCTGTGTTTTTAGGTACCACTTGCAAGAACGGCATGCATGGGAGGGAGTAGGATTGCTAAAGATGCACTCACTACCACACACTCTTTTAAAGATGATTCTCATTAGTTCATACCTTAATAATAAGCAAACTGCTTAAGGATTAATCTTGGTTATGCTTGAATGCATTTGATTATTTGTAATAAAGAGAGCGGTAAATTTTGATTATGCTTGCTTATATTTTAGCTGAATTGATTGTGTATGAATGCTTTGATGAACTTCGGATGTTGAGATATTGCTAATAATATATGCATCTGTTGGAACCTCCGGTATACTTAGTTATACAAAGGAGGTTCTGCCGAATTTTTGTAAGATGTTTTAGTTTGAATATGTTTAAATTTACTTAATTTAGTAGCATTCCAGGCCCTTGTTTGGCTGGGGTGTTACAACTTAGAAGTTCGCCACTGCATCGACGTCATGCATGTGGAGAAGAATGTATGTGATAGCTTGATTGGTCTCTTACTGAACATTAGTGGCAAAACAAAGGATGGTGTTAACGCATAGCGTGACTTGGTTGATATGAACATAGGGACCGAGTTAGCACCGAAAGAGATTGATAAAGGACGAATGTACCTTCCCCCAGCTTGCTACACTTTGTCCAAGGCCGAGAAAAATGAATTGTGTCAGAGCTTGCATGGTGTGAAAGTCTCGTCTGGTTACTCCGTTAACATTAAGAAACTTGTTTCTATAGAAGATTTGAAATTAATTGGTATGAAGTCTCAGGATTGTCATGTGTTGATAACACAAATGCTTCTTGTTGCAATTAGGAGTATCTTGCCGAACAAGGTTCGAGTGGAAATCTTGAGGCTATGTTATTTCTTTAACTCAATTGCTCAGAAGGTCATCGATCCCCAAGGACTAGATGCTCTGCAGGCCGAGGTGGTGACGACTCTATGCCATCTTGAGATGTATTTTCCTCTGTCATTTTTCGATATCATGGTCCATCTCATTGTTCACATTGTGAAAGAGATAAAGATATGCGGCCCTGTGTTCCTACGTCATATGTACCCGTTCGAGAGGTACATGGGAATTCTCAAGTCCTATGTACAGAATTGATCTCGGCCGGAGGACAGCATCATCAAAGGTTATGCAACCGAAGAGGTCATTGAGTTTTGCGTCGACTACATGGCTCGGGTGGAACCGATAGGTGTGCCTCTATCTCGTCATGAGGGGAGATTGGATGGTATCGGGACCATCGGAAGGAAATCAATCACTCCCGACCTGGATACGTACGCTCAAGCCCATTTCACAGTCTTACAACACATGACCCAAGTGTCTCCGTACATCGACGAGCACAAATACATAGTACGCCAATATAATCCAGACCGGTCGGAGGTTTGGATCACGAGAGAGCACAACCGTCGGTTCAACGAATGGTTAAAGGTGCGATTCACTGGGAGGTCATCAAGTGATGATATACTGCTATGGTTGGCAAAAGGGCCACAATTTACAATTGTGACATGGCAAGGATACGACATAAATGAGTACACATTTTATGCGGCAGCTCAGGATAGAAAGAACACAGTCCAGAACAGCGGTGTCCGCATAGATGCGATTCACGAGCAGTTCAATACGGCCGGGGCACGTGGGTTGAACTCCTACTATGGGTTCATAGAGGAGATTTAGGAGCTCGACTACATACTTTTTAAGATCCCCCTGTTTCGATGTCATTGGGTTAAACTTCCGCAAGGTGTGAAGGTTGACAAGTACGACGTCACCACTGTGGACCTCAAATGTGTCGGATACAAGGACGAACCATTTGTACTCGCTAAGCAAGTTGTTCAAGTTTTTTATGTAACAGACCCAACAAATAAGAACCGCCACGTAGTTCTTCATGGAAAAAGAAGGATTCTCGGAGTTGAGAATGTCGTGGATGAAGAAGAGTACAATCAATTTGACGAGTTGCCTCCTTTCGGAGACGGCATCAGGCTCGAGGAAGAACCCAGTGAGGAAGCTAGCTATATGCGCGTCGATTATCATGAAGGGCTATATTTTAATTAAGAATTTACTCCATTGTAATTAATTTATTCCATAACATCATGTGTTATGGACTTGTAATCTCTTATATATTTTGATGTCAATGTGGAATTGTCATGTGTTAATATGTTATGGACTTGTCATATTTGATATTGATGTCAATGTGGACGTTCATTGTAATGTGGAGTATCAAAATTGGTTTCACTTGATTTGGAGTTGAGTTGAATTAGATATGAATTTTTGAAGTCAAATGAATTGTCAGTGGATAAATTAATTTTCAGTCAAATTATTTGGAGTTGTGTTATGCTAGATATGATGACATATTGCTCTGTGGGATATTGTAAATGCACTGTGATGAAATCAGTCATATACTGAAATTGACATTGCAATCAAGTTTAGACTTGAGCTCTAAAAGTATTGTTCAAATCTGTCAATTGATCTTGAGATAGTAGTCTGTTACTTTTGGATACTTACAGACCTGTATGGTCTTTCCTGTTAAACGTATTGCTATTGTCACCAGGTTCATATGGATACTCAATTGATTCTATTGTCACCAGGTTAATGTGGATATGGTTACATATCACAGACGGTTCTATTATGGAACCGTCTATGATATGTCTTTATAAGGACCTTTAGGTCGATTCTGTTGGACCGTCCGTCGAATCAGACGATCCGTCGGAGGAGACGTCGAGTCCGAACGTCTCCTCCGATCGGGACCGTCGATTCGATCGGATGGTCCAACGCCTCTCGAGGACCGTTCTATTCCAATCGGACGGTCTGAACAACCCCGGTCTCTATAAAATAGCAAACAAATAGAAAAAAAATCATAAAATCCCAAAATAATTCAAGGAGATTCCTGGGATGTGCTAATACTCAAACAAAATTTGAAACCTCGCTGTTCAAGTGTTATTTGCTTAAACTAAATTCAAACCTAGCTTAGCTTATTGAATAGAGTTTGAATAGAGGTCCAATTTTTTTTACACTAGAAAATGCTTATAATTTTGGTATTATAATTTTATTTGAGTATTAACACATCCCAGGAACCTCCATGAATTATTTTAGGATTTTAGGATTAAACAGACCCGGCTCTATAAAATAGCAAAAAAATAGTAAAAGAATCCTAAAATAATTCATGAAGGTTCCTTGGATGTGCTAATACTCAAATAAAATTATAATACCAAAATTATAAGCATTTTCTAGTGTAAAAAAATTGGACTTCTATTCAAATTCACAAACGGTTCTATTGTGGAACCGTCTGTGATAAGGAATCACAGAAGGTTCTTAATAAGAACCGTCGGTGATGTAGACCATATCACAGACGGTTCTTTAATAGAACCGTCTGTGATTTATTATCACAGAAGGTTTCATAATAGAACCGTCTGTGATATGCCTTCATAACCCTAACCCTAGGACTCGCCCGTTCATCTCCCCAGTGCCCTTAGCCCGCTCTTTCCTTAAGCTCTCGTGTTCCTTTTCGCCTCCTCTAGGGCTCGCCGTTCACCTCCCCGTAAGCCCCAACACCGCCGCCTCCGACCTCGACGCCGCCGCCCCAACATCGACGACGCTACCACTGCCTCGACGCGCGGCCTCCTCCCCGTGTTGGTGTCCTCCCTCTGCACCGGCCTCCTCCCCGCACCGTCCTCCTCCCCGTGTCAGCCTCCTCCCCATGTAGGCGTCCTCCCTCTGCACCGGCCTCCTCCCCCGTGCCGTCCTCCTCCCCGCGTCGGCCTCCTCCTCTGCACTGGTCTCCTCCTCTGCACTGTGAAGGTTAATCCTCGACTGTGAATGTTTGGTCCCTGGACATGGTGGGTGTTCTGATGGTTAGGGTTTGGGATGCTAGATATGATGACATATTGCTCTATGGGATATTGTAAATGCTCTATGATGAAATCAGTCATATTGTGTGCTTAATATTGCTCTATGATTGGAATGGTCTAATTCTGAAATTGGTAGAATTACTAGTTCAATTTTGAGCTCTACAAGATTGCTTGCTGCTGTTATAGTAATCACCAGTTTGCCTGCTGCTGTCAAATTGTATTTAGAAGTTCCAGTAGTTCTGTAGTGCTTTACCTAATCACTTAATTTGCTGTTCTGTAGGCCAGTCTTCTGTGGACTTCAGTAGTGGATATTGATGGTTCTTGATGATCTATGGTTGACAGATAGTATCATTTTGAACTTCTTATACATGTGATTGTTATGTCAGTCTAGTTAAGCTTTGGATAGAGCTCAAAATCTGAATTTTAATGTTCTTATCCAATTTATGAAGAGAATAGACCTTAGTGCTGAGATGGCCAAGTTTGTTTTTTGTGCAACTCGCTATATGAGAGCTCAATTTTTGTGCTATGTGCTAATTTCATTCATATACATGTGGTATATGTTTAGCATTTCAATCAATTTAAATGACTTGAATGATTTACATTTGATTATGTTAATTTGGTCATTTAAATGATGTTGGATTAATGCTTTATTGTTTTATATTTATGCTGGAATTAATTATGATTATTTGCTAATATTGCACGTGTTGAGCATATTATTCATTTTAAATGACATGGAGATACTTCATATGTATATGTTGATTTATGACACTTGCAATCCATTTTATTCCGTATGTAACTTATATAGATAGCAAGTAAGCGAGATGGCAGAGGCATCGTCTTCGCCGCCATCACCGACGTCGCCGAATGCGTCTGGATGTCTGACGATAGCGATACGTAAGCGAGATGGCAGAGGAAAATCGAAATTGCCTACTGGCCGACTGATCATCACGGAGGTTAGTAACGTTGGGGTCCCTCTGAGTCCCCAGAGATCAGCGGCGAGATTTCGGACCATCCACGAGATACTTGCAAGGGAACAGGTCCCCATCACCACACCAAGATAGAAGTTTCGATTTAACGAGAGAGAGAAAGCGTGGACGTAACTTTCACCTCGTACACTATCGAAGTCGACCGGCGCATGTGGAATGGCATGCGTTGCTCGCGATGTGTCACGCGTGGAGGACCTTTAAGAGCATTCTTATCACGAAGTACGTGAACACGGGTCGGACGCCCTTCACGAAGCATACATTCTTGTCGCGGGATATATGGGACGAGTTTGTGCGGATGAAGACGACGACCGAATTTAAGGAGCAAAGTGCGGCGTACAAATCTCTCCAGCCACGAAACACTCACCCCTACAGACTCGGCATCACTGGGTACGCGGGTAAATCTGTGGAATGGGCGGCGGAGGATGAGAACACAACCAGGCTATTTGCTGAGATCACAGACGAGCGTTCCCTAAGCTAGTTAAGAGCGAGGGCAAAAGTCACGTCTTCGGGCAGCATCTCTTTCCCAAACCAGGCAAACGAGGAAGTGTCCCAACGTGTGGTAAATATGTCGAACTACCTAGTTATTAATAAGTCTATAACTTCATAGTGTCTATAATAACATGATGACCTCTTGTAGCGTGCATTGACTGCCCAAACTTCCCAAGGCTCCTTCCAAGCAGACATGGAGAAGGATATACTATCTACGGTCCTAGGAAACAAGGAGCACCCAGATCGCACGTCAGGCCTTGGGGTTAACGTACCTTGGAGTTATGGATTCCAAGGTGACTGCGACACGTATAAGAGTAGGAAGAGATCCAAGGCCGAGCACGACGCTCGGTTGGAACAGATGCTTATAGCAAAATTTCAAGGACACATAACAACATTGCAAGATCAAATGAATCAACTCCTCAGCCAGTCGTAAGCCGACCCGTTATTTTGGGAGCCAGTCCTCCTTAACATCGGAGTAGCGTCGCATCCACTCCAAATTCTGAACATGACGACGTCCAATTACCGATAGACGACATCAAGATAATGTACATCTATGGAATGCACCAAAGATAGACTTATAGGACACCTTAGCTAATTGCGTATCGTTTTGTAGGAGTCGACGCCCTGCAAGCTCCAAGTGAGGATGGTTGGATCCATTTCTATTGAGGCTAGGCGGGGGATGCTGTATCCATACCAGGAAAGGGTAGTGCAGCACGGTGCCCAGCTGGTACAGGGTTACGCCAGGGTCCAGGTGGACATGGTACATGACAATTTCATAGCCGTCCCACTGGAGATTCGCCTGAACGAAGACATCAGAACACTAGGGGATGCCATGCACACTTTTATCCAGTGGCCCAAGAAGGACATCGCCCTAGACCCACCAGTGCCGCGATCTCGACACGGCCATTCCTCTCCAATGGGACCCTCGATGACTCCACCTCATGAACCTTCGCTTCAGAAGGCCACCTCATCGGTTCCCGTGGAGAAGACGCCGAAGGAACAAGAAAAGCGTGCGCCGTATCGGTTCCCGAGTCGTCTCGCAGGAAGACGTGTAGCGGGCAAGTCGTTAAGACCAAATCGAAATCGAAGAACATTAAGGCGCCTCCCAAGCCCTCAAAATACTCCTTCGGAAAACCGTTGTGCTCCGACACAGTATTAGCCAACGCTGGATTTGGTTGTCAGTCTTTGCATCTCAGGTACATGAGGAAGACCGAAAAGAAGGGGTGCGATACTGGAATCACCGTCAGTTACAAGGATGAGCATTTCTTCAACGGGCCGGGCAACTTCGTCATGGGCTTCAGTGACTTATACGAACTATTCAACCTCACTGCCCTCGATGCCTCGCTTCTACGATGTTGGACACTGTAAGTGTGTACAATCAAGTTCTACATTCATGTAATACCGATAAATATCATAACTCATTGCTTATATGTAGATACATGATGAAACAAGCCGAGGAATGGTCCGAACCGGTGGGTTTCCTCGACCCACACGTGGTCTCTATGCAAACCATCGAACAAAACGCATCCTTCGTCGAGAAATACATAACGACATCATTGTTTCGTCATAACAACAAGCAGTACATAGTGGTGCCCTACAACCAGGGGTAAGTGCTTCACTACTTGCTATACAAATTTCATTTGTACTTTATACGCCGCACGAACTTAGGTTTAATGACTATAGCGACATACATGAGTAGGTACCATTGGATCCTTTTAGTCATTATACCAAAGAGGAACAGGGTGATATACCTTGATTCCCTAGTCAGAAACAAGCATGACTTTAGCATTCTGAAAGGAATACTCGATAGGTATGCTCATTTCCTCCATACATAACTCTATTGTAGTCTTCCTTCGTTTGAAATGGCTGAAGATAACTTTTTGGAATCATGTATGTCGTTCATCGCCTATGTTGCTAAAGAAGGATCATACAATGGATCGAGCGCCACACTAACACACAGGACGCAATTTTCGGTATACGCTACAACACAATAATTCTATATCATACTTCATAATAATACGTCTCGAACTGACTATACCTATATATATAATTCTATTTTTGCAGTGCCACCAGCAAGAAAATGATGAGCTATGCGCATTCTACGTTTGCCATCATATACAACAAATCATTAGTACTTAGAAGAAGGATCCCGAGGTTTGTCAATCTCGAAATAATTATTTCCTAATTATAAATTTAAATATATATGCTTCCCACTTTACTCTTGCTAGTGACAGGCTTTGATGATAGATTTAAATGAACTCGTTGCGCAAGAGATCGTGGAGGTTCGAGGGAAGCTCTGCTCCTTCATCAAGACATGTATCGTTAACGACAAAGGAGACTTTCACTCAATCGCCGACCCAGAGTTTCACTCCGTCGACACCTCTCAACCACCTGCAAACAATTGACTCAATTGTAATCCATTGCCAATTATTGATGAATTACTTGATGAACTCGCCGGCTCTCAATGGTTCGCGTAGGCTATCATCAGATCCGCATGGTTCTGGAGGATGAACACAAAACAGCATTCAAAACTCATCATGGACACTTTGAATTTTGGGTCATGGCTTATGGGTTGACAAGTGCACCAGCTACGTTTCAAGGATTAATGAATACTATCCTTTCACCATTGCTCCGCAAAGGCGTGTTGGTATTTATTGATGACATCTTAGTGTACACCAAAACTCTCCAAGAACATGCAAATACTTTGCGCAAGGTGCTGAAAATTCTGGAGAAGCACTGCTTGAAAATCAAAAGATCGAAATGCTTTTTTGCACAGTAGCAACTAACTTACTTGGGGCATATTGTTAGCAAGAATGGGGTGTCTACTGATACAAAAACATTACAGTATTAAGCAATTGGCCTGTTCCCACCAACGTTAAGGAAATTCGTGGATTTCTGGGGTTAGCCGGCTATTACAGAAAGTTTATACGCAACTTTGGTTTGATTAGTCAACCTCTTACAGATATGCTTAAGAAGCATGCAGTGTTTGTTTGGACTGATGAAAAGGCAGCAACATTCCAATCCTTGAAAGAAGCATTGATAACTACTTCGGTTTTGGCCCTCACAGATTTCTAGAAGACGTTTGAAATTGAGACGGATGCATCTAATAAAGGAATTGGTGCCGTTCTCATGCAAGAAGGACATCCTTTAGCTTATCTGAGCAAAGCTTTAGGTCCTCGCACTCAAGGGCTCTCGGCTTATGAAAAAGAGAGTCTTGCCATCATTTTGGCTGTTGATCACTAGCGACAGTACTTACAACATGCGGTTTTTGTGATTAAAACTGACCAAAGAAGTCTTGTTCATTTGGAGGATCAACGTTTAACGACTCCCTGGCAACATAAAGCAATGACCAAACTTTTGGGTCTACAATACCGTTTGATATATAAAAAAAGGAGTGATAACTCAGCAGCCGATGCATTATCACGCCGCACGGGTCATTCTGCAGGAGAGTTAGTAGCAGTGTCCATGTGTGTGCCGACTTGGTTGTCGGAAGTGGCAGCAGGATATGAGAGCGATCCTCATGCAAGAAAGCTCTTATCGGAATTGAGTCTCGATGGTACTCAGCATCCCAGGTTTCAGTTACAAGATGGCCTTTTGCGTTTGAATGGCAGAATATGGGTAGGTGCTAACCCGCAGATACAGCAGAAAATTATTAGCTCTATGCATGCTAGCGCTATTGGTGGGCATTCGGGTGGGCATTCAGGAGTGTAGGTCACCTACAGTCGAGTACGCAAGTTGTTCGCTTGGACTGGAATGAAAAAGGATATACAAACGTTTGTGTCAACTTGTTCAGTTTGCTTACAGGCTAAAGTGGAGCACGTCAAATACCCTGGTCTATTGCAGCCCTTGTCGGTCCCAGAACACGCTTGGCAGATGGTCTCACTGGGCTTCATTGAAGGACTGCCAAGATTTTCGTCCTTTAACAGCATCATGGTAGTTGTGGACAAATTCTCTTGATATGCCCATTTTGTGCCCTTGTCACATCCTTTCACAGCATTTCAAGTAGCTCAAGCATACCTAGCTAATGTGTTCAAATTACATGGTCTTCCCCAATCCTTGGTATCCGATCGAGACCGAATCTTTACCAGTACACTCTGGAGGGAGTTGTTCAAATTGGTTCACACTCAATTGCGCATGAGTTCATCCTACCACCCACAGATTGACGACCAAACAGAGCGGGTAAATAAGTGTCTTGAGGGCTATTTGCAGTGTTTCGTTCATTCTTGTCCAAGCAAATGGTCAGAATGGCTTGCCCTCGCGGAGTTTTGGTATAATACGTCATATCATTCAACATTGGGAAAGTCACCGTTTGGGGTCTTATATGGTCACGGTCCCAGGCATTTTGGTATCTTGGACTCATCTTCGTGTGCCTCCTCTGAATTAGCTAGTTGGCTCAAGGAGCGTGAACTGATGACTAATCTTTTGCGCCATCATTTAAACAGAGCGCGCCAACGCAAGAAGATTTAGGAAGATACCAAGCGTTCAGTGAGAAGTTTTGCTGTTGGTGATTGGGCTTATCTGAAACTTCAACCGTATGTCCAAACTTTAGTGGCAACACGAGCTAACCACAAACTAGCTTTCCGTTATTTTGGCCCTTTTCAAGTGGAAAGCAAGGTGGGTGCTGTCGCTTACAAACTGAAATTGTTGCTGACCTGCAAGATTCATCCGGTAATAGATATGTCTCAATTGAAGAAAGCTCTAGCTCACAGCGAGGTGGTTCAGCCGGAATTGCTTGATTCGGTGGCGACAAGAGTTCCGGAGAGAATTCTGGGTCGTCGGTTCCAACGATCCGGCACAGCTTCTGGCACTCAAGTGCAGATACAGTGGTCTGGTGAGGCACCGGAGAGTGCAACCTGGGAAAACTTGCATAGCTTCCGGCACTCAAGTGCAGATACAGTGGTCTGGTGAGGCACCGGAGAGTGCAACCTGGGAAAACTTCGATGATTTGAAGACTCAGTTTCCGAATACATCGGCCTAGGGGTAAGCTGCCGCTGAAGGGGGGGGGTGTCACAACACCTGCTATCCCTGATGGGCATGACGAGCTACAGTACGGCGGCAAAAGGAGCAGGAAGCCGAGCGGGAGGTTCTCTTCTGCTGAATGGACGGTGTGAGTGGGTGGTGTTTCCAGCTGTTGTTTAGCTTATTGAGGCCCACCTGTCAATCTATGTAAAGACTTATTAAGACCAAAGAGTTCGAACAGAAGGGGTAAGACCATCTCCAATGTTATGTTTTAGCCGATTCAAATGAGAAGAGAGAAGGTATTGAATCGATTCAATACATTGGAGTGGTCGATTCCAACAAAAAAAATGCATGGAACCGAACTCTACTTAGGAATCGATTCAAAGCATTAAACAACTCATATGAGCATTAAACAACTACATAGAAGAGAGCGCGTTTGAGAGAGGATATTATTATTTTGTGATTTTTTAATGTAACGTGGGTCCCAGTTATTAGTATGTATCGGTTCAATACATTAGAGAAAAACAAACTCGGTTCATAGAATGCTTACATGACATGACCTTAAATCGATGTCGGTTCAATACACTAAAGATACTCTAAGAAATAAGAAAACACTAAAGGACAGAATCTGTTTTGCTCTATTTCCAATCCCACTTTCCCCACGAATCTGACTATCCGCATTCGCTTAGTATTTCGATTGATCGGCACTGTAACAAAAATCAGCAGGCTCGAAGGCTGTCCCGAAGCCCGGCCAAAAATGCACACAATCACAGATGCATTGTAAGTTCACATAATACTGATCCAGATCCAATGAATGGCCACATGCGCATACAGATGACAGATCCATTCTTCCAAGCTACAATCTACTCACCGGCAACAATGGAGGAGATGCCCGCGCGGCCGGCAACCTCGAGCACCTAGGGGAGATCGGGAGGAGGCGACAGTGACCGGGAGGAGGCGGTGGAAGCGACAGCGACCAGGAGTCCGTGAGGACACGGCGACGACCGGACTCCAAGACGAGGTAGAGACGCCAGGGAGACCGGCTGCGGCAGGAGAAGCGCAGTCGGCCGGGAGGGTAGGGGCGGGCGCGGGCGCGGGCACGCCGCCGGCGAGAGGAGTGGTGCGGGCGCGGGGATCGAGAGCTCCACTCCAGTTCTGGGATCTGGGAATAGGGACAAAAAAAAAAGAAACTAGGGAAGTGATGTATTAGGGCAATGGGGATAGGGGATGTCTTATGTTGGGGCCTGGCTTCTTTTGGGCCAAAAATTGCAGCCCGAGCCTGACCCGAAAATCAATTCGGGCTCAAAACCTAGGCCCGAGCCTGGCCCGGAAAAATCAGGCTGAGCTGCCCATGAACAAGTTTAGCCTCGACTATTTGAGCTGGAAATGACAACACGGAAACGGAATATGCTCCTGTAGTCATAAATTAACTACCGTAAAAGTAAAAGTGTATATAAGTTTCAGAGATTATGAAACAAAAAACCCTTATTCCACTTGTCCGTCTTATGCATGATTTACGTGAAAGATGCTTCTATACAATTTTCAGAGGAAATGTCGACAAATCAAGACCAGTAGTCTCGTCACTAGCAGAAGATGAATGTGTACGTCCCTGTAAACAATTTTTCAATAGCCATATGGGCTTGTGCTATCTCGCACATGTGGGCTTGCTGCAGAAAATAGCTTCTCTATGTTGGTTCTCCACAGCATTCGTACTCACAAGGAACCGTAGAACAGGTGGAATGCTCTATTTACGAGGTATTAATTGTTTCATAAAGCATGTTACCAGCGAAATCCTAAATGGAGAAGAACTTTATTTAAAAAGAAAAAAAAAGCATCCTTTGTTTGTCCATACTGCAGCACCCAGAACCATTCATTTAAGCAAGCAGACACAAACATATAATCTTCTGAACAAGATATGTATGCAAAGGTTCCAATGGAGTAGAAAACTTAATACAGAATTGATGCTGCCACCAACCTCCAACTATGTGTTGGTGTAAATATATAGCTTGTTGAGTACAATCCTTCATCAGAACTTTGATATCACCATGTACACCACCGTTTCCAGGGGCGGAGCCAGCTCTGCCATGGGCCTCGGGCCGGCCCATTATACTTTGATTCCACTGCTACAATACATGGTAAAATTTAATGTTTTTACATGCAATTTTTTACTAGGCCTTGGGCCAAGGTCCGAGAGGTCCGAGGCCCAGCTCCGCCCCTGACCGTTTCCATGGTACACATCAGTGGTATGTTGGAAGAGATTTGGGATGGGGTTTTAAAGAACATCCGGGAATAGGAGACATCGAGAAAGAAATGATCGCCGTTTATAGTACTTTCAGCCTTGAGCGTTGGTGCCTTCACCTAGGTAGATAAGGTCTATCTTCCTCTGGTCTGGATCGGCTTGAACCGCACTTGTCTCTCGTTCTAGTGACACCAAAACGATGTGACATGACAAGGGGCAAAAGTTTGTTCAAACGACGTCTTGGAGCAAATTCCCACAATTGATCGTCCAAGAGAATCTATGGTCTAGACATTACTGGTGTGGTAACATTCCTCCATGCTCTGGCTAAAATTTATCATGATGTAGACTGTGTATGTTTGGGTTTTCCAGAAATTTATTAGGAATTTAGGATCTCATTGGATGAACTTATCTACAGATGTGATGACGCCGGAGTTGAAAAGTTTGCTTCAATATATGTGATTTTTTATTGGAATAAGTTCATTTTACACACTTGAACTTTGGCGAGAGTCCAAAAAACACCCTGAACTACAAAACCGTTCAGTTTACACTCTCGAACTGTCGATACCAGATCAAGTTACACCCTATGCTGGTTTCATTGGTGGTTTTGGATGACGTGGCGTCCACGTGTATCTCAGGATGACAGGGCGCCGGTCCATGGGAGCAGTGGCGCCGTGGGGCCCACTGGGTAGTGAGAGCAAGGGGAGGATCGGGCCCACTGCCGCTGTTTACCTTCCCTTCCATCCCCTTCTCTACTTGCTTTGTCCAGACTCAAGCGGCGAGGCAGGCTTGGCCGGATTAGCGAGCGAGCGAGGAGGTGGTGGTGGTGGGAAATGGAGGAGGGTGTCTTTGCGGCCTTGGCGTGTGACGCCGCCGATTCATTGCGGTGGGGCCTGCCCTGCGGTGGGTCCGGCAGGTCGTGCAACCTCCGCGACCGCTCAAGCTGCGCGACGAGGATGACCTCGCCTTGGTCGCCAGTGGCGATCACCCTCGCGTCGCCATGGTCGCCAAAAGCGTAGCTTCGTCTCCGTCGCCGTCGACCTCAAGGCGGCGGCGCAGTACCTCCTCGACATCATCCGCAATGACCACCTTGACCTTATCCGCCGCCGCGCGGAGCAGAACGCTGTGGTGCCGGCGGCCCTCTTGTCTGTCGCCGCGGTGTCCTCGCCAAAGACCACGAGCAACCTCCCGCTCACGTTGACCGCCACGGAGCGCGCCGCCTCCTCGCGAGCACCGCAGGTCAGTGCCGGCAGATGAGGAGCAGGGGAGGTGTCCCGATGGCATTGTTGGAGCAGATGGAGAGGCAATGGAGCGCGGCGCCGATGCCGCAGACGCATAGCGAGGAGTTGGTGGTGGCGCGAGCATTGGGGCGGAAGACAAGCGGAGCGGAGGTGGGTAAAGGGTGGCGGGTGGCGGGTGGCGGATGCTGCTGCGTGTGCATGGCGCGGGCCAAGGGCGCGGCCTTCATCCCGTGCGGTCACACCTTCTGCCGCACCTACGCCCACGAGCTCCTCGCCGGCCGACGACAGCTGCCCCCTCGAGCTCTTCTGATTCGTTGCCGGTGACGGCCGGCACGCTGCCCTTGGCGAGCCTAACGTTGACCGACTTGCCCTTGGCGACGTCATCACATTTGATGATTTGAATGCCATATCAGTCCGAAACCCGGTAATATTGGGTTGGGGGGGGGGTGATCTGGTATTGGTAGTTCAAAGGTGTAAAGTAAACGGTTTTGTAGTTTAAGGTGTTTTTTGGACTCGGTCCGAAACCAGGTAGTATTTGATTTTTGTAGTTCCTTTTTTATTTAGGCTTCCCTCCTCTTTGGCCTGTTGCAATGGAAATAGTACTTGTACATGTAGAGGCATGTCAAAACACACCATACACTCAAGATTCTACCTACAAAAGCTTGTATAGATGCAAAGACCCCTTACTGGTTGTATCATACATGTTAATTTGCATAAAACATTACAACAGAATAAGAACCTTTATACTGTGAAAATACAGAATCCGTGGGACAAGCGTGCATTTTTCTTCTACAAGGAATTCTTAAGAAACCCAGGCAATTCACAACATTGATGTTATGTAAATGTACTTGTGCTGTAATCCCAATTAGGACAGATCCAGTACAATGAACGCCAAATGTAATCTCTCTCTAAACGCTTGCCTGTCCTACGTATGGATGACCCTCTCTAGAGCTTCCTGTCCAGATATTTCTTCCCCTGTCCACAGAGAAGCACTCCTATTTCCTATATCATGACCTTGCGAGAGCGTCTATTTTGCGGCCGCCCTTACAAGATCGAAACCACGGACACTCGACCTCCCTTCCTAGCGTGAAATGTGGCAGTTCCACCTTCCTTGTCTTCCACCTCTCCCTGCCCTGAGCTTGAAACATCCCTTCGGCAATCCAACTGCAAAAATTTTGGACCGAAAAGACGACTAGAGAGGAGGGGTGTTAAATACGAGCACTTACTCTTTTTCATCACCTCGGTATTCAACTTTTTCTTGACTTTAATAATCATGAAAGCTACGAAGATCGAATGCACAAGAATACAACGAAAATTTTGTGTTGAAACCGGAAAATCCCGAGGACAAAACCTCTTTGTTGGTCTAACCACCAAGTTTTGGCCGGTTTGACTGCTAAGGCTTGGCCGGTCAGACAGCCGGCTGGTCGGTCTAAATGCCTGAGGCCCGGTCTAACCACCTGCTCCAGGGACAACAACCCGACATGATCTCAAATTGACCTAACTTTTGATTCCGAGATCCGAATCCCCTAAGATTTCAAACATAGCTTATCAAGAAGGCCATGAACTTATTTCAATCGACGATCGGGACGATCGAAGCTAAGGTTCCACGAATTTCTTGATCGAGGTCAAGAAGGCACAGAAACAGGGAAAATCAAACTTTGATCCAAAAGCTTGCTCGTGAGTGAAAGATGATCAAGATAACCTTAGATCAATTTCCACAAGTCCTGGCAAGCTAGATCACAATAAAAGACCAAAGCTAAACCTAAGGAACACAAAAAATCCTAAAGACATCAAAGAGAGAGCAAGAATAAGATATGATTCATCTTGGAGCAACTTGCTTGGATTGATTCAAGGAATTGTTGGTTTACAGCCCCTTATCATAGAGGACAAAACTTCAACAGTTGAGCACTCAATCAATCAATCTCTCTAAAACCCTAGCCTCCTCTATCTCCACTTTCCCCAAATCACAAATTAGAGTTTCCTAGGCTTGAGTTAATTGGAGTGCAAATCCTACACTCCTCCCTTTTAGTGGAGGCTAGGTCTAGAGAGAAAACCTTACTAGGCACCTGTTAAGCCCCCACATAAACAGGTCTATACTCGCGTATGCTTCTCAAAGCGAATGACGAACCGGGTCTCCTAAATCCGTTTCTTCATAATCTTCGTCTTCTCTTGACCTAAATCGTTTCTCCTTTGTGCCATCCTACGCCCCGATTTCTCCAAGATCACCAACCTAGTCTTTTGGTGAAAATACCGAAATACCCCTTCTCGATCCTTCTCCAAAGACCGAGTCTAATTAACATGAAGCAAGCCCATGCTTCACCACGCGTAGGTTTATTAATGACTCTCTCCATGTCGGCAAGTTTCTCCCATCCGACTCTCACCAAAACCACCATGACACTTGCACCAGCCCCAAGCCACTTGATGTAACCCGTTGCACCGAACTTTCCGTTTGGTTGTTCTGGTCTACTTTGCACCATGCTTGAGTCCAATCACTTCACCCGACATCTTTTCGATAGTTTCACGTCCAGTCTCTGTTTTCAATAGCATCTGGTGTAAACACACATTCAAACACTCGTACACAAGTGTTTGGTGCACAATCATCAAAAGGTCACATCGTCGGCCCTGGCCGATCAGACCGCCGGCTGCCTGATAGTAAATTCGACAATTGGCTAAACCGAGGATTTGATCTTCAAACACATCGACACCGATATCAATTATTCAACACTTAGATTAGGACCAAACAACAAGGTCTCCACACATACTAATGCATGTCTGAAGACAAAAAGGATATATAAATCGAATACTTGTTGTAACATAACGTACTGAAAGAAATAATGAATCGAACAATTAAGGAAACAACTTTACATACGTGTTCAGTGTCCACCGTACTGCTTTATCAAATTCATTTGGAAGGTGTTAAGTCTAACCATCTAGCCATCCGTCCTTCAATCAAAATTTGCAGAGCATGTTTTTTCTTGTGACTTCAAATGGATTGGGTACAATAGCTAATTCACTGAGATCCAAATATATTTGTAACAAATCAGCACCTGAAGTAATTGATGTTATTTTTTTTTACTTCTACTTGCGGTGGACAGAGTTAGTGCTTGATACTTCGCCATTAGAAGTTATGTCCTGAGCTCCAACAGGACATCAGAAGAAAGTCGTCATTTTATTGAGTTGCATGTACCAACCAGTTCACTCAAAAACTTATGTTGATGAGAAAATATGAGCAATATGCTTCAACACTTCCCTCGCGTCTAGGCTACACCAGACCTAAGATGTGGACTCTAAGTGGGCCGCATTGTTTTTAAATATTGCGTTAGTCGGGTCTTAACTCAGGACCTCTTGGCTCTGATACCATATTGAGTTTCATGCACCAATTAGTTCACCTAAAAAGTTAAAAGTTGATGATAAAATATGGGCAACATGCTTCAACAGAGAGCTCGATCAACTCATGGCAACCTATTGGCACTTGGCAGAACATGATGTAGCAACCATGTGTCATAAACCCATAGATGCAAGTCCTGTTAATATAAGAGACCTAATTAACCCATGTCGTGGAGAAAAGTCTATATGCTGCGCTGCTAACTCCGTAGAGCACAATCATTCCTCTCCCAATGCCTCCAATTCTTTAATTTTGTTATACCTTCTGGATTCACTCCTCTCCTCAATTTCTTCTGGTTGCTGTGTGTAGTTGTGTGGGTGATGCAACTATGAAGTAATTAATGTACATATCTTTTTCTTTGTTAACAACTCTCTTGCATTATAAGCTTCAGAAATCATGACTGTATATGTAGGGCTAGCAAGTGTTACTCTACTTATCACTGCAATGAAACTAGCATTCTGCTGGTCACGTCCAAATGTCCAATTTATGAACAGCAGCTCCAAAATGGAGCAATTCACCTATTCTTAAGTTGCTGTCTAATTTTACATAGGAAAACTACAATATTAATCAGGACAACATGTAAAAGAGAGAACAAAGCTCACGTTCTCTAACTTGACATTCTGCGTACAAAACATGGATCCGTAAATGCATACATAGTATACATTTTTTTTAACAGGGTTAAGATTGTGGTACCAGATATGTCATGAATTATGAAAATGCTGCCACAGGCAACCTATACTGGAGTCGACTGGATTGTTGGATACATTTTGTGCCTTTTAGTCGGTTAGATTAAATTATGATGTGTAGACTATGAGCAATACTTGGTAGCTTGGTACAGAGGGGTTCTCTCTATGAGTGCCTTATCCTGAACGGTGTGGTGGTCGGTTCAAACCTTTGCTTGAACATGTATGCATCACTGAACATGTATGCATCACTCCTTAGGTCAGCAGACCATTGCCAACTTCATGAGATCGAGGATCATGAGAACACAGAGATTGTTACTCCATAAGTAACAAATATTTCTTTCCTGGGGTCTCCTATTCCCTAATGCCCTTCACACCTTTTTTCCCCTTCTTTCTTCATCCTCTTCCTTCATTTTTCATGGTTTCCACAAACCCATTTGGCCACTTCAAATGTTTCAGTGAAGTCTGGTGCTCGACGGTATATATAAAGAGGTATATATGGAGGTTGGTGCAAACATTAATGATATAGTAATTTATACTCTAGTGCCTATGATGCTTAAGGAAATAATTTACATGCTGCGATAGGGGGAGTATCTCTTTAGTTTCTTTGTTACCCATCCTAATAGGAAGATACAAAATGTGTTGAAATCATCACAAGCTTGTTGGCTGCAAAGTGCTACTCTTTGGTTTTTAACTGTAGAGGATGCCACTTGAGACTCCCTTCTATAATCAAACTTGAGACTACTGGTAACACCCTTTTTATTAAAACAACAGCTACAAAACATGGATATTAACATGATGACATAGCAGTCGTATACAAATTAAGGGCCTATTTGGTTTAGGCCAATTGTAATGATTTTTTTTTACATAACCGTCCTTTCTAATCTTCCATTAGCATTGTGACCAGATATAATGGCATAGCAATGGTCAATGGGACAACTCATTCTATTTCTCGAACCAAAGAGGAAGGTTCGGTTTTGATCTTAGGACCAACCCATTTGTCAAACAAAACACTAAAATTAAAAAGTGTACTTTGCAAGCTTCTGTGTTTGGCCAAATGGTCAAGGCAAACTTCATGTACATGTAAATTGTGAGTAATTGTTGAAGTATGAGTAGATTGCCTACCTTTTCTCAACAGATTAAGTTTTTGGTTGATTTACTTAGTGCATGAGGCTCAACAGTAATGATGCTTGTCTACGTTTAGGAGTTGGTTTTTGGTAGCCTCACCTCTCTAACGAAGGAATTTGCATAGGAATTTCTGATTTAAGGAAAATATATATTCATCTTAAAAGTTTCACCTCACTAATAAATATATAATTTGCATTGGTTTTTGTCCCTTATTAGGATTTAGTAAAAATTTCTAGAGCAATCCCCTTCTTTGAAACAAGCCCTAAATTAATGTATTTTAAATACCCAGAGACAAACGGATTTGGTCGTTGGCAAGTCAGGTGGCAAATGCATCTTTCTTCTAAGATCATCTCGCCGGAGTGATCCTTGGGATTAATGCATGCCTGAGGACAAGGCCGCAACATATTTTATGCCTGCAACTCCTACCAGGCTACTACAAACCCACTACTTAGCTCTGCATCATGTAAATTTGTGTTGGCCGAGATGATACTCTCGGTTCTCAAGTTATGTATTTATACTCAGAGGTTTACAATGCGATCTATAGATCGACGTACAGCACAAGAAAGAAACGAAATCAGAAACCGTGTGCTGGATATGATACAATATCCTTGGCAACAATGTCAAGTACAGATATGGTAGTTAAAATCAAATATACAGAGAAGGTAGAGATTGATATCTTCTAACAGTACCCCTCGATCTCGACTATCAGCCACCAAGAGATTCTCGCTACGAAGATAAGGAACGATTTGCGCTTTCCAGAGAAGATAGTTCTCCCTGGTGAGCTGCACATTGACGAATTGGTTGAAGGATGGCGTGGAAAGAACTCCTGCCGAAACAAAGGCAAAAGATCTTGATGTTGCAGAGTTGATCGAAGTAGATGCGCTGGAAGTCGTCATTGTGGCTAGATGGAAAGAGGCTCTGATACCATGTAAATTTGTGTTGGCCGAGATGATACTCTCGGGTTCTCAGGTGATGTATTTATACTCGGAGATTTACAATGCGATCTCTAGATCGACGTACAACACAAGAAAGAAACGAAATCAGAAACCGTGTGCTGCATATGATGATACATTATCCTTGGCGACAACGACAACTACATATATGGTAGTTAGAATCAAATATACAGAGAAGGTAGAGATTGATATCTTCTAACACATCATACAACTGCACATCGGTGATCGATGCTTGGTGCGGAGTCCTTTGCCACGGGATACGATGGTGGGTTCAAATCTTCGATTGAAGTGGGACTCAAACTAGAGTCAATATAGCGTTGGTCAGAACACGTCAAAGACGAGGTAGCAGGTCGTTACTAGCATCATCAGAGAACTCGTAGTACCTGGAGATTCTTGTGTAACAATTTCTTTCCTGGTGTCTCCTATTCCCAAACGCCCTGCACACCTTTTTGTTCTTCTCTCCTTCTTGCTCTGCATTTCGTTTGGGGCTTTCCACTGTATTGTATAGAATAGAATGGTAGTGATATGATCAAAAGCATCTGTTAAGTTTGTGCTCGTTGGTATATATACGTAGACACATCTGGAGGTTGGGAGCTCCTAAACAGATATCTTGTATGGAAGATTCTAGTAGTGTTGTGAAGCTTTAATGAATGATCTTGCATACTGCCATAGGGGGATTTATCTCTTTAATTTCTTTGTTAATCTTTACTATTTAAAAAGACTCAGTGATGTATTCTTCTTCCCTTTCCCTCCTCTCACAACCCATCCATGCCGATAGGTGGGACCAGTGCGCACCCGCCTTCTATTTCCTCACGCGGCTCCACCTCTTCTCACCTCTTCCGCCCACTTTTGGACCATCGTCTCGCACGCCCCCGCTTCTTCTCCATCCCCTCTCTCATGGCGATTTCCTTGCATGCCAGGCCCTACTCGTCACGATTCCTCTGCTCCGCCCCCCACACCGCCCTTGTGTTCACCCTCTACCCTTAATGTTGTGTTTGCCATCGCTGTCAAAGCATCACCATGCAGTGCTCGCCACCCTCACGCCGTTCTTCGACCCGCACTGTCGCGGTTGCTTCCCATACTCCACAGGAGAGCTTGCTATCATGAAGTTGGTAGGCTCTGCCATGGGTGGACCCTCAAGGGGCCATGGGTGTTCAGCCGAACACCCATTTTTTTCTTCAAAATATCTAGTATATAATAGGTATATTAGATGTATATGTTATTAGTTAGGTCAAAACTATATATTTGTGTCCGCAAATGAATTCAGCTCGCACTCCTCATGTAACACCCCTTCAAGTGGCGAACGAGCAAAGGCGCGGGCTACGAAGGCGAGCGACGGTCAGTGGACACGACGCGACGGCAAGCAGGCGTGGGGTGACGCAGGGCGAGCGTGTAGTAGCGCACCTACACAGACGAATAGAGATGCGACGCGAGCAAGTGGGTGGTAGCGCGAAAAACAAGGAGGAAGGGAGCGGACGACACTAAGGGAGCAACGCGGTGGCCGGGAGGGAGCGTGGTGGCGGGAAGGGAGCAGCATATCCAGCTCACCGTCATCATCCTCTCTCCAGATCTAGGTGTGTTCTTCGCATCCACTTCTTCTCCCTGGCTTTGCTCCGCTCCAGCTCTAGTTCTTTCTGGAGTCTAGCCTCTTCCTCTGCTTTCTTGGTTCTTTCCAATAGATGTTGTACAAAAATACAATCTTTGCCTTGGGCAATGAATAGATAGTTGGGCCCTTGTTACATATGTTTACATGCTAATTTGTGCTCTATTGAAGGAGCATTCTTAGATGGGGTTCTTGCTAATGGGAAAAAAGCAAAAAAGTGCAAGATCAGCAACATATGCATATGTCAAAAAAAATTGAAAAAGAAGGCAGGAGCTCTACCGATCACTATTAAAGGAAGAAAAATAAGTTTTAGCAATCTAGCTGCTATAACCTGAAACAGAAAAAAGTGAGAAAACAACAACGACCAAGACCAAGCACAAGTTTTTTTTTAAAAAAAAAGAAGACATGACATCTACCGATCACTATTAGAGGTAGAAAATAAGATTTAGCGGTATAGCTGGTACAGCCTGGAACAGAAAATAGAGAAAACAACAATGGTCAAGCACCAAGCACAAGTCTTGGTTGCACGCTGCAACAACAATATAACTCAGCAAAATAATAAGCCTGGAGTAAAAATAGCTCTATTCCTAGTTTCCACCTCCTCAACTATCATTGATATCTATAATTTGCTGTTTAATTCATGCCATTATGCTTGCCTTATATCGCCCAATTCCTCATATGAAATCATTAATTTCTATATTTTTTGTATTTTATTATATATACGCGTATCGTCATATCAGTGTTTTGGGAGGAAATGACATCTCACGATATCAGCGTGTTCATATTGGCATATCTGGACAACCTAGCTTCAAAGCCCGAACACCCATCCTAAAAATCCTGGGTCCGCCACTGGGCTCTGCGAAGCTCTAGGCTCATGACCCCAAAGAAGCTAGACGACTCGTTGTTTCACTATCCACCAGTCGCTCGACAAAATGCCTTGCTCATTTTTTTCTATCAGACCCCAAATTTGCAATTTAGAATCTTTTGTGTTCACGGCCTTTGGTCCTGGATCGAGAGCTGTGCCTGATTACATTATTGGATATCAAACACATATCTCAAAAAATAAAATAAAACTATTACATAACAATAATTAGGCGTAAATATACCTTACGGCTTTTGACTTTTAGAATGGTCGAACAGGCCAAATACCTTTAAAGAATCAGCAGTGGAAGCAGAATTTAAAGTGCAACACATGGAACCCTCACGATATACCCACAGACAATGACTAGGGTCCACGACCTAGTTCTTGGCCTTCTTGATCTCCAGTCTTGACAAATGTTCACAAGCACCCACATAGCCTTCTTTTCTTACCCTTACTGAATAATAATATTGAGCGAGTATGAGTACACAACCGTACTCATGTGCCAACACACAGAATGTAGTTATATAATATGAGAGGCTGAACAAAGGGAGGCTTGAGGTTCTTTTATTTGCATAAAGCCAATGTTGAAATAGGTTAAGTTGTAAGCAATTCCTGAGACCTAGCATTTTTACTAAACCAAATTTTAATGAAATCCAATGTTTTTGTATAATAGTAGTGAATGTTCCATCCACCTCTAGTGGAGAACAGTACCCGAAGGTTCCATCCATTCACACATAGATATCAGTTCCATTCACCTCATGCTATATCATTTTATAGGGCTACATCCACCCGGCGATCCCAAGGCTGCAACCACCTGTCAATTCCAACTAGACTACACCTGAAATTCCTAGTTGAATGCCTCTGGCGACTCTCTAGCTGTACCACCTGGTGAAACTTAGGTTGCACCCTTAGCGAAACTTAGGTCGCAATCCCCCTAACTCCTGCAGGTTGGACCACCCTTGAATCCCAAGCAGCCAAACCCTCGAATCCCGCGGCTGCACCACCCTCGAGCCCCAGGGCGTATTCCCCCACCAATTTCTAGGCTGTACTCGTTCACGAATCCTGAACTGCATCCACCTTGCGAATCCCGCGGCTGCAAGCACCTAATACTTTCTAATGGCTCCAACCAAGACAACTCAAATCCCCGGGTTCCAACCCGACTTTTCTTCCCATCCACAAATCGTTTTGTAAAACTTAAAATCTAATCAAGCAAGTTCTCGGCATCGTCCATGACCATGGGCATAGCTATCCGGACAGTTTTACACTTTGCAGAGGTCGCACAACTTTACCCATATAGACAATCATGTTTTAATGTCAACACACTGCCATAGGCGTGTGACTAAGAAGATCATCACAAGGCCTTTACAATGCCCCGTCTCAACGCAACCCCACTCGCAAAGTTTCACCACCGTGGGCCACGCCCCCCCGGAGGCTCCCTCCTTGTGTCGTAGTGGACTTATCCATGCCACGTTCGCAGGATGATGAAGCAACGCCGGGACAAAGCAAATTTGGGAGCCGGGTCATACACATGGTAGACTTGTGGTTGCACTGTTAGTGCACGAGAGGTCATCATAGGAACTGGTCCTTCATCGACTTGGTGGTTATTCCCCATACCTATTTTGGTGTACTCCCGTACGCATCCACCACTCTTTCCACCCACCCAAGTCTAAAAACAGTTTTCAAGTTTTCTCTTTTGAAATCTCTTTATCTTTTCAACATACTAGCCAGGCTTCAGCTTCGACTGCCCAAATCCAGTTTTGAGTTTGAAAGTTGTCGGGGCAAATCGTTGCCTACATGCCAATGTACCTAAGCAAGGCTAAACATAACACTTAGTGATGAGGACATCCCTACTACTACCACATCTTACAACTCTCCAAGTGTGCATGAGGATGTTGTTCATGATGTACCTAAAGGTCCAATGACTAGAGCAAGAGCCAAGCTTCTAAACCAACATGTGCTTTTGTTTCTTAATGAGTTTCCTACTGTCTTTGATGAGAATTGGATACTACCTCATGCAAATACTTTGTGCATTCTCAGGTTTGAACATTGTGAAGACTTTGAAACCTAGAGGGAGGAGAGGGAGGCTAGGGCCAAAGCAATGGAGGAGCACATTGAAGGCAATAGCCCATGCAACTGGTCCAAGGCCCATTCGGTTAAAGGAGGCAGTTATGCGGCCTGCAATCAAAGGGGCTATGGCCCATGCGGCCAATAAGGAGATGGTATGCAGCTGGCCCAAGGAGATCAAGGCCGTGCGGCTACCATCCAAGGAGCTAGCCTATGCGGTGGTGCAAGGAGCGAAGCCCATCCATATGGCCAAGGCCCAAGCCGCATGACACCAGCCCAAGGCATGGAAGAAGGACCATTTGAATCAAGCTTGAGTTCTCTCAAAGGCCGATTGGTTTTCTTTAGAATCTCTCCAAAACCAAAGGCAATGCACCGTGAGGAGTTCTAAGGCCTGTGTGCCCTTTTGTTGACCAGAACTAGCCTTGGTTCGGCCATGTAATCTGTAACGCCCAAAAATTTGGCTTTTCAAAAATCTTTTGAGTAGTTCAGGTCCCTGGAAAATTTCACCAATTTTATTTGAATTAATAAAGCTTAATTGGGAATTTTCTAAATTTAAAAATATTTAATTTGACTAATCTAAACATCAATCAAATAAAAACCTGTGTTATTTGGCTTCCTTGTGTTCCAAGGAATTTTTTGAGTTTTTTCTGGATTTGTTTGCTATTTATTTGGATCTCTTTGATTTTTTTGGATTTTCTTTAATTCCGAAAAATCCTATGTTCTCTCTCCTGCCACACTGCTACAGTACCCGTAGGGTACTGTTCATCCGAATCCTGTGCTACAGTAATCGCGGAATTCTGTTCGCTCGTACCTCCTCCGAACGAGTTCAAGGAGTCCCCGTCGTGTTCGTTTCTAACTCAAGATTCAAAATTTCATATCTTTTTCCTCGGTGCATATAAAAGCGAGCCGTTTACGCTCACACGTCCGTCTCGATATCCTCTTCCAATTCCCTGATTTGGTTTCTTCCAAACCAATCTATTTTCGTCGCAATCTGCAGGATACCGAGCTCCACCCAAAAGGTCTTCTCTGGCGAGTTGCGTCTTCATCCGACGTCCGCCGGCCGAACCGTCTGCGGCGTTAGCTTCACGTCGTCGTCCTCTACGTCATGGTACCATCCACTTCGCCCGAAGATCGCCGGAGCACTGTCGGCCATTATAGCCCAAACGTGTTCATTGCGTTGCTCGCTTCCTCGGTGAGTTTTTCCAAAATCCGATCGCACCATCGCGTCTGGCTCGTCGTTTCCTTTCCGTTTTGCCCCTTTGTCGCCGCCGCGTCGCCTCCGACCACCGGCCATCACGTGCGCATGAAATAGCATGCTTCTGTTCATGTGCATGCATGAGTCCGATTGATCCTTTGCCTCCTTCTGTGTTGTATAGTTTCCTTGGTTTCAATTCAAGCCAAAAACAGCCTCTCTGCTCTCTATCTCTATTCGATTGTTTTCCTGTCGCCATGCACCAAGAACAGACAGCGAGCTCATCTGTTGTGTGTTCTTGTTCTCTGTGATTCTCTCTAATTCTTTGTCCCTCTTTGCTGTGCAATCTTATGCCACAGAGCCACTACCTCCAAGCCTCCATGCGCCAAAAATCTGCCTAGCTCTGTTGAAGCGCTCCTGTGTCTCGGTTCTATTGATTCGGTTCTGTAAGTTGTTCCCTGGTCTTCTTTATTGACTCTCTTTTCCTCTATTATATGTAGATCTCAAGTGTAATCTCTCTACCATGTCTTTGTCACTTCTTCACCACCGTGTGCCAGAACAGCAGCCGCTCCATATGCGCCTTCCTCTATCCGGTTAATCCTTCTCTGTGTGTTATGTCCTCTGGCTCTCTCTGTTATTCTTGTTCCGTTAATTCTTTCAATCCATAAGGAATAGTCCCCATATGTCATGTGAGGAAAACATATCTATTACACTTACATGTGGACCCTTTGTCATCCGTATCATTCAAGCCATATATATCTATCTCTCTCTTACATGTGGACCCCACATGTCATCCTCCCAATAAAAAACCCTAGATTATTTCTCTCACTTACATGCGGGTCCCGCAGGCCATCAAAACCCCTGGGTAAACCCTAGCCATGAGCTTGGTCCACCGTGGACTAGCATATCTCTGTGGACCTGGTCCATAGACCAGTGGCCCACATGTCAACCCTAATCCTATTTTCGGGAATTAATTTAATTATTGAAAAGCCCTTTTATCTTATTGGTCCCACATGTCATTCACTACCTTTGTTCTCTTTCACTTACCAGTGGACCCCACTTGTAAGTCTCCAATTCTTCCTATTTTATTTAATCCGAAGGAATATTCTCTGAATATTCTTTTATCTCTCAATTTCATCATTCCATGTGATTCTTCCTGAGCTCATATCTTTTGAATCCAAACTCCGATTGAGTCCATTCAAATTCCTAAATTCATCTCAATTCAATATCTATTTATCTGAGATTATTATTTTATTTTTGGAGTTTGTTTGCTTTCTGTTATTTATTTGTTTTGATTTATTTGCTTATTTGCGAGTAGAGCGTGGATACTACGAAGTGTTGATCAAGAAGGAGTGAAGATCAAGGCGATAGAAGATTAAAGATAAATAAAGATTATCATTGCTATAGCAAGGCAAGTTATACCTTTGATCATATTGAACCCAGTTTTCAAAAGTTATATTGATTTAAATTATTGCATTTACTTTAATTATTTATTTCAATGCTTTTGGGATTAGTTAATGTCCAATTTGTTATGACCTCCTTGTCTAATTGTATGCCATAATCTTTTGTCACCCTAGTTTGGTTTATTTAGTTGGTGCTATTGTATTACCAACGTGGGTTGGTTAGATGCGATTAGATTGCTTTGCCATGCTACGAGTCATCATCTCATGTAAGTTGCAAATATAAACTTTACTAAGTGACTATGGAACTATGTGATAAAAGCGTGTTACCTTGTGTGCTATTACTCGTTGATGGCATATGTTGCACTTAACCAACAGGGTGGGAAAGGATTTAGACTGGGGCATGTGGTGGATACTGTGTGATATTTTGGTGGAGCTATGTGCGTGGGCTTAATAATCTGTGTGCATAGGGATGTGTAGTTTATTTGGAAGTCTTGCCTTGGTCAATTAAGGACTCAACTTTGTGCGCCATTGAATTGAGCCTCTCGTACAACTACATGCCTGGTATGGGACGGGCCTAACTTAGTAAGTTATGGAGTCTTGACATTGATTTCTCAGGTAGTAGGTTAGGCTGTGTGCATGGGTGGAGGTATGCTACCAAGTAGTCACATCACGGGACGGTTCGCCGTGTCCCTGTCCAACGATGTGTGTCGGTGGTTTCTGTGTGGGGTCTGGCTTGTAAGCACATCGGGAGTGTCAATGTTGAGATGAAGTTTCTGAAAGGTTTTGTTGTGATCAGCTCCGTACAAGTTGATTGCATCTTGTGGGTAAAGTGTACAAACTCTGTAGAGTGTTGAATCAATCTATTCGAATAGCCGCGTCCGTGATCATGGATATGCTCGGGGATTTCACACGAGGGGTAGATTTTCATAAAACTTAGGATGGGATAGCTGTGTGAGGTAACTTATGCAGCTATGTGAATAACTTGATTAGGCTATGTATCTTTGTGAAAATAAATGATAAAACTTATTATTGTCTATTTGTTTTGAATTATACTTTCAATCTATTATTTGTATTCAAATTGCAAATGTTGTATTTCTGCAAAAGAACCACAGAAGCCATTCCTTTGGAATAAGCCTGCATCTATAATTGCATTTCTGTGGTATGACTTGCGAGTACAGTGTGTACTCATGCTTGCTTTATTAAATCAAGCAGAAGTGAAGGAATCGTCAGTCAACAAGGTCTACTTCAAGGATCGTGGAGAACTAGGTCGCGACCTTGACCGATTGCTGTGGGCATATGGATGGGCATCACGAGTTATTACATTTGTTTCTTCTGACTTCATTGAGCTATCTGCCCTCTGAAGCATTAATTGTAAGCTTGACCTTAAGGTCTTTACTTTGATGTTTATTGTTATTTGCCTATTTATTAGTTATCTTTGTATATGGAAATGATATTTCACTGATGTTGCCACCGTGTGCACTAGCGTGATCCTGGACTAGTGCAGTATACACAGAGGGTCCAGAATTGCATATTTTGGGTCCCGACATAATCCATTTGCACAATAGTTTGGGTCGTTTGCTTAGGAAAGAGTCTGAATACTAGAAGTCAGATTAGAGAGTTGTGATTTGGTTTGTTTGGCTGGCTTGGAGATTGTTTCGGACCTTTGGTCGAATCAACTCAGAGAGGGCTGGGAAAGCTGTGCGTGAGTATTGGAGGGGCACCATAAATACCTTTGTCCCCTTCCTTGTATCCCTTAGACCACTTTGATTTGGGAAATAACAGATTGGATTGTTTGCAATCGCTCTTGTTCTTCCAAGGGGTGTCGAACACACTTGAGGGGAATTAGGAGTGCTGAATAGAGATTGTTCAACTTTTTCGCTGGGAATTGGGATAGATCTTCACTTGGTGGTTGGTGAAGATCAGCATGTGTGTGTTTTTGAGAATTAAAGAGTGCTAGCTCTTGCATTGGTAACGGGGGATAACTACTATTTGAGAGGCTACACGTGAGTATCTTGATCCTGCGTTGAGAAGATCGGGCGACCCCGCATCACTTAGATGTGGATTTAGTAACTAGTATGTATACCATTAGTTCTAGGGTGACAAAGGATAGTGTCGAAGTTCAAGGATGGGAAGGTTATACATAATTATCATTCAGGTATTAGCTATGAGCTAAGTCAAACATATTTGTATGAATCATAGCAATATAATTTCATAATTTAAAACAATATAATTGCATTTCAGAAGTAGGTTCAACATGTTCAAAGTGTTGACTCACCTTACTCAATGTTCTGATAACCTTGGTGCTGTTCTTGCTCAATGTTATGATGATCTTGATCTCGAATTTGTTCTCATTGGGACTACTGTTCCTGTCATGGCTTCAGATTCTAACTACACAGAATACGATTAAACCCAAGAATGTCTGAAAGACAACCAAATGAAATCCAAAATCCAATAAATCCAAAGGCAAGTAACAAAGGAAATACTTCAATGAAAGTCAATCCACCCAAGAGTGTGTGAAACGGGAAATACTTCAAACGAAACTAAGCATATCTAACAGTATCTTGAAAGAAGGAAGTACTTTAGATGAAACTAATCATACTTAGTGGAGTTGATGAAGGAAATACTTCAGACGAAGTATATCAAAAGGAAGTTGATGAAGGAAATACTTCAAACAAAATGAAGTACATCTAGGGATATTTGGAATGAAGAAAATACTTCAGACCAAAGTAGATAAATCTAAACTCTATTCATTTGGTCTAGTGGCGGGGTTTTGAGTTGATAGTCAGGCATAGGGTTAGGTAACCGTTTGAACTGGAGTGAGGGCAGGAGGGATCGGGCTCTTGGGAAGTCCGTTGGTAAGGAAAGCTATGAACCCAATAGAAGGGAGAGAATGTCTGTAAGAACATTACTTAACGGTTACCTAGATGAGAGATATCACCTTGCTAGGTAGGATTCCCTGATCCATTTTCGGATCGCGGTTCGCACTTCCATGGGGAGTGGATGGCGATGGGTGATAGCCAGAGCCTATATGATATTGATTGATGGTGGGACTACTATCATCCACTTGGGAACCTATCACCGCTATCTATACATGGCACCTAGCCGATCTAATGATTCCTCTAGTTATTACTTCCTATTTATCGAGGAAGTTCTATGAAAGTCAGGTGAGACCTATGCGTAGGTTCAGGGTTCGCATAGGGTAGACATTGGTCTCACCGACACATGAGACCTAGTTCACTTAATGATTCCTTTTATTGTTTTATATTTATCAATGAAGTTCCATGAGTCTTAGCTGGAACTTCCGAGCATCGGCTAGACATCAGTCTTACCTATTTAGTGGTGTCTGCGGATTTGAGTTTCATCTATGAGGTGATCTTTAGCATATACTAAAGTAAACCTATCATACTAGGTTAGTCCTTAGCTATAGCGTCTGTTAATGATTACTTCTAGTTAAGTAGATAACTATAGTATAAGGCCTGTGGGCTCTTACCTACTAATCCTTGTGTAGTGATCAACCCTATCACCTTGATTACTAGTATGAAGCTAGGTCATAGCTACCACTAACCTTCATGACTATCTAATAGTACTAATAATCTTATATGCTATGAAGTTTATATTTTAGCTTCTAGTTCGAGGTAAAACCTAGTTATGTGTGAGGCATATCCGTCATATCATGTTTTAATTAAACTGTGCTTGTTGAATGAGCTACCTCTCAACTCAGTCATTGTTAATGACCTAGGGTGAATAGCCACCTAAACATTCCTTACTATTTATATGACTATGACGAGGATTAAAATCTCTGAATATTACTTTTAATATTCAATTAAAGACCGCACGTCCTTCGTGGTCGTGACTCCTAAGGTTAATGACCCCTGTGGTCATAAGAACTCTAGAGGTTACATTGTTGGTACCCTGGTCGGACGAGGTTCCGTACCTAATCCCCGACCAGATGATTGTTCGTAGAAGTTTTGAACTGGCACTTGGATCTGATTCCAAGTATACCTCTCGCGTGTGACGAATGGAACACATGTCTTATTTGTTCCAAATCACACGATGTTTACATCCCTTAGTCACTGACAATAACCACTATATTTTATCTCCCACTAACATCAACTGCTGGTTAGTTGGTTTTTCACCAACTGCCACCAATTCTCTGACCGGACGTGACACTTCCAAAGGGCGCCTCTTCCAAGAGTAACTGCCACCACTTCGTAAGTTATTTAAATCAGAACAATCGGAGATCTAAGGACACAAGACCTAGCGATTTGAAGACTATCAGAGCAATAGCATAGCAATTCATACGCCAAGTGTAATTAGGGCTAGTCCACTGCCTTGTCCAGGGCACCCCTGTAAAGATCCACTTCATAGCAATAAAGAGAAATCTCATTCTCTCCCAAAAACACTTTACCACTTTCCTCTATTTATTTCATAAGATCGACGATTCGATCATCGACATACTACTTCTTATCAAGGTGTCCATTTGATGGTTTGACACCATCTTAAACAAATGTCCTAGTTTGCTTTCGAATTGCTTATCTGAATGACGTGTGCTTAATTACCGTTGTAGCTTTTAACTAATCACTAACACCACTAGTCAACGTCTGAGTTCTATGGGCTAATGATATTCCAACCAATCCTAGTTATCATCTAATCACCTAAGCTAACCATTTTTTTTAGCTTATTGCAATTCTTAGTTAACCTACTTAGCATCTGATTATGTGGGACACAATGCTACGTATGTATTACATTGAAAGCACTTTGAGAGGGTTAACACCCTATGGCCCACTGTCATAGAGATTTATCTTTTACATAAGTCCTAATTGAATTCACTCTTTCAAGTGTAATGCTATTAGCTCGCTAATTCTTTTAGTTATCTTCTAATTACTTAAACTAACTACACTAAGCTAAGCTAATCACTAATCATTGCTAATTAACCCTTTGTTTGAATAGGTTCACTGTCCTTGGATATACTACACTTTCTTGATTAAATTAGTATCTTGCCCTTATACAAATATTGACATATTAATTAGCTTAGCTAGTTATCATTTGCATTACCCTAAATCACTCGCTAGGGGAAGGGCCCACTACCAGCTACTCCTACACAACATACACACAGAGCGATACACATGAAAACACACACAGAGAGGAGCTGAGAAAGGGGGTAGAATAGGGGATGTCAGGGCGGCTCGGTGGCGGCATGTGGGCCGACAGCGACGGTAGTGAACCGGTGGCTAAACGGGAGATACAGTGCGCACGTGAGCACCAGTGGGGTGAGGGGAAGCCACTGGTGTAGTCGATGGCGGCAGGGAGAGGCCAGGGCAGGCTAGCGATGCATGGGGCTAGAGTTGGGGAAGAAATGGGGCGGCGGATCCTAGGTGGAAGTGAGGGCAAGATGGAGTGAGCATGGGCATGAGAAGAGCGCGGGTAACTCATCTAGCCAAACCGTGGAGGCGGGGCGGCGCGACGGGTTCGCCGTGGAGGCAGCGTTCGGGTGAGGGAGAGCTCCAATCGGGTGTTGGGGGAAGATGAGAGGGGTGAGAGGATACTGCTAGAGGGAGGAATTGAAGCAGGATTTACTAGAGAAGAAGTGGCGGCGGTGGAGGTGGTGGCAACCACAATTGGGGAAGAAGGTGGCGTGCGTTGCTCCGGTGGCGGGATGATGAAATTGAATGATGGTAAAGTCTTGTTAAAGGCTAGAACATGATGTGCCACAGACAGGGGTGGATGGAGTTTGTCGGATCGGTCAGAGCGGCGAGTGGCGTGTGATGGCCAGAGTTCACTAAGGCGACTACGTGGCTTGGCGAGGCGCGGTGGCCGAAAGTGAAGGAGAGAACGATGCGAGCTGTGAGGACCCCCGGGTTATCTCTGTAAGATCGAGACTAAGCATGGTCTTAAGGACATAACTCTGGACCTCAAGTAAATGGATTCCAACTTAACTCAATCTAAGTGAGAGGCTTACTGAAAAGTAGAGCCCCGACGATCATGCGCGCTGCTCCTCTGCGAGCACTACATGATTGTCGGTTCTCCAACAAGCCAAGCACTACACTTAGTGAGTTAAATGGGAAGCCATGAATAGTGAGCATGAACTCATATTGGCTCCCAAGATCAGCAACCAATATGCTCATACTCTCATACAACATTGATCACATCCATACAACAATCATACATTAATAGTTCAAAAGACATACAGCATAATAGTTTAAGTCTACAACTATTACAAACGGCCGACTGGCCAAATTCAAATAAGAGTGTAAAGTAGCAGTGGAAACAAGTAAATAAACCAAAAGACCAGTAGTGGTATGCCCATATCCCATCGGCAACCGACGGGGAGTTAAATGATAGCACTACTCGTTAGCGTCGCCTAAATCGGCGCTAATGAGCTCAATGGGCTCATAACCTTCCTCACTTGAAATTGCAGCAACTGGGTTGAGTACAAAGGTACTCGCAAGTCTTACACAAATAAAAATTAGTTATGCTAGAGGTTGTTCCAAAGGACGGCTCATATTGGCTTAGTTTTGCAAAAACGACGCAACAAATTACAACCTACACATACTAGTTTTTCAAGTGCCATTTAGAAATCAAATTTGAAGTAGAAGTAAAGCATGTGAGTAAGTAATAAATTGAATAACAAATGAATCATACAAATAGCAAAGTGGCTGTCCACTTTGATACAACAAAATGCATGAACATCCCATTCATGACGAATACCAAGTTATAACCACAATTTTAAATACATAGTCTAACAATAGCAACCATATAACTCAAGTGGTCGTTTATAACTGCGGACACGGCTATTCGAATAGATCTATACCCTGCAGGGGTGTACTAATTTACCCACACGACTCGATTAGCCCATAAGCCTCCAAATGCCTCCGAAAATAGCACACTTCCTTTGGTATGCCGGCTGGGGAGAATCGAGATACGATCATTTTTAGCAAGAAGATCCCATTGAGCTAACTCCCCCTTATGAGTGGTTCCCATAACCAGTTCGAGTGACATATAGCACTTGCCAAGTGGGCTCACAAGTTGTATTGGAAATACCTATGTAAGGAAATTCATAAAATTGGTGCTCACCCGCACGCTATAGAAAATTACATCGGCTCCTACGGACAACTGCTAACCACAAATTGCCCGTACACCACCATGAGACTTAACACAATAAAACCCTCTCCCTACTTAACCATACAGTATCCATATCCCACATGTGGTAGCACGAGTTTTACTTGAATCAAAGATGTTACCAAAGTTCGATCCTTAATGGTCCGGACATGACAAGCCACAACCCAAATTGTGCACGAAGGCACCCTCCACAACCAACAATTGTCCAGACCCCAAAACTTATTTAAGATGACAAAATTTAGTTCACAAAACAGATTCAAAGATCTGGAGTAAAAAGAATATAAGAGTTTGAGTGTTTCCCATAATTGTCGGGTTATTATCAACAATCAAACTACCGTTTCTAGACTTGCATGACTAAGCAACACAAACAATATATAATTCACACAATCCTATCTTAAGCATGTGGCACTGGAGTAATTAGTTATTCAAGATGAACCTCAATGAATAGGATATAACTATTCTACACATCACAAAAATAGCGACATTAGCAAAATAGCATGCAAGCAATTATCATTGCACTAACTTAACAAAACTGGGATCACATATGGTGCAAAAGAAAGTTCAAATGATACTTGCCTTGCTGGTAGCTTAGTTGCCCCCCCCCTCAGTAGCGTACAAGTCAATACCGATAGGCTCGGAATCTATATAAGTACAACACTGAATGAACATCGAGAAATACCCAAAAATTAAAAATGCTCAAAAATTCATGATTTTTATACAGTAGCTAAGTCATAATTTTATATGAATTTAGGTGGAAGAATTATTCCATTTGCATTTAGTATGTGAGAGTTATAGCAGTTTGAATTTCAGATTTCCAGAAAATCCAATTTAAATCCAACCGTTTACTGTTTATTTAATTTAATTATTTGGGTAAAATTTGCAGAACAGTAGTGGGACAAAGGATTATATGGATAAATAGAGAATATTAATATAAGTCCAAAACAGTTGAGTTTACTTCAAATGGAGTTTCCATGATTTAGTTATGAATTTCTAAAGTTCTCAGCATTTTCTTTTGTAAAAATAACGGGGTTAATGGATCAATCTCCAAAATAATACTCTCTGCTATAGAGACATATTTGAAACCAATTTTAATACAAAGTTCATTAACAATGAAAATTATCAGAAGTGGTTTCATCCATTTTAGAGTTGAGATGAATTAGTTATGTATTTTTGAAGTTATACAAATTTTACAGTGTGTAAAGAATTCATTTTCGGATTTTCTAAGCCGTTTATTATTTTTCTTACCGGGAGCTACTCTTGCCACGGTTACTGACCAGCGAGCCCAGTGAAAAGTGTGTTTTCCATTTCAACTCCGGCTGTTAAATCCCGAACTGACATGTGGGACCCACCGTCTGTGACATGGTCCAATGGACTCGGTCCACCGACGCACACGCTTTGCGCACGGGGTTTAAGGGCTGGGCCCCACTTGTCAGCCGTACTTTGTTTTTGGTTTAACTCCGCCGTTTCCTGTGCAATGGCCCACATGTAGGTGACCCATTAAGATGGTTAAGACATCAATTAATGCTAATCATTACCATTAACGCTTAATGATTTTGCTACCGTGCGATCAGCGTCTCACAACAAGAGCGCTGGCTTCCTCGGCGGCTCACTGATGCTACGACCATGGCAGAGCCGGCCAAGCGTTAGGATAGGTGCGCAATAACCCTGCGCATCTAATGGTGGTGAGTACATTCTGACTAGGGTTGGCCGTGTGTGGCCGTGAGAGGGCGGTGCTAAAGCTACGGGCAACGATGCATGTAGTAATGTGAAGCTCCGCAGCGACATACAAGTGAGTGCCCGAGGTCTAGGGACTAAATGAAAGCTACCTGAGTGAGAAGGGTGCCCGGGGAGCTTGGAGTTGGTTGGAGCACCGTCGATGTTGGAGAAGACCACGGTGGCGATAAGCTTCAACACGGAGAAGACGACTGGAGCAAAATGGTGACAAGTGAATGGTCGGAGCAGATTAATCATCGTATGAGGATGCTAGAAGTGCAATGAATTGACAAAAGACTCACCAAATGAAAGTGGGAGACGAAGGGACAGTTCCTCGGTCGAAAACAAGATTTCTTCAAATCCACGAAGCCCTATCGTGCATTGATGAAATAAGTTTAGGGGTTTTCATAACCATGCTATAAGGCACGATATGATGCGAAAGAATGTTCAAGGACCTCACTGGAGAAGAAGATGACAAAGTGGTGCTCTCGGGTGCACGCTCTGGACGTGAACCAGAGCACGAAGATGAACCAGATGCTACAAGTAAAGACAAGAGTTGAGCTTAGCAAAAATGGAGGGGGCATTGAAGGTATAAGAGAGTAGAAACACCCAGTGGAAGCTTACCGGAGAGCCGAGCTCAAACCAGCCTCCCTCTCCTCGGTCAACAGAGGAGAAGTGAGCTGAGTTGAAGGCATAGTGGGGGTATTATCCCTGGGAAGAGACGGCAACGGAGGCGGCGTCACGTGACAGAGCTCCAGGATAGGTCAATGGTAGCGGTGGATTTGGCGTGTCGAAACCTTTGTTTACATGCATGTCGGGCGACGAAGCGCGTGGTGCTCGTTCTCTGCGACCGCAATGCGGAGGTGAGGGATGACCACGGCAGTATGAGCCCACGGCGTCAGCGTCTCACCCATGCGCGTGAGAGTTCAAGAGAGAAGGGTGGTCAGGGCCGTTGGATCTTGATCGGGTGGTCACGGCTGGGCCTGAAAAGAAGGGAGGTCGTGGGCCGTTGGATTTTGATCGAACGGCTCACGATCACCTAGTGGTCGTGGCTGTTATTAAGAGAAGGGAGGTCGTGGGCCATTGGATATTGATCGAACGGCTCGTGATCACCTGGGTGGTCGCGGTGCACTAAGTTGGTTGGGCTTAGCCGAGTGGCTCGGGTCGGACTCGAGCCCGAGGAACAGTGCCCGCCGTTTTGGTTTAAGGGTTTGACCGAGATTAAAATGTTTCTTCCACTTTGACCAAGGTCTTAAAAATAGAAATAAAATTCCTAAAAATGTGAAATAAATCATAGGGGTTCCTGGGTAGGTCTAGTGTCCATACAAATTATTGAACTCTACTGTTCAAGATATATTGTATATAATTCTAAATTCAAACTTAGTGTAGGTCATTAAATTGTGTTTGAATTATCTTAGGGTTTAAACCAGTCCCAAAAATTTCAGAAAAATTATATTAATTTATTATACTAGTTCTAGTATTTGAATAAATTATTTCCAGAAGATGTGAATAAGATTTTGTTCTTGTTTTCTTTTGGAGTTAAATTTTGAAGTGTAGGTTTAATCCCGTTTTGAGATTTTCCAAGTGCAATATATAATGCAAATGCTTGAAAACAATGATGCATACTCATGAGATGCATAGTAATTCTCTTTATTAAGTTGGGGATGTGACAAACCTCCCCCCTTACAAAAGATCTCGACCCCGAGATCGTGGTAGGGTGGAAGCTGGATAGAAAGGTTCTTAAAGAGGGTACAACATCTGTTGTTTTGATTTCCTTAAGAGATAGTGCTAAGATACCTTACAAGGTTACAAAGTATGATTTTTCACATTTTCCTTACCATTGCTTTGTTTAACCTTGCTTTTCTTGATTCGAAGGCACTTCATGGAAAAGGTCAGGATATTCTTGTCGCAAACGATCTTCACGTTCCCAAGTAGCCTCATCTTCAGTATGATTACTCCACTGAACTTTGATGAACTTGATATTGCGATTCCTCGTCTTGCGTTTTGTTTCTTCAAGAATGCGAATCGGGCGCTCCCGATAAGAAAGATCGGGTTGCAAGTCGAGCTCTTCCAACTTGGTGGCTTCAGTTGGAACACGAAGACACTTTTTCAATTACGAAACATGGAACACATCATGCACATCTAAAAGTGATGGTGGCAATTCCAATCGATAGGCCACCGATCCCAATTTTGCTAGAATTTGGAATGGTCCGATGTAGCAAGGTGCCAATTTGCCTTTGACTTGGAAACGATGCATTCCTTTCATCGGAGAGACTTTAAGATAAACATGATCATCCACTTCAAAACTCAACTCACGACGACGACAGTCGGCATAGGACTTCTGACGGGATTGAGTCGTCCGAAGTCGCTCACGGATGACACGAACTTGTTCTTCTGCATCCTCCACCAAGGTTGGACCATAAAATGGTCTCTCCCCAGCTTCGGACCAGTTTTAGGGTGTCCTACAAGCTCTTCCATATAATGCCTCGAAGGGTGACATTTGTATGCTTGATTGGAAGCTATTGTTGTAGGAGAACTCCGCAAACGGTAAGCACTTCTCCCAATTCTTGCTATAGGACAACACACATGCTCGGAGAAGGTCTTCTACAATTTGATTCACCCTTTCGGTTTGGCCATCCGTCTGTGGGTGGTAAGTAGAGCTAAAAGATAGATTGGTCCCCATTGCTTTATGTAAGCATCCCCAGAAGTGGGATGTGAATTGAGGGCCTCTATCTGACACGATCACCTTTGGTACACCATGGAGACAAATAATTCTGGAGATGTACAGCTCTGCCAGCTTGACTCCGATGTAAGTGGTCTTGATAGGAATGAAGTGAGTAACTTTCGTCAGACGATCGACAATCACCCATATGGAATCGGACCCGGCTTGAGTTCTTGGAAGGCCAGTGATAAAATCCATGCCGACTTCTTCCCATTTCCACTTGGGAATAGGCAGGGGTTGTAGAGTTCCTGCTGGCTTCAAATGCTCAGCCTTAACTCTTTGGCATACATCACACTTGGCAACATATTGAGCGATCTATCGCTTCATTTGGCTCCACCAAAGCCGTTTCTTCAGATCTTGGTACATCTTGGTACTACCTGGGTGAATAGAGAACTTAGAGTCATGAGCCTCTTTGAGAATTAGTTCTCTCAAGGTGCGATCAAATGGCACCACCAACTGGTTTCCAAATCATAGGGTGCCTTGTGCATCTTCTTTGAAGCATTTGGCCTTGCCTTTCTTCATTTCTTCCCAGATTTACGCTGCTTCCAAGTCAGTCTTTTGGGCTTCTCTAATCTGGTCCTCAAGTGTAAAATTCACACTTAGGGCAGCAAGAGAACCTTCTTCAATTATCTCTAGGTGCAGACGTTGCATTGCAGCACACAAGCCTGCCGAAAAAGGAGTTATCGACAAACAGTTGCATTGAGATTTTCTGCTCAATGCATCGGCCACCACATTAGATTTCCCTGGGTGATAATGAAGTCCCATATCATAATCTTTGATCAATTCGAGCCATCTTCTTTGCCTTAAGTTTAGATCGGCTTGGATGAAAATATATTTGAGACTGTTGTGATCGGTGTAGATCTCGCAACGATTACCGATAAGGTAATGCCGCTAAATCTTCAAAGCGTGGACTACAGCTGCAAGCTCCAAGTCATGTGTGGGGTAATTAGCTTCATGAGGTCTCAATTGCCTCGATGCAAATGCCACCACTCGGCCCTCTTGCATGAGAATACAACCGAGCCCGTGGTGAGATGCATCACAATAAATGTCGAAGCTCTTGTGAATATCTGACAAGATGAGTACCGGAGCTTTGGTCAGGAGATCTCTCAATATTTGAAAGCTACGCTCACATTCCGCTGACCATTCAAACTTCTTTTCCTTCTTTAATAATTGGGTCATTGGCCTCGCAATTTTGGAGAAGTCCTTGATGAATCTACGGTAGTATCCCGCAAGCCCAAGAAAACTGCGAATGTCGGTGACGTTCTTGGGTTGTTTCCAGTCAAGGACATCTTGCACTTTGCTTGGATCAATAGCGACACCACCCTTGGATAGCACATGACCCAAGAAACTAGCTTCACACAACCAGAACTCATATTTGCTGAACTTGGCATAGAGTTGATATTGCCGAAGCTTCTCCAACACAAGTTGCAAGTGCTGCTCGTGTTCTTCATCAGTCTTGGAGTAGATAAGGATGTCATCGATGAACACAATGACAAACTTATCCAAGTACTCCATGAAAACCGAATTCATGAGGTTCATGAAGTATGCTGGTGCATTAGTCAATCCTAAGGACATGACCGTGTACTCGTACAGACCGTAACGAGTGGAGAATGCTGTCTTTGGTATGTCTTCAGTTCTAACTTTGATTTGATGGTAGCCCAATCTCAAGTCAATCTTGGAGAAAACCTGAGCTCCATTCAATTGATCAAACAAATCATCAATCCATGGAAGCGGATACTTGTTCTTGATAGTGACTTCGTTCAACGGACGGTAGTCAACACACATCCGCAAACTCTTAACTTTCTTCTTGACAAAGATAGCCGGGCATCCCCAAGGTGAGGATCTCAGCCTAATGAATCCCTTATCTTGAAGTTCCTTGAGTTGTTCTTTCAATTCTACCAACTCATTAGGAGGCATCCGATACAACCGTTTTAAAATTGGCGCGGTACCGGGTGCAAGCTCGATGACGAATTCAACTTCACGATCAGGGGGCATGCCTGGGAGTTCTTTTGGAAATACATCTGGATAATCACATACCACTGGTACGTTGTCCACTTCAAGTGAGGTGCCAGCTTCCAAGGCATAGAGATGAGAATCGCCCACTAAAGGTGCAAAAACGACTTGACTGTCGTCTTCACTTGTGACTGAAATAGATCGTTGAGCACAATCGATCTTCCCCTGATTTTTGGACAGCCAATCCATCCCTAAGATCACATAAATACCAACTGAAGTTATCACAATTAGGTTTGCCAAGAAGTTAACCCTTTGAATTTCCACTACGTCCCGGCAGACTTGATCGGTTTGAAGAACCGATCCCGGTGACTGAATCTGATAAGGTGACTGAAGTCTATGTATTTCAAAATGATTAAGTGTAGCATACTCCTTTTTAATGAATGAATGTGATGCTCCCGAATCAAATAAAACTGATGCTGGACAAGAATTTATGAGAAGTGTACCCAAAACGACATCCGGAGCGCCGCTTGCTTCCTCGGCAGTGACGTGGTTCACTCGGCCACGTGAAGGGACTTGAGGAGGGGTAGATCCTACCCGCAGAGGTGGTGAAGGTCTTGCCGCAGCTGGAGGTGGTGTAGGAGCTCAATAAGTCTGGGGCATCCCTCGCTGCTTAGCGAGGCACTTATCCGAATAGTGGCCCTAGCGACCACAATGAAAACAAGTGACATTTGGCTTGTATGCGCTGCTGTTTTGCGGGTTCTTACCCCCATTGTACCACTGTGCCGTTGGTAGAGAATGCTGAGGAGTTGTCGTGGAAAGCCTCGGTGCACTGGAGCTTGAGAACGTGGTGCCTGGGGCGGTCCGGTGCGCTGCCGAGGAAAGTTGCCGCTAGCTGAAAACTGAGCGGCTCTCTTCCTCTTCTTGGACTCCTCTAATGCCACACTCTTGTGTTCCACCACTATGGCCCTGTTCACCATGTGCTGGAAGTTCCGAAAATCATGTACAGCTAGAGCTAGATGCATCTTCTCAGTCAAGCCGTTCATGAACCGGCTCTGGCGGCGGGCGCCGGTGGAGACGTCGTCAGGGGCATAATGAGCCAAAGAGTTGAACTCATGAAGGTACTCAGTGACAGTCTTCTTTCCTTGCTTCAAAGCAAGAAACTGCTACTGCTCGATCGTCATGACCCCCCTTAGGAATGTGGGCCTCCCTAAAGGCTGCTCGAAACTCGTTCCAAGAGGGAACGTCTCCGTCGAGTTGCATGGCGGAAAAGTTATCCCACCATGCGCTGGCAGCGCCCTCTAGCTGATAGCGGGTAAAAAGGACCTTATCAATGCCTGTGCACTGAGCAATAGCTAGCTTCTCAATATTCCTTAGCCAGTCTTCAGCCTCCATCGGGTCTTCTGTGCCCGCAAAGGTTGGAGGATTGGTTCGCTGAAAGTCAGCGAGACCTCCATGTGGCCTATGATTCCCCGCTCCTCCTGTTGCCACGGGAGCAGGAGAGGTATTGTGAGCGATGGCTTCGAGAATCCTCGTTTGGTCCATGCGGTTTCTCTCTATTTGAACCAACACCTCTGCCATGGTGGGAGGTGGTGGTAGCGCTTCTTCACGTGTGCTACCTCGCCGATCATGATGTTGAGAAGGTTCACCCACTATAGCAGAACGAGGTCCCCGGGATGGAGATCCCTCGTCATGCTGAGCTCTCGAATGAGTGTTGGGACCTGGCATCCTACGGTGACATGGATGGTTAGAAGATAAAAAAAAAGTCACAACATAACTAAGCATGCATAATGATATATATACAAGAATACACAAGAACTTAACACCAAATGGGGGGGAGGTACAAAGGCACTAAGGCCAGTACAAGATCCATTAAAGCAACACATAGAATTCTGGTACAATTACATTGATATTGGCCCGTAGGCGAATGGTAACTACCCGAAATAAAAGTTCTTGCAAATAAAACTCGAAGGTTCCAACAACTACTAGCCTATTACAAGAATTTTAAAAATACCTGCATCGCCGAACATAGGTCTGGACAGTGAGCCTACTACCCTAATATCCTAAATATTGTTCCGGTCAAAGTTCACCGGAAACTCGTCAAGTAGATGACATCCAGGAGATCCTGTATCATCGGGGTCCCCTAGGTTAGGGAGGCGCAAAGGTGATCCTATACCGTTAATATGGCCTTCTACTACGGGAAGGTGATACTCCAGTGGCGCAGAAAGGTATGGGGAGATCACATTAGCGCCATACAGCTCATCTGAATGAATGAGCCTCATGTCGTGCATGAGCCGTAAGTGCTCCTGAGCTACAATGAGACGACGCTACATCTTCCATAACTCACGCATAGTGCAGCGATGCATCTGGTCCATGATGCGTACCAGTCTCGCCAATTGCCGTACTTGGGGATCTTCCCCGAACTGAATCCTGGCGAACTTGCTCACTTCCCCGACATGCGCTTGCATGGGGAAATGATCGTATGGTGGCTGAGACAGCTCTGTTAAATCATAACGGAGGTGACTCATAGCCACTCGAGCCACTTCCTGTAGTGCCATGGCCTCAGAAGTGCCATGTGCCTGAAGTCAGTATGGTATACTTCCTGTAACACGCTTAGCAATAATGTCCACCACGGCCAGGTACTCCTCCATTCCTAGCCCTCTGTCTCGTCGATAAATGGAGCACGTCAGCTGGTAGGTGAAATTTGCCTTCCACATCATATCTCTTAGTAACTCCGGGTATCCTCCTACATTTTCAGCTTGAGTCTCCCGAACAAGGTATTGAGGGTTCATCTAAAAGACAAGAAGGGCAAGGTAAGTTAGTTTTGCAAACCGAAAACAGAATAAGGTAAGGAATGATACTAAGATGGGTGAGAATAAAAGATATTCCTAACTTAAACTTTCTGAAGTAATTTTGATAACTTGAAAATAATTTTAGACCAAGGGACTTGCTAAACTTAACGCTAGCGCTATCTCTAACCTACAGTCAGTATGGCTCTGATACCAACGCTGTGAGGACCCCCGGGTTATCCCCGTAAGACCGAGACTAAGCATGGTCTCAAGGACATAACTCAATCTAAGTGAGAAGCTTACTGAAAAGTAGAGCCCCGACGATCATGCGCGCTGCTCCTCTACTAGCACTACATGATTATCGGTTCTCCAATAAGCCAAGCACTACACATAGTGAGTTAAATGGGAAGCCACGAACAGCGAGCATGAACTCATATTGGCTCCCAAGATCAGCGACCAATATGCTCATACTCTCATACAATATTGATCACATCCATACAACAATCATACATTAATAGTTCAGAAGACATACAACATAATAGTTTAAGTCTACAACTGTTACAAACGGCCGACCGGCCAAATTCAAATAAGAGTGTAAAGTAGCAACGAAAACAAGTAAATAAACCAAAAGACCAGCAGTGGTATGCCCATATCCCATCGGCAACCGACTGGGAGTTAAATGATAGCACTACTCGTCAGCGTCGCCTAAATCGACGCTAACGAGCTCAATGGGCTCATAACCTTCCTCACCTGAAATTGCAGCAACCGGGTTGAGTACAAAGGTACTCTCAAGTCTTACACAAATAAAAATTAGTTATGCTAGAGGTTGTTCCAAAGGACGGCTCATATTGGCTTAGTTTTGCAAAAACGACGCAACAATTTACAACCTACACATACTAGTTTTTCAAGTGCCATTTAGAAATCAAATTTGAAGTAGAAGTAAAGCATGTGAGTAAGTAATAAATTGAATAACAAATGAATCATACAAATAGCAAAGTGGCTGTCCACTTTGATACAACAAAATTCATGAACATCCCATTCATGATGAATACCAAGTTATAACCACAATTTTAAATACATAGTCTAACAATAGCAACCATATAACTCAAGTGGTCGTCTATAACTGCGGACACGGCTATTCGAATAGATCTATACCCTGCAGGGGTGTACTACTTTACCCACATGACTCGATTAGCCCGTAAGCCTCCAGATGCCTCCGAAAATAGCACACTTCCTTTGGTATGCCGGCCGGGGAGAATCGAGATACGGTCATTTTTAGCAAGAAGATCCCATTGAGCTAACTCCCCCTTATGAGTGGTTCCCACAACCAGTTTAAGTGACATATAGCACTTTCCAAGTGGGCTCACAAGTTGTATTGGAAATACCGATGTAAGGAAATTCATAAAATTGGTGCTCACCCGCACGCTATAGAAAATTACATCGGCTCCTACGGACAACTGCTAACCACAAATTGCCCGTACACCACCATGAGACTTAACACAATAAAACCCTCCCCCTACTTAATCATACAGTATCCATATCCCACGTGTGGTAGCACGAGTTTTACTTGAATCAAAGATGTTACCAAAGTTCGATCCTTAATGGTCCGGACAAGACAAGCCACAACCCAAATTGTGCACGAAGGCACCCACCATAACCAACAATTGTCCAGACCCCAAAACTTATTTAATATGACAAAATTTAGTTCACAAAACAGATTCAAAGATTTGGAGTAAAAAGAATATAAGAGTTTGAGTGTTTCCCATAATTGTCGGGTTATTCCCGACAATCAAACTACCGTTTCTAGACTTGCATGACTAAGCAACACAAACAATATAAAATTCACACAATCCTATCTTAAGCATGTGGCACTGGAGTAATTAGTTATTCAAGATGAACCTCAATGAATAGGATATAACTATTCTACACATCACAAAAATAGCGACATTAGCAAAATAGCATGCAAGCAATTATCATTGCACTAACTTAACAAAACTGGGATCAAATACGGTGCAAAAGAAAGTTCAAATGATGCTTGTCTTGCTGGTAGCTTAGTTGCTCCCCCTCAGTAGCGTACAAGTCAATATCGATAGGCTCGGAATCTATATAAGTACAACACTGAATGAACATCGAGAAATACCCAAAAAATCAAAATGCTCAAAAATGCATGATTGTTATACAGTAGCTAAGTCATGATTTTATATGAATTTAGGTGGAAGAATTATTCCATTTGGATTTAGTATGTGAGAGTTATAGCAGTTTGAATATCAGATTTCCAGAAAATCCAATTTAAATCCAACCGGTTACTGTTCATTTAATTTAATTATTTGGGTGAAATTTTCAGAACAGTAGTGGGACAAAGGATTATATGGATAAATAGAGAATATTAATACAAGTCCAAAACAGTTGAGTTTACTTCAAATGGAGTTTCCATGATTTAGTTATGAATTTTTAAAGTTCTCAGCATTTTCTTTTGTAAAAATAATGGGGTTAATGGATCAATCTCCAAAATAATACTCTCTGCTACAGAGACATATTTGAAACCAATTTTAATACAAAGTTCATTAACAATGAAAATTATCAAAAGTGGTTTCATCCATTTTAGAGTTGAGATGAATTAGTTATGTATTTTTGAAGTTATACAAATTTTACAGTGTGTAAAGAATTCATTTTTGGATTTTCTAAGCCGTTTATTATTTTTCTTACTGGGAGCTACTCTAGCCGCGGTCACTGACCAGCGGGCCCAGTGAAAAGTGTGTTTTCCATTTTAACTCCGGTTGTTAAATCCCGAACTGACATGTGGGACCCACCGTCTGTGACATGGTCCAATGGACTCGGTCCACCGACGCACATGCTTTGTGCACGGGGTTTAAGGGCTGGGCCCACTTGTCAGCCGTTTTTTGTTTTCAGTTTAACTCTGCCGTTTTCTGTGCAATGGCCCACATGTAGGTGTCCCATTAAGACGGTTAAGACATCAGTTAATTCTAATCATTACCATTAACGCTTAATGATTTTGCTTTCTGAAGGCGGATCGGCGTCCGACAACAAAGCACTAGCTTACTCGCTGACTTCGGCGGCACTACTGTGGCATGGAGCCGTCCAAGGGTTGGGATATGTGTGCCTTAACCCTGCACATATAATGGAGGTGGTTACAACAACTAGGGTTGACTGTGTCGGCGGCGAGCCGGAGAGGGGCGGTGCTAAAGCTACGACCAACGATGCATGCAGCAATGTGAAGCTCTGCAATGACATACAAGCGAGTGCCCGAGGTCTAGGGACTAAATGAAAGCTACCTGAGCGAGAAGGGTGCCCGGGGAGCTTGGAGTTGGCTAGAGCACCGTTGACGTTGGAGAAGACCACGGCGGCGATAAACTTCAACGCGGAGAAGACGACTGGAGCAAAATGGTGACAAGTGAATGGTCGGAGCAGCTTAAGCATCGTATGAGGATGCTAGAAGTGCAATGAATCGACAAAAGACTCACTGGATCAAAGTGGGAGACGAAGGGACAGTTCCTCGGTCGAAAACAAGATTTCTTCAAATCCACGAAGCCCTGTCGTGCATTGATGAAATAAGTTTAGGGGTTTTCATAACCATGCTATAAGGCACGATATGACGCGAAAGAATGTTCAAGGACGTCACCGGAGACGAAGATGACAAAGTGGTGCTCTTAGGTGCGCGCTTTGGACGTGAACCGGAGCACGAAGATGAACCAGATGCTACAAGTAAAGACAAGAGTTGAGCTTAGCAAAAATGGAGGGGGCACTGAAGGTATAAGAGAGTAGAAACACCCAGTGGAAGATTACCAGAGAGCCGAGCTCAAACCAGCCTCCCTCTCCTCGGTCAATAGAGGAGAAGTGAGCTGAGTTGAAGGCATAGAGGGGGTATTATCCCCGGGAAGAGATGGCAACGGAGGTGGCGTCACGTGAGGGAGCTCCAGGATAGGTCAACGGCAGTGGTGGATTGACGGCGTGTCAATCGCCGTTTCTGTCGTGTCGAGGCGAGCGGCGGCCTGGGCGCTCGTTCTCTGCGACCGCAATGGGAGGTAGGGATGACCACGGCATGGGCAGACCTGGCGTCAGCGTCTCACCCATGCGCGTGAGAGTTTGAGAGAGAAGTGTGGTCAGGGCCGTTGGATCTTGATCGGGGTGGTCGCGGCTGGGCCTGAAAAGAAGGGAGGTCATGGGCCATTGGATTTTGATCGAACGGCTCACGATCACCTAGTGTTCGCGGCTGTTATTAGGAGAAGGGAGGTCGTGGGCCGTGGGATATTGATCGAACGGCTCGCGATCACCTGGGTGGTCCTGGTGCACTAAGGTGGTTGGGCTTAGCCGAGTGGCTCGGGTCGGACTTGAGCCCGAGGAACAGTACCCGCCAGTTTGGTTTAAGGGTTTGACCGAGATTAAAATGTTTCTTCCATTTTGACCAAGGTCTTAAAAATAAAAATAAAAATCCTAAAAATGTGAAATAAATCACAGGGGTTCCTGGGTAGGTCTAGTGTCCATACAAATTATTGAACACTATTGTTCAAGATATATTGTATATAATTCTAAATTCAAACTTAGTGTAGGTCATTAAATTGTGTTTGAATTTTCTTAGGGTTTAAACCAGTCCCAAAAATTTAGGAAAAATTATATTAATTTATTATACTAGTTCTAGTATTTGAATAAATTATTTCCAGAAGATGTGAATAAGATTTTGTTCTTGTTTTCTTTTGGAGTTAAATTTTGAAGTGTAGGTTTAATCCCTTTTTGAGATTTTCCAAGTGCAATATATAATTCAAATACTTGAAAACAATGATGCATGCTTATGAGATGCATAGTAATTCTTTTTATTAAGTTGGGGATGTGACATGCGCGGGAGAGAGGAGATGGGGGAGAGGATGGAGGGGAAAGCGAGCTCGACTACGGCTCAAATAGAGGGGGGAGGATGGCACGACGTGGCAACACCAGTGCACGTCGTGGGTGACGGGACGGCGAGGTGATGTGCAAGCGAACGCATTTCGCACGACTGGTGGTGGGTGACGATGGCGAGGACGTTGCAACGACGTGGCTATAGTGGAGAGGATGGTGATGGGGGTAGGTGGGAGGCAACAGGGTGGTTGGCATCATGAACTTGCGACGGGAGCAAGCGACGCGGTGTGGAGGAAATAGGGCAGAAGGAAGGAGAGGGAGAGGGGGAGGGGGAGGGGGAGGCTGGCGGGTGGTGGATGGGCCTGGGAAGGAATAGGGAAAAGGAGAGGAAAGAAGAAGAGGAAATAAAAATAGAAAAGAAAAGAGATGAAAGAAAAGGAAAAAAGAAAAGAAAAAGAAAAAGAAAAAGGGAGAAGAAAAGAAAAAGAAAAAGAAAAAGGGAGAGGTCGGACTGGGCTAGATGGTTTTTGGCCCAGACCAGATTTTAGGGTTTTGTTTTTCCTAAAGTTTCATTGCTCGACAACTGTCTTCAACATAAAATTCGAAATCTCAAATATCAACAAGATGTTTCAAAAAAGTTTTAAAAATTTCATAGTTTTGCTCATTTGTTCGGAAAGCGAATTTTTGGGATGTTGCATTTTCGTATCCAATCACTCTCACCTCTCCTTGACGTCTAATCCCACTCCCGCTCTCCTTTCCCACAACGATGTCGGCAGCAGGCAAGCCGAGGGCAAGGGACATGCGACGCAGGTGCGGTTGGCCGAAGGTGAAGGCTACGCGTGATGCAAGCACAACAGGACGAGGGTTGGCGCGGCCGATTGGGGTGTGTACAGAGCGAGTCTGATGGGCCAAAGGCAAGTGCAAGCTGACGAGTTCTGATGAATCTGGCTCCCCCTGTCTTTACCTCTCTACATGGGCATGTGGTACGTCTGTATTCAGTCGGGTTAGCTCTCAATAGTCTTGTGAAAATTTAGGAATTGTTAATTTCACTAGCTCCTACGATGATTGTGCATTTGCTTCCAATTTGGATTGAAAAGATACAAAAGCTAACATGACATTAATTCATTATCTCATGAAGTTTGGTACCAGCAAGCTAGCATTACTTAATACTGAAAGCGTTTGATAAAATATTTATTGGGATGATGTGTGCGAGCAGTTCGAAGGACGCTTGCGATAGCCGAGAGCTGCATATGAAATTAAAAGGTCTTGAACACAAGCTGGTGGAAGAAAACGTTGTCCATGGCTCAAATATTAGTGCTTGCCATCAAGGTCTTCAACAACTAAATTTGTTCAGTGATATAAAAATGAATGCTCTACATGTCTGATTGCCACCACCAGTAAACGTGATGATGTATTTGCTACATTTTCATAATTGTACCATATTTGTTAATGATTCAAACAATCATACCTTCCAATTAGCACAACATCTGATGCAACATTTTGCCTATCTGCTAATTGGTTAACTATGTCTTTTACAAATTTGTATAACCTTTCAATATATGTTTTTTATCTGTAGCAACACACAGACATTCAACTATCATCTAATATGAACATACGAAGTACGTTAAGGAATTTTGATGTATGCGTGCTGGTAAGTGCTACTCCTTATATAAGAACTCCAAAGAATTATCTACTCCTTTTTAAGGCAATTTGTATAATTATATAAAATGTTTTCTGTATATTCCCAATAATCTGGGTATACAATTCTTTGTAACATTGGAATTATTCCTACTTCCTTAATTTGCTTCCTCCATTAATTACAAATATTATATTCCTGTCATTCTGGTTAAATATAGCTTATCACCAATGCTACTGGGAGCTATTCTTATGTTTTGTTTTTTGTTTCATTGTGAGTCATGAGCGAACTACTAGGCAATGGAAACAATGCAAAATGTCAATACATATTAGGAAAAATCAAAACCACATATACATGAAACCGCATTCACTATCTACACCACTCAAAATACATCGAGATTCATGCCTCTCTCTCCACGTCCATTTTGCAAAAAAATCCTTTAATTTCTCTTCCTTCCCCTCTCCTCTCCTCTCTCTCTCCTTCCTCTCTTCCTTCCCTCTTGACTTTGGCACGGGTGGGCGGTGGGAGGAGAGCCGTGGCTTTCTTGGATCGAGAGGGGAAGGAGAGAGGGGAAAGGAGAGAAATGGAGTTTTTTTTTCTTGCAAAATGGAGGGGGAGACAGAGACACGAACCTCGATTCATTTTGAATGATGTAGATAGTGCATATGGTTCCATGTACATGTGCAAAAACCGAGTCCTACATATTATCTATTTACTCCAAGTTGATGTTAAGTGTGGGTGTGCCGGTACAAGACTTATATGCTGCCCCATGTGCTAAAAGTTGGAGGTAAATAGTAGGCATCTCGATGGATCTTATAGTCTTTATATAGACAACAAAACTGAAACATTTTCGGTTGTTCTAGAGCAGGATTGGCCATGGGAATTGCTGTGTCAAGTGGCGAGGCAACGAGATTGCCAGGAAAGGGAGGCATTGGGAACTTCGGTGGAACATCTAGTGCTAATGGCACCACCTTTCTCCTTGCCGCAGCTTACTCCCCAAATTCTCTTGTGCCAAGAAGCCGCCTTCACTCGCTCACTCCACTAGGATTGGAGAAACCTCGTAAAGCCAAGTAATCAATATTTACTTAAGGGCTTATTAGTACAGACACTGGGCACCACAGTCAAGGGCTTATTGTGTTCAATCTGCAGCATATACTACACTCTGATTTTTTTTGTTTCCATGTACGGTGAGAAGTCTCTACCAGTACTACTCACTTTCCATGGACCAAGGAAGAGGGGAGACAGAGTAGCTAGGCTGAATCAAAAGCTTCTCAACTCTGACATCATTGCATTACTAATACTAGATACTAGCTTCATCCAGTAAGAACCTACACAAATTACACTAGTGTGTTTAATGTTTGACCTCCGATTAATTGGTGGTCGAGGCCGAGGCGTTGCCATGCTAGTAATTACAGCAGAGCCTACACTACTCCAAGACATCCGAACACTTTGGTGCTTGTCCACACTTGACATCACCTGATTACTGCATGAAAAATAAGTGTCACAGAAGCCAATCCAGGCATCCGGCAGAACAGGAGCTGAAGTCTGAAGTCCCTGGAGCCGAAGAACTCATGGCCGGTCGACTGCACTAGCTGCTGTGATCGAGCGGTGCATGGAATTGATTAGACTTTGGATGGTATTTGTTTAACGGACTGAGTCCTAGCCTTTTTATTTTGCTGCATCATGTTACTCTGTTTCGGAGTTCTTGTTTCACAAAAGAGAAGAGCAAAGCTAAAGAGTAACCAACATCAGTAAACACATCAGTAAAAACTAGTGAAGAGTGATCCTCTAAAAGAAAAACTGAAGAGCAATACTCGGAGGTTTTTTTTTATTTTGCGACGAGGAGCAATACTTTCTAATCCAACAAGCTTTGAATTTTATTAAAAGTGTTTAGTATCTTCTTATCACTTACTTGCTAATTCAACACTGCACTTTCTTTGTCGCGATTTTTTTTACTCCAATTGCTCTTTACTAAGTAAAGTGCACCGGAGAACTGAGCTTAGCTCAGTTGGCTACGAGCACGTGGACGCACCGAGCACACCGGAGTTCGAACCTTGCCTTCGACACTTGTGCTCACCCAAATAAACAGGTGGTTTAGGATTAGTAAACGCACACATAGGTGTGTTCAATAGTTAAAGCGTATGTCCGCGTTACATGCGGTCTAGCTTCCTCTCTAGATTAGGCTGTGTTATGGACACACCCACATGTGTGCGTGTGATGTGTGTTTGTGCGTGAGTGCGTCCAACGTGTACTCTAAAAAAATGTAAAGTGCACCGTAGAACTCTAAACTTGGACGGTTGTATCAATTAGGCATGTGCCCTGTATACATTTTTAATCCTAAAATGTGATGAGAATTTGTGTCAGCTGGCTTTTTTGCTGCAATATGGTCTCTGGGCCTTAAATTTGAGAATTGTTTTTAAAATAATACATTTTTAATAGAATTACATAAATAAATGTCCGTTTAATAAAATTATAAAAAAAAGGCTTTTTGTCACCAATTTATTTGGCCAAATGAATCAGCGATAAGACCGTCGGCCAAACAATACTATGTCGCCAATTCATTTGGCGACAAGACCATATCGCCAAATTAATTGGCGATAGTGTCCTGTCGCCAATTGGATCTGCCACATCAGTCTGTCACCTGTCGCCAAATGAACTGGCGACAAGAGCCCAATTTGTAATTTGATTAAACATGCATTTATTTCTATAATTTTATTAAAAAATATATTATTATTTAAAAAACTCTTAAATTCGAGCCTACACACAGCCCGGTTGAGCCTATTTCTCTCAGGTCTATCTAAGACCACGCGTTCAGTCAACATGACTGATAAAATCTTCCATTCAATGTATGTTTTCAGAGGTTCTGGCACGTAACGTGACCAGAAATTAGTATGGCAACTCATGTCCTAGTTACCAGCCGGTACTAGTAGTATATATATAAGATCAAGTATGCAGCAAACTGCATCCACACAATGACCACCGTTCCATACCCTGCACATCAGCAAAGATGGAGGAGGGGGAAGAGGAGCACTCAACATATTGTTGCAGAACAGCGGGGAATAGGAGACATCAGGGGAAAAATGGTGGGAAGTTCTAGAAATGAAAGCTTCAAGTACTTGTTTCTTCTCGCCGACAGAAGAGGAGAAGCATCCTGTTGACTTGTTCTTTCCTCTTGTCTTGCTGGCTCGCTGGGAGGGATGGCGTGTACATCGTGACGCATTGAACCATGCCGCAAAAATTCAACCGAAAACACGTTGTATTGTAGCGGAGAGAAATTTTAGTGAATAGTAACTCTATGATTTTGTTTTTATTTTCGGATTTAATTTTAAGCAGGATTTTTCTTTTTTTGTTTCTTTATGTGTAGCGCCTACAACTATTCGTATGTTTCACTCGGTGCTGAACACTTCCATCTTTAATGTCTGTAAGTACAAAAGCACCGTTCGCGTACAAACAAAACTATGTCATTTCATGATTTTTTTGTCGGTATTGTCACTTTTACATACCGTATATACAAAAATAGACGTGCAATTTTTTTTTGTCAAAACTAGCACTGTCGCCGACACAGGCGGCGTCTTACCTCTAGCCGCCACGTCATAGCGCCACATAGCCGCCGTCTTGTGCGCGATCTGACAACGCCGTCGGTTGTCGTGTTCCCACGCCGCCACGTGTCCACTTAGGGTTAGGGTTAGGGTTTAAGCGACGATTTTTGTTTCAATTTTAAAATACAGCAAACGACTTCAAAAAATTATGAATTTTTATGTGGAGCACCGCAACACAGTGCACTTGCTTGTATAAATTTGCCGTAATTTTATTCATCCAAAACCGCCATGTACTCTCTCCCCCGATTACATAAACGTGTCACGTACGGTAGGACACTGAACCCGGAGTAGGGGTGGGAATGGTTCGGAGCGGTTCGATCCAAACCTAACCGTAGCAGACCATAGGTTTTATTTAGAGTATGGGCTGACCCTTACGAGGAAGCCAAGGTGATCCCCATGATCCATTGGATCTTGCGAGCCGACCCTTCGCTTGAGCAATTGCGAGGGACAGGGAGCCAGAGCTGAGACCGCTTGACGTCGCCTCACCTCAATCCCCATCGCTGCCCCCTCATCTCTCTGTCGCTAGGAGCCAGAGCTGAGGGCCACGACCAAGTTGAGCAGCGCGGCTGCCGCATTCTCTCTCGCCCTTGTCGTCGCTGCGCCCCCCGGCTCGACAAGGCCGATGAGGATCTGCACCTCGGTCATCCTCCTTAACGCCTCCAGGCTCTCCACGCACCCAGCCACCTGCGCGATCACGGCGGTGGCGTCCTCGATGATGCCGGTCCGTCCGTCCATCATGATGAGCGCGAAGAGCGCCTGCACGATGCTGAGCTCGACGAGCGTGGCACGGTTGAGCGGGTAGAGCACGACGCCGAAGAGCGCCTTGAGGTCGTCCTTGGTCGCGCCGGTGTTGGGCGCCGCACGGAGGAGGGAGACAAGCGCTGTGAGTAAGGGGCGCTGGGCGCCTATGATGGGGCGGTAGGCCTCGGCGCAGAGGAGGCTGTGGACGATGGCCGCGGCGTGGTGCGCGGCGGATTACTCCTTCGTCTGGAGCGCAGCTGTGAGGGCGTCGAGGAGGCTAGGTGTGGACATGAGCGGCTCCCACGTGGAGATGGAGATGTTGAGGAGCGCGGCTGCTGCATCCTTAGAGGCCGCGGACGACGCCTTGAGCTGCACGACACGGAAGGGGGCGACTCCTGCATCCACCAGGGGCGCGTGGATCTCCGGGTCTTCCTTGGAGATGCGGCGGAGCTCGGCGACAGTGGCTGCGGTGGTGACCCCATCATGCACGACGACAGCACCCCGCAGGTGGCCGATGCGGGTTCTTGCTGTGTGCAACTTCGCCTCCATCGCTGTTGCTTGGGAGAGGTTGGGTTGTGGCGCTGTTGTGCGCTGCTGAGGTGTGGGGAATTGGAAACGGGAAGATAAGCGCTGCTGAAGTGTGGGGAATTGGAAACGGGAAGATAAGCAAGAAAAGGGTCAACCCACAAAGTGCTACGGAACCAATAGATTCTGATCCATTTAAACCATTTCTTTTGTTGGACTGAACCGCTAGCCTATATTTCTAAAATTTAAGGGGCGGTTCAGTGAACCATTGGGTCAGGCCGACCCACACCCATCCCTAACCCAGAGGAGCTCTACCCTGCGTACGCTCCAAACCCTAGCTTCCATAATCCATACCCTGACGGCGTGTACTACTCCTTGGTAGGAGCTGGGAGGCCCATGTCATCATCATCATCAGTCGTCGTGAACTGGCCGTCACCCCCACGGTCAACTGAAGACTGCAAGACGGAATGATGTTAGTACAAATAAACAATCGGGACGTGGACTGAGAATCTTGTACCTCCCGGATGTGCAGTGCAGATGACCGACGGGGAGCGCTAGTCGTGGATGGTAGAAGTGATTCATCCAATGGACCTACAGTAGGAGAACAACATGATGTTAGCGCAACGTAAGGGTTAACCAACAAAACACAACGTAGATTTGTACATAACTTACCTGCCCGCCGATCCGGGGTGACCCGCTTGTTTTGGGCCCTCTGCCGGTGCATTAGAAGGCCAGGCTGGAGCGTGGTTCAGTCAACCTCTCTCCGGAGGGTGCACGTGGTGTCCCCCGGGCTTGGCTGAGATAGTTCGATGATTGCCCGTAGGGTGCATGTAATATCCCGAATATTCAAGTGAATGCAATAAAGTTTAGAGAGAATAACATAAATTAGAGAGGAAATTACTCAAAAATTCAGAAAATTGAGAGGGTTTTGGACCTTGGGCGTCCGGCCCAAGGCTTTGTAGCTCTTGTGGGCCGACCACAAGGGGCCCAAGAGGGGGGGAGGCGCCCAACTCCCTAAAACCCTAGCCAGCCACCTCTTCTACTATAGCACGGCACTGTAGTGCCGCCATTACTGCAGCACGGCACTGTAGCGCCGCCATTACTGTAGCATGGCATAATGATTAATTGTTCGGGTTTCGATTAGGGATGCTTGTTCTTGTTTTGTTCTATTGCAATGTTGTACACTTTACGGTTGCCAGGTGGTGGTGAACACCGGGGCTAGAGCTTTTCTGCCGTTGTCTTCCGTCTCACGGTTGAGGCAAGTACTCTGTTGGATAGATTAATTATGAATGTTTGATCGTGATTGCAAATATTTGATACATATTAGCTAGGCATGGTTGCTAGAGTGATATGTACGATTAAGGATGGTGAATGCTTGAGATATGATTAAGTTTTATTCATGTATGATGTTGTTGCTATTACATATTATTCATGGATAGAGTAATTGTTCATGTGCATATTGAAAGCATGTTTGAGGCTTGGTCACGTGGTGACCAAGCATATATATATTTGAGGTCCCATCATGTAGATGACGGGCTTGTGGTCCCCATATTTGTGGAGTGTGGGCTTGTGGTCCACACACTTGTGGAGTGTGGGAGCTTGTGGTCCCCATTACTTGCGGAGTATTGGGCTCTTGGTCCCTGTGCTTGTGATCACATGCATGGGTATACATCGACGGTTGCATACCCTGCATTACCGGTAAAATGCAAAAAGAGTTAAAGAGAAAAGTTGCATTGGCATTGCATAAGCACATGATATGTTTATTGTAAAGGTTTGGGAATGAATGCTGGTGTTATAATTGTGTGTTATATTGTCTTACTATTTGTACTTCTTTGAGTCTGTGGACTCACTCTTGTCGTTGTTTGTGGTTTTAGGTACCCTTACAAGAGCGGCATGCATGGGAGGCGTAGTCATAAAAGTGATTACACTTGGGCACACGACTCACTCACATTGAAATAAAATATGATTGATGTTTTAGTTTGAGTAATCTGCTAAATGAATTAGTTATGTTCACTCGCTATGCTTGGAATAAATTGTAATAGTGTTGCTTCGAAGTTTATGGATGCCCCTTTGATCTATGCTTTTGTTGTTTAGCATTACTTTGGATGATCTGTGATAATTAGTTAATTTGGATAATTGGAAATATTGATTGATGATTATTTTAGACTGTTAGAACCTCTGGTGTAGTCATCTGTACAAAGGAGGTTCTGCCGAAATTTAGCAAAAGGTCTTGGTTTTAAATTGTTTATTGTTAGTTTAGTAACATTCCAGGCTCATGTTGGGCTGGGGTGTTATAGTGCACTTAATGAGGTCGTTAGGACGCACCTCGTAGGTTACCTTCTTCAGCTCTTTGGTTGGGTCCTGTTTCCAACCACCAGGGCGATCGGTGCTACCCCAGCTATGTTAGCCTCGTCGAGTCGCTGGTTGACACAAGGGCTGGGCCGGTGCCTCGAAGATAGTCGGGGTTAGCCATCCTTGCGCCCACATAACGGGTTGTGTGGCCTTCATGTGTGACATCGCGGTACCCCTAGCCTGGCCCTCTGCTACGTGCTCCTATAGTTGTTGAGTTGGGAGCACTTCCTAGTTGGATGGCTGTCCATCGAGGTAGCGGTGCACCCGTACGCCCCCCCGATCGACACTTTAGATGGGCCCACCATGGGCTCACGGTGGATTGCTGGCCGTCTACGCTGGGCCAAGGATAGGCTGATGAGGTGCTATGTGTTGTGCCACAACGAGTTCGAGTCGTTGTACGAGAGCGACATCATCTGGTGTCCATGGTATCTAGATTTCCCATGCGCGGTAGCACCACACGGGTTGTTCGTGCAATGCCTCCAGGACACAAGACTGTGGACAACGACCTGCCACCTAGTGTTCGCACATATGGTGGAGACTTATGCGCCGCAGCACGTAATGCAATAGTTTGGTCGGTACCAGATCGTGCCCCAATAGACGGCAGGCTCCTGCAGCGAGCCATACACCTATGAGTCAAACTTTATCCGAGTAATGTTTACTGTCCTTACGTCTTCTTTTGTAACATCAATCCTTCTGAAAATGCAGGCAATCGAGGGCGGGTGGGCATACTCAGGACTGGTGCCCGATCCAGGAGGAGTGGACTACGGCATGGATGGACAGCGCGCACATTGATGTCTGAAACAAGCCGCGTCCATACGACCAAGAGACGTATGGTGTGTACTAGGAGTGGTACGTACCACGGACGCGCGCAAGACTCACCATTCCTCGACCGGAGCGCCCGGACCGGGTGACATTGCAGATGCACCATGAGAGCCTTCGCCGCATGTACGACTGTCACAGCGCTTCGCGGCGTGACGACACTGTAAGACACTTACAACCTCTGGTCGTTTCATTGATGATATTCGTACTCTTCGTTAATGAAATTGTTACGTATGTCACTACAGTTGGAGTGGGCGCAGCGTGTCCAAAGCGCATCGGAGGCTGCCTTCCGCGGCCCAGATAGAACCCCGGTGGGATATAAAAAAAATTTAAGCACATCTCAGTGGAGATGAAGAAGATAATAAAAAACTTGAGCTGCGGTCATTCGACGAACAACGTCCTACGCATCGGGCACCAAGTGGGGGGGGGGCATGCTCACCCGCTAGGTCACCACAACCCAGCGAATCCAGCCGGTGTTGTAGCATTCCCAGTCGGTCATCCGTGGGCCAGATAGGCGGGGTAAGTTATGTACAAATCTACGTTGCGTTTTTTGGTTATGCCTTACGTTGCGCTAAAATCATATCGTTGTCCGACCGCAGGTCCATCGAGATGAATCACTTCTACCGTCCGCGACTAGCGCTCCCTGTCGATCATCTGCATTGCACATCCGGGAGGTACAAGATTCTCAGTCCACGTCCCGAGTGTTTATTTGTACTAACATCGTTCCGTCTTGTAGCCTTCAGTTGACTGTGGGGTTGATGGCCAGTTCACGACGACTGATAATGATGATGACATGGGCCTCCCAGCTCCTACCAGGGAGTAGTACATGTCGTCAGGGTATGGATTATGGCAGCTAGGGTTTGGAGTGTACGCAGGGCAGAGCTCCTCTAGGTTTGGTGTCCCACCATATGTGACACGTTTATGTAATCGGGGGAGAGAGCATGTGGCAATTTTGGATGAATAAAATTATAGCAAATTTACACAAGCAAGTACACTGTGTCGCGGTGCTCCACATAAAATTTCATAATTTTTTGAAGTCGTTTGCTATATTTTAAAATTGAAACAAAAATCACCACTTAAACGCTAACCCTAATTCCTAATTGCGGCTTAAACCCTAACCCTAACCCTAAGTGGACACGTGGTGGCGCAGGGCGCTATCAAGACGGCGGTACGGCGACAACACCACCAAGACGGTGGCCGTGTGGTAGGCTCATCGCACAGTCGCCGTCTTGACATGGCGACGTGGCAGCTGGATGCACGGTGGCCGCGCAAACAAGGGCTAGTTTTGACAAAAAAAAATTTTGTACGCCTATTTTTGTATATACGGTATGCAAAATTGACAATAATGGCAAAAATTCGTCATTTCATGACTGATGAGCCAGCACGTATAAGTAGAATTTGGTTGGCAGCCACCTACAACCTATCAATATGCTATGTATATGTTTATAACACTTTGTAAAAGTTTGGATTCCTCTTAATAGAGCGTGCAGCACCTCAAAAAGAGCTGATTTACACATGGTTGTATGTACGGCATAGTGTTCATGGGTCATCACTTGTGACTTGCTAGGAGTAAGCAAAAGTTGGTGTGTGTGCCTAGATTATATACCCAGCTCCTTGTTGCGCCTAGAAATAGGGCTCTCCCCGCGTTTTCTGGGTGTTTTTTTCCCACTCGCGCCTCGACGTCTGTCCCGTGGTTTCGCTTCATGCAACACCAGCCGTCTATGCCATCGGTTACGCCGTTGTTCGGCTGAACGCGTTGGCGTTGGTTGAGAACCATCGAGTTGGTCACCGTGTGTGCGCTCACGGTCTTTCTCGTTGAATAGAAAGGGATAAGAAGTTGGAGCAATAGCAGAGCACTTTCCCCATTCTCATTTCCATCGCCTCCTCACACCACAACCAAGCCAAAGCCAAAAATCCCAAGACCCTGGCCACAATCCATCCTCAAACAGAGTCTAGACATTGAAGCAAGCAAGGTAACGTAAACCATCAACATTGCAAGCTATGGGGAGGATGAAGGGAAGTAGATAAGGGGAGCTATCCTGTGGTGCGGTAGCACCATCGACGCTGCTGTGGCATCGGGCGGCGGCCGGTGACTTGGGTGGCGGTGGAGCGGCGGAGGCCCAGAAGATGAGTCGAGGCAGCTCGAGTGGCATGGCGCGCGGCGACGGCCGAGAAGGCGGCAGCGGCGGGAGGCGGAGGCTCGGTGGGATCGGTGGGCCGGCTCGGCATGAGGGAGGCGGTGGAGCTAGAGGGAAGGATCGTCTAGAGGAAGAAAAAGAAGAAAGAGAAGGAGCAGGTTGTCGGCTGGGGAAAGAGAAAATGGAGAGAAAGGTGCATGCCACATTCTCTTCCTCACCTCCTGTCTAACCAAATTAGGCATGCTTAGCAGTAGGATACTAGAGTGCCACACATACACATTGTTAAAATGAAATTCCAATTAGTAGCACTAGATAACAATCCAATTGAAAGAAACCACCATAGCAAGAGACTGTAATGCGAAACCAAGACTTAGCAACAGAGAAACAAAATCAGAATCAAGACCACCAGGAGATCAGATCTAGAGGGGAAAAAGGGGATGAAGAGAGTCTAGGAAGCACGACTTGCTCCACCATCCCGGGTGGTGGATTTGGATGGGTCGACTTGCTCAGTGAAGATACTGGGCAACGATTTTTGTTCTTGCCTCTCTTCGGCTGCTTTCGGTTCTTCCTCTCAATATTTTTTGTTATTCCTTTCTATTTTCCTCCGGTGTGGCGTGGATTGGCCGTGTTTGCGCTGGGTACGTTTTCCTCTTCGCCCTTGCGAGGTGGCGCCGAGCGACGAGGTGAGAAATAGGATGGGGAAGTATAGCCTCGCCGTCATCACCCAACGTCGGCTCCCACATCTCTAAGGCCACAAGCATCCCTTGTCAGAGCAACTAGTTCGTCTAGGAGCTTCTCCGCGACGTTGGCCTCCACTTCGACCGGTTCATCAACGAGCTCAAGGTGATGTGATTTTCGATTGCCCACCACACATGTTTTCATTCGCCATTCTAATTTATGTGTTTCATAGTTGTATGGTTATGCACGTGATCTGTGACACTTTGCTTGTTTAATTGCTGGATAGCTTACTTTTATTTCCCGTGTTTCGTCGTGGTAGAAAGTGGACTTGGAGAAGGCCCAGCTTGGCCTGGGGCATAGCTACAACAGGGCGAAGGTGAATTCATCGTATGGAAGTGTAGGACCGAAATAGCGACAGAGGGGGGGTGAATGTCGCTCTCTTAAAAATCGCCCTCGAGAAAACGTACACTGATTTTTTTTTAAGAAGAAGCAAAACAAAGTAATTCACAGAGAGTTAATTCTCATTGAAACCCTGAACGCATGTGACACTGAAAAATTCAGCATAAATCGAGACCACCGGTAAAAATTCAACTGAAAATACCGCTGTTTAATCTGCATGCAAAATGGTTGAAAATCAGCAAAAAGAAAAACGCACTGTAGATCATCTCATGCGTGTCCTCTTACATACAAGAACCAACAGGACCAACATCAAACACAGCACCGAGCAGCAAGGATTCAATAGCTTCAATGAGCAGTCACTGCCTTGATCTCTACAAGCCGCATCAATCCACACTGAGCCGACAAGCATGCATGAAGAAACAAGAGTTAAAAAAAAAAACAACAACTCAGTGCAACAAAGATGGCAGCCAAATAAAGATTGTTGGAGCACAAGCCGCCGCCACACAGTTCCTGTTTTTACGGTAGAACAAGTACTGGATTTCCCACATCAAAAGTTGGCAGCGCACAGCAAAATAAAAGATCTAAACAGCAAAAGAAAAACTGCATTCAAGAAATCGCTCAAGGGCTCCAGCTTTTGCAAGAAAGGCGCCGCCGACCAGGGGATTCCACAGGCGCCACCACGGGCACTGCTGTATTTCCGGGTGATCCACACGCACAGCACAGGATGGAAAAATTGTGGATCAAAAACTGCCGCAGCCGATCAATTCACTCAGGGAAACAGAGAACAACAAGATCTACAAAAACCAAGCACAAGCTAGAAAGATCAGCATAGATAATAAAACAGCCGCACAGATCCGAACTGTCGAGCAGCACAGGCAATAAAAAAAATCCAAACTCAAAGTCGGATCAGATCTGCCGAGCCGACCAGCAACACAAAGAACTCAACGCAAGAGGCAGAAAGATAAAGCAGGCGCCGTGCTCCTCATTTCTCTTTGTGATGCAGGGCGCCACACTACAGGGTAATCATTTTCCCAGGGGAGCACAACTGGGCGCCGCCCATGTACTGCATTCCAGAATTTTCAGAAGGAAACCACACAAGTGAAGCAAGAAACCACAGCCATCCAAAACTCCAAAAACTTAACTCGCATCAACCAGCCACATTAATGAAGGCAATCAAAAAGAAGGCTTAAAATAATGAGTAAACAGGAAACTGAAAAGGCAGCCGCAGCTCAAACTGATCAATCGGCCAGAAGTAACAAAGACACGCACGGAAGCCGAGCAGCAATCCAGGCAGCAAAAAGGAAATCAAAACCAAGCACCATCTCATATTGATCTAGAGGAAGAGAGATACATGATTGATACAAGAGGAATGATTAGAAACATTCAACTCATCCTCTCCCACTCTCAAACCAAGAAACTCAAGAACACACACACTCTCCCCGATTTCAGCACAAACTCACCCTCTCCTTTTATAGCCTCCCACTAATGGGTTTACACTTTGCTTTACCCATTAAGTCACACCAACCCTAGCACTTTATCCAATAAGCCCTAACAAACATCCACTTCCTTTAGTGCAGCTTTGCGTATTCACCAAAACGCCACTCCCGCACCTTCCAGGAAGCTTCCTCGATTCTTACCGCGCAAGCCTCGCAACCACTCCGAGTCCTCGCCGTCTTCGACACATCCCGATCGTTTCGACCTCGGCGCCACTGCGCCTAGTCCGATCCTCCGTGTCTCGCCACGACTCCACTCGACGTCCTGCGCAACACACGCATAAGAAACAAATCACATAGCACCGCCGACATATTGTAACCATACAATAGCATCGGACAAAATATTGAGCCCAAACCGATCGAACCGAAAAAATAAACGACTTAAGCATCGCTCGACCTAGCTCGACAAAGTTCGACCGAAACCGAAAGCACCGCGCAACGACATGGTCCGACCACACAAACCAAACTCGACTTCCTAAACCTATGTCAATTACTCATCACACACACGGGACGACCTCCACATGGTCTCTCAATCTCCCCCTTGATGAGTATATTGACAAACTCCGAAAAAGCGCAAAGTTGAGTTTGAGTTTGAAGAACCCAACATGGTCCAAAGAAGAAGAGTGAAACTAAAGACCATGTCGTCAGAAGGAACACTAGAGCAACAACTAAAAGAGCAAATTGTTCTCCAAAGCTCTAAAATGATCCCAACTAGCTTTTTCTTCTCTATTCTCCCCCTTTTGGCAATAAACACATCAAGAAAGCTCAAGAGAGAAAATGACATGTCCATGGATGAAATGGCTGAAGTTTGATTATTCTAAGCAGTTAGAGCCATGAGAATTATCCAGAATGACCATAATGTAATACACCAAGCCATAACTCAATAAAAAAGCTATCTAGATCATGACAAGATATGTATAAGCTAGCTAGAACACATAGATGACAATCTGAAAATGAGGTACATTATGTGAGCAAGTCAAGTCATCAATGAGCAAAGTCTAGCTAGAGATATCCAAGGATGATGCAGGCCATGTCAATAAGCTAAGCGTAGCTAAGAAGCTTAAATTGAGACCAAATAGAGTGCTATGCTCAAGAATGAAACATTGGTTAAAGTACTTGATACTTTTTGTAGCTTTAAGCACATTGAACACATAAAACATATTTTCTTTTGAAATTCATGGTGGTTTCCAACCAGATTTTTGTTTTATCCTGTGCTAGGTCTCAAGCCTTATGCGACTACTCCAAGCGAGAAGTCAAGAAGATAGTCTAGGTCACCCAAAACTCCCCTAAGTTCATGCCAAGTGCAATGGCAAGCCGTCTCATAGGAGAGAATTGGTGAGATCGGTTTTTCGCACAAAAGAGATCTTTTGCCTTTTAACAAGTTGTACTAACTCATGCATCATCAAGAGACTAAAACAAACTCAATCTAAGGCTCAATATAGATTCATCACTCTACCCAAACCTATTTGACATGGCATGAATTATAAAAGGATAGCTCAAGAAAGACTAATCTCGAGTACTAACATGACAAGTTTTAGTTTAAGTTGAGCAATTTTAATTAACTTATCATGGCAAAAGCTAGGCTACACATATGAAGTCATGATAAATCTAGCAAATAAGCACAAGTCATGGCAAGGTGTAAAGCATTGTAAACATGTCATAGCAGGATAATAATCAAGGCTCAATGTAGTTATATTACAATGCGAGAATGCTAGAAATGCGTAAGATCGGCTCCCTCAACAATAGATGCAACTTTTAGTTCAAGTTGAGTTATGTCAATATTAAGCTCCGAAGCTCCCAAATGAACTCCCTTGAACCAAAACAATAAATCGAGAAGTGGCAAAGAAAACATAAAAGCAATGATCCTTAAAGCATAGATAAGATATAGAGAATACTATGGCTCAGATCGACTCTCATCTACCCCATATGACTCTAGGACTATCAAGCGCCCACTTAACACACCTAGGAGCAAACACGTACCCTGTCTACCCGAGGGTGGCCCAACCCTCGCTAGAACCTACAAGAAGTGAGTGAGTTCAACCTAGTGAGATAAGTAACAGTTAATAAGCAGCATCCTAGAATCACAAGATAAGAGCAGAAATCTAAACAACTAGACAAAAGAAGCACTCTAATATATGCTAGGAGGACTAATCCCAAATGCACCCAAAATGCAATGCAACGAAGAAGGAGCAAGAGCATAAATAATATAGTAGAGCGAAGAAACCCAAAGCTCCCTCACTACAGTCCATAAGGACAAACCACCCCAAGCTCTCCCGCAGAGTGAAAACCTCGAACTATCCAATGGCTTGGTGAAAATGTCGATAACTGGTGGTCACTCTCACAAACTGGAGCACTATGTCGCCCTTCTCTACATGGTCTCTAAGGAAGTGGAAGCGGATATCGATGTGCTTGGTAGGGAATCTTTGACTGGGTTCTTGGCAATGTTAATCGTGAAGTGTTATCACAAAAGAGTGGAACAACGCCGATAACTAACCCAAAGTCCCGCAGGTCGAAGTCATCCAGAGCACTTGGCTACAAAGAATCGGCCGCGAGAACGTGCTCGGCCTCTGCGGATCAGGTATGCAACGGACCGCTTCCTCGAAGACCAGAAACAAGAGAAGTGCCAAGAAATTGGCGGTCTTGGAAGTGCTCTTCCTATCTATCCTGACCCGAAAGAAAGTCGCATCCGAGAAGGCTCTCAAGGAAAGACGGGATGAGGAAGAGTACCAGATACCATAGTCAATGGTAGCTCGCAGGTACCGAAAGATGCGCTTCACCGCCTGGCGGTGAGAAACGATGGAGAAGCCTGAAAACGAGCGCACAAACACACGAGAAAAATGTATGTCCGGTCTCGAGGCGTTGAGGTACAAGAGGAGCCAATCATGCCGCGAAACTCCTTTTGATCAACGGCTCGCCATCCTCATCTGGTCAAGATAGGTCAGAGAAGCCATGGGAGTCGACACAAAGCTTACCATCACTCATATCGGAGCGTCTCAGAGATCACGAGTGTACTTGCCCCGATGAAGAAAAGTACCTCCCGAGTCCGCTTGATTTGGAAGCCAAGAAAGAATGTCAACTCACCCATCATGCTCATCTCAAACTCGGTGCTCATGACATCCGAGAATTGTGAAACCAGAGCATGAGAAGAGTCACCAAAGATGATGTCATCGACATAGATTTGGACGAGCGAGAAAGTCACTACCAAGCCTACGGATAAACAAGGTCTTGTCTACTTTACCCATTTCAAACCCATGACTCAACAAGTAGGACTTAAGCCTCTCATACCAAGCTCGGGAGCCTGCTTAAGTCCATACAACGCTTTGAAAGCTTGAAGACATGGTTTGGGTATTTGGGGTTCTCGAAACACGGAGGTCAGTCGGACGAGACTTCCTCCTCAATAAGGCCATTGAGGAAGGCACTCTTCACGTCCATCTGGTAAAGCTTGAAACCCTTAGAAGCGCAAAGGCAAGCGAGATTCTAATGGCTTCAAGTCGAGCCTCTGAGGGCAAAGGTCTCCTCAAGTCTAGACCCTCAACACAGGAAAACCCCGAGCTACCAATCTAGCCTTGTTTGGGATGATTACCCCATCCTCGCTCTGCTTGTTCTTGAACACCCACTTGGTTCCAATGATATTGTGGCCTCGTGGGGGCTCAACAAGCGACTGCACCTTGTTCCTCTCGAAATTTTCTAGCTCCTCATGCATGGCATTGACCCAAGACTCATCGAAAGGGCGTGACAAACGTCCTTGGGCTCAAAGGAGGCAACAAAGGCAGAATGGAGACAGATTGAGAAAAGCGGACTTAGGCGTGTGACACGCTCAAAAGGTCTCCAATAATCTGCTCTCAAGGATGCCTTTTACGGATATGTCGGGAGGTCTGGATGAGAAGAAGAAGTGGCCTCTACCTCGTGTGCAGACGAGGCAGGACAGAGCCACTAGCTCCGGAAGGCAGGGTCGATCATCTTGAGGTGCCGTGGAAGAAGGCATCTCAAGGGAAGGAAGAGGAGCTGGATCGTAAACAACCATCGTCTCCTCATCCTCATCATCCACAAAGATGGTCTCGGATCGCTCTAAAGAACACGAGATATCTGGCCTAGTCCCCGGACCGCCTCGTCAAAAGTCACCTCACGTGTTTCTACCATTCTACTAGACTCGCAGCCTGACCTTATAAGCCCGCCAAGAAGTCGAGTAGCCTAGAAAGATACCGAATCACAGGCGTGACTCGAACTTGTCTAGGTTCCCTGACTTCAAGATAAAGCACTTGCAACCAAACACACGAAAATGAGAGACGCTGGGCTTTCGCGCAGTATCTCGACTCATAAGAAGTGCGGTGTAGGAGTGCCCAAGAAAAACTCGATTCAAACATGGCACGCGTGTCGCAATGGCCTCACCCAAAACTTCCTCGGTGTAGAGTACTCATCAAGCATCGTCCCGCCATCTCGACCAAGGTACGGTTCTTCCTCTCCACGACGCCATTTCTTTGAGGGGCGATGGAGAAGAGAAGCGGTGCTCTACACTCTCTCACCGCAGAAACTCTCAAAGTAGGAATTCTTGAACTCCGTGCCATTGTCATGCGGATCGCTCGTAAGGCACCGGGAGCTCAGCAGACTGACCTACTAAAAGACCTCGGAAATGTGTAAATGTCTCGTCCTTCGAGGCTAAGAAAAACACCCAAGAGTACTCGAGAAGTCATCGACCACAACAAGAACATACCACTTCCCTCCTGCCGATCAGACTCATTTGGTCCAAGCTGTGTCCATGTGGAGCGGTGTCTCTTGCATCGGTCATAGTAATCGTGGTGGGAGGATGAGAAGCGGCAACCATCTTGCCGTGCGGCATGGAGTGCAAACAAGATCTTTGACCATCTTGAGTTTGGCGGACCACGAATGAGATCATGGTCGCTAACTTTCGGGTCAAATGGTCAAATCCAATATGACCAAGTCTCCTATGCGAGAAAGAGAGATCGCGGGACTCGAAGCAACTAAACACCGAGAGGATCGCAGAAAACTCAGAGAACTCAAAGACGAAAGATCCTCCCATAACGAGAAATCCATAAACCGGACTACCCAAGAGTCAAGAATTTTGCAATTGTTTTTCTTAAAGCTCACCTCGAAACCGTCATCAAGAAGTCGAGAAACCGAAAGCAAATTGTACTACGACTTACTAACCAAGGCAACATCCTTAAGAATAAAAGAAGCATTAATACGACAAGACCTTTGGCGATGACGCGCCAGACGAAGCGTCTCCGAAGGTGATCGTCTCATCACCGGAGCGCGGGCTAGGGAGGAGAACCAACGGAGTCTCCGGTCATATGACGAGAACAACCGAGTCTACAAGCCAAACCTTCTCCTTCCCTACCCGCGAACCTCGTCCGAAGTCGGAGTCTGTTCATTGTCGTGAAGTTCGCCCTCGAGGGCCATGAAGCACATTGGGAGAAGTCGTCGCCGCCATCCTTGGGCTCTTGGTCACCCGTCCCGTCATCGCCGCTCCATCCCTCCACCTCGCCGAGGTCGAGGTCGTCAAGGCGGTGAGGACTTGTGGAAGAGCTTCTTGGCTTTTGAAGTCGCGGAACTTCTTCTTCTTGGGCGTCTGAGTGAAGGCTTCTTGTTGCGGTTCTTGTCGGTGTAGTCGTTCTTGCCCGAGCCGCCAGTAGTCGTTCTTGCCCTTCTCGGCTTGAGGCGGTTTGCCGAATGTGGTTGGGGCCACCACACTCGAAGCAAATCACAGGTCCTCCCTCTTTGTCCCTCCTCCTCTTGTAAGCATGAGAAAACTTCCGAGCTAGGAGGGCATTTGCTCATCCTCGAGTGCTCTAAGCGATCATCGATTACGCCACGAGAGAGCGACAAGGAGAAACCACACAACGAATCGGCAAGAGAACCGGTTTAGGCGGGATCGGTGACCAAGGCCATCGATGTGACTTCGACCTCGAGAGACAACGTCAATCTCGTGAGTCTTGAGGCGTGAGTCTGGCGCATCAAGAGTCAAGGTCGAGAGGTCTGTCGTGTCTTTGATGGTGGTCACTTTCATCTCCCACACGCCAGAGATCGAGTGCCGTAAGTATCGACGAGCGTTGTCCGAAGTCGGGTATGTGAGACCGACCGCCGGAGGTTGCTCAAGATCTTGTGAAACGCGTCTGAAGCACTCATCTAGGGACTCACCAAAGACGCATCTCGAATTTGTTGTATTCTCGTTTGAACCGGTCTGTCGAACCGTCTTGATCTGGGTGGTGCCCTCATGGTATGCGTCGAGGGTCACCCGGATATCGAAGGCGGACGACAGTGAGATATGCGGTCAAACTCACTCGACTCAAACCACGGATGATGATGTTCCTTGCCTTTGCATTCGCCTCAACATCGGCCATGTTCCCGCATTGATGTTCTCATCGGCAGAACAATGAATCGTACCTTGACCTTCCGCCGGATGGCATACCCTTGGGCTGGATGTATGTCTCCATTCGGCTCTTCGAGAAGGGTGTCGATGCCATCGAAAAGCAGGCGGCTTGGTCGAGTACTTGTCCATCGCCATGGCTCTTGAGACGGTTAAGATCTATTGAAAAGAGCTAACCGCTCGATACCAATTGTAGGACGAAATGGCGACAGAGGGGGTGAATGTCGCTCTCTTAAAAATCGCCCCGAGAAAACGTGACACCGATTTTTTTAAGAAGAAGCAAAACAAAGTAATTCACAGAGAGTTAATTCTGCTGAAAACTCGAACGCATGTGACATCTTTGAAAAATTCAGCATAAATCGAGAGACCACCAATAAAAATTCAACTGAAAATACATTTGTTTAATCAGCATGCAAAATGGTTGAAAATCAGCAAAAGAAAAACGCACTTTAGATCATCTCATGCGTGTCCTCTTACATACAAGAACCAACAGGACCAACATCAAACACAGCACCGAGCAGCAAGGATTCAATAGCTTCAATGAGCAGTCACTGCCTTGATCTCTACAAGCCGCATCAATCCAAACTGAGCCGACAAGCATGCATGAAGAAACAAGAGTTAAAAAAAAAACAACAACTCAGTGCAACAAAGATGGCAGCCAAATAAAGATTGTTGGAGCACAAGCCGCCGCCACACGGTTCCTGTTTTTACGGTAGAACAAGTACTGGATTTCCCACATCAAAAGTTGGCAGCGCACAGCAAAATAAAAGATCTAAACAGCAAAAGAAAAACTGCATTCAAGAAATCGCTCAAGGGCTCCAGCTTTTGCAAGAAAGGCGCCGCCGACCAGGGGATTCCACAGGCGCCACCACGGGCACTGCTGTATTTCCGGGTGATCCACACGCACAGCACAGGATGGAAAAACTGTGGATCAAAAACTGCCGCAGCCGATCAATTCACTCAGGGAAACAGAGAACAACAAGATCTACAAAAACCAAGCACAAGCTAGAAAGATCAGCATAGATAATAAAACAGCCACACAGATCCGAACTGTCGAGCAGCACAGGCAATAAAAAAAATCCAAACTCAAAGTCAGATCAGATCTGCCGAGCCGACCAGCAACACAAAGAACTCAACGCAAGAGGCAGAAAGATAAAGCAGGCGCCGTGCTCCTCATTTCTCTTTGTGATGCAGGGCACCACACTACAGGGTAATCATTTTCCCAGGGGAGCACAACTGGGCGCCGCCCATGTACTGCATTCCAGAATTTTCAGAAGGAAACCACACAAGTGAAGCAAGAAACCACAGCCACCCAAAACTCCAAAAACTTAACTCGCATCAACCAGCCACATTAATGAAGGCAATCAAAAAGAAGGCTTAAAATAATGAGTAAACAGGAAACTGAAAAGGCAGCTGCAGCTCAAACTGATCAATCGGCCAGAAGTAACAAAGACACGCACGGAAGCCGAGCAGCAATCCAGGCAGCAAAAAGGAAATCAAAACCAAGCACCATCTCATATTGATCTAGAGGAAGAGAGATACATGATTGATACAAGAGGAATGATTAGAAACATTCAACTCATCCTCTCCCACTCTCAAACCAAGAAACTCAAGAACACACACACTCTCCCCGATTTCAGCACAAACTCACCCTCTCCTTTTATAGCCTCCCACTAATGGGTTTACACTTTGCTTTACCCATTAAGTCACACCAACCCTAGCACTTTATCCAATAAGCCCTAACAAACATCCACTTCCTTTAGTGCAGCTTTGCGTATTCACCAAAACGCCACTCCCGCACCTTCCAGGAAGCTTCCTCGATTCTTACCGCGCAAGCCTCGCAACCACTCCGAGTCCTCGCCGTCTTCGACACATCCCGACTGTTCTGACCTCAGCGCCACTGCGCCTAGTCCGATCCTCCGTGTCTCGCCACGACTCCACTCGACGTCCTGCAATCCACACGAGATAAGAAACAAATCACATAGCACCGCTTCGACATATTGTAACCATACAATAGCATCGAGACAAAATATTCAGAGCCCAAACCGATCGAACCGAAAAAATAAACGACTTAAGCACGTTCGACCTAGCTCGACAAAGTTCGACCGAAACCGAAAGCACCGCGCAACGACATGGTCCGACCACACAAACCAAACTCGACTTCCTAAACCTATGTCAATTACTCATCACACACACGGGACGACCTCCACATGGTCTCTCAGGAAGGCATTGACGGTCGTAATAAGGAGTCAGTCCCTAGTGTTGGTTGTACTTTCTAGGTGTATGGAGCCTGAATTTAAGAGTGTTAGTTACCTCCTCACTCAATATGAGAACCAACTTATATATATGCCTTTTATGATCTTTACACACTGCATATTAACACAAGTATTTGTTTGACGGCTCGTATGAAAATCTTCACTTGTCTGTGACTAATCTAAATTTCAGAAGTTGCATGTGCAGCACAAAAAGAGGTGCATTTTCATTTTTTTATAGGAATAGGTTTGGTTTCCCAGAAGTTCCTCAGCCGTGACCACGGCCACGGCCACGACCCGCTACAAAGGCTCCACGACTTGGAGCGGCGGCTCTCCTAGGTGGCATGAAGAAATGCGGAGGCTCGGAACTAGAGGGAGTATATGAGGGTTTGCTAGCCCTCTAAAGCACACACAGAAGAACTTTAAACCAACAAGAAGAACAAATAAGTACAATACAAAGCCTAGAATGGCTGCATTATATTAAGGGGATTAGGTGCTACATGACTCCTGAAACATAGCATATAGGCTAAGCTAAGTCACGACACAGGATACAAATACAACGCCTACAAAAGAAGGAAACATGAAGTGCTTGCAACCCAAAATACTATCTAGCAAGCGCTGCTAGCTAACCTAGACTAGCCTGACTACTCCAACGGGGGCTGACCACTACAAGCCGTGCAGTTCCCCGGGGAGCTGGAACAGGAACGGCTCTGACTGGGGCTCAACGAGTGAGAGCAGGAGCAGGAACCATTGAGGCTATGTCCACGGCTAGACTCTCCAAGATCAATGAAGGGCGTCGCACGCTCTTGCACATAGTCATCCTGGTATGGGCTCCTCTGGGTCAGAGTGGTCGATCAAGCGTCCGGCTGTAGGAGGCAATGGTTGGAGAGGAGGAGCTGGGGCGAAGATCGCAGTGGCGGTTGTGATGCGTGCCAACTCTGTGATGGCGGAATCTCTCTCCTGTATTGCAGCAAAGTGGGCCTCATAACTCCTGATCATGTTGTTGCGGAGGGTATCGGAATGGGCGTAGCTGCTAGTGTGAAGCGTCCAAAGCTGCCTAATCTCGTCCATGGTGGTGTTGATGGTAGCTGTCATCGCCTGCGTGAGCTGCACCCGGCGGGTCAGGTGGGGATCATCGTCTCTGACATCGAAGACCTCCGGGACACGCTCTCCATCGGGGATATATGGGTAGAAGTAGAAGGGTGATCTTAGCAGGAGATCCTCGTGCATCCAGCACAAGCGGGTGGAGGCGAAGCGGACTGCGTCCTGAATTGCATCAGAACAACTGCGTCAGGGTGCCTTGGCCTTAAAGGTGTGAGAAACAAACTCACCAACCCTGGCATAGAGGTAAACCTCCATGGTACAAGATTCTTGGTCCAAGATCTTCATCATCGGGCCCCTGAAGATAGGTGGGCAGGAGTAACCCAGGTACTGCATTGGCTGGCAGGGGATGTCCATGAACCCTCCCTCACTCTCTTCGTGAGAGCAAAGGTCCCACGGGCTATTGGACGATGGGGTAGCCATCTACAATTTTTGAAACAGGAGAAAAGGTCAGTAAAAACGTAATAAAAGTAGAGATAAGTACAGAACTAAGAATGATGAGTAGAAGCAGTAAGTACGCTATATCTTTGTCAAAGCTTTTCTTAACTTTTTGAAAATAAGACCCAAGTCCTAAGGCAACGACCAATCTAACTAAGGATTCTAGAGTCGTGTGCTCTGATACCAGCTGTATCGGACCCGGATTTTTCAAATCCAAATCCTCTGTGAAAACACTATGTTATTCCCTGGATTAGTAGATAGCACTCACAGGCACATTGCTGAATCATTTTATACATGGCGTCAATTAAACCATTCAATATATTACAAACATCAGAGTGACATAGACCACGTCGGGTCGAGTTTTACAATAAGGGCCGAACAGGCCAAACTGATTACATTACATAAAAGCAATGAAACTACAATGAAGCAAAAGGGTAGAGAACATCTCTCCATAGGCAAGCGGTGGGGTAACTCAGGTACGCATCGATATTAACCAATGATTTGGATAATATCGGTTGTACGCAAGTACCGAATGAGCCAGCTAGACTGAGGCGAGACCTAGATTAATAGGACTAGACTACTCTTCATCATTGCCTTGTCCATCGACTTCGGGATCCTCATAGTATGCATAATCTCCTTGATCCGCAGGATCTGATGGGTTTGGGGGAAAGAGCGAGAATGAGCACAACTTCTGTGCTAGCAAGCCAACACACAAGATGTAATAATATACTTGCAAGGCTTAACAATGATGGCTCGGGTTCTTTTATTTGCTAAAGCAATGTTTTCAATTATCAATATTAGAAATTCCTATCACTTAAAATTTTAACCAAATTGCATTTTATTAAAGAGAATAATTGTGCAATATTAAATACAGCGAAGGTTACCTCTACCTTATGCTTATTTTGATTGTGGTTACATCCACCATTATCATCACTAAGCACGATGACTCAGGAAAAATTCAAAGTCCGGGTTACATCAGCACAACAAGTTTTTATCCCATCAACAAAGGATCTTGAAATAGAACTAACTCTAGTAAGTTTCTATGTCCGCCTTTGACCATAAGCACGGCTGTCTAAACAGTTTATACTCTGTAGAGGTTGTACACTATACCCACAAGAGATAATCAACTCATTGCCCCATATGATTTCTTATCCATGTGGTTGAGAGACCATCATAGTAACCTTTCAAAATATGTCACCCCTCTCGTTATCTCACCCATAGGGTGCACCCATAAGTTGCGCGGGATGTTCACCTCAGCAACTAGCGTAACTAGATTACACCACAATGTCTAGCGTGACTAGCAACTTCACCTTGCATTGGTGTCCCATTCAAGCCGGATGTATCCAATCCTTGCACTATCCCATTACCCCTCCAGCGAGATGGCATTCAGAGTTTAATAAATTTACTAAGCCAAGTTGTACTTTACAGACTTATGGCTGTATATGTTTTACGGGGGAGGTTATGCCAACATTAAGTCATTAAGCCATCCGGGCAGTTCATACCATGTTCCACACATTCTTATGCTACACCAGCACCCACCATCATACCAACTGCCTAGATGTGGTAATAGCAGTTTATTAGGGTTTTGAGGAGTAAAACCAAATTATCTCAATTACTTCAGTCATGTATCTCCAATGACTGTCTAAAATCATTTTATGATTTAAGAGATGATGATTAGGGTATTTAATGCCTCGGTACTTAAGCAAGAATAGCATCTCACGCTTAAGTACAACCTATACTAGTACTTACCACATAGTTACTAGGGTGACATGGAATAATGAATTCAAATGTCAAGGGATGACATAATAATTAATTAATCATCACATGGGTATTTAACTACCTTAAGATTTAATATACATTTGTATAAAAAAAATTAAAGCATGCACTTTGCTATTTGAAAGGAATATAATTTGCATAAAATGTAGGCTCAAAATGATCAAAGTATTGACTTGCCTGGGTTAAAGGTAAGAGAGTCTTGGTAGTCTTGTGCTTGATCAAATTGGAGATCTCCCGAGTCTCCAAATTCTACTCGAACGAATGTACCGAAAAAAAGGAACAACAAGTAAAGAGAGCAAATAAATACACAAGAAATAATAAATGAACTCCAAATCAAATGAGACCACTACCATTAGCAAGGTCTTGAATTTAGACAAATTTAGAAACAGAATTCATATTTTTTGGAGTTATAACAGAGGAGAATAGGATTTTTAAAGACTTGCTTTTGAATTAAAAACAAGAAAAAAAAAAGAAAAGAGGAGAGAGGGACACCCTCTGACACGCGGGCCCAAGTCGACAGTGGCTTGGCTCACGGCCACAGAGTGTGGACCGGGTGCAGCAGCGTAGGCGCTCAAGAACCGTGGGAGTTTACTATACGCGGGCCCACCAGTCAGTGAATGGAGCCTCATTAAACTAGACATTTACTTAATGCAAATGATTGATTAGCCCATGATCCAATAGTGATCTGGCTCATTAAGGCACTACAGTGGTTGTCCTGCTTTCGGACAGCAGAGGGGCTAGGGTGCCGAGGGGAGCAGGGCTCGTTGCCGGCGGAGGAGAGCGTGGCGACGGCGGGGAGTGACCAAAACGGGCTGCCCACAGCGAGGCGAAGATGGTGGTGGTGGCGCGGCTTGCGGCTCACCAGAGCGGCGGCACGATGAGGGAAAGCGGCGGTGGTGCCATGGTTGTGGCAGACTAGGGGCTCCGGTGGCGCGCTGAGCTAGGGAAGGAGAGCATGAGCAAGAGTACGGGGAGGGGAACTCACCAGAACAAGAATGAGAGTCAGAGGTGGACGGTGGTCGGAGAATGGGGGAGGAGAAGGTTGTGGCTGGAGCTAGAGGAGAAGGGCGATTCTGGGCGCGCCGAAGGTCCAAAATCAAATCCCTTTGGGGAGTAGCTTCCTAGTCTTTGGGCACACGTGATGACTGTGGTGGCGCGGTGGTGGCATCGCTAGAGCAGCTAGACGACGGCGGAGCGGCATGGCTAAAAAGTGGAGTGCGGCGTTTCTTCGGGTGTTCCCTTTGGAGGACTTATCAGCGATGAGGGGAGTGAAGTGGGAAAAAGCTAGAGGGGGATTGGGGCTCTTTGTAGCCGAAGAATGGAGAAGGAGCCATTGAGGGTCAAGGCGACGCGGTGTCTCGAGGAGCGGCATGGGCGACTCTAGCGCAGCGAGGCGAGAGTGGGCACTGGTGGTCAAGGGCAGGTGGGCGACGGGACTCCGGGCGCGGATGCGCATGGTGTGTGCATGCGTGGCGCAGCGTGCTGACGGAGGCGGCCAAGAGGGAGCGAGGTTTGCTAACAGGAGCAGCGTAGGTAGGGCAGGTGCGGTGACGACTTCGGCGACCCAGGCAGGTGGGCATTGTAGGTGCGGCAGAGCGGGTGCACATGGCGCGGACCGGGCGCAGCGAGGACGGCTCGGGTGCGATCTCGACTGTTGTTGTGCACAAAAAAGGTATTGCACACAACACGATGATCGCGGTAGCAATTGGATGCTCTGGATCTTGGCACCAACGCGCAGCACCTAGGCGGAGCTAGTCGTGGTACGACGCGGTGGTGTTTTGGCACGGGTTTGATCTTGCGATCTTGCTGAGCAGGAAGCAAAAAGAGGTTGGAAGAGAACGGGACTACAAGAAGCTACGATAAAAAGTAGATGCAATTGGTATTGATTGATTGGTTCATTATTTTTTACAATCGGCCATGACCCTCTTCTATTTAAAGGGCGGCAGGTCTCAGCTGTGAAAGCTCAGGACTCCTAAACTAAACCAATTTTACAGATATGATTCGGTTATGATCTCCAAACCTTCTATGATTGACAAATCTTTCCTTTCCGGTCACGTAAGTTCCCTTAAGGAGCTCGTGGAGGGAGGTCTTGGATGCTTGGCGGGAAGTCTCATGGGAAGTCCGTCTGGAGGTCCACTTGGGAAGTCTTGATCAGTCCTGATGAAGCCCCGTAATGTCCCTAAGGAGGTCCTGAACATTTCTGATTTCGCCACGTAAATGTTTCTAGGGAAGGTCTTGGACGTCTTTGATTAAGCCACGTAAATGCTCCAAGGAGGTCCTAGACGGCTCTGATTAAGCTGTGTAAGTGCTCCAAGGAGATCCTGGACGGCTCTGATTAAACCGCGTAGGCGCTCCGAAGAAGTCCTGTGTAACCCTGATGAAGCCACGTGTTGCTCCTAGGGGATCCTAGACGGTCACGATAAAGCCACATAGTGCTCCTAGGAGATCCTGGGTGGCCATGATGAAGCCACGTGACCGCCCCTGAGGAGGTCCTGGAAGGTCTTGATGGAGCCACGTAGGTGCTCCGAGGAAACCTTGATAAGGCCACGCGAGCGCCTCTAAGGAGCTCCTGAGCGGCCCTGATGCGCTCTGGAGGAGATCATGAGTGGCCATGATGGAGCCACGTGAGCGCTTCCAAGGAGGCCCTGAGCGGTCCCGATGAAGGCGCGCGGGTATCCCTCAGGAAAGCCACGCTAGCGCCTCTGAGGAGATCCTGAGCGGCTCTGATGCACTCAGGAGGAGGTCCTGAGCGGCCCTGATTGAGCCACGTGGCCGCTCTTGAGGAGGCCCTGCGCGGTCCCGATGAAGGCATGCGGGTATCCCTCAGGAAAGCCGCGCTAGCGCCTCTGAGGAGGTCCTGAGCGGCTCTGATGCACTCAGGAGGAGGTCCTGGGCGGCCCTAATTGAGCCACGTGGCTATTCCTGAGGAAGCGCTTTAAACGATAGTTCCACTAGTTAGCTTCCGGTAGTACCGTTTTGAAGCCAGGACCTCCCAGGAGGTCTTTGAAGAGGTCTTCCAGGACCTCTTCAGGAGGTCTTTGAAGTCCGGATCTCCAGGAGATCTTTGAATAAGTTGTGCAGGACCTCTTGGGAGGTTTTTTGAAGCCAGGACCTCCTAGGAGATCATTGAAGACGTCATCCAGGACTTCTCAGGAGGCCTTCGAAACCAGGACTTCCCCAGAGGTCTTTGAAAATGTCGTCCAGGACCTCTCAGGAAGTCTTTGAAGCTAGGAACTCTCATGAGGTCTTTGAAGGTGTCAAATCTTGTCATCAATAGCTGGCACGAACAGGGAAAAGGAGTAGGAGGTAGGGAGCTGGGGTAGATGGGCCGGAAGGAGGGGGCTGGGCCGGGCCAAGGGAGGGAAGGAGAGGTGGGCTGAGTCCAAGAGAGGAGAGAGGAAAGAAATTTTGAACTGGGATTCAAATTCAAACCTGAATCCAAAATTTGAATCAAGGCTGAGGTTAGAGATTTTAAAAATACTCTCTAATTTGAATTAGGGTTGAAACTCCAAACGACAACGGTAAATACTATTTACCGTCCGAAAACGAGCTATTACACAGAACACGGCGGAAAGGACCTCGGATAGGGCGGCGAGGATGTTCGCGTCGTAGAGCACCATGGCCGCAAGAGCTGAACCCACGGAGGTGCCATTCATGATGGCAATGCCTTCCTTGGGCTGCAGCTTGAAGAAGCCGCCCTGGATGCTGGCGATCTTGAACGCCTCCGGCGTCCACCTTCTCGCCATCGACGGTCACAGCCTGCTGCGTTCGAGCGCCCGGTGATGAGACCGGCAATCTAGGATAGGGGGACGAGGTCTTCGGATGCGGTGATCGTGCCCTGGAGCGGTAGGCATGGGGTGACGCTGGTGTTGATCCGCTTGGTGATCGCCTTGAGGATCTCGAAGCGGATGCCGGAGTAGCCCTGGAGGAGGGTGTTGATGCGGACGAGCATCGCCACACGTGATACCTCAGACGGTAGCGTGTGGCCGTTGTAGCTAGTGCCAAAGATTGCGGCATTGAGATGCCTGGAGAGGAAAGAAAAACAGAGCCATTCAGACTTCAGTCAATTCCGTTCAGCACAGTAACCTCAGTTGTTACTATAAAGACATAGAGTGGCAGCTTCTACCATCCATCGATCGACAACTTGTTTTCTTCAAGGACAATGCTACTGGGCATACGTCTGATGCCGTCAAAAGCATCAAACGTTTCCATATGCGCTTGCACCGACTCGTGACCCCTTTTCTCCTTTGACTGCTCTCCCATCCCACTATCCCAACAACGCATCAGCACAGGCACAGCACATCGCCACATTATTACACCACCACCTAGTCCACCCCACGTAGCAGCACAGCACGGAGCTAAGCAGAGCGCCACGGAGCTTCTCCCTAATCTCTCTCTCACTCAGGTCTCTCTCCCTCTTCTCCCCCCTCTTTCTTCCTTCTTCTCTCCAGAGCTCTCTCCAGCCGGTTGCTCTCCTCTTTTTCCTCCGGTCGTCCAGATCCGGCCGAGCCACCGCCACTCCACAACTAGGCTACCACTACAGCGCCTCCCTGGGCCACGTCGTGCCTCGGTATTGCCGTCAGTCTGCCGCGAGCTGCCGGCCTCCATGTGTAACATCTCGATTTTCAGAATCGAGATGTTAATATTTAATTTGGAGATCTAATAAATATTTGACTGTGTTTTAAAATTTTTCCATGTTTAAGTAAAATGTTTCTTTTAAAATTAATCGAATTAATTAAAAGGTTGCATTTAAGGTTAAATCGAGTTGTTTGAAAAGTCGCATAATACCAATAAGGAAAAAGTCCGGTTTACTCCCCTGAACTATCAGAAAAGTCTGGTTTGCCCCCTGAACTACAAAACCGGTTATTTAACCCCCTGAATTTGTCAAATCCGGTCAAATAACCCCTCAGAGCGGTTTCAAGTAGCGGTTTCTTGATGTGGCACAAATTTGGCTACGTGGACATCCACCTCACCCTCTCTCACTCCACCTCTCCCCTTTCTCTTGTCTTTTTTTCTCCACTTCCCCACCCGAGTCAACCCACGGTCTTTTCCCCAGATCCACCCATCACGATGGCGTCCTCACCCGACCACCCCCCCTCCTCCTCCCTCCTCCTTTCGCCTGCAGTGCATGGCCTCAGGCGGCCTCAGTCTTGATGATGACTGTCGCAGAGCTCCTATCCTTCGCTCCTTCTCCCCCTCAGAATCCACCTCACCGACGCCTCCGTCACCCGCTTCCTCTCCGCTCCAACCCGCGCCCTTCTCCGTCCTTATGCCTTGACGCCACCTCGCTCCACTCCAAGTCCGACCTACACCTCCCCGGCTCAGCAGCCGAGTTCGCGCTCCTCTTCGCCTCCTTCCTCGCCCACAACCCCGCCTCGTCGACCCAACACCGGCTCTCCTTGCGTCGCTAGGCCGAAGGCAGAGGGCGCAGGGCGGGCGGCACCGGTGGAGGAGGCGACATAGCACTGAGAAGCTGGAGGCTGGCTGCCAGCCGAGCCGAGGCAGGAGAGGAGCGACACGGGCCCAGCGACCTCACCTCGCCTTCCGCATGCTCGGCCTCGCGCTTACACCGCCCCGCCGCCTCTCGCAGGCGAGGAGGCTATGGACTTCGCCCCATCACAAGACTCCTCCTCCGCAGCGCCCTCCTGGCAGACAGATGTGCGGCCGTATTGGCAGGCAGGCTCGGCTGTAGGGAAAAATCTGACTTCAGATGCTTCACGAGGCTGTCACTTATACTATCCAATAATGGTACTCATCTCTACTCGTATATATGAACTTAGACAATGATATGCATTACTTGATTTGCGGTAGACGTACACCAATCCTTTGCTTGTTCCTGTCTGTCGTATATATGAACCAGTTGCATCCATCGTATCCATCGTATACGGTAAAGCAACCGCAGGTGCTCGCGTGGATGGATGCAACTGCAGGCGTTCGCGTGGCGATCCAAGGGGATGGCGGCGGGCCAGGCGAGCGACGTTGGTGGAACTAGGAGCCGGGCCGGCCGGTGGAAGGGAGGAGCCGGTGCAAAGCTCAAGAGGGAGTTAATGGAGGGAGAGAGAGAAGGGAGAGATGGAGAAGAAACACATACAAGTTGACTGGGAGAGAGAACAAGAGATAGGGTGATGTGGACGTCCACATGTCAAAATATATGCCACGCCAAGAAACCACCGCCTCCAAACCTCTACGGGGTTATTTGACCGGATTTGACAAATTCAGGGGGTTAAATAACCGGTTTTGTAGTTCAGGGGGTAAACCAGACTTTTCTGATAGTTCAGGGGAGTAAACCGGACTTTTTCCTAATAAATAATAACAATAAGTAATATTAAATCAAATCATTTGAAAGACTGCATTTAAAAATTAAATTTGCATTGATTTCTTGATTCACATGCATTTCAAAAATCTTGTCATCATGCATGCATGTGTATCGTCTTTTTATTTTCAAGTTCGACCGATCGCTGATGAAATGCCTGCACAACCCATCTTGTTTCACTGCCATTTCCCCATTTTTCCTCCTTGCCATTTTTCTTCACTCCCTACTCCCCAACCGAACACAACCACTCACCCATCCACTGCCAAACCATACTCCTCACTGCCACTTCATTTCCTCACCACTGCCATTCTCCCTCCCCATTTCTTTACTCCCAGCAGAACCACCACCACTCAATATTTTACACAACCATTCAACCAACCACCACACAATGCCATTCCTTCCTCCCGGCCAAACCCAAAACCCAAAACCCAATTCTTCTCTACGCCGCTTCTTCTCCCCCGACAGAACACCCATTCTTTCTCCAACACAAGTTCATCTGTCCACTTCTCTCTTCCCAATCACAACCAAAAATCAAGGATCCAACCATGCATATCATACCACCGTGATCCTCATCGTATGAGCAACCCATTTCTGCTATTTATTTTCGCATGCAAGGTCCTCTGAGTGATTTGAATTTTGAAGAAGAGGAGGAGGAGCAATAGTGGTAAATGCTTGCTGCAGCCAGGGAGGTGCATCCGGTGCATGTTCGTGGTGGCTTCCTTGGTGGTCTTGTTGGCGGTGGAGGCGATGTAGGGATGCAATGACAATGACCAAGTCGAGGCGCAAACAACGATCTTATAACAACACGGCGCCGAGGCGAAGAAGCGATGGCGGGACGCCAGGCCAAATGCGCGAGGCCGAGTGTGTTGCGCAAAGATCGGAGCTTGGTGCATAGCAGTAACGGCACACGACAACGCGGCGTTGCAGTGCACGGAGAGTCGAGGCGCAACAGCAGCGTGCAAGAACACGGCGCTGAGGCGAAGAAGCTGACGGCCAGGACGCTTGTAGCCCGGCGGCGCGATGCCGAGGCGCTGCAGCAGCGGTCAGAACTTGGTGCATAGCAGCAGCGGCACACGACAACGTGGCGCTGCAACGCACGAAGTGGCGACTTGGGCAGCTTGGCAGCGTGGCCTGCGGCCAAACGGCGGCTTGGGCGCGGAGGCGACAGCGGCAATCGAGGGGATGGCGTCCATGCGCCATGGACGGTGTGGTGGCGCGCAACTTGATGGCTCAAATGATGTAGCGGCGTGAGGACGGAGGCTCGGTGTAAACTCGGCAGCCGTCGGTGGCAAGCGCGACGGCGATGGTCGAGTCGAGACATTGAGACGAGGACAAGGTGGCACGCTGCGCAGTGCATGCATGCGACAGCAATGCATGCAGCGGCAACGAGGCGAGCCGAGGCAAGGCCGGCGGCTCCATGTGCCAAGGCGAGGTGGAGCAGCGGCTTGGCTCGCTACGGCACGGCATGGCAGTGCATGCGGCAGCTTGGCGTTGGCATTCAGGAGCAAGGCCAGCGCATGCATGTACCATGCATGCAACATGGCAGACCCGGACGACGCGGCATGGGTCGGTAGCGGCCCGGGGATGCGGTGTCGAGGGAGGAGCCGAGAATGTGGCAGCACGGTGGCAGCAGTGTCGAGGGAGAGCAGCGACGGAGGATGGTGTGACACGGAGGGCACGGTGCATGTGGCGACACATGGACGCGGACGAGTTCGGCGACGATTACAGCGGACGCAGACGAGGGGCCAAGCGGGCTTGGAAACGGCGACGACTACGACAGACGCGGATGAGTGGCTAAGAAGATGACGCCTGGTGGTGATTCGCACGCCTAGTGCTACTGTAAAATTCTTAGCGATAATTGCGTTACCACGTTTATGATAATTGGTGGTCTATGTTACATAATCATCATGAGCATGCCATTTTACTGTTCATGCATGTTAAGTGTGAAAATTGTTTGATAGCTTAGATCGGTGCGACTCTCCGGTTAAGTCTTAATTATACGTAGGCATGATCATGTATCGATATATTGGTGAATGTGAATGATTAGACTATTGTGATGAAATGTGTGTATTGTTGATCGGTAGATGCTAGATTAAATATACATTAGATCAATTGATCGGATGATATTATTTGGAGCCACATGGAAATTGGTGGTGATCTTTGATGATAAATTAACTGGAGGTTTTCCCTCACGTTGGATTAGTAATTTTAGGAGTTAGAACACATAAGGATTTTATAATTTATTACTTAATGGATAGCTAATGTAATGATATTGAATGAGATATGAAGGTTGAATAGGATAATTTATTTAATCATGAGTAAATTGAGTGGATGTCTTAAGTAATAGTTATGCGAGTCATAGATGCTAGAATTTGGATAAGGTAGCAATGGATTATTTGGTTGTGAATAAATATTTGGATTACCATGTAATTAGTAGATAATTCATGTGTGCTGAGTTGATGGAATTGTACCCTCTATTGGATTAGTAGATAAATGATTGTTAGTCGATCGTAGAGGCACATATGCGATTGGATTGGTAGATGTCGTGCCCGACTAGTTCGGTGATATGGTTACAAGTTGATCGATTAGTGAGCTATTAAATGTTGGATGTGCAATTAAATTGTAAAGCTCATTAGACGTCGGTTAGTCAAATAAATCTCGATCGGTGGAAATGTTGGTGTATGCGATTATGATTTGCCGAGGTGAGACTAGTAGAGTTAAATAGTTAGTATTAGCTTAAATAGTCCGGTAAAAAACAATTGATGGATTTAGTCATGGTCATATGCCCATAACTTGGTGAATTTGGTACAACGACCGGATGGATTGTGTAAATGGAAGTTTATGAGTCCGGGCATTATTTGTTGGATTGACTACCTTCATTATGCCTTAGTGGAGGCCAGTACAGGATTTAGATCAAGATATGATAATATGATCAGAGAGTGTTATGCATGTGATTGGATCCAACACCGAAGCATCGGTTAAGGAAATGATTATGAGAAGAATTCAAATTGTCGGTAGATGTTTTCCTTTAGGAAATAAATGAAAAAGAAAAGATAATACATGGCCCCCATTTGTCATTGATAGATGCTAGGTCAGCCTACGTATAAAAAGTATTTAATGCGATAGAAAATTCAGAGAAGAATTGTTTTTACACTAAAAATTCATTTAACTTTGAAAATTCATATGAACTCCAAATAAGATGAATCCAATTGGGTTGTTCATAAAATTTTATTCTCTAGCGGACCATGTAGTTTTTGTCTCCACCACTATTCTAGAAATTTTCGCAGAAATAATTAATTTCGGCCAAAAGCTACAGTAGGCTGATTTTTCAGCTTTTTCCTCCCGACATATTTTCGAAAGGCTATAACTTTCTCATACGAACTTCGATTGAACTAATTATTTCACCTAAATTCATATAAAATCATAACCTCACTACTGTATAAATTTCATGCATTTTTCAGCATGTTGAATGTTTCGGCTTTCTCGATGTTTATTCGATATCGTTCTTTCTATAGATCCCGAATTGCCGGAAGTGAACGATTACATGCCTGAAGGAGAGCAAGTGTACTACCAGCAAGGCAAGCATCATCTTGCATCATATTGATCCCATATTTTGTTAATCTAGTATTTTGAATTGCAATGATACTTGCTTGCATGCTATTTTGATTTATCGATATTTTTATGAGTTTAGTTAGCTATGTCCTACTCTTGCAGGTAGGCCTGGTAATGGTTCGGATTCAAATAGGTTGAGTGGGTTGGGTTCAAGGAATGAGTACAATTGGATGGATTCAAATGGGTTGAAAAGCAAAATTGATTTGGATTGGTTTGGATAGAGTATTTTTGGTTCCTTTCTTTTGGTTTGAACCTATGGTCTTTGGGTTGAGCAGCCGTAGCGACGGCGAAGCACTCCACTCCTCTTCTCCACTCTGTGACCTCTCTCTCTCTCTCTGGTCGCAAGAAAAAACATACCCTACGGAAATTGCTCACTTCTCCACCGCCGAAGCTTCGAGGTCCTCCCCCGGTCTTCTCCATGAAAGATCGGCCCACCTTGGTAAGCATTCCAAAGATCTATGTTGTTCCTAGCCGTTCCCTGCTCTTTCAATCGGTGCGTCCCTCTTTCTTGGCGGTTTCTTGTGAAGGAATGGGTAATTCCTATAGTTATTCCCTACGTCTTCTTGATCTGTTCTTGTTTTCTCGGTAGTTGCAGGATGTCTTCTTGCTTTGATGGGGAGGATGGGGTTAAGCCGTTAAGCCATGGATTTGTTATGTTCTTGAGTTCTTTAGGTTGGCAGTGGCGTGAGATCTGAGGCTGCATTTTGAAGGACTAACCCCCATGTAATTTGTCTGTTTTTGTGTCTATCTTTGAGATGAGGCCATGAGTTGGAATTTTTTTTGAAAAAGTGAAGTCGTTTAGAAAAGCGGTGTGGATAAAGTGATGTAATTATTGGCGCCCATTGTAGCTGCTGGTTTCTTCAATGCTGGGGAAAATGGTGGGGATTTTGCTGCATGCCTGGTCTTATGGTTTTAGATATGATATTTTACTCGCTTGTTTTCTGAGTTCCTTCCGCTCCCCATCTTTTGCATAGCAATCGATATGGTTGATTTTTTCTTCGTTTTTAGCTGTTGGTTCCTCTTTGTAGTTTCTGTGTAGATCTAATTTCTTTAATGTTTAGATGGATTAAATGCTGTATTTAGTTCTTCTTGGACTGGTAGATAGTAGCAAGATGCTCCTGTGCAGTTACTTAAGGTGAATGCTTTATAAGCTGAGTGACAGGTTGAGTGAGGTGGGTTGGACATGGGTTGGGAAAATGGGTTGAACCCATAAGGAATTGGTTTGGTTTGGGTTGGGTTGAAGTATTATATGGGTTGGGTTGGATCTTAATGGATGATTAGTGGATTGGGTTGGTTTGGGATAATGCAAGTTGTTGTTCTGGTATGGGTTGGGTGTGGGTTGGATTCTAGACCATTAGCAGGTCTACTTGCAGGCAATCCTTGATATTCTCACTTCTTATGTTGTTATGTTTAAGGTAGATGTCTTGTGATGGTTTATTTACTCTATATGAATGCTTAGCCATGCAAGTCTAGTAGATGTGTTAGTTCGGTTGGCGGGGTTATCCCGTCAATTGTGGGAAACACCAATCCATTTGCTTTTATGCTTTTGTTCAAATCATTGAATCTGGTCGTTGAGTTAAAATTTGTTTATTTAAAACTAATTTTGGTCTGGACAAGTGGCTAGTAGTGATGCGACAATAGGTGTCCCGATCTTTCGATGGGAAGGATAACTCGATTTGGATGGAGACGACTCTCACGATTCGTCTGCCAATTGCACACAATCAATATGCCCGCAATCGTTGAACCAACTCCGTAATTGTTATCGACCTTGCTAGAAGCATGATCGACCTGACCACGAAGGTCTATTCCTGCATGCAATCGAAGAACACACAAGAATAAGATAATAAGCAATCTGAAATTGCAAATAGGATTGAAATACTCGCTAAATTGGGATTCTGAAGCGGTATTATGGTTGGTCTAATCGACACAAGATAATACACGAAGTTGCAATATAGCTAACTTTTAACTAAACAAAATCCAAGGATACTAGAGAGATGCGGCCACCATAAATAGAGGGGGCAACCGCCAGTACTGTTCATGCATGAATAATACCATATGAACAGTACCCCTAGGCGTCCAAACTTGGGCTTGGACTGGCGGCCCAAGAGAGGGGGCGCCCAGGGAGGTGGTCGGCCCAAATAACCTAAAGTGGTGGATGCCCTTTGGGCCCAATAATTGATACAAGGCCCTCGGTACAATGTGAGGTGGCGCAGCACCATATATAAGTGAAGTAAACCCGTCGACCCGTTGGAGTAGAGTTTGACACAGCCGAATCGGTGGAAGTAGAGTAGTCCGGTTGAACGTGGAGTAGCGGTCATATCCGGAGGATTGATGTCCTCATCAAGTAGTGTTGGTGCCTTCGTGCACAAGACTCGGGTATCATGGTAGTCTTGTTCGGACCGTTAAGGACCGAACTTTGGGTTGTCAATCCAAGGAACACGCGTACTTCCAGACGCGGTGTATGGGCGCCACTTGGTCAAGTAAGGGAGGGGTCTTGTTGGGTTGGACCACGAGTGGTGTGAGGGCATTATGTGTGTGATCATATGCTTGTAGGAATCCAGTGTAATATTATACTGTGCGGGTGAGCACTATTCTTATATTGGGGGTTACCCACATACTAACCTACATTACACTGGCATCTCCAATATAACTTGGGAGCCCTCTTAGCATTAGTTATATGCAATTTGTACTAAGTGGGACTTACTCTCATGGGTGGTTCAACTCAATAGGGTCATCTTGCTGAAAAATACCTGGTCTCGATCTCCTCGGCTGGCATACCTTAGGAAGTGTGTCCTTTTCTGGAGACTTATGGGTTGGTTGAGTCGTGTGGGTAAAGTTGTACTCCCCTGCATGGATTAATCTATTCAAATAGTTGTGTCCACGATTACGGACGACCGCTTGGTATTGGGTGACGTCATCGTTAGACTCTTAATTAAAATTGATGGGGGCAACTACTTGGTATCAGTATGAATGGTGATTCATGCAATTTAGTTTATCAAAGTGGGCTGCCACTTTGGTATTGTTTGATCTATATATGTATCATTGTGAATTGTATTTCTTTTGCTCAAAATTTGTTTTCAAAATGGCAATTACAAACTAGTATGTGTAGGGATGAAAACTTGTGCGTTTTATGCAAAAAAAAATTAAGCCACTAATGCCTCTCCTTTGGTCAGCCACTAGCATGTATAATTTTTATTTTGTGTAAGACTTGCGAGTACATTTTGTACTTAACCGGATTGTCCTACACACTTGATCAGTTCATTAGCGCCGATTTCGGTGACGCTAACGAATGACGCTGTTTCTAACCTCTACTCGGTTTCCTTCGGGAATGGGCACACCTAGCTGGACTTTTGGTTTATATTACTTTGTTTCTACTGCGTACTTGTTAATATTTTGAATTTAGCTGGTCGGCCACTTTTGTAAAAGTTATGGACACAAGTCCTATGTTGTATGCCACTTTGTATTATCTTGTATGTCTTGTGGATGACTGTGAACAATGTTGTTAAGGATATGTGTGTGTTAGTCGCTGATCTTGGGAGCTTACACGAGACACATATCCGAAGTTTTGAAATCCTTTTTGATTCATTTAAGTGTGGGTTGGGCTATTAGGAAATGGTTACCATGTAGCATGCGCAGAGGTGCGGTATGCATGGCAATCGTGGCTCTACCTCCTCTTACTTAAATCGAATTAAATTTGATTTTAGTTCTCTAAGGTTCAGAGTTAAACTTGTAAGATCGGGAAGCTTTAGGTCTTACGAATTTAACCTGAGGATCCTCACACCATGCGTCGTTGCCCGTGCCGCCACCAGGTAGTTTGCACAAGCTTGGCGAAGCCCGCGCCGCCTCAGCGCACATGCCTTTCTGTGTGCCTCTTGTAGGTACGATTTGTTGTAGGCATTAGCTAGTTTTGATGCACGAGTTCACTCGAAGTGTTGCAGGATTTTTTTTATTTGTTGCAATGTTTTGTTGCATCCCTGCATTGAGTACGTTGCAACTAGAGAGGGATTTTGTTGCACGGGTTGTGCTGTAAATTTTTTGCAGGGGTTGGTGAGAGTGAATGGTGATCGCATCAAATGTTGCGCCTCATTGAAAAATTTGTTGCAGTGTCCCATGTAAGCTGGAGCTGCAATTGATTGTTGTTTCTTTGAACTTCTTTGATATGTTGCGACCGTTGAAAAAAATATTGCACATACTCTTCATTTTTGTTGTGCTAGTGTTGTGCTTGTGAAATCAAAATGTTTCATGGCCAAATCCTGATTTTGATTTTGCACATGATGTTTGTGTTTACTACTGTCGATAGGAGGTTTGTTTCACGCACGAGATGGATGGCTGGAGAACATCCCGCAAAATCGGACGTTAGAACTAGACGTATGGCGCTAGTGCTCGGACGTACGGTTCGGGCGCTAGTCGTGCACTTTCTTCAAACGCTCATGTTTACATTTTGTTTTGGTTTTGACCTTAGCGGCGTAGAAAAGTGAAGCTTGTTTAAAACTATTTTGACTATCCAATCACCGACATATTTCTATGTGGTTTCTTAATCCCAAGCTTAATTACTACAAGCCTGCAGGACAACAACCAGACATGCACAGCATGGAGAGGAATGGCAGCGTCGTGCCAACAACCAGGCACGCACGCACATGAATGACGGTGGACTCGGAGATGATCAGTTGAGAGCAACCTCCAGTTATGCCAATCCATAAGAGAAAACCTACGGGTTGAACCCGTTCGAATCCAAATTTTTTTAACTTGCACCAACCTAACTCAACCTGTTAGCTATCTTAACCTGTTTCACCACCCAAAGCCAACTCAAATAAAAACCCAATCTGTTTAGCTCATTTTAACCCAACCCATTATCAGACCTAATCAGGCCACATGTCAGCTTATAGGATGCAATTAGATTGCACAACCATCACATTGATGAATGCAGCTGCACTCATCGCAAGTGGTGAATTCTTGCACTGGCACATAATTTGTAGCATGTATTACATTTTTTTTAGACCATGAGCTTCAAACTTGTCGGACCCGGATTTCGAGAATCCAAATCCTCTGTGAAATCACTGTGCTATTCCCTGGATCAGTAGCTAGCACTTCACAGTACACATTGCTGAATCATTCATACAAGCGTGAACTGAAATATTAAATATTACAACCAATCGAGTAACATAGACCACGTCGGTCGAAGTTTACAAAAGGGCAGGCGGGCCAAATGGGTTACATCACAAAAGAGCAACGTAAACTACAAATGAAGCAAAAGGCGAGGTAGGGCTCATCTCACACGCAAGCGGTGGGGTAACTAATGTCTGACGGATATTAACCAAGAGTTGGATAATATCAGTTGTACGCGAGTACCAACGAGTCTACTTAGACTGGGCGAGACCTAAACTACAGAACTAATCTACTCCTTATCGTAGTCTTGTCCATCATCTTCTGGTCCATCGTAGTAGGCGTAGTCTCCTTCATCTTCATGATCTGGAGGGTTGGGGGGGGGGAGCGAGAATGAGCACTACTACCGTGCTCGCGAGCCAACACACAATGCAATTATATACATGCAAGGCTTAACAAGGATGGCTCAGGTTCTTTTATTTGCGAAAGCCAGTTTTGCAATATTATAATTACAAATCCTATGATTTAGCATTTTTAACAAATTTGCAATTTTAAAAGATTAATGTGCAATAATTATAATAGTAGAGATTCCATCCGGCGGAAACTCTACCAATGCGTCCTTTCAATTGGGGCTGCCCCAAAGACCGCACTCCATCGAGCTCGGAGACTCGGGAGAAATCCAAACAGGCTAGGTGAGCCCTTCCACCATTTTTCCATTTCACCCACAAAGCTTTTTGAAATAGAACTAACTCAAGTTATGATTCCCATGTCGCCTTTGACCGTAGGCACTACTGTTTAAACAGCTTTTAGACTCTGCAGAGGTTTGTACACTTTACCCACAAGAGATAGTCATACCTGTTACCCCACATGATTCCGTAGTCATGTAGTTGGGCGGCAAATCACACAAGAACTTTTCTAATTACCTCGCCCTTCCAGTCATCTCACCCATATGGGGTTGCGCCCATACGTTCATGTGGGATGTTACCCCACTGCCGGGTAGTTAGTTTACCCCAACGAGCAACTTCACCCTTGCCTCGGTGTCCCTTTCAAGCTTTATTTACCATAGCTTGCATGATACATTTTTCCACCGTGTGAGACACATTCAGGGTTTAATAATTGTACTAGGCCAAGTTGCACTTTGCAGACTTGTGGTTGCACATGTTTAACACGGAGGTCGTGACAAGATTAAGTCCTTAGGGTTATCTGGGCGGTTCATTCCACAAGCCAACCAACCATGTGCTCCCCGAGCACCCACCACCTCACCATCCGCCCAGATAGAACTAGCAATAGGGGTTTTTGAGAAGTAAACCAATTTATTTTCACAACCTTTAGCCAATGGACCACCAATGACTACCCAAAACATTTTATGTTTGAGGAAATGATGATTGGGGTATTTAATACCCCGGTACTTAAGCAAGACTAGCATGTCGCTTAAGTACAACCTATAACTAGTATTACCATATAGTTACTAAGGTGACAAGGATTAATGGATTCAAGTTATCAAGGATGGCATATTAATTTAATTAATCAACAAGTGGGTATTTAACTACCTTAAGCTTTAACATACATTTGATAAAGAAATAATGCATGCAATTTTGCTAATTTAAACGAATATAATTTGCATAAAATGTAGGATCAATATGGTCAAAGTATTGACTCGCCTTGGTTAAAGGCTAGGGGATCTTGGTAATCTTGGTCTTGATCAACTCGAGGGTCGTCGGCGTCTTCAAATCCTAATCGCGCGAGAATACCGAAAAAAGACACAGCGGCAAAGAGAGCAAATAAATAAATAAATAAATAAGGAACAATAAATAAACTCAAAATTAATCAAGTCCTATGCTATTTGCAAGATCTTGATTTAACAAATTTTTAGAAATTTATTTCATAATTTTTGGAGTTGAAATGGACAAGATATGAATTTTTGAAGATTAAATGAATTAGAAAAGAGGGGAGTCTATAGAATGATTGCATGGACCGGTCCATGCGCCTGAGAAACTAGGCCGGTCCACGCAAGACAAGAAAAGGAGGGCCCCACATGGCAGCCAAAAGGGAGGGCTCAAGCCTTATGACAAGTGGGCCCTTCAATCCCAAATTAATCCCCATTCCAACCCAATTCCCATTCTAATTTCCCAATTACTCTCTGTTTCTTCTTTGCTCCACAGGAAGAGCGGGGAGGGCATGGGTGGCACGGGCGGAGGCGGGCCGTGAGGGGAGGCAGGAGGAGGCCGACGGTGTCGGGTGGGGTTGCTTGAGGCTGGCGGGTCTCATGGTGGCGCGCAAGGGCGAGGAGAAGCAGGCAGCCTTGGCTCTGAGGTGGCACACGACAATTTCTGCGACAGGCATGAGCCAGTGGGCAAGCGGCGGGTGCGGGTGGCATGGTGGTGCGAGGTCGCCGGGAGGGCGGCGTGATGGGGAAATAGAAGCGGCTCGGGAGCGGGGGCGCGGCCCACCATGAGCGGCCGAGGCGCTGCTCGGGAGCGGCGTGGGGAGGCCGGGGGGTGGTGGAGCGGGTTCACCGGGGAGGCGACTCACCGGAGCGGCGACGAGGCGAGGAGGCGGCGCGGCCGAGGGAGGGAGCGCGACTCGGGCTCGGTGGACCTTACCTGAGCTCGGGGCGCCCTGGAAGCTCAAGCATGGGGGTGGAGGGAGCTTTATAGGGAGGCCATGGCGTAGAAGGGAGAGGGGGGGTCCGGTCGGAAGCGCTGCACAGTCCCGAGGCGGCAGGATCTTGGCGTCTTGTGGCTGAGGAAGCCGCTGACGACGTGCGACTTGAGGCAACTCTGCTGATCGTGAGCGCGTCGCGTCGATGTGTGTGCGCTGTGGCCTGAGGAAGCGGCGGGGGACGAGACGGAGCGGCGACAAGACGGGTTGGTGTGGCGACAAGACAAGGCGAGCAGCGGGAAGCGGTGTGGCAAGGCCGCTTCTTCTTCTTGGCGCTTAAGCGCAGAGAAAGGAAGGAGGGAGCAGTAGGTGCGCAAGGCGGGGGCGATGGCGCGGTCCACGGAAGAGCGAAGGGAGAAAGATGACAGAGGCACAGGAGGTAAGTCAAAATGGATGTTACAAATCCTACCCACCTTAAACGGAATCTCGACCTCGAGATTGAATCGCTCGAGAACGAACGGTAGTCTCGCTTTAGTTGATCTTCGCGTTCCTGTGTGGCTTCCTTGGCCGAGTGGTGACTCCACCGACCTTGCAAAGGCGGAAGACTTGGCGTCTTGTTAAGCTTCTCGATGACGCCGAGGATCTTGATCGGGTGCTCGATAAGTTAGATCTTCTTTGAGGGCGATGGCTTCAACGGGCGTCTGCTCTTCAGGTACTCTGAGACACTTCTTGAGCTGGGAGACGTGAAACACGTTGTGAACCTCTAACAGATGTTCCGGTAGCTCTAGCTGATAGGCTACTTCCCCACGCTTGGCGGTGATCGGAAACGGTCCTATATACCTTGGGGCGAGCTTGCCCTTTACTTTGAATCTTCGAGTTCCACGAAGTGGGGATACCTTGAGGTATACAGCGTCTCCAACTTCAAAAGTCAATTTCCTTCGACGGTTGTCGGCATAACTCTTTTGCCTTGACTGAGCAGCTTGAAGGCGATCTCTGATTAGTCAAACTTTCTCTTCAGCTTGCTTGAGAGTATCCGGTCCAAATATATATCCTTCACCTGATTCTGTCCAATGCAGAGGGGTTCTACATTTTCTCCCATAAAGTGCTTTAAATGGGGACATTTTCAAACTTGACTGATAACTGTTATTGTATGCAAACTCGGCATTCGGCAGACATTTCTCCCAGTCTACTGTAAATTCCAAAGCACAAGCTCGAAGCATGTCTTCTAGAATCTGATTTGTCCTTTCTGTCTGACCATCGGTCTGCGGGTGATATGCTGTGCTGAAATCAAGGTGTGTCCCAAGGGCATCATGCAAACTAGCCCAAAAATGTGAGGTGAATTGAGATCCTCGATCAGAGACTATCCTCTTGGGTACTCCATGTAAACACACAACACGAGCCATGTATAGCTCGGCTAACTTGTCTCCCTTGTAGGTTATTTTTTTACTGAGATAAAATGGGCTACTTTGGTCAGTCTATCAACTATAACCCATACTGAGTCACTTCCGGACCTGGTTCGGGGTAGACCGGTAATGAAATCCATTCCAATTTCTTCCCATTTCCTTTCGGGAATTTGCAGGGTTGAAGCAATCTTTCAAGCTTCTGATGTTCGGCCTTGATTCGTTGACATACATCACAACAGGCTACATACTCGGCGATATCTCTTTTCATGCGTGGCCACCAGTACAAAATCTTCATGTCCTGATACATGTTTGTACTGCCTGGATGTAGGGTATACGTTGAGCTGTGGGCTTCCTTCAGAATTAAATCCTTGAGTTCCTTCTGGTGGGGAACAAAGAGACGTGTCCCATACCATAGAATTCCTTGCTGATCTTCGATCATCTTGGGGGCTTTTCCTTTAGCCATGAGACGCTTGAATCTTTGGACTCCAGGGTGTTCTTTTTGAGCGGCCTTGATTTGCTCTTCTAAAGTGGGATGTGCTTCCATGGCATCTGAGTTACCTTGCTCTATCAAACAGAGGTTGAGGGCTTCGAATTCCTTATAGAGCTCAGGTTGTTGCTCTTGAATCATAACATTATTGCAGTATGACTTGCGGCTTAATGCATCGGCGACTACATTAGCCTTTCCGGGATGATAATGGACATCCAAGTTGTAATCCTTTATTAACTATAACCATCTTCTTTGCCGAAGGTTGAGATCAGATTGGGTAAAGATGTACTTGAGACTCTTGTGGTCCGTGTAGATATTACAATGATTTCCAATCAAATAATGCCGCCAAATCTTTAGGGCATGCACTACTGCTGCTAACTCCAGGTCATGAGTTGGATAGTTGTCTTCATGAGGGCGAAGTTGTCTGGATGCATAAGCTACAACTTTTCCTCCTTGCATAAGTACGCAACCAAAATCTTGGCGCGACGCATCACAGTAGATTTCAAAGTCTTGACGAGTGTCTGACAGGATTATCACTGGTGCAGTAGTTAACTTCTCCTTTAATTCTTGGAAACTTTCCTCTGTCCATTCATACTCCTTTTTATTTCTTGAGCAGATGGGTCATTGGTTTGGAAAGCTCAGAGAATCCTTCTATGAAGCGTCTGCAGTATCTGGCTAAACCGAGAAAACTACGAACTTTTGCCACTAATGTAGGCTGCTTCCTCCAACCTTCTTGACTAAAACCACGACATTAATCACTTAATTCCCCAAGCATTTTTATCACTTACGATCCTCCAAAATGTCTTTATATAAATCCACTATCTTCAATATGGATCCCTCCAAAAGACTGCTTGAAATCCATAAATTCAATTTTTAATCCGCCAAGTTATTTTATCACCATCTTTCCAACAATTATTTAGCCCATCTCCAATATCAGTAAGATATTTATCAATGCAACAATTATTTGGACTAACTCCCATATCGGTAAGGTATCCTTCAATCATATATTCCAATATCCCCTAATCAAATGTCTGCATAATCCAATATCTAGCAATTATACCCTTCTATAATCCGATCAAGGCATATCTCTATAGTCCAACCAAAATTTCTGATAAATCTCAACTTCTCTATTTAATCATGTTCAATTGAATCCAATGTTACCACATAACCGATTAATTCCATACTTCCTGATCCAATCCATTTTACCAAAATCAACATCATGAATTGGTAATCCTATAATCCAACCTTCATTAATCAGGTAACTCCTTGATCAAAATCCCAACGTAACACATTTCTATAATCCATCATCCAACAATTATGGTTCGATAATCCAATCATGATTCAACTAACTCTCCCCAAGATTAATATCATGAATCCTAAGAGAATCCAATTTTCTTTGCATTCTATTCTCTGCCTTTAATGCTCACATATCTCCATTCCAGGTTGTCAACCAACATTATAATCAACTTAAGTTTAGATGAAGATCCAATTCCTTCTAATAACCAAATCAGTACTTCTGATTCCTATATCTTTCATGGTTGACCAAAATTTCCTCTTTGATCATTTTCTTTCTCCATAATCTATATAACCCACCGATTTGCTATTCTTTAAACCTTTCATAAACAAGGCTTATTAACCATCGCTTTCTAGTAATCATAAGAATTTATCATATTGACTAAGCTTAAAAATTCTCCATATCAGTCCCATTAATGATCTCCAAAAACCATCTTGCTTTATCCCATACACACCAGTTAAGCTCAACAAGATTAGCTTCCATGCGACTTTACTCCTTTGAACACTCTCCCATAATCATTTCTCAGGCGACAGGATGGGATGAGGGAAGCACGATAGGCTAGAGGGAAAAGCACACTAGGTGAGGGAGAACAAAGGAGGAAGACGGAAGCATCCTACTGGGGGGGTTGTCTTGCCTACTTTATTCATGACGATGCTCCTAGCAATTTGGAAACTTGTCCTTTGCAACCCGGCTGCTTTGGTCAATAATAGGCGTAGGGAGCAATCCTTGGGGCAGTGATCTTGTCCTTCACGGAGGACGCACATAATTTTATACGTCGGGCCTTCACCCGGCTGGTGGTCCTCATCGTAGTTGGGGCAGTTTTACATGGCATTGGTTTGCCTGATGTCCTTTTTCTCCACAACATGTGCAAGCTACTAGGTTCGTAGGAAAATCTTCTGATTGGTGATGTTCCTTGCAGCAGGGGCAGCAGGGAGCTGGGCACGTGTAGCAATAGTGTCCATATTGCCCACATGTAAAGCATGCTCCTCTTGTATTTTGTCGTATTGGAGGACATGATTGGGCGACGTGTCCTGTCTTGCCACATTTAAGGCAAGCATTTGGCGGAGCTTCTGGGTCGGATAAAACTTTAGTAGGTACGACTTGCCTCTTGTTGGGGCTCTTGGTGATTTCTTTGTTGCCAATGCTGAGGTTGGTGACGATGACTTTCCTTGTAGGTTTTTTTTTCAAGATTCCATCGGGGAACATCTGCTTATAAAGTGCCTTATGTTGCCACAATGGAAACATTTAATTTCTTTGCCTTGCTTCTTCTGGAGGCATTTATTGGCGTAGTGTCTGGTATTTCTGCAATAGAAGCAAGTGGTAGCCTTTTAGGGTCCTCCCGGTGTAGTGGCACGGGTGTCTTCATTGTGATGGCTTTTCCCGGGTGATCCCTTGGGTTGACGGGTGGCAAAGCTCACTTTGTCATTTTTCTGCACAGCGTGCAAGACGAAGCTTCTTATTTAAGTCGCGGGGCCAATCCTCAGTTTCTAAGGCTTCACTTGTGGATGAGAAGGTTAGAGGTCTTGTCTTGAGAAAATCTGCCAACTTGGAGTTGCGACTGGCTGTTCCATCCTGCTGATTGGCTCTCATAGCTTGGAGAATCTGAGTCTGCTGGGCTATGGTCGGGTGCACTGGCGGTGGGGGAGATAGGTCCCGACCACGACCACGTCCACGACCTGACTCTGACCTCTTCTGAGCCCTCTGCCAAAAGCACCATGGCTCGGGGCGGCGGCTCTCCTGGGTGCCATCTGAGGAAGCAACTTGGCTAAGAAAGAGGGGAGTTATATGAGGGTTTCAGCCCTCTATAGACCACAGAAGAACTTCAAACCAGCGAGGAAAAACAATACAATACAAAGCCGAGAGTGGCTGCATCATATTAAGGGGGGTTAAGTGTTACATGACTCACAAACAAAGCTTATATGCTAAGCTAAGTCATGACACAGGATACACACACTTCGTCTACAAAAGAAAGAGCAAAAGTGCTTGCAACCCAAAAGACTGCCTAGCAAGCACTAACAGCTAGCCTAGACTATCCCAGCTACTCCATCGGGGAACCAGAGCGGAGGCGGCTCTGGTCTGGCTCGTGAGCAGAGCGACTCGAGCTAATCTTGGCGAAGCGGAACGGAACGGCGGGGGCTGCGTCCACGCCGGGACACCGGAAGGTCGTCGAAGGGCGGCGGACTGGGGCGTCGCACGCTCTTGCGCGCCGTCGTCACTGGTCGCGGAGTCCTCGCGCCGAGGAGGCAGAAGGCTGAAGTGGCGGTCGCTGAGGCGGCTGTGAGACGTGCTACCTCTGCAAGGGCGGTGTCTCTCTCCATCTTGATGATGTCTCTGTCCACAGCGATGGTGTCTCTCTCCCACATAGCAGCATGGTGGGCTTCATCGCTTCTGATCATGTTGGTGCGAAGGGTGTCGGAGTGGGCCTCGCTGTCGGTGAGAAGCATCCGAAGCTGTCGGATTTCGCTGGTGTGGGAGTGGATGTTGTGAATCATCGCCTGGGTCAGCTGCACCTGTTGGGTCAAGCGGGGCTCGTTGTCGATGGTGACGAAGGACTCCGGGAAGCTCTCTCCGTCGTAGAGACACGGGAAGAAGCAGTATGGTGACTCTTGCAGGAGGACCTCGTATTTCTGACACAAGCGGGTGACGGCGACACGGGCTGCATCCTGGATGGCGTCGGAGCTACTGCGGCGGGGTGCCTCGGCACAGAACCTGTGGGTCGTGAACTCGCCGGTCCTGGCATAGAGGAAAACCTCCATGTCCCAAGACTCGTGAGCCATGACCATCGTCTTCTGTCCTCTGAAGAGCGGAGGGCGAGGGAAGCTAAGAAACTGCATCAGCTCGCGAAGGAGTTCGACGAAACCGCCTTCATTAAGTCCATGAGAGCTATGGTCCCATGGGCCTGCAGCTGGAGGAGAAGCCATCTACAAATTTTGAAACAGGGGAAAAGATTAGTAACACTTAATGAGAATAGAGATAAGTATGGAACTAGGAATGATGAGTAGAAGCAATAAATACTCTATATTTTTGGCAAAACTTTTCTTAATTTTAAAAATAAGATCCAAGTCCTTAAGGCCATCGACCAATCGAACTAGGGGTCCTACAGTCGTATGCTCTGATACCAGCTCTATCGGACCCGGATTTCGAGAATCCAAATCCTCTGTGAAATCACTGTGCTATTCCCTGGATCAGTAGCTAGCACTTCACAGTACACATTGCTGAATCATTCATACAAGCGTGAACTGAAATATTAAATATTACAACCAACTGAGTAACATAGACCACGTCGGGTCGAGTTTTACAAAAGGGGCCGGGCAGGCCAAATGGGTTACATCAAAAAAGAGCAACGTAAACTACAGCGGAAGCAAAAGGCGAGGTAGGGCTCATCTCACACGAACAAGCGATGGGGTAACTTGTGTCTGACGGATATTAACCAAGAGTTGGATAATATCGCTTTATGCGAAAGTACCAACGAAGTCTACTTAGATCTGGCGAGACCTAAACTACTGAACTAATCTACTCCTTATCGTAGTCTTGTCCATCATCTTCTGGTCCATCGTAGTAGGCGTAGTCTCCTTCATCTTCATGATCTGGAGGGTTGGGGGGAGAAGCGAGAATGAGCACTACTACCGTGCTCGCGAGCCAACACACAATGCAATTATATACATGCAAGGCTTAACAAGGATGGCTCAGGTTCTTTTATTTGCGAAAGCCAGTTTTGCAATATTATAATTACAAATCCTATGATTTAGCATTTTTAACAAATTTGTAATTTTAAAAGATTAATGTGCAATAATTATAATAGTAGAGATTCCATCCGGCGGAAACTCTACTAATGCATCCTTTCAATTGGGGCTGCCCCAAAGACCGCACCCATCGAGCTCGGCGACTCGGGAGAAATCCAAACAGGCTAGGTGAGCCCTTCCACCATTTTCCATTTCACCCACAAAGCTTTTTGAAATAGAACTAACTCAAGTTATGATTCCCATGTCCGCCTTTGACCAGTAGGCACTACTGTTTAAACAGCTTTTAGACTCTGCAGAGGTTTGTACACTTTACCCACAAGAGATAGTCATACCGTTACCCCACATGATTAGTAGTCATGCGGTTGGGCGACCAATCCACAAGAACTTTTCTAATTACCTCGCCCTTCCGCCATCTCACCCATATGGGGTTGCGCCCATACGTTCATGTGGGATGTTACCCCATTGCCGGTAGTTAGTTTACTCCCGGTGCGAACAACTTCACCCTTGCCTCGGTGTCCCTTTCAAGCCTTATTTACCGCAAGCTTGCATGATACATTTTTCCACCGTGTGAGACACATTCAGGGTTTAATAATTGTACTAGGCCAAGTTGCACTTTGCAGACTTGTGGTTGCACATGTTTAACACGGAGGTCGTGACAAGATTAAGTCCTTAGGGTTATCTGGGCGGTTCATTCCACAAGCCAACCAACCATGTGCTCCCCGAGCACCCACCACCTCACCATCCGCCCAGATAGAACTAGCAATAGGGGTTTTTGAGAAGTAAACCAATTTATTTTCACAACCTTTAGCCAATGGACCACCAATGACTACCCAAAACATTTTATGTTTGAGGAAATGATGATTGGGGTATTTAATACCCCGGTACTTAAGCAAGACTAGCATGTCGCTTAAGTACAACCTATAACTAGTATTACCATATAGTTACGAAGGTGACAAGGATTAATGGATTCAAGTTATCAAGGATGGCATATTAATTTAATTAATCAACAAGTGGGTATTTAACTACCTTAAGCTTTAACATACATTTGATAAAGAAATAACGCATGCAATTTTGCTAATTTAAACGAATATAATTTGCATAAAATGTAGGATCAATATGGTCAAAGTATTGACTCGCCTTGGTTAAAGGCTAGGGGATCTTGGTAATCTTGGTCTTGATCAACTCGAGGGTCGTCGGCGTCTTCAAATCCTAATCGCGCGAGAATACCGGAAAAAGACACAGCGGCAAAGAGAGCAAATAAATAAATAAATAAATAAGGAACAATAAATAAACTCCAAATTAATCAAGTCCTATGCTATTAGCAAGATCTTGATTTAACAAATTTTTAGAAATTTATTTCATAATTTTTGGAGTTGAAATGGACAAGATATGAATTTTTGAAGATTAAATGAAATAGAAAAAGAGGGGAGTCTATAGAACAGTGCATGGACCCGGTCCATGCGCACAGGGCTAGGCCGGTCCACGCGCACAGTAAAAAGGAGGGCCCCACATGGCAGCCAAAAGGGAGGGCTCAAGCCTTATGACAAGTGGGCCCTTCAATCCCAAATTAACCCCCAATTCCAACCCAATTCCCCATTCTAATTTCCCAATTGCTCTCTGTTTCTTCTTTGCTCCACAGGGAAGAGCAGGCGGGGCATGGGTGGCACGGGTGGAGGCGGCGCCAGGGAGGCGCGGAGGAGGCCGACGGGTGGCGGGTGGGGTTGCCGGAGGCGGCAGGTCTGTGGGTGTGCAAGGGCCTGGGAGAGGCGGAAGGCAGCCTTGAAAGCACTGTGGCGGCGGCACCATGGGCACACACAGCGGAGGCGGCGCCGGTGGGCAAGCGGCGGGGTGGCGGGTGGTGGCGAGGAGGAGGTCGCCGGAGGGCTGGCGTATGATGGGAAATATGGCGGCTCGGAGGCAGGCAGTCGCGGCGGCCCACCATGAGCGGCTCGACGCAGCGGCCGGGAGCAGCGTGGGGGAGGCCGGCGGGTGGTGGAGCGGGTTCATCGGGGAGGCGACTCACCGGAGCGCGCGAGGCGAGGAGGCGGCGGCCGAGGAGGAGCGCGACTCGGGCTCGGTGGACCTTACGAGCTCGGGCGCCTGAAGCTCAAGCATGGGGGTGGAGGGAGCTTTATAGGGAGGCCATGGCGCAGAAGGAGAGGGGGTCCGGTCCGGGCGCTGCAGTCCCGAGGAGGCAGGATCTTGGCGTCTTGTGGCGGAGGAAGCGCCGCGACGACGTCTTGACTCTGGGCAACTCGTGGTCGCGGGCGCAGGCGTCGTCGTGAAGAGCGGGCCTTGCACAGAGCAGCGGCGGGGGACGAGACGGAGCGGCGATAAGACGGGTTGGTGTGGCGACAAGACAAAGCGAGCACGCTGGAAGCAGTGGATCATGGCTTCTTCTTCTTCTTCTTCTGGCGCTTAAGCGCTGAGGGAAAGGAAGGAGGGGAGCAGGTAGGTGCAGGCGGGGGGCAGTGGCGCCGTCCACGGGAAGAGCAGAAGGGAGAAAGATGACATAGGCCTGGGAGGTAAGTCAAAAATGGATGTTACAAAACTTTATTGACTAGCAGGAATACAATCTACAACACAGCAATAAGAAGTTCGGTACAAATATGCAGAATTTTTTTGTCTGATTTAGAAGGATCCAATGGACGCAGAGACATCCAAATTAACTAGAGAGTAGACTGCCTACTGTATCGTGGGTTTTGATCGACAAAACTTTACCAGAGAATCAGAGAGACTTTAATATGTATGAACCTTTCCCTATATTCATAATACGTGAACACGGATCAAAATTTTGCTAGTTCATCTGGTTCCTCCTTGGCTTCACCTGCCTATCTCCTTTGCCTTATCTTGTATTTCTGAATATTGTAGATGACAAGTTCAGAAGACAGAATGCCATCAGGCGTCCCATGCCTAGTTGGCTCGTTTTCTAAAATTTGTGTCCTTACAAGATAGTGCTCACGCTAGAATTTTAGAATAGATCAATTGCCATCATTTATAACACGATGTTGTTGCCACTAAATGGACACCAGGAGCAAACCTGTCGTATAATTAGTGTCACTAAACCTTTTGCTATTACGTAATACACTATACAAGACCATGCATTTTAGTGCCATAATCACTAATTAAAATATTGTTCTCTACAAGATACTCCCTCCTTTCTCCTTTTTAATTTGTCGATGTACTTTTTAATTATTAAGAATATAATGATATCGAAATATATACTTTTGACAAAAATTATACTAATATCATTTTCATGCGAAAATCTTAATGTTTTAGGTATATTAGTTTTCAAAGTTTAAAAATGTTGATTGTACGTATGAATTCTAGGAGGAGAAATAAGAACGAATAGGAGTATATTGTTTTCATGAAGTCCCAATTTATAACATGTCAAAATCTATTTGGTGACTTAATGCAACGCCCGGCAAGGCATCACTCGCTCCTATATATACAGTCGAGTGGCAAAACCCCGTATGCACAATAATGTTACCATCGTTTATGTTCTAGGCATAGTGAAGTGGCATGAAAATAGAAATATACAAAGATGGGTTAGATGAAGGGTTGGCCCAAAGGCGTGGAAAACATTAGGGAATAGGTGGCATCAGGAAATAAATGATCAGAACTTGCCCAAGAAAATGCCTCAAGTATATGGTCCTTCTCTCCGTCAGAGATAAGCATTGGAGGGGATTTTAGTATCAATCACTCCAATAATTTGTATCTTTAGCTTGTTACTAAAACTTATTAGTAGAGGAGAGAGAAAGACTAGGTGAGAGAGAGATGACTCACTAATTTCTTAGTGGTCTAAAAACATTTGATAGTTGGGTATCGAGCTGCTTCTCTCTCCTCTGTATCTTCTAGCTCATCAAATACTCGAGCTTCTTCTCTCTCCTCTGTTTCTCTCTTCTACCTCATCAAAAAGCGGGTATAACATTCGCTGAGTACCAAGCAGATTTTCTTGTTGGGAGAGCCCTAAATGCCCATATTTTTAGACATAGTGGTTGATTTGACTGAAATGGCATTCCCTCGTCGAATGACCAACGTCGCCGGCCGGTCGACTTCGATCCTGCTGTCGGCGGCGCACGGACGACACGACCTTGCGATCCTGCGACCGTACGCCGGCCCCGCTTGGCCGGCACCGGTGCCGCAGTGCTGTGGGCGCGTGCTCATGCTCTCCGCTGCGTAGCGCATGCAGCCTCCTCTAGTATTCTAGCCCCTGCGATCACTAGCTCTAGAGTATTTGGCGATGGTTGATCCGCTTAAATGTGTTCCGTATCTTCCTATCAGAGTGGTTAACAAATGAAGAGATTCACCACAGTAAAGAAGAAGATGTTACGGGCATAATCTCAATTGAACAGGAACCCACTACAGGAAAAACTAAAGAGTAATGCCTGTTTTTTTCCGTCTCCAAGGAAGATGAATACTTGCTAACCCAAAAAGCTTGAAGTTATCTTGAACTAGCGGAATTTTCTGCGTAATTGCGTTGCAAGATATTGCAACACATTGTATTTGTTATATAACTCTTTACATTTTTGAAAACATAGTTGTATCTGTTATACAATTGTAATAGTAGTAATATCTATATATGATTAATCTGCATCGTTATAACATGATCCTCACCAAAATAAGTGGGGTAGATATTCTCTCTTTCTCTTGATTAATGGGAGAATATCTAGAAATTTTGCTTTTTCTGATTTAAAGGTTATTGTGGGATTTTTGTCGGGCCCGAATTTCATAATCTAGAATCCTTTGTGAACAACACAACGCTATTCCCTAGATCAGTAGATAGCGCTCACAGAATACATCACTGAATCATTTCATACATAACGTAGTGGAAACATGAGAGTCACATAGACCGCATCGCGTCAGGTTTTACAATAAGGGCCGAACAGGCCAAATGATTACATTACAAAAGTAACGGAAACGACAGCGGAAGCAAAAGAGGTAGAGCATATCTCTCCACAAGCAAGCGACTAGGGTATCTCGTGTATGTCCGATATTATGCAATGACTTGAATAATATTGGACGTACACAAGCATCGGCTGAGCCAGCTAGACTGGAACAAGACCTGGCCTAAAAAAACTAAACTACTCTGAATCATTGCCTAGTCTGTCGATCGACATCTGGATCCTCGTACTAAGCATAACGCCCTTGATCCACGGGCTCTGAAGGGTTTGGGGGAAAGAGCGAAAATGAGCACAACTTCTGTGCTCGCGAGCCAACACACAAGATGCAATAATAATACATGTAAGGCTTAACAAGAATTGGCTTGGGTTCTTTTATTTGCTAAAGCAATATTTTCAATTATCATTATTAGAAATTCCTATCACTTAGCATTTTAACCAAATTGCATTTTATTAAAGAGTGTAATTGTGCAATATTAAATACAGCGAAGGTTACCTCCACCTTATGCTTAATTTTAATTGGGGTTACCTCCACCTATTAATATCACTGGGTACGACCACCTAGGAAAACTCCAATATCAGGGCTACGTCAGTACGACAAGTTTTTTATCACACCCACAAAGTTTTTATAAATAGAACTAACTCTAGTAAGTTCTCATGTCCGCCTTTAACAGTAGGCACGATTGTTTAAACAGTTTATACTTTGCAGATATTGTACATTGTACCCATAAGAGACAATCAGCTCGTTACTACACATAATTCCTTGGTCATGTAGTTGAGAAATCATCACAGTAACATTTCAAACTATCTTGCCCCTTCCGTCATCTCACCCATATGGGCTGCTCCCACAGGCTGTAGGCCCCATAAGCTATGCGGGATGTTCACCACAACGACTAGCGCAGTTGGACTACACCACAACGACTAGCGCAGTTGGCAATTTCGCCTTGCATCGGTGTCCCATTCAAGTCAGAACGTATCTAGTTCTCGCACTACCTCATTACCCCTCCAGCGAGATGACTTTTAGGGTTCAATAAATTTACTAAGCCAAGTTGTACTTTACAGACTTGTGGTTGTACTTATTTTACAATGGGAGGTCATGACAAGATTAAGTACTTAAGTCATCTGGGCAGTTCATACCATATTCCAACCACTCTCGTGCTACGTCAACATCCACCATCATACCGTCTGTCCAGATGTGGTAATAGCAATTTAATAGGGTTTTGGGGGAGCAAAATACATTATCTTCAACATTCTAGTCATTTACCCACAATAACTGCCCAAAACCACTTTCATGATTAAAAGATGATGATTAGGGCATTTAATGCTCCGGTACTTAAGCAAGACTAGCATGTCGCTTAAGTACAACCTATAACTAGTAATTTACCACTTCAATATCTATGGTGACAAGGATTAAGGAATTCAAGTTGTCAAGGATGGTATAATAATTATTTAATTACCAAGTAGGCATGTAACTAACTCTTAAAGATTTGACATACATTTGCATAGTGAATTAAGCAAGCGATTTGCTATTTAAAAGAATATAATTTGCATAAAATGTGGGTTCAATATGATCAAAGTTTTGACTCGCAGTCAAAGGCAAGAGAGTCTTGGTAATCTTGTGCTTGATCAAATTGGAGATCTCCCGCTTCTCTAAGCTCTACTCAGACGAACGCGTCGGAAAAAGAACAGCAAGCAAGCAAAAAAAATACACAAGAATTAATAAATGAACTCCAAATTAAATAAGACCACAACCATTGGCAAGACCTTGAATTTAGACAAATTTCACTGAATTCGGAGTTATAACCGAGGAGAACAGAACCTCCGAAGTTTGGATTTGGAAATAAATTAAGAAAATAAAAAGAGGAGAGAGAGAACGTCTCTCTGACATGGGGGCCCACTGTACAGCGCCTCGGTCCACTACACAGTGCGTGAACCGAGGTCCACTAGCACAGGCGTGCGGGTCCATGGGAACAGCGCCGCAGCGAGGCCCACTTGTCAGTCAGTGGAGGCAAAACCGAATTAAAGCCGGCCATTACTGCTCCTCGTCTCAAGCGGCATTTAAGACAGCAATTAACTCGGCTAATGATTGATTAGCCCTAAACCGACAGCGATTTGGGGGATTAATTACAGATGAACAGTGTGTGTCCAAACCCGACAGCACAGGGGAGGCTCCGGGTGGCTTGGGCTCGCCGCGAGCGAGGGCGTCCATGGCGGCGGTCGACAAGGACCAAAATGGAACATGGTCACTGAGATGAAGATGATGGTAGCGGTGGCGTGGCCGGAGGACCATCGGAGCGGCGGCGCGACGGCCAAAAGCCAAAACGACGTCCCAACAGTGACTCTTGACAAAAGATGGTGAGAGCGTGAGGTAGAGAAGAGCGAGGGGAACTCACCAAGACCAAGATGGGTGCCGGCGGTGGATGGAGGAAGGAGAACATAGGCGAGGAAGAATGCGACCGGAGCTAAGAAAGAAGACCAAATCCGAGCGTTCCTGTGGACCCAAGCCAAATTAAATTGGGGGATAGCTTCCAGGGATGCTAGAACACAATGTGACGCGGAGAGCAAGAGGAGAAGCCCACTGGAGCGACGAGTTCCATGGCCGAAAGGGGCGTAGGCGATTTCTTCGGTGGAGACTTAATTACTGAGAGCGAGGGAGCGAAGTAGGGAGAGCAAGAGGGTGCTTAGGGCTCTTTATAGCCGATGATGGAGGGATAGGGAGGGAGAGAGTTGTTAGAGGGCTCAAAGGCGGCGCACGGTCCCAAGGCGGCCGAGGGCCTTGGGCGTGGCGATGGCGTCACGGCGACGACCTTGGAGGGCCAGAGCAGGTGGGCACAAAGGGTGTTGTTCGGCGACGGGACAAGGCGGGGGCAGACGTGGGCATAGGCGCGTGTGCATAAGTGCAACAGACTGGAGCAGGTGAACCACCTTGACTCGGTCTTGTGGCAAGGCCACGGGGCGCTTGATTGGAGCAGTACTGCAGTGGCGAAGCGGTGGCGGCAGGACAAGGCGAGGGTAGGCACCGGAGTCAAGGGTAGTTAGGAGTAGGTGGCGCTGCAGGCGCCAAGGCGTCTTGACAGCGCATGCTTGCGTGACAGAGCGGCAAGCGTGCCGCCAGAGAACGCTCTGCGCCTCCTTGCGCGGTAGGGGCTGGCCTAGGACAGGCTAGGCCAGAGAAGAGGCCAGGGAGGGGTGGGCTGAGCCCAGAAGAAAGTGGGCCAGGCCCAAGGAGAAAAGAAACCGAATTTTGAAATGAGGATTTGAAATTGTGAGACTTTTGCAAATACAAACTGAAACACTATTCACAAACCGAAAACGGAATGTTACAATTTTCAAGACCTCCAAAACGAATTAGGTACCTTGAACAGCACTAGTTGTTTGTAGATATATAGATGTGTTCGTGTCGGACCCGGATTTCGTGAATCCAAATCCTCTGTGAAATCCCTGTGCTATTCCCTGGATCAGTAGCTAGCACTTCACAGTACACATTGCTGAATCACTCATACAAGCATGAACTGAAATATTAAAATATTACAACCAATTGAGTAACATAGACCACGTCGGGTCGAGTTTTACAAAAGGGGCCGAGCAGGCCAAATGAATTACATCACAAAAGAGCAACGTAAACTACAGTGGAAGCAAAAAGGCGAGTAGGGCTCATCTCACACGAGTAAGCGCGGGGTAACCCGTGTACGATGGATATTAACCAAGAGTTGGAGAATATCAGTTGTACGCGAGTACCAACGAGTCTACTTAGACTGGGCGAGACCTAAACTACAGACTATACTACTCCTCGTCATAGCCTTGTCCATCATCTCCTGGGCCGTCGTAGAAGGCGTAGTCTCTATCGTCTTCATTATCTGAAGGGTTGGGGGGAGAAGCGAGAATGAGCACTACTACCGTGCTCGCGAGCCAACACACAATGCAATTATATACATGCAAGGCTTGACAAGGATGGCTCGGGTTCTTTTATTTGCGAAAGCAACTTTCCAAATATCATAATTACAAAGTCCTATCACTTAGCATTTTTAACAAATTGCATTTTGATAAAGAGAGCATGTGCAATAATTATTTTAGTAGAGAATCTATCCGGCGGAAACTCTACCAATGCATCCTTTTAATTGGAGTGGCCTCCAATAATCACAACCACTGAGCTCGACGACTCAGGCAAATAACCAAAACAGGGCTAGGTGAGCCCTTCCACCATTTTTCCATACCACCCACAAAGTTGTTTGAAATAGAACTAACTCAAGTTATGATTCTCATGTCCGCCTTTAACCAGTAGGGCACGTACATTTAAATAGTTTTAGACTCTGCAGAGGTTGCACACTTTACCCACAAGAGATAGTCTACAGTTACCCCACATGATTCCGTAGTCATGTAGTTGGGCGACAAATCACGATAACCTTTCTAGCTATCTCGCCCTTTAGTCAATCCACCCATACGGGTTACGCCCATATGTTGTGCGGGATGTTCACCACAACGACTAGCGCGGTGGCCAAACCACAACGACTAGCGCGTTGGTAACTTCACCTTTTGGTGTCCTTCCAAGCCGGAGTATCTCCGCACTTGTACGTTCTTCGTTCCCCTCCAGTGAGATGACTTCCAAGGTTTAATAACTTTACTAAGCCAAGTTGCACTTTGCAGACTTGTGGTTGTACTTGTTTAACACGGAAGGTCGTGACAAGATTAAGTCCTTAGGGTTATCTGGGCGGTTCATTCCACAAGCCAACCAACCATGTGCTCCCTGAGCACCCACCACCTCACCATCCGCCCAAATAGAGCTAGCATTAGGGTTTTGAGGAGGAAAACCAATTTATTTTCCACACCTTTTTAGCCAATGGACCACCAATGACTACCCAAACCATTTTATGTTTTGAGGAAATGATGATTGGGATATTTTAATATCCTGGTACTTAAGCAAGACTAGCATGTCGCTTAAGTACAACGTATAACTAGTATTACCATATAGTTACTAGGGTGACAAGGATTAATGGATTCAAGTTATCAAGGATAGCATATTAAATTAAGTAATCAACAAGTGGGAATTTAACTACCTTAAGCTTTAACATACATTTGATAAAGAAATAAAGCATGCAATTTTGCTAATTTAAACGAATATAATTTGCATAAAAAGTAGGATCAACATGGTCAAAGTATTGACTCGCCTTGGTTAAAGGCTAGGGGATCTTGGTACTCTTGGTCTTGATCAACTCGAGGGTCTCCGGCGTCTTCAAATCCTAATCGCGCGAGAATACCGGAAAAAGACACAACGGCAAAGAGAGCAAATAAATAAATAAGGAACAATAAATAAACTCCAAATTAATCAAGTCCTATGCTATTAGCAAGATCTTGATTTAACAAATTTTTAGAAATTTATTTCATAATTTTTGGAGTTAAAACGGAGGAGATATGAAATTTTGAAGATTAAATGGCTTAGAAAAAGAGAGAAAAAGAAATGTGGTCTACAACACAGGGTGGTGGACCGGGCTTATGGGCACTGGACCAGGCCGGTCCATGGGAATAGTGGGGCGTGGGCCCACTTGGCAGCCAAGGGAGGAGAGGGCTTAAGCAAATGACATGTGGGCCTCAAAATCCCAATTTAATCCCCATTTGTGCTTGCTCCCATTACTCTCTGTGCTCATAGAGAAAGAATAGGGAGAGGTAGGGAGGCGCTCGAGGCGGAGGCGGCCGCGGGGCGGCGGCGGCCGGCGGGTGGGCGGCGTGAGGTCGCGGGAGGCGGAGTCTTGTGGGAGGTGGCGGGCCGGGAGGAGGAGAGCGCGGCCACGAGGCGGACAAAGCGGCGGCGCCATGGGCGACACGGGCGAGGCGATGCGAGCGGCGCGCATGGCGAGGGCGTGCGCGCGCGGCGTGCTGGTGTCTGAGCCGGATTGGGAGGTCGAGCCGGCTCGGGGCGGCCGGGTTGGCCCGGCGGCGCGGCCCAGGCGGAGGAAGAGGAGGGCGGCATCTCACCTCGGCGACGGGACGGCGAAGGAGGTGGGGTTGGGATCTGGCGCCACGGGATGCTCGTGACGTGGTCGGCCAGCGGGCGCCATCGAGTGGCGGCAAAGAGGAGGCGGCGGCCGAGGAGAGGGCGCGGCTCTGATGCTTCGAACTTACCGAGCGGGCGGCGTGGGAGGTCAGGTGGGGAGGAGGAGCTTTAAAGGGAGGCGATGGCGCGCGGGGAGAGGGGTCGGTCCGGAGCGCTGCACGGTCCCGAGGCGGCAAGGACGCAGCGTCTTGTGGCGCGAGGAAGCGGCTGGCGAGGACGTGCGGCTCGAGGCGGCTCTGCGGTCCGCGCGGCGCGTGTGTGGCCGCGAGCGCACGGCGCGCACAGGAGCGGCAAGTGGCGACGACGCGACGGGTTGGTGTGGCGACAAGACAAGGTGAGCAAGCGGGAGCAGGTGACTGCGGCTGCTGCGGCTGCTGACCCGAGCGGCGCGTGCGACCATGCCGAGTAGGTGGCGGCGGGGAGCTTGAGGCGTGCTGCGCGCAAGCAAGGCGTCACCACGGAGAAGAGAGAGGAAGAACGACAAGGGGGGGGGGGGCCTGGGAGGTAAGCTGCCCTGAAAATGGATGTTACAGTTCGATATCTTCTTATTAGGGTGGTTAACAAAGGAAGAGATCTATTTTTGCTTGTATTGCAACACAAAAGACCGTACATTCCAATGTGGCAGGCAGAAAATCTTCGGTGCAAGATGTATGTTTTGAAGCTCTATTGTGTAGTATGTACAGAAATTACTAGGGAATTAATGTGCCCACCAACCTCCATGCATGTGTTTTGTATATATATCGTCGTGCCCGAAACTTGGCTTGCATCTTTTTATTGTGTCACAACCATTCCTATTCTACATAATGCATCCGCAGTTGGTCCATGGAAATTTAAGAAATCGAGGAAGATTACTAGGACAGAAAAACAAAAAAAATGATGGGTGCAATGTTGGGGATTGGATGCATTGGGAAAGAAATTATTACCACGGCAGTGAAATGAGCTTAATCGGGCTGCCTCGTACAACCTTGTGATAAACGGTCAGAATTTAGCAGTGCATGGCTTGCAAGTTGCAGCCAAGATATCAACAAAGTAGAACGACATCCGTGTCAAATCAATCACTCAATTTCGTGTAAGAGATTCTGGACTGAGAACCAAGTCATCTGCTGTTAACTTTGGTTTTTTAATAATATATGATAATTCCTCATTTTTAGTGTTTGGTTAGCAATGTGTTGGTCCTAAGTTCAGAACCTAAGATTCCTGTTTGAGGAGTAGAATGAGTTACCCTATTGCTACACCATTCCACATGGCCACAATTGCCAGTGGAAGATTAGAATTAGGTTCTGGCACAAAAATCATTGATTCCATGATGCACCAAACCATCTGAATGAGAAAAAACCAAATAGGCCCTTAATTTCTATCCTGTTGGTGTCATGTCATGCTAACTGCAAATTTCGGAGCTGTTGTTTAAGAAAAAAACAAGTTTACTGGGGAGAGTCTCAAGTGGCAGCGTGGCACTACTCAACTGTTGTGAAACACTAAAGAGTAGAACTTAATTTCTAGCCCGACATATGCTTCAGATGATTTCAAAGCACTTAGTATCTTCCTATTAGAATGGTTATCGAAGAAAACTATACAGACACTTACCCCCATATTTTAGTACGCAAGATCATTCATTCAAGCGTCAGACACTAGAACTAATCTTCCGTGCAAGATATCTATTCGGAAGTTCTGTTATGAAGTTCTGTTATGCAACTTTATGTTGACTAGCAGAATTTTCTACGCAATTGCGCGACTAGGGATAATGATACAGTTGCCTTTGATATACAACTCCAATGTCTAGAATTGAAAATGCAGTTTTATTTGTTATACAACTTCAATATCTGTGTATGATTAATTTACACTGTATAATCTGGCCCCATCAAAATAAGTGGTGTAGATTTGTTATACAACTTTAATATCTATATATGGTTAATCTGTACCTTTATAATCCAGACCCACCAAAGTAAGCATTGTAGATCCTTTTCATTTTCTCTCGGGGTTTTTCTCTCTTTAGGATCATCGTGTGTTTTCTTGACCTCAAAACGAAAGAGGTGTCTTGAATCTAACCAGTTTTTTTTGAATTTATATAGATAGATCCTTATGTGTGAAAGAGAGGGTTGAGAAGTGGGTCCATCCAAGAAGTTTACACTGTCAACCTTTGAATTAAACAAAGTGCTGCCTATTTCTCTCTTTTTTTCAAATTAATATATCAATAAACCAACTATTTATTCTAAGCCTTTAAAATTAGGCTCAACCAAATTAAGAGTTAGATTTTTAAGATCTTTTTCAAATTAATATATCTCTAAGACAACTACTGAATCTAAGTTTGTAAAATTAGGGTCCACCCATTTAAAGCCAGATGTTTTCTTTGTTTGAGGATTTATAGCATATTTTTATTTTTTCTTAGCAGTTGTAAAAGCCTGTCATCGGCTTTTAGTATATAATAGATTACTACACCCTAACATATGACTATGTACATATATATGCCCTCAGCCCTCAGCACCAAAACAAAACCGTGAGATGATTGGTATTTTCCTTGACTTATTCTCGATTATTTCTTTCACATTCATTTGGGCACTGATTTCGAATCAACCGCAAGGCGGTGGGTGAGTAATGAAAAGAATACTGAGATCTGAACACTGTCAGTGCTGCATCAGTTTGGGGGATTTGATATGCTAACTGGGAAATGCTGTAGCTTTTCAGCAACAGGGCATATGAAGCTTGGACAAGCTGATGCTCAGATAGATGGATCCTTTGATTGCTTTCTTTGCTCAGGAGGAGTCGTCCAATGTTCCAGGAGCAGAGCTTACCTTTGTTTCTTTTTTATCGTACGGCAGGAGCTCTGCCATTCAATTCAGAGAGGAAAAGAGAAATACAAACAAAAACGGAGAGAAAGAACACCATGAGAGCAGAGATTACCTAGTATGGATTAATTTATCTTGTTCCTGGAGGAGAAGCTGGTAGTTGTACAAGAACCGAAACTGTCGTTGCCATAGCGGTCCGGGACAAGGAAAGTCTTTTTTTTTTTTTGGCGACGAGGCCCTTAAACTTTTTGCTGGAGGACAAGGAAACTTTTTGATGTAAAAGTTATGGAAATTGGTTCCTGTTTGAGCTATAAATAAGATGACATTGCTTTGTCAGAGTTTATGTTTCCTTGTATTCCTTGAGTTGCTAGTGCTGCGTTGCCAAATAAAGATACTATTTTTGCTTCTATTGCACTGTGCAAGGCCAGTTCATTCAAGTGTCACCACCACTAAAAGTTTCCACCCAAGATATGCGTTCACAAGTTCCATTCTGCACCATATACCAAAAGTACTACAGAATTAAGTCATCAACCATCCACTTATGTGTTTGTATATATACGGGTGTGCTCCTAAATTTATTGATACTTTTGATTGTATCACCATCATTTTTCATCTGCAGACAACACATATCTTGGTGGAATCCAGCAAAAATGGAGGAAGAGGGAGATGAGAGAAGAACCAATTGTGTGAAGAACATTAGGAAGAGGAGACACCAGGAAAGAAATCATTATTGCTCCGTAAAGTAAACTGCGTTGTTCAGTGCCGCCCTGAGTTCGGCGAGGCCTTATAACACCCTAGCCTAACACTGAGCGGAATGTCACTCAAATACATTAACTACTAATTTAAGACATATATTACAATAAATTCCAGTAAGCACATAACGAACAAAAACCCGTCCACTGGTCGCACTAGAAAATATTAAATGCAACTAAACTACATAATAATCAACCTACGAGATAGCAATGCTTAATAAAGAACCAATAGGTAATAAACAGTCCATAAATAATCTAATGAATGAATAAACAAGTTCCAACCAATCACCTAGAATTATTCAATGATTATCAAGTCCTAAAGAATAAATCATCGCACTAATAATAAATGTTCTCATGGCCTAGTAATTCATGTAATTGAAGTGAGTACAATTGTTCCATGTGCGCTATCCCATGCTAGATGCCATCACCGTGCACCTAAAACCAACAAATATGCAAGGGTGAGTCCACGACTAAGCAAGTACAAGTTACAATGGTAAATACACAAGTTAATTAAAATTTGATACATTTTCATAAATCTCATACCCATCATTCTCAAATATCATCAACATTTTTCTCATAAATGCAAATACCATGATGTAGCTCTTTCAGCTGATACCGGTATAACGAAGTATTCACCCATTGGTAACACACTTTTCTCCCCCACCTTCTTGAGGGTGGGGTTCTAACTCTATAGGATTTTAACATGGGCACGCCGGAACAGCTATAATCATGGCCATACTCACCGCTCTGCCCTTATGCAAGTGAATGGTGCAATAATTCATTTAGCAATAATAATCTCACCATATCATCCCATGGTAGTTGCATCATTATCATAATCTTACTCTTTTCATCAGTAATACCATGGTAAGTAAATAACTTAACAAAACATAATAAAATCTCATGGTAATAAATCAACAAGACAACTGTAACCTCCCGTTGTCCACCATTATATCAATCACTTGCCTCTTTAACTTCTAGGAGCTAGGTATTGAGTTGGTGGCAAGGTGCTAGAGGCAATACTCCCTGTACAAATAATTAACATACATTAAAAAAACATGTCATCATAGTACCAAAATATTACACAAATCACTCTCACAAGTCTACGAAAAAATGACACAATTAACTTGATTCTACCGGTCTACCAGTCGCACTAACCGCTGTCCCATTAGTAAAAAAGGCTCAAACTCTCTCATATGAATCTCAAATCTAATGAACCATATACTTTTTGGAATCCTCACGAAATTAACTACAACTTCCTAATTATGATGAACATCTGAATTCATCGTTTACTCCCCCGCTTCCAGCCCCAAAGATTATCTCAGAATCTGTCAGGACAGACCACTTAACAATTTCGTATCTTTAATTCTAAAACTTGAAAAGTAATGAACGATACCAGTTATAGAATCTACTCCAAATTTTCTAGCTTATTCAAGTTATCACCAAAATTAAATTATTTCATTTACTAGGCATAAATAGCCCATCTTCACAACAGCTGTCAGCGACGTCCGTTTTCTGGTCAGCGACCTTCCCGGGGCCGTAAATTTTCGCTCACAACTCCAAATCCAGTGTTGTAGACCTTCCTAGCAAGCTAACAAAATTATCTACAATTTTTATAATTGGATGCAACTCTGAATATGAGATTAAATATCTCTAATTGCTCCCACAAGATTCTGCGTCAAAACTCGACGAACTATGACATACAGAAATATACCCTTCCGTTGGACAAAACGATCTACTAATCGAACAATGACTAATCCATGACAATTCTAGAGATTATCAGATGTTACCCTTGAAGAACACGATGTCGATCACAAGCTCTGCGCAAAACCCTTCTCTTTATACCTTCTGTTCTTCTTCACCCTTCCTTCCTTCTTTTCTTCCTCTTGCTGGCCAAATCTTTGCTGGCCTTCTCTCCTGTCCAGCAGCTATGGCGATAGTAAGGCAGCTAGGCGCCGACTCTAGGAGGTAGGGGCGGTAGGGGGAGGTACGACCAGGGAGGACAGGGCGGCGCCAAGCGCAGGCGGCAGGGGGTGGGCGGCTAGGGTTAGGCTGCCGCCCCCTAGCTCCTTTATGCCCGGCCGGCTCTTCTCAGATTAAGTTGCCATGGGCCGAAGGCCCAAGATCCAATTCTCCCGCTAAATTCTGAATTTCCCTTTTTAATTTTTATAATTCTCTCTCTAATTCAATTGAACTCTCTAATGTAAATTGAAATATTACATGACTTTCCTCCGCCAAGTAGTCACGTGATCTAACCAACACTTTTCAAGTTAGATCCTTAAGCGAAGTATTGAAAACCACCGCAGCAACAGCTTCACGAGCGAAGCACTCCTAGAGTGAGAAACCGAAAAACACAACCATGTATTGCTTATCATCTAACTCCCAGATGTTGGCAATACCCGACTTGTCTGAGGGGTGATGTTTGTTGACCAACGCCCTGAATCCTCTGCTAGCATAGGTCTGGTACTCAGAAATATTCTATTATTATATACTAAAAGTCGGTGACATTTTTTTAGAGTTGCTAAGAAAAAAGAGAAATACGCTAGAAATTCTCACAAAAAAGCAAAACATCTAGCTCTTAATTTGGTGGGTCCTAATTTTGAAGAATTAGATTTGATAGTTGACTTAGAGATATTAAGAATCTACCTATATCTATATTAATTATACACTTAGAGAAAAGATCTAGCTATTTATCTGGCGGACCTGAGTCATAACAACTCACATTAAAAGAAAGAGTCCATGTCAAGTACAATCCAAACAAAGAGAAATTCGGAATAAAAAATAAATAAAAATTAGCAAAGGGTTATATTTCATAGTTGACTTAGAGATATAAGAATCTATTTATATCTATACTAATTATACACTTAGAGAAAAGATCAAGCCATTTATTTGATGGATCCAAGTTATAATAGGTCACAAAAGAAAGAGTCCATGTCAAGCACAATCCAGGAGAAATTTAGAATAAAAAATAAATAAAATTAGCAATTTGATTTCCATAAGACTTCGAAAGTAACATCCATAAATAACAAAAATCTAGACTAATAATTAAATGAAAATTAGCAAATTAAAAGAAAGAGTTCATGTGAAGTACAATGTAAATGAACTAAAATTTGGAATGAAAAATAAATCAAATAGAAATTTTATTTCCATACAAATTGATAAGGATCCACCTAGTTGATTAGATGAATCCTGATTGTTGGCCCAATCTTTCACGGTACACTCGAAGATCAGTAGCAATCTCACAAACCAATTCGGTGAATTGAATTGTAAGAAAAACAATACACTCACAAACCAATCTAATAGATTGAATTGCAAATAGTAGCCTTCGATGAATAGTACTCCGAAGCAAGAGATAGATATCTTGATCTCGCTTTCAATCTTTCTCTCTCAATCTCTCCAACTCATATCACAACTCATGAACACACGATATGCGCCAAAACGGCTTTTCTGATTTTTATTATCTAAATTATAACTTGTCCACCTATATGGTGCGGCCATGGGGGGTTTATATAGCCTCCCACGCAAGCACAAGACTTGGATGAATAGTGTCCCGAATTGCTACAGTACTCCTAGTCCGATTACTATTTACGCGAACAGTCATCCGAGTCGGTACTGTTCACGTGAACAGTAAACCGAACCTAAAAATACTTTCTTTATTTAGAATTTAAACTACTCTAGTTTTGGAATAAAAATATTAATCACCAATTGGTTGTTTGAATTGGATCCAAACTGAACCAACCCACATGCCATGTTCCTGGCGTCCTCTCCATGCATGGCCAAGTCTCTCTCTTGGTTTCCCTTGTGTTGTGGGCTTTCCTTCTCTTAGCTTCTTGCGCGAACTTGTTCCATGCACTTGATGTTTCTTTTGATGCCAATGCAACCCTTGCTGCCCTGTCATCACATGTCTTTCTTGACCGCCCGCATGTGCTAGGGTTTTATCTCGAGAGCACGTTCCTCTCACAAAGATCCCCATCCACTTTATTAGCCTTCACAATGTTTTGTTTTACCTTTTGTTGTAAAACAACACCAATTGCGCCTAATTTGAGTGCTAGCATTAGTTTGCAATTTAGGGATGCAAACCAATGCTTTGGTAGTAGTTATGGCCGTATCACAAATTCTGAAGTAATTCCTTAAAAACTAAATTTCAGAATAATAACTTTAATAAAATAGAAATTGAATTTTTACACAATTCGACTTAAAACTAAAAAGAAATCCATGACAAGGATGATTGAAAAACACATAAATTAAGAATAAAAATTAAAGGATGATTAGAGATTTGATTTGTAAATGAATTTGAACCCTAAACTCGAATATATATATATATATATATATATATATATATATATATATATATATATATATATATATATATATATATATATATATATATATATATATATATATATTGATTAGGCACTCGAGGAAGCTCCGTGTTAACCATAAAGATCTAGTCATCTATCTCACAAACCCAAGTTATAACAATTCAGATCTATTATTAAATACTAAAAGTCGATGATGAGATGGTTTATAGCTGCTAAGAAAAAACAATAACCTAGAAATTCTCACAAAAAATATCCTATCCTAAATTAGTTTTGATGGACCCTAATTATGATTGATAGCGCATAACAACTAGATACTACAAGAAACATAAACACATGCTAGAAATACTCAAAAAGAAATCTGGCCATTAATTTGGTGGACCCAACTTATGATTAAAAATCAAAACACATTAGATGTTATTAGATAACCTATTTAAACTCAAAAGATATGAGATAATGGATATGTTTTAAGATTAAAAGATAAGAAGGAAATTAAGGTAAAAAAATAGGGCTTAGCCTAAATGGACCGCATGTGAACACAAAAGAGGGAAGTCCAACCCACATATGCCTTACTCAGCCATCTTTATAAGCGCAAATAAGTAGGACGGGTTTTTTTGTAACGAAAACAAATATAGAAACAAAGAAAGGAGTTTTTTTTAAGAGGGTATAAGGCGGATGCACATGGCATTTACACCACATGCACGCATACACGCACGTGTGTCCCCTACATCCGTAAGGAAATTTGGAAGCCCTAAGGCGTCACTGAAAGATGGGTGCTTGCACACGCGTGTGTACCTAAATTATTTAGGTGAGACGCACTAGGTCAATCCAGGGATCGAACCCAGACAGGTGGGACGTTCCCCACGTCTCTACCACTTAGCTATCACTCAATCGTCAAGAAAAACAAGAATTTCTATGGAAAAATGTTGTCTTTTTGCTTGATTTCCAACTAGATGGACAATACGAAACACAATAGACAAGACATATAGGGTTAAATAGAAAAAAAATGTATGGAATACATCTACATTGGTGTGATTAGAGATTAGTAATATTTATGCACAATTAACTAAGCTTTCGTCGCGGGCCACCTTGCTAGTACTGAGAATAACTCGGAAATAAAAGGCTCAAAAGATGTGATGAGCCGTGGGCGTGGAGCCGTGGACTCGCCTAACTCCAGTTTAGATGCCTGTTAGCCTGTATCACACAGTTCCACATCGATTAGTAGAAAAATCAGTATTTGGCCTCGCTAATAGAAAACTTCTACTATATACTCTCCGCATGTGTTTTTTCTGGCTTCGCCACTACTTGGGTGCTGAGCCTGTAAAATTTGTTTACTAGTGCTTTTTTTTTTGACAAATCTAATAATATTGAATTAGAACCTTTACTGCGAAACTTGTGAGATGATACATACTTTTCTTCTGTTATTTTCTGAAATCTTTCATATTCATTTGGGCACTGATTTTGAATCAATAGCTTGGATGAGCCTTTCGGGGTTCATGTCTTCTAACTGAAATGATAGTGTGAGCCCCTGCCACATGCTGTGAATGTACTCGTTATGATCCTCTGGCAAGATATGATCAGAGTGACTATTATTTCAAATCTGGCTAAAGTAACATGGAGTGCGTGCGACAAGTCAATGGTAAACAGTACTTTTCAAAGGATTGACAAAGGATCCCTGTCAATCTCATAAAGAGTGATATATTATGAATCATATAGTTATTCAGTGATATATTGTAATTTTTTATCATAATAATTATTGGTCTTGTGGTAGCTCCCTACTCGTTGTCCCATTCTCTCAATGTGCTTTCGTTATCACCAGCGTTTCGAATTTCGGCCGAAAATCGGTGATTTCGGTTCTATCGGCCCTAGTATGAATTCAAACCGGGTTAAAAAAATCGTTTTGCTTGAATTTTATTTTATTTTGATTTTTTTAAAAAAATTTAAAATCAGAAATTCAATATTTTTTTTGAAAATTTCGGCCGAAATTTTACTATTTTTTGGCAAAACCGGCCTTACCGGCCCGTTAAAAAAAACCTTACCGGCAAAAAAAAATCCTGGTTATCACCAAAATCCGTAGTGACTAAAAATACGGAGGAAAATAGGAAGAAGAAATACCAAATTATGACAATGAGAATAGGAGGCATGGGGAATGACATGACCAGTTCAGTGCTTCCGAATCAGTGAGCTGTATAATGGACCATCTTTTGAGGACCTAGTATAATTTGAGTTTTTGTTGCAAATAGCATCGTTTGCGAGCTTTTTTTTTAGGGAAATAGCGTCTCTCACGACGAAATAGCAAAATTGTTAGCCCGTTTGCACGGTTATCGGTCGGACATGATGCCCACGCGACACGTCGCCTCGTCCGGCGAATCACGGGCCGAACGCCCCTCCGCTTGACCCCTTTGACCACGCCACCAGCAAAAGCACGTCACGCCAAGAACCTCGGCATGGCAAACGAGTTCTGTCACATCGCCCTTCTTGGCATGACATAACCTAGCCAAAAAACGAACGTGTACCAGCTCGGAGGGATAATGGCAGTTTTGGTCTTGCTATGGTGCGTGACGTGATAGAGTGTTTTTGTCACGCCACGCGTTGTGGCATGGCCAAAGGACTCACGTGGAGGGGCGTCCGGCCCGCGACCGGCCGGACGAGGCGACGTGTCGTGTGGACATCGCGTTCGGCCAGTGATCGTGCGGACGAGACGATAATTTTGCTATTTCATTGCGAGGGGCGTTACTTCCGTAAAAAAAAAAACTCGCAAACGTACTATTTGCGCCAAAAATTCGTATAATTTTGGGTCTCCTTTCTTCGTTGTCAACATCTACATTTGAGCTGGTCATTGGTCACCGTTCACATCAGCTGGATCCAGAAGTGTGTGATGAGTTCGAGTGGTAGGGCTTAAGACTGCATTTACATACAGAATGAGTACCTCTCTACAATCCATTCTCCGATAATTCTCATTTCTCAAATAAATGTGGATACATTACAGTTAATGCAATGTGGTTGTAATTTGCTCCATCATTTCTCTCTCTCCCTCTGTCTAATCTCTCTCTGTCTTTTTTTGTGCGATGCAGTTCTGAAGGAAATTTTAGATATTGACAGGCAGACAGCATGTCTATTTTCCCCCATATTTACATACAACGATTGTGCCTTAGTGGAAAAGCAAGTGGCAGGTGGGAGCACCATGTCGAAACCGAAACAGTTGGTTATGATGGAACTGTGGTTCTGGAAAACATTGCTCAAAAGAAAGTGTGGTTCCTGAAATCTATTCTTACAGTTTTTCTATGTTTTTTTACAGAGTGCGTGTGGTTTAAGAAATTGAATCTTTGTAATTTACAACCAACGTATATAAGTATTGTAAAGTAGTGAACTGGTCACCTGGTGGTTATTGCATATCTATACAAACATTCTCATATACTAACCGAGTGTCCGTGCGTTACAACATATTTCAAATAAACACAATATAAGTTATAAACTTAGAAAACCAATATACATAAGGTACTTATCCCTACAAATGAAAACTTTATATATAATTTGCATCCAATCAACATGTCACATGCACAGATAATTTAATTATCTACAGAAGACCTTCAAGAAACTATGCACTCATTTATTCACAAAAGATCTCACCAATTCAAGAGGTGAAGAGGTGAATGACAGACTCGTCATCACCACCAAGTCATTCTTTTATAATAGTAAAGATAATTGATACCGCCACCAACCTCTACATGTGCATACGTATATAGGACATTGAGCACGAAAACACTTCTGATCATATTGCTACTATTATATTCTACACAACACATCAGTAGTAGGTCAGTGGAAACCAGGAAAAAGCGGAAGTGGACGAGAAAAGAACCAGAAAAATGAGTGAAGGATATTAGGGGATAGGAGACACCAGGAAAGAGATAGTTTCAGCACTCAGGAGTGGATGCTTCGTTTTTCTATGTGTTATCTCTGAATGTTAGCAATGGACAACCCACTCATGAGTGACATGCTGATACCCTTATGTGCTTCTCTTCATGAGAAGATCCGAACTCTGAACTAATCACAATAACATCTGATGGCCAAGAACTAAATGGAGAAAACACCACTGCAGAGCTAAGCAGTGGGTACGTAATAGGAGTAGCAGGCATGCAAAAACGTTGCATTGCGTTTTTATGCTTGTATTATTGTAATCTTGCTCTGCTGTGTTTTTATACTAGTACGTTCTTTACAAATATGTACATTGGAATTGGGACCTTCTGATGGTGGTGGAACAAACTGCGTCTGAAATTTTTATCCTGCTTCTTAATGCAACTCTGTTTTTGGCATCTTGTTAAAAAAAAAAGGGGTGTCGCCAGCTGAATCTGAAGTGGAAACTGGACTATTAAAGTGGGAATTGAGAAGTAACGCTTGGGAGTGCGGCCAATACGCTTGAGATTATCTTCAGTGCATCTAGTATATTCGTATTAGGATAGTAGTTTACAAAGCAGGGCCATCATTCAAGTGTCACCAGCACTAAAATCTCCCGTACAAAATTTACTACAGGATTAATGCAGCCTGCCAGCCACCAGCCACCAGCCACCTATGTGTTTCTACCTATGTCCTCCAAACCTCAGTGACACATTTGATTTTATCATCAGCATTTCTGTTGTATATAACACATGAACAGTGGGATGCTGAAGAAAGAACAGGAGGAGATAATGACCAAATTAAGTTGTATTAAGAACATTAGGAAGCGGAGACACCAGGAATTAAACAAATGATTACTGCTCCAGAGAGTTCACTGCCTTGTTCACCGTCTCCACGAGTTAGCAGTGATGTGATCAAACCAATGCTTTCCAGGTAAGATAATCAAGCTAAGGTATGAAAATCGACGACCACAGTATACGCCAATGGCGCGGCAAAGCATTCCTGAAGCGAGAACTGAGAACCCTCTGCACCAAGCATTGGCCACCATCCAACACAACGCGACTTTGGAGACGAGCGATGTTTTCCTTTCCCCAGAAATTTTCGTCGTGGTTGAGGTGAGCATATTGAAACCACTCCAAAACATATGCATGCATCATTACACATTCATGAATTTTTCCTTGGTCATTAGGCCAAAGACTGCAATTTGCATGGAAAGATTCTTTCTTTTTAGCGATATACTCCATATTTAACCCAAAACTTTGATTGATGAGCAATTTATATGTAGTACTGGACAACCTAACAGTAAACCAAGTCCACCTGAACATTTATTGCAACATTGTAATTTTTTATAAAAAGAATCTGAGTTTTCCTCATTTTTAGTATTTATTTTGAGGAATGGATTGGTCCTATGATCAGAACATAAACTTCTTGTTTGGTTTGAGGCATAAAACGACTTAGTCCATCGAAATGCCGTTCCACATGGCCACAATGCCAATGGAGGATGGTAAGACGTATTAGCGACACCAGAGCATGGGGGACACGACAGGGTCGGCCGGGAGTTCCAATTCCGATACGGCAACAGATCGTGTTATGGAAGGAGATCAACATAATTAGTAAGAGATAAGTTAGTTTCCTTTTTAAAGAGATTGAGTTGGTTGATTTCCAATTGTGTTAGTTGCTTTCCTTAATTCTTGCTTCCGAAATATATGTGCCTAAGCTATAAAGGCAGCTGGTGTAAGAGGAAGAATCAATCAAGAAATAAACTCAGTTTTTCCCTCACCTAGTCGGCAAGATGAGAGCCTCATTCGGCTGGGAACAAGTCCCGCCGAGCTCGAGGGCGGTCCTCGCCTCCATCAGTTATCCCTTCCGCTGAATCTCTTCTTCAATCCCCCATGCCATATCAATTTGATATCAGAGCCCTCACCACCACGCTTCCTCCATGGAGAAAAATAAAACCCTACATGATGTGTTCCAAAGGCTTGATTATTTAATGATGGAGGTCAGCAGCATCAAGGCACAGCAAGCTGCCCGAGACCAAGTGCTCAGCGGTTGGAAGACTGATGGCTCGGCGGCGGTTCCCACAGCAACCAGTGGGATCAGCAAGGGCAAGCCACCTGACCCATGTCAAGCGACGACGAAGACAGACGTACCGTTCCTCACTTCCACAAGCTCTCGTTCCTGACTTATGACGATGAAGAAGACCCTCTCCCTTGGCTCAATTGGTGAGCAATTTTTTCACAAGCAACGAACCATGGAAGAATAGAAGGTGTGGGTGGCATCCTACCACTTGGTCGGTGCTGCTCAGTAGTGGTACTATCAACTCAAACACGATGAAGGCGCTCTATCATGGGTTCACTTCTCAAACTTCGTCAACATGCGGTTCGACCTGCCCATACGTAGCAATTCACTTCTCAAATTAGCACAACTTTGACAAACAACTACGGTTGAGGCGTACCAAAAGAATTTTTTGGCCCTTCTATACCGCACCGAACCGCTTTCGGCACTGCAACAAGTACAACTCTTCACCGTTGGCATTGGCAAGCCATTATAGACCAACGTTGAGCTTCAACACCCAACTCACCTCCAAACCGCCATGAGCCTAGCCAGGGCAAATGAGCAGCATCTCGAGGAGTCTTTAGTGGATCCAAAGCCGCCCCTTAAAACCCCAGCGGGATCTCACTTCCCTTCGGGGACACTAGCGCCTAAGTCCAGCACACCGACCTCCGTGACTGTGGCAGTGGCCACACCGGCAACTTCCGCAACTAACGCGACCACATGCACGACGGCGAACCCAGTGTCACGATTTCGACGTCTTTCCATTGAACAGATGTCCAATCGATGCGCCAAGTGACTTCGCTACAACTATCCTGAGATATTCTCTCGAAACCATTGTTGTTCCATGAAGGGAATTTATCTCCTCAAAATTGATGACGATGATGACCCAGAGGAAAACAGTGACCATATCGAGATTTTGCTACATGCCCTTACTGGCATACGCACGGGCCGTACGATGAGGCTACCGGTGGCGATCAATGGACAAAAATTGCTAACCCTAGTGGACTCGGCTCCATGCATACCTTCCTAGCCGAAGCCGTCGCACAGCGCCTCGAATTGTCGTGTTCCAATTGCGGCACGACAGGGTCAAGGGTGATGTCCCCCTTGGGCCACTGAATATAACTGTGCATGACATCCCTTAGTGTTATGATGTCTTCGTTCGAGCGATTCTCCAGTGGTACAGCCATGAAATTGTCATGTACCATGTCCACATGGATCTTGGCGTAACCCTTCACCAGCTAGGCATAGTGCATCACTGTCCCTTCCTGGCATGGATACGCTACCCCCCCCTCCCGCCCAGCCTCAATAGAAATGGACCCAACTAGCCTCATTTGGAGCTTGCAGGGCGTGGGCTCCTACAAAATGATACACAATTAGCTAAGGCGTCCTACAGGTCTATCTTTGGAGCATTCCAGAGATGCACATTACCTAGATGTCATCGATAGATAATAAGACGTCACCGTGTTCAGAAAGTGGCGTGGACGTGCAGCTACTCCGATGTTGAGGGGGACTGGCAAGCCATTACAGACCGACGTCGAGCTTCAACACTCAACTCACCTCCAAACTGCCATGAGTCTGGCCAGGGCATATGAGTAGAATCTCGATGAGTCTTCGGTGCATTCGAATCTGCCCCTTAAAACCCTGTAGGATCTCACTTCCCTTCAGGGACACTGGTGCCTAAGTCCAGCACGCCGACCTCTGCGAGTGTGGCGACAGCCACACCAGCAACTTCTGTGACTAATGCCACCACAGGCATGACGGCGAACCCAGTGTCACGATTTTTACGTCTTTTCGTTGAACAGATGTCTGATCGATGCACCAAGTGACTTTGCTACAACTGCCCTGAAATATTTTCCCAGAACCATTGTTATTCCATAAAGGGAATTTATCTCCTTGAGCTTGATGGGAATGATGACCCGAAGGACAATAGTGACCATGTCAAGATTTCACTACATGCCCTTACCGACATACACACGAGCCGTGCGATGAGGCTACCAGTGGCGATCAATGGACAAGAATTGCTGGCCCTAGTGGACTCGGCTCTATGCATACCTTTGTAATATCCCGATTATTCATTAGAGAGAACAACATAATTTGGAGAGGGAATTAAATAAAAATTCAGAATTTTGTGGGGGATTTGGACCTTGGGCTTCCGGCCCAAGGTAGCCTAGCCCTTATGGGCCAGCCCTCTAGTGGACAAGAGGGGGGCACCCCTTTTCCTCCCAACCCTAGCCGCCCCCTCAACCCCCTCCCTTGGCCGACTCCCTCCTCTCCTTTCTCCCTTGCACCGCCCCCTCTCCCTGAGCCTAACCACCTGCTACCTCACCTCCCCCTACTGCCTCATCTCCCCCACTGCCACCTCCTAGGGCTGCCATCGTCATGTTGTAGTGGCCGGCCATTGGGAAGAAGGAGGGAGAGGAAGAGGAGGAGGTAGAAGAGGGGAAATCTTCGCGAGGGCTTCAGCGAGATCCAATGTTGAATTCGTGGGTAATTTGATGTTCTCCATTAGATTTTGTAAATCTTTCATATGCATTTTGTCACCAATAGTTAGATTGTATGCTGCTATTTTAGATCAGTATCTCTGTAGTTCTGTTAATTCGTAAGATTGAGTTAGCTCCAAGTGAATCCAGTGTTTAGGGTCTCCTAGAGTTATGTGGGGAATTGCGTTGGATTTTTGTAAAGTATTAATTTGAAATTTTTGGATGGATAATGAATTAGTTATGATTTTTGCAAGTATGAGTGCCTTTTTAGTCTCTGAATTCGGGCAGCGAGCATAGTTTTGTGAATTAGAGTTTGGAGATGGACGAATTTGGTCGGTTGATCTCCATGAGTTATGTAGATAACTTTATGATGATTCCAGGGAGTCCAAGTTCATGTTTTTTTTGGACATTTAGAACAAAAGTTATGAAATTCTGAAGTTGCGTTGAAGTTTTGTCCTCCTGTTGGGGATAGTAGGGAAAGATTGCTCCATTAGAAACCTTTATTGCACAATGGAAAAAATTATAATAAATTTATTGAGAAATCTAGTTCTCTGTAGTTTCCATATTGACTTAGATCAGTGAATTTGGTTGTACCAATTGAAAGATACAAAATTCCTAAGTCGTCAGTACCAAAGATGACAAAACTATCTTCGGAGATAAAAACAAAGGCTTAAATAAAATAATTAGAACTTCCGATCACCTGAGAAGTTGTAGGTATGTGTGTGTAGATTCCAAAGAACTTGAGTTCATGATTTTTGGAGCTAATCAAAAGTTATGGTTTTTCTTTTGGATGCTGTCTGTTTGGACAAACTGGGATTTGGGAGTGTATCGTTAAAGTTTCGGGTTGCGAATAGAAACAAATGATTTCATTTTGTTCTATTGCTATGTTGTGCACTTTTGAATGGTGTTCTTGTATACGTTACGAATGCCAGGTGGTGGTGAAAACCGAGGATAGAGTCCTCCTGTCGTCGTCATCCGTCTCGCGGTTGAGGCAAGTGCAAGCAGTGTAGAGTAAATTATGATGTTAAACTCTTGATTATTGCCACGGTTTATTCGTATGAACTTTACCTATGATATTTTTGCTGAATATTATTCTCTCATGATGGATTAAGAATATGAAATTCATTTGCATTATGGCATTCATTCATAAACCTTGGACTACGTGGTAGCCAAGGATTGTTTCTTTTGAGGTCCCCATCATGCATTGGACGGGCATGAGGTCCCTGTCATGCATTCGACGCACATGGGTCTCCACACTTGCGGAGTGTGGGCTTGAGGTCCCTTTGCCTAAGGGCACAGGCTTAAGTATGCATCAACGGATGCACTACTCCATATTACCAGTAATTGCAAAGAAGGAAGAAAGAGCATTCTTGACATATGCATTATATGCAAGTATAAGAGTTTATTTGTGGTTTCCTTGCTGATGTTCATATGAGGATTTGACATCTTCATTTACTGGTCGTGATGTTTCGTTTATTATCACCGTTGTACTTTGCTGAGTCATGGACTCACGCTTGTTGTTGTTGTTCATTTTAGGTACCTCTCGTGGCAGCGACATGCATAGGAAGGCGTAGTTTTGATGCACCTCACACTTAACCACCCATGGTAAATAAATTAGCTTATTTACCTAAAACTTCATGTTCATACTATTTCCTTTAGTTTCAAACTGTGTCCATCCTTCGTGATAGTTGATTCACTTGTAATCGTGGTAGCCAAGTTTTATCGTGGATGTTTCTATTTATGTTTTTAAATCTCAGATAATGATTCATTTAATTCTTTTTGATAGAATAAATTGAATGGTTTGATTAGTCTTACATCATCGTAGTTATGATGAATCTTGATTATTTAGATTTAATTGTTAAAGAACTACTCTCATTGTGTACCAATAGTCATTTGATTTGGTTATTGACTGAGAAATAGCAATACCCTTGCCTAGGTTATTATTAAATGATTGGTGGTATTCTTTAACTTGACTAACTATGGATTGTGCTAGTTCTTGTTGATTAGAATTAATTCATTCCTTGTTGTTTGTGTTGCTGAAATTGTGTTAGTAAGATGAAGTAAAGTGAATAAGTATGGTGGTTTAGTACCATCCTAAGCTCTATGTTGGGCTGGGGTGTTACAACCTTCCAGGCCGAAGCCGTCACACAGTGCCTCGGATTGTCCCCTGTACCTCGCCTAGGCATGGGGGTCAGGGTGGCGAACGACGAATGGGTGACCAGTTTCGGCATTTGTGCTAATACACGAGCTGCCATTGACCAAGAAGAATCTTCATTGACTGCTACGTCATTCCCCTTGATGGATTTGACATGTCACTTGGTTTTTGGTGGCTCCACACTTTGGGTGCCATCCTTTAGGATTTCATGAAGCTGACCATGTTGATTTGGCTGGATGATCATCGGGTGATGTGGACTGGGCTTGATGCCACCCCGGCCGGCCCAAGCATGCGCCCTCACTCATCGGGACTTGATGGATGATCTCTTGGAGGAGTTCACTACGATCTTTGAGGCGCACCATGGTCTTCCACCGCAATGGTAGTCACAATCACTGACTAGCAATGCTCCAAGTTGGCTCCCCGTTTTTATGGACCTTTGGTTGAGGAACACATTGGAATGGTTGTCTATCGTCTTCGTCTTCCTCCGAAAGCTCATATACATAATGTCTTTCATGTAGCTTTGCTAAAAAAAAGTACCAAGGACCCATCCCTACTGTCCCTGGCCGACTTCTGGAAAGTATACATGGTTGTGTGGTTCCTTCACCATTTTCTATTGTCCGGGCTAGACAAAACTGTTGTACTTGAGAACTACTCGTTCAATGGATGGGTTGTTCTTTAGCTGATGCTACATGGGAGCAATTGGATGATTTTCGGCAGTGCTATATGCTATTTTAGCTTGAGGACGAGCTGTGTCGTAGAGAGTGAGGTAATGTTGTGGACGCATTTATTGGTAAGACGTATCAGTGACACTGGCGCAAGGGGGACACGGCAGGGTTGGCTAGGAGTTCCAATATCGATATGGCAACAGTCCCTGTTATGGAAGGAGATCAAGATTATTAGTAAGAGATAAGTTAGTTTCCTTTTTAAAGAGATTGTGTTAGTTGATTTGCAATTGTGTTTGTTGCTTTCCTTAATTCTTGCTTCCAAAATACTTGTGCCTAATCTATAAAGGCAGCCGGTGTAAGAGGAAGAATCAATCAAGAAATAAACTTGGTTTTTCCCTCACCTAGCCCCAGTAAGTTCAAAGCCTCGGTCGGCCAGGAACAAGTCCCGCCGAGCTCGAGGGTGATCCTCGCCTCCATCAGTTATCCCTTCCGTTGAATGTCTTCTTCCATCCCCCACGCCATATCCGGTGACAAATGAGGTCATGCTACAAAGTATTTGTTAATGATCCCATGATGCACCAAACCATCCTAAAATAAGATAATTACTCAAACCAAACATGCCCTTAATTTCTTTCTGGACGCTGTATATAACATGTAGTTAATATGCATGTTTCACGGCTTTTAGTTTAGAAAATAAAGATTGTATTTGTAATATCCCACCCTCTAGTATCACATGTCAGTTTACATTAAGTTCCTAACCCTTTTGGGCTGACTGTAGCAAATTTTGGGTTCTATGATGTTTAAAGTGGACTATTTGCGTTGGTTTCAATCACCAACTCTCTCCATGCGCATAAGTCAAGCTTCACAGACACTGGAAGATCAATCACCAACTCTCCATGCGCATAAGTCAAGCTTCACAGACACTAGAATCTTCCGTGCAGGATATCTGTCCAGAATTTCTATGGTGTAACGTTACATAAGTTACTATAGGATTAATGCTGCCACCAACCTCCACATATGTATCTGTATATAAACTGTTGACCACCAAAACATTAGTGACACTTTTGATCGAATTACTACCATTCTGACACAATTCACCTCGCAAGAAAAAAGAACAGAGAAGTCCAAAAAAAAAACAATGGTGGGAGAGGAGAGGAGGAAAAACAAACAAAAAAAAAAGTTGTGAAGGACACTCTGGAATAGGAGACACCAGGAAAGGAATGGTCACGGTCAGGGGTGCAATCGGAGTGGATACGAACGGATATCGTTCGTTTTGTATCATATTTCGTTTTTTTAGTGGATAGTGTCGGATAACCATTTCTCTATCTTGTATTTGCTCCATGAGCCTTCGGTCGAACGGAAACTATCCGTTTTATTTTTCACCTCTACACATGATATTGAACAGTAGGAATGCAATTAGACTGAATACAGAGAGACTAATCACTGAAATGTCAAAGGAAAAACACTCATGATATCATGTCTACTCAGATACAGCAACTCACCTATATATTAGCATGTTGCTAAGTGGAGTCACAACAGACTTTCCTTATACCATCTGACATACGGATACATATGGACGGATATCTCTCATCCCGTGTCATATTCCGTATTTTTTCCTCGGAGTCGGACACGGATAGTGTCGGATATCCATTTATCCCTTCTGTATTCGCTCCGCAAGCCTCTGGTCAATCGGGAATTATCCGCTCCGTTTGCACCTTAGTTACAACTATTTAACGTCATGTGCACTTCTTTGTGTTTTTATGAGTAATCTGATCACGTTGACATTGGCCAAACCGCAACAGATGTGTGTTCTGGCCGATACCCTCTTGAATCTCTCCTTGGCGGTCAAATGATGATTACCTCAATTAATTCCCTGCATTGCATTGGGTCAGTCATACTATGGGGATCTCGCCATGTTGTTTCAGCCCTTAGTAACATAACGTCCGATGCTCAAACCCGTGGAGGATGGTCGTGGTTGCTTTGGAATTGGATTGACTTTTTAATGGTAGCCATTCTGAACATCGTTAATCCTGCTGTGAGTTTATCTGTTTCGGAGACCTTGTTCTGAAAGAAAGGGAGTCACCAGCAGTCTGAAGTGGGAACTAAGCCGATTAAAGTGAAAATCAAAGAGTAATTCTAGCTATCCCAACAAGCTTGAAATTATCTTATGTGTTTAGTATATTCGTGTTAGAATATTTGACCAAAAAATCGATCTTTTTGCTTCTGTCACACTTTGCAGGCTCGCTCATTCAGGCGTCATTGACACTAAAATCTTTTATACAAGATATGCGTTCACAAGTTCCACTTTGCACAATTTACAAAAAAAAATTAGTAGATTTAATCCCCTATATTAAGGTTAAACACCCTATCGGAATAAAAGGACTGAACTTGAATTTCTGTGTATTGTACAGATCTCACTGACAATGCAAACTACACATGGAAAGATTGAGCATAATCACGGATGTAGTAGTCTCACACGAGAAATTGGCAATTTCTTATGCAATTTAGCATTGCAGTGCGCCAATCCTTAATCTTGACCGTCGTTGAGTCGATCAAATGGCCACAAATACTAGCTAGAGCTATAAGGAGGAGAGTGGACTCAACCAGATATGGACCTGTCCCTATACCCTACAGGATTGAGCTGACAACATTCTTAGAGTAGAATCACAGATGAATAGCTCTGTTTTGGCTAAGAAAGTATGTTCGAAGCAGAATCCTAGGTGGAACTAATATACTTAACCAAAGAATAGCTTGAAACTATTTCACAGGACTAAGCATCTCCCTATCAGGACAGTTAGCAAAGAAAAGAATGCAAGAATGCACCGGTGCTTGCAGAGAGAGAGAGAGAGAGAGAGACAACCCACTTTGTAGCTAGGGGTGAAAACGGATTGGATAGTTTCCGACCGATCCGGACAAAGACGGATACGGATTGCCCCGGATCGGATTTTTCTCGGATAATTTCTGAATCGGAAACGGATTCGGATTTTTTTTTTGTCGGAAACGGAAACGAATACGGTAGACATGATATCCGTCGGATACGAATACGAATTATCTGGATAAGCCTAATCCGGAATCTCACAACAGCTCAGCCCTCTCTCTCGCCAGCGCAAACGACAGCGCCTCCTAGCCCGCAGCGTCCCCCTCCTCCTTCGCCCCCATCCTGCGCGCCGCCCTCGCGGCCTACGACGCTGTGTCCGACCACCAGCCAGTGCCACCCTCGCCGCTCTACCCGCCGTACTGCCTCTCCCATGACCGCGCCCGCGGGGAGGTCGTGCTTGCCATGCGCGGTCTCGACCTCACGCGCCTCGAGGACTACCTCGTCCTCCTCGATGCCGTCGGGCCCGAGCCGTTCGCAAGTGGGCATGCACACCGAGGGCTGCTCCATGCCACCGTGTGGATGCTCGACAGGGAGGGGCCCGCGTTGTGGTGGATGGTGGCCGGCACGGGCCGGAGGCGGCGCTAGAGCAGGCCGAGCGGTGAGGTCGGGCCGAGCTGGGTGCAGGGCCGAGCCAAGAGGTCGGCGATGCTGGGCCAAGGGGAGGCGAGGCGGCGGCACCAGGTGGAGGCAGGGGGTGGCGACGCCGGCTAGGCCGAGCAGGAGGATGGCGTGGGTGGAGGCGGCCAACCGGCGGCGAGGAGCTGCGGTAGTGGTAGAAGAATCTAGAAAAGGGGAAGGGAGAGAAAGAATGGGGAGTGGAGTGAGGAATGAAGAAGATAAAGATAGGTGTAGGTGTGCAGCGAGGATATTTTCGGCTATGGAGTTAGTAGGAGAGAGAGAGTAAAGGGATTAGGTGGTAAGGTAAGATTAGGGGTTAAGAAAAAGGGATAGAAAACCAGTATTTAGCTAAGAGGGTAAAAAGGTAAAATTCATCAGAGGTTTAATAATAGTAGTTTTAGCAATAAAATTAGCAATAATAATAAGTATCAGCACAGTATAAAAATTAAATCAATCAAATGCTTAGACCGCGCACGAATAAATAGTCGCGAAATTTGAGTGTGAGGGTGAGGGAGAGAGAGGGCACGGGCGGCTCGACTGTTTTGGCTGGGGAAGAAGAAAGCCAGAGACAAGGAGATGGCGTGGGAGCTGGGCCAAAAAAGGGGGATACCGAAGGTGGCTGGGCCAACCCGGCCGGGGGAGAAAAGAGGCGGGCTGGCCCAAAAAGGAAGATTGGGCTGAGCCCAAGAAATATGAACAATTTATGAATGTTTGCATCAAACAAACTAGTTATATGTTTTCGTTAATTTCTGGTATGCAATTTAAGGGGTTTTCATGTTAGAAAAAATATCTGCGGACCGTATTCGTTTGATTCAGATTCGCTCCAGATTCAGATCCGGTATCCGTATTCGTATCCGCATCTAGAAAAAAATATGAAAACAAATATGGCAGAGCCATTATCCGTTCGTATTCGATCCGTTTTCACCCCTACTTGTAGCAGGGATGCAGCTGCACACCTTGCGACATGCAATTAGTAAATGCTTGCACAGATAATTTGTAGATGCACTTGCGGATATCACAGAAATATGCTCATAATCTTAGGATGATGATACAATTGATAATGGTAGAGAGGGTTTGTCGAAACACTCGTTTTCGGCAAAATTCAGAAATTGTCAGACTTCGGATGGTCTGACCGGCCATGGTGGCGATCTGATCCACTATCCTTGGTGGTAAGACCGACCATGGGCAGGTCAATTGGCCGAGGCAGGTCTCACTGGCGATGCTAATAGTTAGATCGGCCATGAGGGGCAGTCTAACCTACCAAAATTTTTGGTTGAATTTTTGGGCCAGGCCAAAAATAGAGGGTGTAGACATGAGAGAGGATTCTTATGCATTTGGTCTCATGATTTTTGGAGCTTTGAGCCAAAATTTCTATTCATTTCAAATTTTTAAAGAGATTTCGGATTTCTAGGGAGAAAATCTGGCTAAGTCAATGCACTGGCGGTCAAACCGGCCAGGGGTGACAGTCTGACCGATTTTGCCTTGTCCGCTAGCCGGCAAGGCGGCAAGGTTTGTGGGTTAGGTCAAATTCATAGTTTTTCATTGCATATGTGTTGCATGATGCATGTTTTGACTAACTTGTGTCCGGAATTGATTTCTTCGTCTATTGTTTGCCGGAGGCTTGGAGGTCAACGATGGTCAACAGTGAGGATGATTGAGATTAGGCTTGAAGAGTTGAGGTCTAGAATGATCGAGGATGCCGGATGAAGTCATTGGACTCAAGTATGGCGCAAAATAGACAAGGATGACTGAACGAGAAGTTCGGTGCGACAGGTTGCATCAAGCGGCGCGAGGGTTGGTGCAAGTGCCTTGATGGTTTGGGTGGGAGACAGATAGGAGAGACTTGTTGACACGAAGAGAGTCATTAATCAACCTACACATGGTGAAGCATGTGATTGCTTCATGAATATTGGACTCGGTGTTTGGAGAATAATCGAGATGGGATATTTTGGTAACTTCACCAAAATACCGCCTTACTGCGGCGCAAGACGGCACAAGAGGAAGTGGTTTAGGTCAAGTGAAGATAAAGATCACGAAGAAACAGATTCAGGAAGCTCGATTCGTCATCCGCTTTGAGAAGCATACGTGAGTGTAGACCCGTTTCTGTGTGGGCTTAACGGGTGCCCGTAAGGGTCTTCTCTCTAAATCTAGCCTCCAATATAAAAGGGAATATTCAGATGTGGACTTCTCAAGTTCTTCGAAGAGAAAAACCCTAATTTGTGATTAAGGATTTAAAGTAGTTGAGGCTAGGGTTTGTGAGAGATGGATTAATTGAGTGCTCAAGTGTTGAGTTTTTGTCCTCCATGATGGAGTGGCTGTAAACCAATATCCTTCTCAAATCAATCCAAGCAAGGTTTACTCAAGATGAGTCTCTTCATGTTTTTGCTCTCCTTGATGGATTTTGGAATTTTGATGCTCCTTTGGTTTTCTTATGATTTCTTGCTATGATCTAGCTTGCTAAGACATGTGGGAATACAGCTAGGATCATATTGATCTTCATCTACCTACGAGCAAATTTTTTTTTGAGTAAAGTCCATTACCGGTCCTTAAACTTTTTATGCTGTGTCATCCCGGTCCATAGACTTTCAAAGTGTGTCATCCCGGTCCCTAAACACTGTTTGGGTCTCAAACATAGCCCTCTTGCTTAGGCACAGTAATGGCACACTTTGAAAGTCTATGGACCGATGACACAAAGATAAAAAGTTTAAGGACTAATTTGAGACCCAAACAGTGTTTAGGGACCGGATGACACACTTTGAAAGTCTATGGACCGGGATGACACAGCATAAAAAGTTTAAGGACCGGTAATGGACTTTACTCTTTTTTTTTATCAAAGTTTGAATCCCCTCAGTTCTTGTGCCTCTTTTTCCTCATCTAAGAATTTGGTGGAATTTTGGTCTTGATTTTCCCAATTGTCGATTGGAATAGGTTTTTGACCTTCATAATGAGATATGGTTGAAATTTGAGAGGATTTGTATCACCGGATCAAAAGTTGAGTCGATTTGTGATCTTGAACTCGTGCCGATTTCACTATTCATTTGTGTGGGAGGTCAAACTGCCAGGCCATAGGTCAGACCACCCATCTTAAGAGGTCTGACTGCCTATGTGATCTCTTTTTGAGTTTTTGGTGATTTTGGTCGTTGTGTTTTGGGGTTTTGATTGGGTTCAATGCAAGATCTCCATTGTGCTTGTACATTCGATCTTCATAGCTTCCATGGCTATTAAAGTGAGAATAGAGTTGAATCTGGTCAAGATGAAAAAGAAGTAGTGCTCCTATTCAAGCCCCCCCCCCTCCTCTAGTTGTCATTTTAGTCTAACAAGTGGTATTAGAGCCCGGTTAGTTCACTCTTGGTCTTAACCAGTCACTACACTTGGCGATAGAGAAGTACTCCACCAAGCCACATGTCTTCGATGGGTTCGACTATGCCTATTGGAATAATCGCATGCGTGTCTACCTTCAGAACGAAGGTCAAGCCATATGGGAGGTTGTCCAATCCCCACTCGTCTTGCCCGAGGTTGCTACACCAACTTTAGTGGCCCTCTTGGATAATAACTACAAGGCAAAGAACCACCTTTATGCTGGGCTTGGTAGACAGGAGTATGACAGGATCTCTCACCTTGAGACTACGTATGAGATTTGGCACACCCTCGAGACCTACCGTGAGGTCTCATCCCAAATCAAGAAAGTACGTCAAAGGATCTTCAAGCAAGAATACAACAAGTTCAAGATGCGTCCTATAAAAAGCATCGATGACATATTCGCTCGCTTCAACAAGATGCTCAATCAGTTGAGAGCGGTCAACATCGAGTATTCTCAGTTCAAGAATGTAACCCACCTCTTGGCTGCAATCAACACCAAGGAGTGGGAGATGAAGGTTACCGCCATTAAGAAAAATGTCAACCTGTCTAGTCTCACCTTGGAGCTGCTCTATAGTAAGCTCAAGACCCATGAGATCAAGAGGGTTAATCATCCTAATAAGGAGAGCATTGCCTTGGTAGCCAGCCCTCTCAAGAAGTCTCTTGATGGTTTTTCTGAGTCTTCAAGTTTCTCTCTTACATGCCTTTCTGCAATCAATGAAGAGGAACTTGAGTCCATCCCTGAGCATGAGTTAGCCCTTCTAGCCAAAAAGTTCAATTAGGCCTACAACAATGTGAGGAACAAGAAGAGATAAGGTCCGATGACTTGCTATGAATGTGGTGAGCTTTACCACATTTGGGAAAACTACCCCAAGCTCAAGGGGAAGGGCAACCACAAGGAGAAGAAACCCTCTTGGAGGAAGCCTCAAGGGAGCAAGGCGAAGTTCGATGCCGCCAAGCTTATGAAGGCCACTCACTGGGTCCTTACCGCTTTTAGAGATCACTCCTTGAGCGACGTGAACTTCGGTAGCGAGGAGGACAAGGAGGAGGAGATCCCTCGAGAGAAGGACACGGGCGAGGCCAAGTCCAAGGCCAAGGACTTCACCGGCATGTGCTGCATGGCCGACTCATTCCACGACGACGACGACACTAATGAGGTACCTCCTTCCTATGAAGTCCTCTCTATGCACTGTGAAGGGATGTATGAGTAGATTCTTAGTTAGGATAAGGCTCTAGAGTTGATCATGGCTGGGGCTAAGGACTTATAGTTACAAATGGATAGTCTTACCCTTGAACTTGAAAATGATAAGAACCTTGAGATTGATGAATGTGCTTCTTGTCATGCATTACTTACAGAACATGCTAAACTGCAAAGTGCTCATGACATTGCCTTGCACCAACTAGAAAATGCTAGAGCTGAGCTAACTGAGTTTAAATCTATTGCATGTAAAAAATGCTTAGAGTCTAGCAAATTGGTAGCTTTTGAGAAAATTGACTCTAGTGCTTGTTCTTTCTGTTTAGAATGTGAGCGAGAGATGAACGACATGCTAGAAGCACTTAGAGTCAAGTATGATAAGTTTAAGGGTCAAATTGAAACTGCATCTTGCACCAGTTGTGAAGCTCTCAAGCTTCAAATTGCTATTCATAAGGAGAAGTATGCTAGACCTATTAAGGCTAAAACTTGTTAATCATATCCTAAACTTGAAAAAAATGCTTATCTCAAGGACACATTAGAAAATTTTTCTAAGGGTAAGAAACAGTTAAACATGATTCTTGACAAGTCCAAAACCCCTTATGGGAAGCTAGGGTTATGATACAACTTTGTCCAAGACAAGTTCAAGCCAAATGTCATTCAAGTCTTGGAAAATGGCTTAGTTGAGTTCAAAACCCAACCTGCAAAAATTCTCTTCAAATCTACAGGTTTTGCCCAACTATCTTCTAAGTCAAAATGTGCAACTCTCAGTGGTACCAAGTACTATTGCACCTATTACAAGAAGGATGGGCATTTTCTTGAGTTCTATTGGCGTAGTTTGAAAAATGCTAGGAAAAATCTTGCTAGACTTTTATCTCATCAACCTAGAGCCTTCATGAGACATGGTCATCTAGAGAAGAAGAAACCTGGAATAGGTTTTGTTTCACATGCTCATCATATTCCTAGAAAGGGTGCATCTCATGTTCGCGTAACCATTGCTCATGATAGAACCTCAAGTAGAATCAAGGCTAGCAAGTTTTCTTCACATGCTTCTAGTAGATGTGTGTCTCAGTGCTGGGTTCCTAGGTCTTGCTTAACTCATCCCAGTATTGAGACACATCGATCTTCTGTGCCTTGGTTTTCAGGATCACCAAGGAAGGGGGAGTAACACGTGGCTCGTCGACTCTGGGTGTTCATGCCACATGACCGGAGAATGAAGTTGGTTCACCTCCTTCACGCGGGTGACGAGTGATGACTTCATCACCTTTGGAGATAATACACCAGGGCAGATCGAAGGAACGGGATCAGTAAGGGTGAACGACAAGTTCATCCTGAAGGACGTCGTCCTTGTGGACAAGATAAGGTATAACTTGCTCTCTGTCTCACAGCTTCTTGACGGTGGCTATGATACTATATTTAAGAAAAATACATGTTGTGTTCTTGATTCAGTTGGTGAGCTAGTCGTTGGGAATTCTAGAGTTAGTAGGATCTTTGGAGCTAACTTTTCTGAATCTCTTGTTGGGTCTTTCAAGTGTTTGATTGCATCTTCTTCTGAGTTCTGGCTTTAGCACTGTCATATTGTGTGGGTCTCGAGTCCACAAAATTCATCCACCGGAGAATTATGATATTTACTGCAGATATCATGGGGATATGCTCATGATCATAGGATGATGATACAATTGGCAATGGAGGTGAGGGTTTGTCGAAATACTCATTTTCGGCAAAATTCAGGTTCTGTCAGGCAATAGGCGATTAGATCGGCGAGGGCGGCGGTCAGAACAGCCTTGGTGGTGGTTTGACCAGCCACCTCTAGTGGTTAGACTGGCTGTTGGGCGGCCCAAGTGGCTAGCGGTCAAACCGACCATGGGCAACGGTCCGACCGGCTATAAAGTTGACTTTCGAGTTTGGAGCCGGACCAAAAATAGAGGGTGTAGGCAAGAGATTGGATTCTTATGTACTTGGTCTCATACTTTTTGGAGCTTCGAGTAAAAAGTTCTATTCATTTTAAATTTTCAGAGAGGTTTCAGATTGCTAGGGAGGAAATCTGGCTAACTCCTTGTGCTGGCAGTCAAACTGGCTATGGGTGGCAGTCTGACCACTTTTATCCTGTTCATTGGCCAGCAAGGTGGCGATGTTCATAGGTTAGGTTAATATCATGGATTTCAGTGCATATGTGTTGCATGATGCATGTTTTGACTAACGTAGGTCAAGTTGCGAAGAACTTGTTTCCGGAATTGATTTCTTGGTCTATTGTTGTGCAGGAGGCTTGGAGGTCAACGACGGTCAATAGCGAGGATGATCGAGACTAGGCTTGGAGGGCTGAGGTCTAGAACAATCGAGGATGCCGGGTGAATTCAGTGGACTCAAGCGTGTCGTAAAATGGACAAGGATGACTGAACGGGAAGTTCGCCCCGACGGGTTGTATCAAGCGACGCGGGGGTCGGTGCAAGTGCCATGGTGATTTTGGTAGGAGCCGGATAGGAGAGACTTATCGACATGAAGAGAGTCATTGATCAACCCACCGGTGGCGAAGCATGGGATTGCTTTATGAATATTGGACTCGGTCTTTTGGAAAAGAATCGAGAAGGGGTATTTTGGTAACTTCACCAAAATAGTGCCTTGGTGACCTTTGGCTGAACTGCTTCACAAGATGGCACAAGAAGAGGCAGTTTATGTCAAATAAAGAACAAGATCATGAATAAGTGGATTTGGAAAGCTCGGTTCGTGTAACAGTCCGTTTTTGGATGATAAATAGTAACTACCGTTTGTTGTTTGGAGTTTCCACCCTATTTCAAATTAGAGAGTATTTTCAAAAATCTCTAACCTCAGCCTTGATTCAAATTTGAATTTGAATCTTAGTTCAAAAATTTATTTTGTCTCTCTTCTCTTGGGCTCAGCCCACCTCTCCTTCCCTCCCTTGGCCCGGCCCAGCCTCCTCCTCTGGCCCACCTACCCCGGCTCCCTCCCTCCTGCTCCTTTTTCCTTAGCCGTGCCAGCCCGAGCCGGCGCAGCACCGAGAGCGCGCCCATGCGCCCACGAGCCCCTCTGCCACCCGCTCCCCCTTGCCACCCTTGACTATAGCGCCATCCACGTCTGGTCCCATCACCCGCTCATCACCGCCAGCGCCGCGCGCACGCCCACCTCCGGTCCAAGCCATGCACCCCATGCACTATGCTGCGCATACGAGCACCTGCGCTCGTGTTGCCCTCGTCACCGTGCCTGCAGCGCCACGCCCCAGCTCACCTGCCTCCACCCCATCGCATCACCAACGCGCACTCGCGTCGCCTTGTCGCCTCGCCCCTGCCACTCCCACCGACCCGGGGCACCCGAGTCATCGCCGTGCAGAATGCCCATGCCGCTCCTCAGGACACTGTGCCACCTTGACCCTCTAATGGCTCCTTTTTCCTTTCTTCGGCTTCAAAAGGAGCCCTGAACACCCCCATTGCCTCCCCTCCTCACCCATCCTCTCTTCGGTAAGTGCCACCAAAGAACCGCCACGCTCTCTTTTCAGCCGTGCCGCTCCATCGCTGATCAGCCGCTTCAGCGATCTCCTCACCACGCCACCCCTGTCATCGTGCATCCCCCAGGACAAGGAAGCTATCCCCCCCAGCCGGATTGAAGTTTGGTTCACCGTCACGCCTGGGATCGCTTTTCTCCTTTAGCTCCAACCACACCCTTCTCCTCCATCATTCTCCGGCCACTGTCCACCTCCGACCCTCATTCTTGTTCTGGTGAGTTCCCCTCCCCATGCTCTTGATCATGCTCGCCTTCCTCGGCTCAGCGCGCCACCGGAGCCCCTAGTCCACTGCAACCGTGGCACCACCGCCACTTTCCCTTCGCAGCGACGCCGCTCCGGTGATCCTCCAGCTATGCCACTGCCCTTGCCACCATCGAGACCGCCTTGCTCTAGGCGTTCCTTTTTGTCATTCCCCGGCACCGCCATCCCTCCCTCTGCTAGCGGTGAGCCAAAGCCACCAGTGCCCGGGAGCCCCTATGCTGGCACGTTTGGACAACACTGTTTCTACGCCATTTATTTGAGTAAATCAATGTCTTAAGGGTGTGGTGATGATTAGCTTTAATTAAACGATGGCTTAATTGCTCCTTGAACCACTATAGTGTGGACCCCGCGCACAGTAATGGCCCTGTGGACCGAGTGCCTGCGTAGGTGGACCAAGTCCATGCACTGTTCATCGTGCACCACACCACTGTGCAGGCGGACCCGCATATCAGAGAGACAGTTCTCTCTCCATTTTTTATTTTCTGGATTTAACTCAAAACCAATCTTCGGAAGCCTTGTTCTCCTCTGGTATAACTCCAAAAATTATGATATTTATTTCTAAATTTTTCTAAATTCAAGACCTTGCTAATGGCACTGGTCTTATTTGATTTGGAGTTCATTTAATATTCATTGTGTATTTATTTGCTCTCTTTGCCTATTTGTTCCTTTTCTGGTACGTTCATCCGAATAGAGTTCGAAAAAGCGGGACATCACCATTTTGATCAAGCACAAGATTGTCAAGACTCTCTTACCTTTAACTCAGGTGAGTCGATACTTTGATCATTTTGAGCCTACATTTTATGCAAATTATATTCCTTTAAATTACCAAAATTGCATGATTTAATTCTTTAAGCAAATGTATATTAAATCTTAAGGTAGTTAAATACCCATTTGATGATTAATTAATTATTATATCGTCCTTTGGCAATTGAATCCATTATTCCATGTCACCCTAGTAATTATGTGGTAAATTACTAGTATAGGTTGTACTTAAGCGACATGCTAGTCTTGCTTAAGTACCAGGGCATTAAATGCCCTAATCATCATCTCTTAAATCATAAAAATGATTTTGTTGCAGTCATTGGAGGTACATAACTGAAGTAATTGAGATAATTTGGTTTTACTCCTCAAAACCCTAATAAACTACTATTACCACATCTGGGCGGATGGTATGAAGGTGTGTGCTGACGTAGCACAAGAATGTGTGGAATGTGGTATGAACCGCCCGGATTTCTTAAGGACTTAATCTTGGCATGACCTCCCTTGTAAAACATGTACAACCACAAGTCTGTAAAGTACAACTTGACTTAGTAGACTTATTAAACTCTGAATGTCATCTCGCTAGATGGATAACGGGATTGTGCAACCACTGGATACATCCGGCTTGAATGGGACACCGATGCAAGGTGAAGTTGCCAGTCATGCTAGATGTTGTGGATAATCCAGCTATGCTAGTCGTTGAGGTGAACATACCACACAACTTTTGGGTGCAACCCATATGGGTGAGATGACGGGAGGGACGAGATATTTTGAAAGGTTACTGTGATGGTCTCTCAACTATATGACCAAGGAATCATGTAGGGCAACGAATTGATTATCTCTTGTGGGTATAGTGTACAACCTTTGCAGAGTCTAAACTGTTTAAACAGCTATGCCTACGATCAAAGGCGGACATGGCAACTTACTAGAGTTAGTTCTATTTCAAAAACCTTTGTGGATGGGATAAAGACATGTTGTGCCGATGTAACCCTGATTTTGGATTTTCCTGAGCCGTTGTGCTCAGTGATGACAAATGGTGGATGTAACCATAATCAAAATAACCATAAGGTGGAGGTAACATTCGCTGTATTTAATATTGCACAATTATTCTCTTTAATAAAATGCAATTTGGTTAAAATGCTAAGTGATAGGAATTACTAATATTGATAATTGAAAACATTACTTTAGCAACTAAAAGAACCCGGGTCATTCTTGTTAAGCCTTGTATGTATATTATTGCATCTTGTGTGTTGGCTCGCGAGCACGAAAGTTGTGCTCATTCTCGCTCTTTCCCTCAAACCCTTCAAATCATGCAGATCAGGGAGATTGTGCATACTATGAGGATCCAGAAGTCGATGGACAAGGCAACGATGAAGAGTAGTCTAGTTCTGTTAGTCGAGGTCTCGCTTTAGTCTAGCTAGCTCATTCGGTACTTGCGTACTACCAATATTATCCAAGCCCTTGGTTAATATCATTCGTACATAGGTTACCCCAGTCGCTTGCCTATGGAGAGATGTGCTCTACCCCTTTTGCTTCCACTGTAGTTTTCCACTGCTTTTATATAATGTAATCAATTTGGCCTGTTCGGCCCTTTTGTAAAACCCGACCCAACGTAGTCTATGTCACTCTGATGTTTGTAATATATTGAATGGTTTAGTTCACACCATGTATAAAATGATTCAACAATGTGTCTGTGAGTGCTATCTACTGATCCAGATAATAGCGCAGTATTTTTATATAGGATTTGGATTAGCGAAATTTGGGTCCGATAGAGCTGGTATCAGAACATACGACTGTAGAATCCTTAGTTAGATTGGTTGTTGCTTAGGACTTGGGTCTTATTTTCAAAAGTTAAGAAATTTTTTAACAAAGATATAGAGTACTTATCGCTTCGGCTCATCACTTTTAGTTCTATACTTATCTCTACTTTCATTAAGTTTTTACTGACTCTTTCTCTTGTCTCAAAATTGTAGATGGCCACACCATCGTCCGATGGCCTGTAGGACCATTGCTCTCACAGAGAGAGTGAAGGAAGATTCGCATACATCCTCCGCCAGCTGATGCAATACTTGGGTTACTCTTGCCCACCTATCTTTAGGGGCCGGATGATGAAGATCTTGGACTGAGAATCTTGGACCATGGAGTTTTACCTCTATGCCAGGGTTGGCGAGTTTGTTTCCCACACCTTTAAGGCAGAGGCACCCCGGCGCAGCTGTTCTGATGTAGTTCAGGATGCGGCCCGCTTCGCCTCCACCCGCTTGTGCTAGATGCACGAGGATCTCCTGTTGAGATCACCCTTCTGCTTCTACCTGTATCTCCGCGATGGAGAGTGTGTTCCGGAGGTCTTCGACATCAGAGACAACGATCCCCGCCTGACCCACCAGGTGCAGCTCACGCAGGCGATGACAACTACCATCAACACTGCCATGGACGAGATTAGACAGCTTCGAACGCTTCTCACTGGCAACTACGCCCACTCCAACACCCTTTGCAACAACATGATCAGGAGTGATGAAGCCCACTTTGTGGTAGTACAGGAGAGAGATGCCACTGTTGTAGAGTTGGCACGCATCACAGCCACTACTGCGATCTTTGCTCCAGTTCCAGCTCCTCCTCCGCCAGCCATCACCTCCTGCGACCGAACACTTGATCGACCACTCCGACCCAGAGGAGCCCGCACCAGGATGACTACGTGTAAGAGCGTGCGACGCCCCAGTCCGCAGCCCTTCATCGACCTTGGAGAGTCCAGCCGTAGACGCAGTCTCAGCCATTCCCGCTCTGGTTCTCGTTCGCCCAGCTTCGATAGCAGCCATTCCCGTTCCCCGGGTAACTACACCGCTTGTAGTGGTTAGCCCTCGTTGGAGTAGTTAGGCTAGTCTAGGTTAGCTAGCAGTGCTTGCTAGGCAGTCTTTTGGTTGAGTACTTTCTATTTCCTTCTTTTGTAGTCGTGGTGTTTGTATCCTGTGTCTTGACTTAGCTTAGCCTATATGCTATGTTTCAAGAGTGTTGTAACACCTAATACCCTTAATATAATACGGTCATTCTAGGCTTTGTATTGTACTTATTCATTCTCCTTATTGGTTTAAAGTTCTTCTGTGTGTGCTTTAGAGGGCTTGTAAACCCTCATATACTTCCTTGTAGTTCTAAGCCTCAGTGTTTCTTCAGATGCCGCCTAGGAGAGACGCCATCCCAAGCCGTGGAGACTTTGTAGCAGCTCGTGGCCGTGGCCGTGGTCATGGTTGAGGACAAGATCTACCTCCCCTGCCACCAGCAAACCCAACAATGGCACAAGTCATGTTTCAGCAGACGTAGGTTCTTCAGGCTTTGCTAAACAATCAGCAAACCGGAGCAGCCGGTCGCAACTCCAAGTTTGCAAACTTTCTCAGGACAAGACCTCTTACCTTCACTGTAGCAAATGTACCCATGGAAGCTGAAGACTGGCTCAGAGATACTGAGAAGAAGCTTCGTCTCGCCTGCTGCTCAGAAGAAGACAAGGTGGACTTTGCCACCTATCAGCTAAAAGGAGCCACCGTTGCTTGGTGGAAGAACTACCTCGCTACCTATGGTGGTGAAAGTCCAGTAGCCAATGAAGAATCAACAGAAGAAGAAGAAGCAACAGCACTTGAGGCTGAGGATCAGCAAGACCCCACCGTCGCTGAAGCAATTGCTAAAGTACAACTAGATGAGATTGAACCCGCATGGCAGTCAATTCCCTAGAATGAGTTCAAGGCCACTTTTAGAACTAACTTTGTACGCGCTGGTACCATGAGAATGAAGAAGAATGAGTTCAAAGCTCTAAAGCAGGGTCACATGTTAGCCAATGAATACCTAACAAAGTTCAACCAACTCGCCCGCTACACCCCAAGTGATGTCGCCGACGAAGAAGAGAAGATTGACCGCTTTGTGGAAGGAATGCATGAAGATATGAGAGTCCAGCTTATTCTCCATGATTGTCCCAGCTTTCACCAACTAGTCAACAAAGCCCTTATCCTGAAAAATGAAAAGCGGACAGGGGAAGCTAGCCGCAAAAGAAAGATGGTATTTCAAAGGTCACAAGGCAACTTTCTGTAGAAATCAACATTCCATGGTAGCTCATCATTCAGATCATCTGCATCCTTGCCGCAAAGAACTTCAGCTCTAGCCTTGTGTCCCAATGGAAATTGTTTTCGTACCCTTCGTCCCGCTGGGCAGCCTGTAGCAGTCAACCCAGCAGCTAGTCTCCACTACTTCAACTGTGGAGAAAAAGAACACTTCGCCAACCGGTGCCCTCAACGCCAGAACACTGTCGCGAAGTTTAACTCGGGAGCCATGCCAACTCAAGGCCAGGCATCAAATCAAAGCAAGAGTCATCAGACTTTGCAAGCATCAAGGTCTACCCCAACACCAAACCATGGCCACGTGAACCATGTCACAGCCGAGGAGGCTCAGGATGCCACAGGAGAGCTAATGGGTACGTTCTCTGTTAATTCAGTACCGCACAAGTTTTGTTTGATTCTGGAGCTTTGCACTCTTTTGTTTCGAGAAAGTTTGTTGAAAGTCTTAAGTTGCTGACCTATAAGTCAAAGAAACCCGTGGGACTTAGTTCACCCGAGGGACCCTTATTTGCTACCTCAATTAGTCCCAGAGTAGAGATTAGTTTGGAAAATTCTAGATTCCTAGCAAACCTTCTAGTGCTAGAATCCCAAACTCTGGATATCATCCTAGGGATGGATTGGTTGGCCGAATATCAAGGATTAATATATTGTGCCAACAGAAAGTGGTGCTCACCAAAAACCCAGAAACCACAATAAGGGTTAGTGTAGATTATTCCTCTCCCTTAGATCGAGCAATCCACCACCTTGAAGAGTTGTCCCTATAAACAATGCATGTAGTCCAAGCTTACCCAGAAGTCTTCCTAGAAGAATTGCTGGGTATGCCACAAGACAGAGATGTCAAGTTTGTAATCAACTTGAAACCAGGGACAGCTCCAATTGCCAAGAGACCTTATAGAATGGCCGTCGACGAGCTTGAAGTGCTTAAGACACGAATTGAAGACTTGTAAGAGAAAGGGTTTATTAAACCTAGTTCCTCTCCCTGGGATTCACTGGTGCATTTTGTGAAGAAGAAGGATTGCACCACCAGATTGTGTGTGGATTACAGAACAATCAATGTTATGACCATCAAGAATAAGTATCCCTTGCCTCGCATTGATGACATGTTTGATCAGTTATCAGGAGCAGCAGTTTTCTTCAAGATACCATCAACTCAAGATCAGGAATGAGGATATTCCTAAAATAGCTTTTACCACCCGGTATGGCCTATATGAGTTCACAGTTATGTCGTTTGGCCTAACCAATGCGCTAGCCTACTTCATGAACCTCATGAACGAAGTATTCATGGCAAACTTGGATAAGTTTGTAGTCGTGTTCATAGACGACATTTTGATCTATTCAAAGACCAATGAAGACCATGCTGAACATCTGCATTAGGTCCTAGAAAAGCTTAAAGAGCACCAGCTTTATGCCAAGTACAATAAATGTGAATTTTAGTTTCAAGAGATCAGTTTCCTCAGACACATTGTATCCGTTGGAGGAGTTGCAGTTGATCCATCCAAAGTAGAAGTTGTGTTAGAATGGAAGCAACCTACTGTGGATATCATGGGGATATGCCTGAGATCTTAGGATGATGTTACAATTGGCAATGTCGTTGACGGTTTGTCGAATCACGTGTTTTCGGAAAAGTTCCAAGTCTGTCAGGTCATTGGCGGTCTGACCGGCCATACCTGTTTGGTTTTCGAATGGTCACGTGGCGATCGACCGCCAAGCGATCGATGACCACCATGGAGAGGTCTGACCGGCGTTTCCTGAGCGGTCAGACCGGCCATTTTATGAACTGTGGATTTTGGAGCTGGGCCAAAAATAGAGGGTGTAGGCAAGTGAGAAGGTTCTTCTGCACTTGGTCTCATAATTTTTGGAGCCTCCAGGCAAAAGTTCTATTTGTTTAAAATTTCCAGAGAAGGTTCGGGTTTCCAGGTTGATTTTTTTGGCTAAGTCATGGACTGGCGGTCGACCGCCTTTGGTGGTGATCCGACCGGGAGGCGGTCGACCGGCCATGGTGGCGGTCTGACCGGTTTTCACTTGTCTCGTCGTCCTTCCTGGCGGCGATGTTTGGAAATTCGATTTCTTTGTCTATTGATGTGCAGGTTGCTTGGAGGTCAATGACGGTCAACGGCGGGGATGATCGGGACTAAGCTTGGAGAGCTGAGGTCCAGAACGATCGGGGATGCCGAGTGAGGTCAATGAAGTCAAGCATTGCGCAAGAGGGACAAAGGTGACCGAATGGGCAGTTCGGTGCGACGGGTTCGATCAAGCGGCGCGGGGGTCAGTGCAAGTGCCATGGTGGTTTCGGTGGGAGCCGGATGGGAGAGACTTGCCGACATGAAGAGAGTCGTTGGATCAACCTACACGTGGCGAAGCATGGATGTGTTTCACGAAGATGGGACTCGGTCTTTGCAAAAAGATCGAGAAGGGGTATTTTGGTAATTTTACCAAATACTACCTTGGTGACCTAATGCCAACCCGCGGCGCAAGACGGCAAGGCCAAGAAGTGGATTAGGTCAAGAGATGAAGACGGCGCTTTAAAATACGTATGCGTGTGTGACCCGCTTGTTTTGGGCCTTAACGGAGCCCATTAGGTTACTCTTCTAGAAGGTCTAAGCCTCCACTATAAATAGAGGAGGGAGGTGGCTGCACCCCTTAACCCTTTCATTGTGTTTGAAACCCTAGTTTTGCTTAGGGAGAGGATTAGTGGAGATTAGGGTTCTAGAGAGTTGGATTTGATTTCGTGCTCATGTATTGAGTCTTTGTCCTCCATTGATGGAGTGGCTGTAAACCAATACCATCTCAAATCAATCCAAAGAAAGTTCTCTCAAAGATGAGTTCGTTTGCTTTCTTTCTCTCTATTTGATGATTTTGGGTCTTTCTTTGATCCGCGAGTTTTTGGTTGGTTTCTTGCCGTGATCTAACTTGCTGGGACATGTGGGAACCCATCTAGGATCATCTTGATCATCAATCACCCACGAGCAAGTCTCTAGATCATATTTCGCTTTTGGCTCGGTTTTTGAACCACCTTCGCTCAAACTGAAAATGATAGGAACTTTGGCATGGATCTCTGCAATCTTTGATTGGAATAGGTTCCTAATATCTTTAGGAAGGTGTGGTTCAAATTTCGTGAAGTTTGGCCCTACGGATCAAAAGTTAGACCAATTTTAGTTTCGGTTGTCGGGCTGATTTTTCCTGTTCACTGTCAGGAGCGGTCAAACCGCCCATCCTAGAGGTCAGACTGCTAGGCAAACCGGTCAGACCGCCCCTGTGAAAGGTCTGACCGCCCATATAGTTGCAAATTGAGTTTTTGGTTATTTTTTGGTGTTTTGCGTCGGGGTTTGGATTGGATTCAATACTAGTCTTTCGCTGTACTGGTATATTGATCTTCATAGTTTCCATAGCTATTGGAGTGAAATTTGTGTTGAATCTAATACTTGTGAAAAAGTGAGCGTGCTCCTATTCACCCCCCCCTCTAGTCGCCTTTTCGGTCCAACAAGTGGTATCAGAGCCCGGTTAGTTCAATCTTGATCTTAACCGGTCACTGAACTTGGCGATGGATAAGTACTCGACCAAACCGCATGTCTTTGATGGGCTCGACTATGCCTATTGGAAGAATCGCATGCGAGTTTTTCTTGAGAGCGAAGGACAAGCTATATGGGAAGTTGTTTGAGCCCCGCTCGTTTTGCCCGAAGTTGCTACGCCGGCTTCAGTAGCCCTCTTGGCTAACAACAACAAGGCAAAGAACCCTCTATATGCTGGGCTTGGTAGGCAAGAGTACGATAGGATTTGCAACCTTGCGACCGCACATGAGATTTGGCACACCCTCGAAACCTACCATGAGGGATCGTCCCAGATCAAGCAAGTGCGCCAGACGGTCTACAAGCGAGAGTACAACAAATTCGAGATGCGTCCTGGTGAGAGCATCGATGATGTCTTTACTCGCTTCAACAAGGTTATCAATCAGATGAGAGCTGTTGGCATTGAGTTCTCTCAATCTGAGAATGCCACCCACCTCTTGACTGCAATTAACACCAAGGAGTGGGAGATAAAAGCAACTGCCATAGAGGAGAACGTCCATCTCTCTAATCTCACTTTGGAGCTACTTTATAGCAAGCTAAAAACTCATGAGATCAAGAGAGGCGGTAATCCTAAGAAGGATAACATGGCTTTGGTGGCTGATCCTCTCAAAGGGACTCCTGATGGTTCTTCTGAGTCTTTTTCTGGTTTTTCTCTTGCGTGTTTATCTGCTATTCAAGAAGAAGAGTTTGAGAGTCTTCCTGATGCTGATTTAGCTCTTTTAGCCAAGAAAGTCACAAGGGCATATAACAATGTCAAAAACAGAAAGAGAGGTGGCCCTGTGACATGCTATGAGTGTGGAGAGCTATATCACATCCGGGCCAACTGCCCCAAGCTGAAAGGTAAGGGAAATCGCAAGGATGAGAAGCCTGTCTGGAAGAAGCCTAAAGGGGCAAGCCCAAGTATGATCTTCGCCAAGCTCATGAAGGTCGCCACCGAGTCCTTGCCGCTTTGGAGATCAATCCATGAGCGATGTGGACTCGGGAGCGAGGAGGACAAGGAGGAGGAGATCCTCAAGACAAGAAAGGGAAGGCCAAGGACTTCACCCAAGATAAGCTTCATGGCCGACTCGTCGACGCCGATGACAATGATGAGGTACTTCCATCCTATGATGTCCTTTCTGCTAGATGCGATAACATGTATGAGCAATTGCTTAGTCAGGATAAAGCTTTAGAGTTCACCATGGCTAGGAACAAGGATCTAGAGTCACAAGTCGAGAATTTGACATTAGAGCTTGTGAATGCTAAGAGTCTAGATGTTGATGAATGTTCATCCTGCCATGCTTTGCACTCCGAACTGTCTAAACTACAATCTGCTCATGATATTGCTTTGCGTCAACTTGAAAATGCTAGAACTGAGCTAATTAATGTTAAATCTGCTCCATGTGAAAAATGCTTAGAGTCTACCAAGTTGGATACTTCTGGTAATGTGAAATCTAGCTTTTGCTCTTTCTGCTTAGAACGCGAACATGAAGTTAAGGATATTCTAGAAGCAGTTAGAGCTAAATTTGCCAAGCTTAAGGACACAATTGATTCTAGATCTTGTGCCTCTTGTGCCGCCTATAAGCTTGAAGTTGCTCATCTTAAGGAGAAACATGCTAGAGCCATTAAGGGCAAGACTTGTGAATCATGTGCTAATGTTGAAAAAGAGAATGCCTATCTCAAGGATACTTTAGAAAGATTCTCTAATGGTGAAAAACAGTTAAACATGATTCTAGATAAATCTAAAACTCCTTTTAAGAAGTAAGGTTTAGGATACAACTCTGCCCAGGACGTGTCCAAGCCTAATGTCATTCAGGTCTTGGAAAATGGCTTAGTTGAATTCAAAACCCAACCTGCAAAAACTGTCTTTAAATCTGCAGGGTTTGTCCAACCTTCTTTTGAGGCAAAAGGTGCTTCTCCCAGTGGTACAAAATACCATTGCACCTATTGCAAGAAGAGTGGACATTTGGTTGAGTTCTGTTGGCGTAGGTTGAAGAACGCTAAGAAAAATATTGCTAGAATGTCATCTAATCAACCTAGAGCTTTTATGAGACATGGTCACGTACAAAAGAAGAAACCCAGTCTAGGATTTGTTACACATGCTCATCACCATGTTCCTAGACAGGATGCATCTCATGTTCTTGTTACCATTGCTCATAATAGAACTGCTAATAAAGTTAAGGATAGCACATCTGCTTTGCATACTACTCGCAGACAAGTGTCTCAGTACTGGATTCCTAAGTCGCTTTTAACTAACCCCAGTATTGAGATACATCGCTCTTTTGTTCCTTGACTTTCAGGATTGGCGCGGAAGGGGGAAGAACACATGGTTCGTCGACTCCGGGTGTTCACGCCACATGACCGGAGACTCAAGATGGTTAACCTCCTTCACACAATCAACCGGTGATGACTTCATCACCTTTGGAGATGATACACAAGGGCGCATTGAAGGAACTGGAATGATTAGGGTGAACGACAAGTTCATTCTCAAGGACGTCACGCTTGTGTCTAAGCTAAGGTACAATCTCCTTTCTGTCTCACAGCTTCTTGATGATGGCTATGAGACTCGTTTTAAGAAGAATGCTTGTTGTGTGCTTGATTCTTTTGGTGAGCTCGTTTTTGGGATTTCTAGAGTTGATAGAATTTTTGGAGCTGATTTTTCTGAATCTCTTGCTGGACCCCTTAAGTGCTTAATTGCTTCTTCTTCTGATATCTGGCTTTGGCACCGACGGTTGGGGCACATTGGTTTTGATCATCTGACACGAGTTAGCGACCTTGATCTCATGAGAGGTTTGCCTAAACTCAAAGTTGTCAAGGATGATTTATGCGCTCGTAGGCATGGCAAGCAAGTTGCCGCCTCACCCGTCATTGACTATGGTTATGATCGACGGACCGACGCTTGCTTCATATGGATCTTGTTCCCGCTAGGGTTCGATCCATCGGTGGCAATTGGTACATTCTTGTCATAGTCGATGATTTTTTGAGATATTCTTGGGTGTTCTTTCTTGCTTCGAAGGATGAGGCTTTTGATCATTTTCATGACCTTGTTCTTCGTTTGGCTTCTGAACTTCCTGGTGCCTTGAAAGCGATCCGCAGTGATAATGGCACGGAGTTCAAGAATGCTTTTTTGCCTCTTTTTGTGCTGAGCGCGGTATTGAGCATCAGTTCTCTTCTCCACATGTCCCACAACAAAATGGCGTTGTGGAAAGGAAGAACAGGACTCTAGTCGAGATGGCTAGGACGATGCTGGATGAGTATAGCACACCGAGGAGATTTTGGGCCGAAGCTATTGCTACAGCTTGCCATATTTCAAACCATGTCTTTTTGAGACCGTCTTTGGGCAAGACTTCATATGAGCTTTGTTTTGGTAGAAAACCCTCTGTTTCTCACTTTCGAGTCTTTGGATCGAAGTGTTTTATTCTCAAGACAAGGAACCTAGATAAATTTGAATCAATGACTTGTAATGGCTTATTTCTGGGTTATCCTGCACATTCGAGGGGTTTTCGGGTTTTAATGTTGAAACTAACATTGTCCAGAGACATGCAATGTCACTTTTGATGAGACTAGCCCCGAGCTAGATCCGATGTTTGGTGACTTACAGTGACAGAGAGCATTTTTGTTGAAGAAGATGAGGATGAACTTGATATCGCTCCTCCACATTGTCGATGTTCTGTCCAAGTTGCTCAAGCTCTGAACCCGTGATTTATCGCTTCACCTCCAATTGAGGCTCTCTTTGCATCTTAAATCGTCGATCGGAGGTCGAGGAGACGCTATCTCCCCCAGGCGCTCCTTTGCACATTCAGAAGCAACACCCTTCGGATCAGATGATTGGTAATATCCATGAGCGAGTCACTCGCTCTAGGTATCATGATCCGAGTCATTTCTCTCACTCTGCATTTGTAGCTTCTTTTGAACCCAAAGATATATCACATGCTTTATCTAATGCTAATTGGGTCAATGCCATGCATGAGGAGTTAGAGAATTTTGAAATAAATAAAGTTTGGAATCTTGTAGAACCTCCTAGTGGACATAATGTTATAGGAACCCGTTGGGTGTTCAAAAATAAACAAAATGAGGATAGTTCTGTGGTTAGAAACAAGGCTAGGTTGGTAGCTCAGGGCTTTAGCCAGGTTGAGGGGTTAGATTTTGATGAGACCTTCGCTCCTGTTGCTAGACTAGGAGCTATTCGCATTCTGCTTACATTTGCTGCATCCAAAGGTTTTAGGTTGTATCAAATGGATGTTAAGAGTGCCTTTCTGAATGGTTTTATAGAGGAGGAAGTTTATGTTAGACAACCCCCTGACTTTGAGAATCCCAAGCATCCTGATCGTGTTTACAAGTTATCCAAAGCCTTGTATGGTCTTAAGCAAGCCCCTAGAGCCTGGTATGAAAGACTTAAGACCTTCTTGCTTAAGAATGATTTTGAAATGGGAAAAGTAGATAAGACTCTTTTCATTCTTAGGCATGGCAATGACTTCCTGCTTGTTCAGATTTATGTTGATGATATTATCTTTGGTGGTTCCTCTAATGCTCTTGTTTCAGCTTTTTCCGAGACCATGTCCAGGAATTTGAGATGAGCATGATGGGAGAACTCAATTACTTTCGGGGCTACAAATCAAGCAATGCAAGGAAGGGATCTTCATCCATCAAACGGCACACCAAGGATTTGCTCAAGCGTTTTGATATGGGTGATCGCAGTCGATCGCCACTCCCATGGCGATTTCGACGCTGGATCCAGATGAGGAAGGAGAAGCCGTGGATCAACGCGAGTACCACATCATGATTGGCTCCCTTCAGACTGACGGCCTCAAGACCGGACATCCACTTCATGATGCGCCTCTGCGCGAGGTTTCAAGCGCCACCGAGGACTTCACATCACCAAGCCATTAAGCGCATTTTCAGGTATTTACACTCTACCCTTCAGTATGGCATTTGGTATTCTTGTTCTTCTTCGCAGTCCATTCGGGGTTTTAGATTCGATTTTAAGGTCAGAGGCTAGATAGGAAGAGCACATCCGCACATGTCATTTCTTAGGCACTTCTCTTGTCTCTTGGTCTTCTAGGAAGCGGTCTTACATTACACAATCCTTCTTTGAAGTCGAGTATGTAGTCACGCTAGTTGTCAGTGGTCGATTTTGTGGATGGTCTCCACTCTTAAGGATTTTGGGTTAACTTTTGCTAGTGTTCTCTCTTCGTGACAACACTTCGCTATTAACATTGCTAAAAACCCAATTGCAACATTCTAGGACCAAACACATAGACATTCGCTATCACTTCCTTAGAGACCACATTGAGAAGGGTGATATTGTGCTGCGTTTTGTGGAGTCCGAGGCTCAGTTAGCCGATATCCTCACCAAGCCTTTAGACCCAACAAGGTTTGCCACCTTGAGGAGTGAGTTAGGGGTAATTTATCCCTATGGGTTGGTTTGAGGGGGAGTTGGATCTTTTCTGATCTTTCTTTGTTCATTTGATCTTTTCTTGTTTTTCTTTTTGAACTTGTTGATTTTTTTTTGATCTTTTTAGGCTTTTTAGGCTTTATGAGCTTTTCTTGCATATCATTGTATCATATTGCATTCATATGAAAAATCCAAAAAGATGCATTGTAATATAAGCTTTTCTCTTATCTTTTAAAATTGATGAAGCTTTGCTTATTACCCTTTGGAGCTTTAGTGTTTCAATTCTTGCTCAATGCCATGTCTAGTTCTTTGACTTGCTAGAATTATCATGCTTTCTCATGTGTAGCTAAGTCTTTGCTGTATGAGCTAGAACTTGAAAAACAACTTGAACTAAGAAATTAGCAATTTGTGAATTGTTTAGCTAGTTACACAATTAGTGCTCCTTTTGTGACACTGGCCCTGTCAAAATTGCTTTGTTAGCTCTTGAATCTAGCTTTGATCATTACTTGAGCTTCTTGTGTTCTTAAGAATCTAAAACTACTCTTGTGAAAAATGAAAGATCAAGCTTCAAGATTGTCTCATGCTTAAATTGTGCCAAACTATTCTTACGAGACTACATGTCAAAGACATGAACTTGGAGATAGTTTGATGATCCAGACGATCTCATGGGGACTGCTTGTCACAACTGACATGAACCTCAAGATTTGTCGCCCTGGTAGAAGCTTAGGAAGAGTTTGTAGATGGCTCCTAGTCCAGGATCTTCTTCACTAAGATATACCTTTAATCAACGTTTGGTCGAAGCTTAGGATGAGTTTGTGGATGGCTCCTAGTCCAGGATCTTGTCACTAAGTTAGACCATTAGTCAACTTCAATATTCATTGCAAATGAAAAACAATTGAAAAATGGGCGTTTGAGAAAATTTGAGCAAAATGATTCAATTCAGGACCTTTTTGTCTCTTAATGTGGTCATGGTTAGCTTTTGGATCTCACGTTGACATTTTGACATGGCCAGTATCATTTTAGGATCACTGTTGATGAACTTGCCAGATTTGAAGCTTTGCTCAAAATGCTAAAATCCATTGCTTTATATTGAGCCTTCTTGCTTAGCTTTGTTATATATGTTTTATCATGATCTTGCTAGCGCTGTTAGGCTTGATATGTTGTTTGTGCAACTTTAGAAATGCTAACTTGTTCTTTTGGGTAATCTCCAAAGCTTCTTGTTTTCAAAAATTGAAAAATACAAAAAAAAATTGAAGCCACTCCATTGCATTTCATGCATGCTCCTTTTTATGCTTTTTCCTCATTCTGCATTTGTCATCTCTGGATGAGAGGAAGGCGTGATTCCTTGATGACTCCATTGTCAAAGGGGGAGAAGTTGGTTGAAAAAAGGGGAGTTACTTGGAGAAAAATGAAAATCTTGAAATTTTCTGAAATTTGAGGACATAGTGAGGGGGAGTTTCGTATTTGCTTTCTTATGGTTTTAGTGCCATTTCTGAACTTGAATTGCATTTCTTGTTCCTCACAATGATCAAAGGTCATATCGAACAATTGTTCTTTCATATGGACCTTAAGTGAGTTTTTGACTCCTTTCTGGAATTTGAAGCTTTCGTGCTTTCTTTTGCCGTATCTCACTTGCTGATACTATTCTGGAGCCATCTTGGTCATTTCCTTTGCTTTTTCTTGCATTTGGACCAAGTTGTGCCTTTGAGCGAAAACGACGTGTTTTTACTTTTCAAACCTCTAAATTTGCATTTGTGGAAAATTGCCAATGTGTTCATCAAGGGGGAGATTGTGGATATCATGGGGATATGCCTGAGATCTTAGGATGATGTTACAATTGGTAATGTCGTTGACGGTTTGTCGAATCACGTGTTTTCGGAAAAGTTCCAAGTCTGTCAGGTCATTGGCGGTCTGACCGGCCATTTTGGCGGTCAGACCGGCCATACCTGTTTGGTTTTCTGAAATGGTCATTTGGCGGTCGACCGCGAGCTAGCAATCGAGCCGCCATCTGAGGCCTGACCGGCGTTCTCGAGGTCCGACCGCCATTTTATGAACTGTGGATTTTGGAGCTGGGCCAAAAATAGAGGGTGTAGGCAAGTGAGAAGGTTCTTCTGCACTTGGTCTCATAATTTTTGGAGCCTCCAGGCAAAAGTTCTATTTGTTTGAAATTTCCAGAGAAAGTTCGGGTTTCCAGGTTGGTTTTTTTCGCTAAGTCATGGACTGGCGGTCGACCGCCTTTGGTGGTGATCGGCCGACCGAAGGAGCGGTCGACCGCCATGGTGGCGGTCTGACCGGTTTTCACTTGTCTCGTCGTCCTTCGTGGCGGCGATGTTTGGAAATTAGGTCAAGTTCATTGTTTTCATGGCATATGTGTTGCATGATGCATGTTTTGACTAACGTGGGTCAAGTTGTGAAGAACTTGTTCCCATATTCGATTTCTTTCTCTATTGATGTGCAGGTTGCTTGGAGGTCAATGACGGTCAACGGCGAGGATGATCGGGACTAAGCTTGGAGAGCCGAGGTCGAAACGATCGGGGATGCCGAGTGAGGTCAATGAAGTCAAGCATTGCGAAGAAGGAAAGGTGACCGAAGCAGGCGATTCGGTCGACGGGTTCGATCAAGCGGCGCGGGGGTCGGTGCAAGTGCCATGGTGGTTTCGGTGGGAGCCGGATGGGAGAGACTTGCCGACATGAAGAGAGTCGTTGGATCAACCTACACGTGGCGAAGCATGGATGTGTTTCACGAAGATGGGACTCGGTCTTTGCAAAAAGATCGAGAAGGGGTATTTTGGTAATTTTACCAAATCGCTTTGGTGACCTAATGCCAACCCAGCGGCGTAAGGCGGCAAGCGTCAAGAAGTGGATTAGGTCAAGAGATGAAGACGGCGCTTTAAAATGCGTGCGTGTGTGACCCGTTTGTTTTGGGCCTTAACGGGAGCCCATTAGGGTTACTCTTCTAGAAGGTCTAAGCCTCCACTATAAATAGAGGAGGGAGGTGGCTGCACCCCCTTAACCCTTTCATTGTGTTTGAAACCCTAGTTTTGCTTAGGGAGAGGATTAGTGGAGATTAGGGTTCTAGAGAGTTGGATTTGATTTCGTGCTCATGTATTGAGTCTTTGTCCTCCATTGATGGAGTGGCTGTAAACCAATACCATCTCAAATCAATCCAAAGAAAGTTCTCTCAAAGATGAGTTCGTTTGCTTTCTTTCTCTCTATTTGATGATTTTGAGTCTTTCTTTGATCCGCGAGTTTTTGGTTGGTTTCTTGCCGTGATCTAACTTGCTGGGACATGTGGGAACCCATCTAGGATCATCTTGATCATCAATCACCCACGAGCAAGTCTCTAGATCATATTTCGCTTTTGGCTCGGTTTTTGAACCACCTTCGCTCAAACTGAAAAAGATAGGAACTTTGGCATGGATCTCTGCAATCTTTGATTGGAATAGGTTCCTAATATCTTTAGGAAGGTGTGGTTCAAATTTCGCGAAGTTTGGCCCTACGGATCAAAAGTTAGACCAATTTTAGTTTCGGTTGTCGGGCTGATTTTGCTGATTTTTCCTGTTCACTGTCAAGAGCGGTCAGACCGCCCATCCTAGAGGTCAGACCGCTAGGCAAACCGGTCAGACCGCCCCTGTAAAAGGTCTGATCGCCCATATAGTTGCAAATTGAGTTTTTGGTTATTTTTTGGTGTTTTGCGTCGGGGTTTGGATTGGATTCAATACTAGTCTTCCGCTGTACTGGTATATTGATCTTCATAGCTTCCATAGCTATTGGAGTGAAATTTGTGTTGAATCTAATACTTGTGAAAAAGTGAGCGTGCTCCTATTCACCCCCCCTCTAGTCGCCTTTTCGGTCCAACACCTACATCAGTAACAGAAGTGAATAGTTTTCTCGGTTTGGCTGGATACTACCGACGCTTCATAGAAGGATTCTCTAAGCTTTCCAAACCGATGACCCATCTGCTTAAAAAGGAAAAGAAGTATGAATGGACAGAAACTTGTGAAAAGAGTTTCCAAGAATTAAAGAATAAGTTAACCTTTGCACCAGTGTTAATCCTACCGGACATACAAGTGCCTATGCCCGTGCCTCCCTCATCACCGCGCTTGCAGCACCCTGCCCCGACTCACCTGCCTCCGCCCCGTCGCATTGCCAACACACACCCTCGTCGCCTTGTCACCTCACCCCTGCCACTCCCACCTACCTAGGGCACCCGAGTAGTCACCGTGCAGAACGCCCATGTCGCTCCTCGGGACACCACGCTGCCTTGACCCTCCAATGGCTCCTTCTTCCTTTCTTCAGCTACAAAAGGACCCCTGAGCACCCCCATTGCCTCCCCTCCTCACCCCTCCTCTTTCTGGTAAGTGCCACCAAAGAACTGTCGCGCTCTCTTTTCGGCCGTGCCGCTCCACCGCTGAATAGTGGCTCTAGCGATCTCCTCACCACGCCACCCCCATCACTGTGCGTCCTCGAGGACAAGGAGGCTATCCCCAAGCCGGATTGCAGTTTGGTTCACCGTCGTGCCCTGAATCGCTTTTCTCCTCTAGCTCTGGCCACACCGTTCTCCTCCACCATTCTCTGGCCACCGTCCACCTCCAACCCTCATTCTTGTTCTGGTGAGTTCCCCTCCCTGTGCTCTTGCTCATGGTTGCCTTACTTGGCTCAGTGTACCACCGGAGCCCCTAGTCCGATGATCCTCCGGCTGCGCCACCGCCACCATCGGGACCGCCTTACTCTGGGCGTCCCATCTTTGTCATTCCCTGACGCCGCCATCACTCCCTCCACCGGTGGCGAGCTAGAGCCACCAGTGCCTAGGAGCTCCTGTGCTGGCATGTTTCGACAGCACTATTTTCATGCCATTTATTTGAGTAAATCAATGCCTTAAGGGTGTGGTGATGATTAGCTTTAATTAAACGATGGCTTAATTGCTCCTTGAACCACTGTTGTGTGGGCCCCACGCACAGTAATGGCCCTGTGGACCGAGCGCCTACGCAGGTGGACCAAGTCCATGCACTGTTCACCGTGCACCGCACCACTATGCAGGCGGGCCCGCATGTCAGAGAGACAGTTCTCTCTCCTCTTTTTATTTTCTGGATTTAACTCAAAACCAATCTTCGGAAGCCCCGTTTTCCTCCGTTATAACTCCAAAAATTATGAAATTTGTTTATAAATTTGTCTAAATTTAGGACCTTGCTAATGGCACGGTATTATTTGATTTGGAGTTCATTTAATATTCCTTGTGTATTTATTTGCTCTGTTTGCCTATTTGTTCCTTTTCCGGTACGTTCGTCCAAATAGAGTTCGAAGAAGCGGGAGATCGCCATTTTGATCAAGCACAAGATTATCAAGACTCTCTTGCCTTTAACTCAGGTGAGTCGATACTTTGATCATTTTGAGCCTACATTTTATGCAAATTATGTTCCTTTAAATTACCAAAATTGCATTATTTAATTCTTTAAGCAAATGTATATTAAATCTTAAGGTACTTAAATACCCATTTGATGATTAATTAATTATTATACCATCCTTTGGCAATTGAATCCATTATTCTATGTCACCCTAGTAATTATGTGGTAAATTAGTAGTATACGTTGTACTTAAGCAACATGCTAGTCTTGCTTAAGTACCGGGACATTAAATGCCCTAATCATCATCTTTTAAATCATAAAAATGATTTTCAACAGTCATTGGAGGTACATAATTGAAGTAATTGAGATAATTTGGTTTTACTCCTCAAAATCTACCCTAATAAACTGCTATTACCACATCTGGGTGGATGGTACGATGGTGGGTGCAGACGTAGCACGAGAATGTGTGGAATGTGGTATGAACCGCCCAGATGGCTTAAGGACTTAATCTTGACATGACCTCCCTTGTAAAACAAGCACAACCACAAGTCTATAAAGTACAACTTGACTTAGTAGATTTATTAAACTCTGAATGTCATGCTGCTGAATGGATAACGAGATAGTGCAAGTACTGGATATGTCTGGCTTGAATGGGACACCGATGCAAGGTGAAGTTGCCAGTCACGCTAGACATTATGAGTGCTATCTACTGATCCAGGGAATTGCACGGTGTTTTCATAAAGGATTTGGATTTGCAAAATCCGGGTCCGACAGTTCGTCATCCACTTTGAGAAGTGTGCGTGAGTGTAGACCCATTTGTGTGTGGGCTTAACGAATGCTTGTTAGAGTACCAAGTACCATTGCACCTATTGTATGAAGGATGGGCATTTGCTTGAGTTCTATTGGCGTAGGTTGAAAAATGTTAGGAAGAACCTTTGTAGATTTGCTTCGAGTCAACCCAGGGCTTTTACGAGGAACAGTTACACTAAGAAGAAGAAACCTGATCTAGGATTTCATTCACATGCTAAACAATATTTTCATCATCATCATGTTTCGAGATAGGATGCATCTCATATTCTTGTAACTGTTGCTTATGATAGGACATCAAGTAGGATCACGGCTAGCAATTCTGCTTTACATACTTCTTGTAGACATGTGTCTCAGTACCGGGTTCCCAAGTCTTGTTTAACTAACCCCAGTATTGAGACACATCGATCTCAAGTACCTTAGTTTTCAGGATCGCCGCGAAATGGGAAAGAACACGTGGTTGTTCACGCCACATGACCGGAGACTCAAGATGGTTCACCTCGTTCACACGGTTGACGGGTGATGATTTCATCACCTTTGAAGATGATACACAAGGGTGGATCAAAGGAACGGGATCGATTAGGGTGAACGACAAGTTCATCCTGAAAGACGTCGCTCTTATGGACAAGCTAAGGTACAACTTACCTTCTGTCTCATAGTTTTTTTATGATGGCTATGAGACTAGGTTTAAGAAAAATATTTGTTGTGTGCTTGATTCAGTTGGTGAGCTTGTCTTTGGGATTTTTAGAGTTGATAGGATCTTTGGAGCTAACTTTTTTGAATCTCTTGTCGGGTCTCTCAAGTGTTTGATTGCATCTTCTTCTAAGTTCTAGCTTTGGCACCGTCGCTTAGGGCACATTGGTTTTGATCATCTGACGCAAGTTAACAGCCTTGATCTCATGAGAGATTTGCCCAAACTCAAAGCCATCAAGGATACTGTATGTGCACCCAGTAGGCATGGTAAGCAAGTTGCCGCCTCACACCCGTCATTGACGATGGTCATGACTAACAGACCGGGACAGTTGCTTCACATGGATACTATTGGTCCTGCTAGGGTTCAGTCAGCCAATGGCAAAATGGTACGTTCTTATCATAGTCAATTATTTTTCGAGATACTCTTGGGTGTTCTTTCTTGCTTCGAAGGATGAAGCTTGTGATCAATTTCATGATCTTGTTCTTCACTTAGCTTCTGAACTCCCCGATGCCTTGAGAGCGGTCCACAGTGACAATGGCACGAAGTTCAATAATGCCTCATTTGCCTCTTTCTATGCTAAGCGTGGTGTTGAGCATCAGTTCTCCTCTCTGCACATCCCTCAACAAAATGGTGTGGTGGAAAGGAAGAACAGGACCTTGGTCAAGATGGCCAGGACGATGCTAGATGAGTATAACACTCCGAGGAGGTTCTGGGCTGAAGCTATTGCTATAGCTTGCTATATTGTCAATCGTGTCTTCTTGAGACCATCTTTAGGCAAGACATCATATGAGTTTCAATTTGGTAGAAACCCTTTATTTCTCATTTTCGAGTTTTTGGAGTCAAGTGTTTCATTCTCAAGACACAAAACCTAGATAAATTTGAATCAAGAACTTCTTATGGTTTATTTCTTGGTTCTCTTGCATATTCGAGGGGTTTTCCGGTTCTTAATGTTGAGACCAACATTATCCAGGAGACATGCAATGTCACTTTTGATGAGACTAGCCCTGGAGCTAGATCAGACATTTCAGGTGACACACAGGCGACTGAGAGCATCTTTGTGAAGGAAGATGAAGATGAAGCTAATGATTGCTCCCCGCCTGCTGCTGCTGCTCCTAAACAAGTTGAAGAACATGCTTCCACTACTTCACCTTCAGTTGAGGCTCCTGCTACATCTTCATCATCAGTAGTACCTGCCGAGGTCGAAGAAGTGCTATCTGCCCCGAGCGCTTCACTTCACATTCAGAGGTGTCAACCTCCAGATCAGATGATTGATCATCTTCATGAGTGAGTCACTCGCTCCAGGTTTTACGATCCGAGTCTCTACTCCTATTCTACATTTGTTGCTTCTTTCGAACCCCATGATATATCACATGCATTATCTGATTTGAGCTAGGTCAATGCCATGCATGAGGAGTTAGAGAACTTTGATAGAAATAAGGTCTGGAACCTAGTAGAGCCTCCGAGTGGTCATAATGTGATAGGAACCCGTTGGGTGTTCAAAAATAAACAAAGCGATGATGGTTCTGTGGTTAGAAACAAGGCTAGATCCGTAGCTCAGGGTTTCAGTCAAGTTGTAGGGTTAGACTTTGATGAGACCTTCGCCCCTATTGCTAGATTAGAAGCTATTCATATTCTACTTACATTTGCTACATCTAAGGGCTTTAGGTTGTATCAGATGGATATCAAGAGTGCATTTCTGAATGGTTACATAGTGGAGGAAGTGTATGTTAGGCAACCCCTAGGTTTTTAGGAACCCAAGCATCCACACCATGTCTTCAAGCTATCCAAAATCTTGTATAGTCTTAAGCAAACCCCTAGAGCCTGGTATGATAGGCTTAATGTTGGAAATATTCCCTAGAGGCAATCATAGAGATGATTATATTTCATTATGTTCATAATATTGGATAATATGATATCTTGTTCCTAGAATAATATTGTTAATATTTATTATCAAGTATGTGACTTGATTGTGAAACTCTATATTTCTGCGATAATTATTCTTATACAATCCCTGGTCGGAAACATATCAGGACACATATGAATAGACTAGCATATGTATTGGTTGATGACTATGTTTCACGGGTCATGGATATGGAGATATCAAACCAATAATATGGACACATGTTAGAGAACATGATGTTGGATTAGACCCACCTTGAGACACTATTGAGATTGTTATGATTCTATATGTCGTTAGTTGGTCTCAAGCAATGATGATGTATAATCCTTAGACCTGATATCAGCATGATTTCCTACATATGTAATAGCACTCTTAGGGGTTGCCAAACGCTACACCGTAACTTGGTAGTTATAAAGGTAGCTTTCGGGTATGCTATGAAACATGCAGAGGAATGTGACTGGTCGGATATGAGATTTGCCCCTCCTAACATAATAGGAGAGATGTCTCTGGGCCCCTCATTGTGGTCAGATAAAGAAAGTGCATGGCCATGCCACTAGTGGTCGAAGTGTTCGACCACGAAAAGTTATCTGACACTCGATCGAGAAAGTATTGAACAGTCCATGGATGACACAACATCTCACCTGGAGTTCAACCAAACATCGTGAGGCAAAGGGAGTATACACGAGTAGGTCGCTTAGTTTGAACAGTTACAGAATGGTCATATGGAGATACGAGCTGCTCGTAGACTGGTTGAACGTAATCACAGAGTGGTCGTAACCTGGTCGTAAGGAGATACGAACTGGTCGTGACCAAATACGAACTGGTCATATAGAGATAAGACCTTGTCGTAAGTGATGAGGACTTGGTCGTAGACTGGTCGAACGTAATCACAGAGTGGTCGTAACCTGGTCGTAAGGAGTTACGAACTGGTTGTGACCAAATACGAACTGGTTGTATAGAGATAAGACACAGTCGTAAGTGATGAGGACACAGTGTCGAGGCTGGTCGAGCGTAATCCAGAGTGGTCGTAACACAGTCGTAAGGAGTTACTGAATGAGTCGTGACCTATCTGAACTGGTCGTATGGAGATAAGACATAGTCGTAAGTGATGAGGACCTGGTCGTAGATCATATTGCATCAAGGTTCGTCCGATATAATTTATGTGTATTCGGGAATCGCTATGTTCTGCTAGGAACCGCTACGACTCACGGTCGGAAAGGGTTTCCGAGTCACAACCGATTACGCATGAACCTACAGGGTCACACACTTAACGGGTTGGAACAAACCAGTACGAATACGATTCGTCAAATGTGTTCGGATAGGATCCGTCACGAGCACTATATAAGGAGATGCATGAGGCTGTTGTACGTTACAAGTTTTTTACACCACCGAAACTCTAGCCGCCATCTTCCTAAGAGCTCTGCCATGCGACTTGGTGCTAGTACACCGACGTATGGTTGTTCCTTTCCTGGACGTGTGGATACCGTAGAGGCGCTACTGCGACTGTTGCGCTTGAGGACGATCTGCGATCTTCACAAGGAACTGCAGACGTTGCTGGAGGAGACGATCGACTCGTGAGGACGCTGGACGATCGACTACGACCACTACATCGACGCGCTCTACGTTGGACCAGGCTGCTCCAACCCTTCTTCCATTGCTCTGTGTGTCTGGTGGTAACGATCTATGATCATCTACTTGCTTGGCTTCCTGGATTGCGTGGTAGAAAAATTTTGTTTGTTGCTATCGTAGCCTGCCCGTGGCCCTACACTTAAGACCTTCTTGTTTAGGAATAACTTTGAGATGGGTAAGGTAGACAAGACGTTGTTCATTCTTAGACATGGCAATGACTCCCTACTTGCTCAGATTTATGTAGTTGATATTATCTTCGGTGGTTCCTCTCGTGCTCTTGTTTCTAGTTTTTCTAAGATTATATCCCGCGAATTTGAGATGAGTATGATGGGAGAGCTCAACTACTTTCTGGGGCTTCAAATCGAGCAATACAAGGAAGAGATCTTCATCCATCAGACGAAGTACACCAAAAATGTGCTCAAGCGCTTCGAGATGGGTGATTGCAAGCCGATCGCCACTCCCATGGTTACTCTGGCTGCTTTGGATCCAGACGAGGAAGGAGAAGTCATGGATCAACGTGAGTACCACAGCATGATTGGCTCTCTCCTCTATCTGGCGGCCTCAAGACTGGACATCCACTTCGTAGTCTGCCTTTGTGCGAGGTTTCAGGCGTCTCCAAGGACTTCCCATCGCCAAGCCATCAAGTGCATCTTCAGGTACCTCCAGTCTACCCTCTAGTATGGCATTTGGTATTCTTGCTTATCTTCCTTGTCTATTTGGGGGTTTTCTGATTCTGATTTTGCAGGCTATCGGCTAGATATGAAGAGCACCTCAAGCACTTGTTACTTCTTAGGCACTTATCTCGTCTCTTGGTCTTCTAGGAAGTAGTCCTCTGTTGCACAATACATTCCAAAAGCTGGATATGTAGCTGGTTAATTGCTGTAGTCAGATTCTGTGACTAGTGTCCACCCTTAAGGACTATGGGTTAGCATTTGCTAGTGTTCTTCTTCTCTGTGATAACACTTCTACTATTAATATTGCTAAGAACCATGTGCAACATTCTAGGACCAAGCACATTCACATTCACTATCACTTCCTTAGAGACCATATAGGGAAGGGTGACATTGTGCTGGAGTTTGTTGAGTCCGAGGCTCAGTTAGCTGATATCCTCACAAAGCCTTTAGACCCAACTAGGTTTGACACCTTAAGGAGTAAGTTAGGGGTCATTTATCCCTATGGGTTGGTTTGAGGGGGGAGTTGGTTCTCTTCTGAGCTTTCCTTGTTCATCTGATTTTCCTTGATCTTCTTCTGAACCTTCTGATCTTTTTTATCTTTTTAGGCATTTGAGCTTTCCTTGCATCTCATTGTATCATATTGCATTCATATGAAAATCACAAAAAGATGCATTGTAATTTAAGATTTAGTACTTGTAATTTTAAATTGATGAAGCTTTTCTTATTACCCTCTTGAGCTTTAGTATTTTAATTCTTACTCAATTCCATGTCTAATTCATTGACTTGTTAGAATTATCATACTTTCACATGTGTAGCTTAGTCTTTCATTAATGAGCTAGAACTTTAAAACAACTTGAACTAAAGATTATAATTTATGAATCTTTTAGCTAGTTGCACAATTAGTGATCTTTTTGTGACACTGGCCATGTCAAAATTGCATTGTTAGCTTTTGAATCTAGGCCCGAACATCGTTTGAGCTTCATGTTTCTTTGTGAATCTAAAATTCCTCTCATGCAAAATCAAACAAAAATTTTAAGGTTCTCATGTGCTTAAATTGTGTCAAACTATTCTCACAAGACTACATGTCAAAGACATGAACTTAGAAATAGTTTGATGATCTAGACGATCTCATGAGACTACATGTCAAAATTGATATGAACCTCAAGATCTATCGCCTCGATTCAAGCTTAGGAAGAGTTTGTGGATGGCTCCTAGTCCAGGATCTTCTTAACTAAGATAAACCTTTAATCAATGTCAACAATCATTGCAAATTAAAACAATTGTAAAAAAATTGGGTGGCTGAGGTACCTTGAGCAAAATGATTAACTTTAGCACTTTTTGTCTCTATAGTGGTTTTTGTTAGCTTCTTGATCTCACATTGACATCCCGACACGGCCATTATCATTTTAGGACCTCTTTTGGCGAACTTGCTAATTTTGAAGCTTTGCTTATCTTGTGAAAAATTCATCGCTTCATTTTTTAGCTTTCTAGCTTAGCTTTGATATATATGTCTTAACATGATTTTAATAGCAACTTCATTTTGCGTAATAATAGAAATGCTAGCTTGTTCTTGTGGGTAATCTTCGAAGCTTCTTGTACTAAAAATTGAAAAATATAAAAATGAAGTCACTCCATTGAATTTCATGCATACCCTTTCTTATGCTTCTTCCTCATTTTCGCATTTGTCATCTCTGGATAAGAGGAATGCATGATTCCTTGATGACTCTATTGTCCAAGGAGGAGAAGATATAACAAAAATGTAAAAAGGAGGAACTATTTGGAGGAAAAGGGAGAGAATGAAAAATTTTGAAAAATGATAATCATAGTGAGGGGGAGCATCTAATTTGCATTATTGTGATCTTATTGCCATTTCTAAAATTGAATTGCAATTCTTGGAACCTCACAATGATAAAATGTCAAATTTAACAATTGTTCTTTCATATGGACCTTAAGTGAGATTTTTTTAATCTTCTCTAGAAATTAAAGATTTCTTGCTGTCTTTTGCCATATCTCACTTGTCTCTGCTAATCTGAAGCCAACTTGGTCATTTCCGTGGCTTTCTCTTGCTTTTGGACCAAGTTGTGTCTTTGTGCGGAAACGCTGAGTATTTTTGTTTTCAAACCTCAAACTTACATTTGTGTGAAATTGCCATTGTGTTCATCAAGGGGGGGATTGTGGATATCACTTGGATATACTCATGATCTTAGGATGATGATACAATTGGCAATGGTGGTGAGGGTTCGTCGAAACACTCCTTTTCAGCAAAATTTAGGTTCTGTTAGGCAGTAGGCAATCAGACTGGCCAGGGCGTCGGTCAGACCTACCACCTCTGACGATTTGACCAGCCACCTCTGGTGGTCAAACCCGCTGTTGGGCAGGCCAAGTGGCTAGAGGTCAGACCAGCCATGGGCGACGGTCTAACCGACCATAAAGATGACTTTCGAGTTTAGAGCCAGGCTAAAAATAGAGGGTATAGGCAAGAGAGGGGATTCTTCTGCACTTCGTCTCATAATTTTTGGAGCTTCGAGTAAAAAGTTCTATTCATTTTAAATTTTCAGAGAGGTTTCAGATTGCTAGGGAGGAAATCTGGCTAAGTCCTTGCGCTGGCAGTTAGACCGGCCCAGCTGGGTGGTCAAATCGGTCATGGGTGGTGGTCTAACTGATTTTATCCTATTTCACTGGTCAGCAAGGCGACGATGTTTTAGGGTACGGGTAGGCTACGATAGCCAACAATTCAAAAATTCTACCACGTAAAACAGGAAGCCATGCAAGTAGAAGATCACAGATCATACCACTAGACGCGCAGAGCAGCGGAAGAAGAGTTGAAGCAGCCTAGTCCAACGTAGAGCGTGTCGATGCAGTGGTCATAGTCGATCATCTAGCGTCGAGCACGTCGATGCAGTGGTCGTAGTCGATCGGCCAGCATCCTCACGAGTCAATCGTCTCCTCCAGCAATCTCTGCAGTTCCTTATAAAGAACGCGGATCGTCCTCAAGCGCAACAGCAACCGCAGTAGCGCCTCTACGGTATCCACACGTCCAGGGAAGGAACAACTGTACGCCGGTGTGCTAGCACCAAGTCGCACGGTAGAGCTCTCAGGAAGATGGCGGCTAGGGTTTCGGTAGAGCAACTCACGTCAACTCGTCGCCCTCCCAATAGCCTCAAGCATCTCCTTATATAGCGCTCGTGACGGATCCTATCCAAACACGTTTGACGAATCGTATCCGTACTGGTTTGTTCCAACCCGTTAAGTGTGTGACCCATTAGGTTTATGCGTATTCGGTTGTGACTCGGAAACACCTTTCCGACCATGAGTTGTTAGCGGTACCTAGCAGGAAATAACGATTCCCGAATACACACAAATTATATCGGACGAAGCTTAATGCAATATGATCTACGACCAGGTCCTATCTCTATACGACCAGTTCGTATTTGGTCACGACTAGTTCGTAACTCCTTACGACCAGGTTACGACCACTCTGTGATTACGTTTGACCAGTCTACAATCAGCTCGTATCTCCATACGACCAGTCTGTAACTGATTGAACTAAGTGACCTACTCGTGTATTCTCCCTTTGCCTCACGATATCTGGTTGAACTCCAGGTGAGATGTTGTGTCATCCATGGACTGTTCAATACTTTCTCGATCGAGTGTCGGATAACTTCACGTGGTTGAACACTTCGACCACTAGTGGCATGGCCATGCACTTACTTTATCTGATCACAACGAGGGGCCCAGAGACATCTCTCCTGTTATGTTAGGAGGAGTAAATCCCATATCCGACCAATCACATTCCTCCGCATGTTTCATAGTATACCCGAAAGCTTCCTTTATAACTACCCAGTTATGAAGTAGCGTTTGGCAACCCCTAAAAGTACTATTACACATGTAGGAAACCATGCTGATCTCAGGTCTAAGTATTATACATCATCATTGCTTGAGACCAACTAACGATACATAGAATCATAACAATCTCAATAGTGTCTCAAGGTGGGTCTTATCCAATACCATGTTCTCTAACATGTGTCCATACTAATGGTTTGATATCTTTATATCCATGACCTGTGAAACATAGTCATCAACCAATACATATGCTAGTCTATTCATATGTGTTCTCATATGTTTTCGACTAGGGAACGTTTAAGAATAATCATCGCTGAAATATAGAGTTTCACAATCAAGTCACATACTTGATAATAAATATTAACGATATTATTCTAGGAACAAGATAACATATTATCCAATATTATGAACATAATGAAATATAATCATCTCTATGATTGCCTCTAGGGCATATTTGCAACATGATGTTCATATATTAAGTCAATTTCATGGGTTTCAGTGCATATGTATTGCATGATGCATGTTTTGACTAATGTGGGTCAAGTTATGAAGAACTTGTTCCCAGAATCGATTTTTTGATCTATTGTGGTGCAGGAGGCTTGGAGGTCAACGACGATCAACAATGAGGATGATCAGGACTAGGTTTGGAGTGCTGAGGTCCAGAACGATCCAAGATGCCGGGTGAAGTCAGTGGATTCAAGTATGACACAAAATGAACAAGGATGACCGAACGGGTTGCATCAAGCAGCGCGGGGGTCGGTGCAAGTGTCATGGTGGTTTTAGTGGGAGCCGGATGGGAGAGACTTGCTGACATGAAGAAAGCCGTTGATCAACCTACACGTGGCGAAACATAGGATTGTTTAATAAAGATTGGACTCGGTCTTTTGAAGAAGGATGGAGAAGAGGTATTTTGGTAACTTCACCAAAATACCGCCTTGGTGACCTTTAGCTAAACCGTGGTGCGAGATGGCACAAAAAGAGGCGGTTTAGGTCAAATGGAGATAAAGAGTATAAAAAAACGGATTCGGGAAGCCCGGTCTGTCATCCACTTTGACAAATGAAGATAAAGATCATGAAGATTGGCTCTGATACCATGTCAAGCGGAATAGACGAATTGGCAGGGAGAATGTGCAAGGCAAACAGCCACAATACACATGCCTTATATTGTCGGATGGTACTGTTGTCGATCCGAGATTACAGCGATTGCAGAGATACAACAGAACGCTGAATCAGGAATTACAGGGGAGGTTAAGATTACAGAGATTATATACCAAATATACAGATTCTATTGTTTAACACTTACATCGAGCATGCAGTACATGCGTGCTTCACAATAATTCATATTGTATGGGTCTAGAGTCCATAAAATTCATCCACCGGAGAATTATGATCTTTACAAATAGCATCAAACTCATGAGGCGTGTCTCTCTCTATCCACGGATATTCATAAACATCGGTTGCGTTGAATCACAAATTTTTAGTTTCAATTCCTAACAGGCTAACATTGATAAAAGAACAGGAGTCGACCAGTCTAGCCAATAAGGAAGCTGTAGTTCATTGTACTGTATTTGCCTAGCTGCCGCTATCTTTGCACACGAAAGCGATCAAGACAGACTTCAAACTGCAACTCAGCTTAAAATCAGAAAATGGAAAGGTGATGAAAATTGCTGTTTGTGTGGGGTGAGAGAGGATATTGACCATATATTCTTTAAATGTGTTATAGCCAAATTTGTGTGGGTTTGTATCAAGGAAAGTTTGTTGTGGGAGAAGACTCCGGAATCTCTTGATGAGTTTAACCAAGATTGGCTAGATACTAGGGGTGCTAACAGTTACCACGTTTGCTTATTTAGTTTTGCAGCTGTGGCGTGGACGCTGTGGAAATTCAGAAATCAAATGGCGATTGAGAAGACATTTCTTAAGCAATCGAATGAAGCTGTTTTCAAATCTATATCTTGTTTGCAGAAGTGGCGAGCTCTGATCAAGGTAGATGATCGGGATGAATTAGACAAGGTGATCTGTATGGTCGAAGATTGGATGAAAAGCTTTTATGCGATGCAGGCAGTTGTTACATACCAACCGGATGAACACAGATGAACACAGACTCTCTCCAAGGTCCAATGCTATATTGCCAATATCACTCAGTTTACAGGTACTTGGGATACAAATTGTAGGATTGGAATCAAGGCTAAGAAGAAGAGGAGGGAGACTGGGAATCAGAAGAACCGAGGTTTGGGGGAAGGCAGCTGCAGGAGGAAGGGGAGAGCCGAGGCTCGAGCCTTTGGTTGTTTGTTCTTCGATAATCCCCCAAGCTGTTGTCACTTGCTTCCTATGTATTGGTGCCAGTCCAGCCGATTGGGCCGCGTAGCCAGCCCATTAGCATTGTCCAACCTAACAGCCCAGCTTCTACAGCCCACGTTCATGAAAGCAGTTTGAAGGCTTGTTCTTGAAGCTGACTTTTAGAAGATGTTAGGGTTTTCGAGTTTAGCTTTAGTTCTGTTGCTAGTTTTCTGAACCTCTTGTTCCTGTTTTTTGAATGCTTAGTGAACTGGTAACCCTAATCTGTTGGCGTCCTCTGTGGTTAGATGTAAAACCTTGTTATATACTTTCTATAAAAGCTGGGTTATCCTTTTTCAAAAAAAAAAAAGGCCATGAGATCAAACTATCAAAACATTATCAAAAGATGTGTACATGTGTATTCCTGGACAACTCATCAAAACAAAGGCCATCCGGCCAGCGGTATAATCAACAATAGCTGAAGATACCCACATGTAAATTCTGGAATAGACGAATTTGCCCTCCTTTGGAGCTGTTGTTTCAACTTGACGAATTTCCAGTGCTATTGCGCTGCAACATACTACAACATGTATTTATACAGTTGTATTTGTTATACAACACTAACATCTATTTGTGATTAATCTGCATCGTTATAATATAACCCCCACGAAAATAAGTGGTGTAGATTCTTTTCTTTTTCTATCGATTAATGAGATAATTCTATGATTTTTTTTCTTTTTTTAGGATTATTGTGGGATTTTCCCCCCAGAGGTGCCTTGATCTCGCCAGCTGTTTTTATTTATACAGTTGCGGTGAAAAGTGAGTGTTACCAGTAGAATCTCAAGTTGAACTATTCTAGTACAGTGAAAATTAAAGACACAGATCTTGAAATTTAACTTCACGCATTCAGTAACTTCCTACTAAGATGGTCGACAAAGAAAAGATCATTTCAAGCCGTATTATACTGCAGGACCATTCATTCAAGAGCCACAAACATTAAAATCTTCGATGCATATGTGTAACATGTAAAGAAATCAATTGGAGCAGAATCACGAATTCATTTATATATATACCATGGAGCATCGAACCTCGCTGATAGGTCAATATTGTTACCACGTTGCCTATTCTACACATCAGTAGTAGCTCAATATATTACCCCACAAAAAATGGACGAGGATAGAAGAGAACCACAAAAAAAGACACCAAGAATGACATTAGGGAATTGGAGACAGCGGGAAAGAAATTACCACCGCTGGGAACATTCACGCCCTTGTTTTGTGTTTCCTTGAGCTCCCTTGTTAGGAGCACATCCCACAAGGTTCTAGACAGGCTCGAGCCTCACCCTGGCCACCGGAGTTCGCTAACTTGACCTGTGACTTGAGGGAGATGGGAAGAGGACCTGTGTACTGTGGTTGAGCACCATGGTCAGCTGGGTCCTGCGTATTTGTTGTCATGCTTAGCAGTTTCGATAAATCCATCCTTTTGTGCAACAATCAATGTACTGTCATCCTTCCATGCGCTTCCCTTGACCGAAGAGTTTCCGCTTTCAACAAACATTTCAGAATAATGGACATTGCCGCACCGAACTTACTGTAGCACTGTTCTTGGATAGTCCCATCCTCTGAGCGCATATGGTAATTACAAAAACACTTCTTTGTTGTCGCAGCTTCTCTTTATGAGTGATGACTGATGACTATATTGTTTACATATGTAATCGAGGTTCCGGTTGTAATTTCATTTTGTTATTTCTCTCACACTACAAGCTCAAAACAAATCCTAGATGCACCCATGCAAATGTATAAATAATTTCTATTTCTTAATTGGATTTTCTATTCCATCAGATCAATTATTTCGGATTCATTCTTGTGCTATTATAGCCAAGAACTCATTTCAATGTGCTTCAAAGTGTTACTAGATGAGCCTGACAAAATGCACCAACAGTGCCCCGTCTCGCTAGCATCCGTACGTGAGGTTTCCGCTTCGACCGAACAATGGGAAATCACCACCAGCAGTAGTGGTGGTTTTTCGGTGACGGCAACTGAAAATTGTGTTATCGTACAGCTGGTTAAGCTGAGATTTGCCCTTGAACAATCTTGTAGCCAACAATGCAATGCAAGGTAGTACATTAATTGGAACCAACACCATTTTTTGTCATCGTACAGCTACTGTCATCGTACAGCTAGTGAATGCTGACATTTTTTATATATCGCATCACATTGGAGTATATTATAATTGGTATTTAAGTATACTGAAAGTGATAAACAAGTATAATTTATTCGTTTAAGTGGTATATAGAAAGTGGGAGTACATACTCCCAGAAGCATGAAACGGACGTGTGTGTATGTCTAACACTTAAACTACTTAAACTAATATATTATACTCCCTCCGTTTTTATATACATGACGTCCTGTACAAGCCTTTGCATGCACCGAACGTCATGTATTCTATATTGGAGGGAGTACTACTTTATTAAAATTATCACGGGCGTGCTCTACCACTGAGCTAATAGCCTGTCTCGTGGGCCTCCCAAACGGAGGCCTACTACGCCAAAGGCAAGAAAAACTCCAAACCTTTCATTTTTGATATCCCCATGCCGCCATACCAAACCGGGGGGTGGGGGTACATGGGGACGTCAAAAAGGGGATCCTATCACTATCAACTAATTTGTTCTGACCTAGGATAATAAGCTCATGAGCTTGGTCTTACTTCACCCTAAACGAAAGAAGACTTCCACATCCAAGTTTAGCTCGGACATAGCTGCCTTCTTTTTGGGTGTGAAGCTGTGAATGAATTTTTTTTAATCAAGTCGTATTGGAGTATCTTATAATTGATATTTAAGTATACTAAAAATGATAAAGAAGTATAATGTATTAGTTTAAGTAGTATATTGGAAGTGGAAGTACGTACTCCTAGGGGTACCATACTATTTTCATACATACATACATATAGGACGGCAGTTTCGTACTCTTAGGAGTATGTACTCTCACTTCCAATATACCACTTAAACGTATATATTATACTTCTTTATCATTTTCAGTATACTTAAATACCAATATAAGATACTCCAATGCGACTATTGAAAAAAAATCATTGGAGCCCTTTGTGTTTTGCTATATACCCCTTTTCATATATAAAAGAAGTATATACATAAATTTTGCTATAAAAGTAAAATTTAATGAAATTTTTCATAGGACTCACTTTAGGGTATCTTATAATCATTATTGGAGTATGCTCAAATAGATTAAAAAAAATATCATCTTACGGTTTAAGCGGTATATAAGAAGTGGGAGTACGTACTCTTAGGAGTACCATACCATTTTCATATATATATATATAATTGTGAAGGTAATGCACAGTAAATGTGGCTATACCCACCGATCTGATTGCACAGCAATACTCCATTTTTGAAAGGCTAAACAATGATAAGTAGCGGAGCTCTCCACTCCAACTCTTCATATGCGCTAGCTTTACTTGAGACCACTGTCCATCTAGCGGCTAGCCACAGTGGAGAAATTAAAGTGGAGAATGAAAAGCAAAAAACATTGCACTACGATCCTAAGAATAGGAGGCACAGGGAAAGATGCAACCGGCAGCGAGGGTTAACTTTGCGCATGCCTTGCAGCAGCCTTGCAATACAAACTTTTTTAGGATACATGCTAATTAGTTGTGTCCACGTCTCACTCTCCACGGACCGCTGCGTAGACGGATAATACTCCTCGGTGACTATGTCCTCGATGAAATCAGGAGCAAGCACAGTTCATCCAAGTACACATCAAACTATCCGCTGAAGCTTTCCTTGTTGGGATTTTAATGTTGTACAAGATTAGATAAAAGTTTGAGTACGAGTCTCTTACGAGAACGAGTCCAAGTAGGATACTCACGTTCAGTCCGTGTCTTAGTTGATGAGTGTAAGAGTATATAAGCAGGGGGGATAGTAGTCTTGTTGATACCACAAGCCAGAAGTCAAGTTAAGTTGTCGTAAGTTGAGTTGAGTGGTCATAAGTTGTGAAGACATCGTGAGTTGAGTTGAGTTGTCATGAGTTGAGAAAAGCAATACAAAAGACAAAAAAAAAAAAGAGGAGCAGTTGCTCCCGAAACCAATCGTGTGCTATTTTGGCTTCGAGTTCTGATCTGCGAGTACTGTTCTTTTTGAGTACGTGGTCGGAAGGAAGTTTCGACCACCTGGTCGAAAGGTTTCGACTATGTAGTCGTAGCAGGAGGCTTAACTACATCTTGGTCGAGGAGGTGCGGCTGGTCGGAGGGTTCCGATTACCTGGTCGAAGGTGGTTCGACTACACATGGTATCAGTGCGGATGTTTGAAAATCAAGTCTTCAACTCCAGAGAAGGAAGCAGAAGATGGATCCTAATGGATCTTCATCGACAACGAAAGATGGTCAGATTTCGCTTCCATACCCGGTTCTCACTTCAGAGAACTACCCGGCTTGGGCTATGAAGATGAGGGTCAATATGCGTGCCCGGGGGTCTGGGATGTAGTAGCTGATCCGGTCGATCTAAAGGAAAAGATTGATCCTAAAGGAAAGGTTGTGGATGTTGACGTGAAGGTTGATCAAACTACATTGGCGCTCATCTACGCTGCCATACCTGACTTGATGCTCAATCAGCTAGTCAGGAAAGACACATCACGAGAAGCTTGGATCGCTCTTTTGCACTATGCACGAAGGAGTGGATCGAGTGAAGAAAGTACGACTACAAACTCTCCGAGGGGAGTATGAGGCGCTGCATATGGGTGAAACTCAATCAGTAGATGAGTTTGCAGGAAAGTTAACAGCTGTGGTTAATGAGTTGCGATCTCTTGGCGATAAACTGGAGGAAATTGAGGTGGTCAAAAAAATACTTGCGAGTACTTCCTGAGAGGTACGTGCCTGTGGTCACAACTCTTTTGTATTCAAGTGATCTTGAGAGCATGAAGTTGGAAGAGGTAACTGGGTCTCTTAAAGCACATGATGGGCTACTAAAAGGGTGCAAGGCAAGGACAGATCAAGCATTACTTGTGGAAAGTGACGCGAAGGAAGGAAACAAACAAACGAAGGAACTCAATTGGGTTCAAGGAGGTGCCCGGGGCTCTGGAAACTGGCATGGATGTGGTCGCGGTGCTAGAGGCTGCAGTTTTGGTAGAGGAGGACATGAAGACTGGGCTAAGCAAGACGGTGGTGACAGATCCTGTAATAAGTCACATATCAAGTGTTTTGAATGTAACAAATATGGTCACTGCGTGTCAGAGTGCCGCAGCCACATAAAGTGCTTCAATTATGATGAGTATGGGCACTACGCTTCGGAGTGTCCAAACAAAAAGAAGAACGACAAGGTAAACCTCACCTGAGCTAGTGAAGACAATAAAGAACCTGCCCTGCTACTCTCCTTATGTGTCAAAGAAGCGCCGGTCATGGTGATGTTGAACGAAGAGAACATAGTTCCTAAACTACGCACAGAGGGAGGCAACCACGATCACACTAATCAATGGTATTTGGACAATGGGGCAAGCAATCATATGACGGGAGATCGCTCTATATTCTATGAGCTCGACGAGAAGTTTACGGGAAAAGTCAAGTTTGGCGATGGCTCTATGGTGCAGATCAAAGGCAAAGGATCAATGCTCATGCAATGCAAGAACGGCGATCAGAAGGTGCTGACTGAAATTTACTTTATACCAAGTTTGTTCATCAACATACTCAGTCTCGGACAGTTGACGGAAGAAGGGTGCAGGGTAGTGCTGCAGGATGAGTTCTTGCATGTCTATGACAAGAACAAAGATCTATTGATGAAAGTGAAAAGATCCTTGAACCGGTTGTACAAAATTTCCCTAAAAACTTGTAAATCAGTTCGTGGGAAGGAGAGCCTGGAGGAGCCATAATGGAACTGGGAGTCGAGCCAGCTGGGTCCTATGGTGAGGAGGTCTCGGGTTCACTTGTAGTCGTTTCTGATCTCTCTGGCCAAGAAGATGGCAGGACTCAGGAGCAAGGCAAGCTAGGCGCTGTAGAGGGTGGCTACTCATAAGATCAAGGGGCAAACCTAAAAATAAAACCAAAGAAGGAATTGAAGACAGATGATGACGCACTAACAGGTGGCGCAGGAGGCGCAGCAAGTGCTGGCGCGGTTGTCGAGTCTGATCTGCAGCCTCACACGTTTGTGGCAAGAAATTCTAGAGTACAGGTTGGTGTATTATTCTGTGATTTTGTGGAGGGAATGTGGTCAGCATGATGCATGAGCCCAGGAATTAGAGGCGGTATAGCCTCAGCTGAGATGTACACAGGAAAGTGAGTAGACTTGGTCCAAGAGAGAAGAGCGAGAGGCTCAAGTAATGCCGAAGCCCAGGCGGTCATCGTAGGGCACGACCTCGTTGCGGTAGGGGCGGTCGTGGGAGCAGGTGTTCCAACCCAAGCGGGCGTACAAGAAAGGACGAGTTCTGTCCAGGTGTGAGGTGTGACAAGCATTGGTTTGTGCATGGCTCGGGATGGAGCAAGTACAAGCGGTAGGGTGGTATCGGCCCAGGAAGGAACGACGCACGGGAGTGCAGGTAAAAGAAGAAGACTTGGAAGTTCAAATGCGTGAAAAGATCAGGATGATCAAGATGGAGTGATTACTATTTTTTTATCTTGTTACAAGATTAGGGAGTGATTGTTAGGATTTTAATCTTGTACAAGATTAGGTAAAAGTTCGAGTCCGAGTATCTTACGAGAATGAGTCCATGTAGGATACTCATGTTGAGTCCGTGTCTTAGTCGATGAGTGTAAGAGTATATAAGCAGGGGGAGATAACAGTCTTATAGATACCACAAGCGAGAAGTCAACTTAAGTTGTCGTAAGTTGAGTTGAGTGGCTGTAAGTTGTGAAGGTGTCGTGAGTTGAGTTGAGTTGTCGTGAGTTGAGAAAAGCAATACAAAAGACAAAAAAAACAAAAGAGGAGCAGTTGCTCCCGAAACCAATCGTGTGCTATTTTGGCTTCGAGTTCTAATCTACAAGTATTGTTCTTTTTGAGTACGTGGTCGGAAGGAAGCTTGGATCACCTGGTCGAAAGGTTTCGACTACATGGTCGTAGTAGGAGGCTCAACTACATCTTGGCCGAGGAGGTGCGACTGGTCGGAGGGTTCCAACTACCTGGTCAAAGGTGGTTTGACTACATCCCTCGCTCAGCGTTGAGCCGTGGAATTCGCTTCCTGGAAAACATGAATACAGGAAAAATTATTAAAAGACCTGCTATGCTCTTGGAGTGTTGTGACTTGCAAGCTATGATCAATTTATCCACTAGTTGGAAAATGTCAATGCAGTGTTCAAGGTACCGGTCCATGTCTATGGCCAATTAAAAGTTTTTTTACTGCTAGTTTATGGTTGTCGTGTTGTGTCGTGGAATTTAGTTAGTTACCTAAACCTTAGTCGATTTCAGCAAGACGTTTGTCAATATGGCTCCAAAAGCTATGCTTTTAAGCAGTTATTACATCCAAAAATAGAAGAACAAAGTGCTTTGGGTGAAATACCACCGCAACGACCATGACAAACAAAGCCCTAGCCCTCTTCCATGCAATGATATGGAGGGGATGCTTAACAAATGAAAGCCGCTTTTTCTTACCATGTGAGACAGATAATCATATGACTGTTGATGGACTGTCAGTGCTTAACAAGTACTTAGGTAGGTAACTGTAACATTCTCGTTTTCAGGACATGAATAGTAATTACTTTGGTTCTTGGATTTTCAAACCGTATTTCAAATTATCGTATATTCTCAAAACCCTCTAGCTTCTAGCTAAGTTGGAATTAGAGTTTCGAACCACCTTGAAATTCCCGAATTCAAATTTCAAATTTGAATTCATGTTTTCAATTTTGGGCCCCTTTTCAGCTTGCCCTCCTCTTCTTTTGGGCTCAGCCCCAACTCCTTCCTTGGGCCCTCGGCCCATTCCTTCCTCCGACCTTTTGGCCGAGCACCTTCCCGCCCGTGTTCCTCCCGCCTCTGGCCTGGCCCCCCTACCGGCCCTTTCTTCCCCGATCGAGTCACACTGCGTTACTGCGCCACGGCGCCGTGATGCCACCACAGTCGGACTGCAGCACCCACGCCACTCCTCTGGCTCCGCCTACGTCACGCACATGCCCCGGCCTCTGAAGTCACCGCATCGGCCTTGTGCCATCAGCGCTTCTGCTCAGCGCCCCGATCTTCGCCCTGCGTCGGCCTCTCCTTGCCCGTCTCGCCGTCGGCTGTGCAGCGTTAGCACAGCGCCTTTGCGTTGCGCCCGCATCACCACCTGCGCCCACCTGACTCCGCCCCGTCCCATCACTCTAGGCGTCGCCAGAGCCGTCCATGTCGCCCTTGGAACCATGCGAGCTCCCCGCGACCTCCAACAACTCTTCCCTCCATCCTCCTCGCATGGCTATAAGAGAGGCCCCTGTGCACTCCTTGGACCTCTCCACTTAACCCCTCCTAGTGAGTTCTCCAAAGAAAGCACCCGAGGAACCGTCGCACCCCATTTCGGTTGAGCTGTCTAGTCGCTCCGACACTACCTCCACCACGCCACCCCCATCACCGTGTGCCCCCGACGCCAATAACTGTTTCCCCCCAAGCCCCCTTGGAGTTGGTCCACCGTAGCCCTCGGATTTGGTCTTCTTCCCCGCCTTCGGTCAATCTCTTCACCGCCGCCGATCTCCTTCCTCCGACCACCTCTGTTTCTCTTCTTGAGCTTGGTAAGCTCACCTTGCTCCCCCTAGCCGGTGCTCTCACCCATTTTCTTGAGGCTCACTGGATACCCTTGCTCGGTCTTGAGCTTGCGCGCCACCGCCGCTGTCCCTCGCCGCGCCGCCGCTCCGGCAAACAACTGGTCACGCCACCGCCGCCATTGGGACCACCTCCATTTGCGCATCCCATTTTTTTCATCCCCCGGCGCCGCCACCCCTCCCTCCGCTGGCGAGCTTGAGAGCCGCCAGCCAGAGAACTCCTCCGTCTTGCGCACGTTGGACCGAGGGACAGTCTGGCGTGTTCAAGGAAGCCGATTACTGTCGGCGTTTAAAGCAAATGATTACTTGACCGGTTAATCAATGCTTTAACTACAGCTTTGTGCCACTGACCAGTAGGCCTGCAAATAGTAACGGTCGGCTTAAACCCTTTTGTTTTTCGGTGACTCAATGCCAGGTGGGCCCCCATGTACAAGATGCACCCGGTGCACCATGAACCGATGCACAGTGCATGTTGACCTCCAGACCATGTACTATGCACATGGACCAAGCACTATTCATGGGTCCCACATGTCAGTGGTTCACTCTCTCTCTCTCTCTCTCTCTCCATTTTGATTTTCTGATTTAATTCCAATTCAAACTTCGGAAGCTCCGTTCTCCTCTGTTATGACTCCAAAAATTATGAAATTTATTTCTAAAATTTTGTAAATTCAAGATCTTGCTAATGGCACTGGTCTTGTTTAATTTGGAGTTCATTTACTATTATTTTAGTATTTATTTTCTCTCTTTGCTTGTTTGTGCCTTTTTCCGGTACATTCGTCCAAATAGGATTCGCAGACGCGGGCGATCTCCAACTTGATCAAGCACAAGATTATCAAGACCGTCTTACCTTTAATCTAGGCAAGTCGATACTTTGATCATTTTGAGCCTACATTTTATGTAAATTATATTCATTTAAATTACCAAAATTACATGCTTTAATTCTTTATTCAAATGTATGTTAAAGCTTAAGGTAGCTAAATACCCATTTGATGATTAATTAATTATTATGACATCCCTTGACAATTGAATGCATTATTCTATATCACCCTAGTAACTATGTGGTAATTACTAGTTATAGGTTGTACTTAAGCGACATGCTAGTCTTGCTTAAGTACGAGGACATTAAATGTCCTAATCATCATCTTTTAAACATGAAAGTGGTTTTGGGCAGTCATTGTGGGTAAATGACTGAGATGGTTCAGTTAATGTATTTTGGCTCCTCAAAAACCCTAATAACTTGCTGTTATTATCTGGACGGATGGTATGATGGTGGGTGCTAATGTAGCCCAAGGAATGTTGGTATGTGGAATGAACCACCTAGATGACCCTAAGGACTTAATATTGTCATGAACTCCCGTGTAAAATAAGTACAGCCATAAGTCTGCAAAGTGCAACTTGGCTTAGTAAATTTATTGAACCATAAAAATAATCTCGCGGGAGGGGTAATAATGGGAAAGTGCAAGCGTGTGATACGCCGGCTTGAAAGGGACACCGATGCAAGGTGAAGTTGCCAGTCGCCGTGGTGTAGTCCAACTACACTAGTCGCTGAGGTGAACATCCCACACAACGTATGGGCGTAACCCCATATGGGTGAGATGACGGAAAGGGGGAGATATTTAGAAAGGTTACTGTGATGATCACTCAGCTACGTGACTAAGGAATCATGTTGGGCAACGAGTATGATTATCTCCTGTGGATACAATGTACAACCTCTGCAGAATCTAAACTGTTTAAACAGCCGTGGCTACGGTCAAAGGTGGATATGGGAACTTAACTAGAGTTAGTTCTATTTCAAAAACCTTTCTGGATGAGATGAAAATCAGGTCGGGCTCACCTAGCCCTGAGATTAGATTTTTTTTGAGCCGTCAAGCTCAGTGGTGTTAATAAATCTAGCTCCAATCAAAAGAAGCATAAGGTAGAGGTTCCGACGGAGGGGACCTGTGCTGTTATTTAATATTGCACAATTACTCTCTTTAATAAAATGCAATTTGGTTAAAAATGCTAAGTGATAGGACTTTGTAATTATGATAATTAAAAACATTGCTTTAGCAAATAAAAGAAACCGAGTCATCCTTGTTAAGCCTTGCATGTATGTTATTGCATCTTGTGTGTTGGCTCGCAAACACAGAAGTTGTGCTCATTCTCGCTCTCCCCCAAACCCTTCAGATAATGTGGATCAAGGAGATTATGCATATTACGAAGACCCAGAAGCCGATGGACAAGGAAATGATTAAGAGTAATCTAGGTCTGTAGTCTAGGTCTCGCCTCAGTCTAGTGGACTCGTTCGGTACTTGCGTACAACTGATATTATCCAAACTCTTGGTTAATATCAGTCGTACACAAGTTACCCCAATCGCTTGCCTGTGGAGAGATGAGCTCTACCCCTTTTGCTTCCGCTGTAGTTTACGTTGCTTTTATGTAATGTAATCAATTTGGTCTGTTCGGCCCTTTTGTAAAACTCGACCCGACGTAGTCTATGTTACTCTGATGTTTGTAATATATTTGAATGTTTTAGTTCATGTCATGTGTGAAATGATTCAGCAATGTGTCTGTGAGTGCAATCTACTAATATAGGGAATAACACAATATTTGCATAGAGGATTTGAATTTGCGAAATTCGGTCCGACAATAACTATGTAGCTATAACTAATAGATGGTGTAACCATCAAAGGACCTACAAAGAGGTGCTTGATGCCATATGTTGTGATAATTGACAACCACTACCTTGTCCCTATGGTTAGAAGATAGGATGAATGTCTGACTGTTGGACTGTCGGGCCAGGCAACTCGATGCAAAGGCCACCCGTCAACAATATAGTTGGAAAGTCAAAATTGGTTATTGGACGCTAAACTTGACACTGGTTTTTTTTATTGTAATTGAGATGGTTTTCAAGGTAGTCTCTTCCAAATGTGCCCAATAATAGCTTGATATTTGGCAAGTTGCTCACAGATTAAGAAGTCACATGATTACCATCCTACCCTCAATTAACTCTCATAATAACATCATCTTTTTGGTACGATCTTTGTGTGTGTAAAATATTATTATATATTTGCAAAACTGTACTCGTATTCGAACAATATCTATCCTATATTCGACTTCGTCTCAACGACGCCATCCGAATCCTATTAATTGCATGTCGTGGTATTCGTATAGGATCCGAAAAAAATTATGAGGTAGTGCATGGAAAGACCAAGATCCGGGCCATATTTGATCCATTTGCATTGTCGTAGGGGCGGCACAACGGCCTCCACGACCTGGCGAAGAGCGAAGCGTACACGTCACGATGGCCAAAGTCGCCAAGAGGCCAGATGCTGCGAATAACCCCCGAAGGGTACGAAAGATGTGCGAGGGGCCCCGAAGCCCTCCGGAGGGATCCCGAGGAGTCCGCCCAACGCCAAGCCACCGGCGACGGGAGGGCCCAAAGAAGCGCCCCGAAGGGCTGCGGAGGGCTCGAAGATCCAGGGGCTCCGGATGGGTTACTGCACCCCTAGACCGATGCACCAACAGGGTAGACCAAATCTAGGGCTGCCCACCACGTGTGAGAAGCTAGCACTAGGGGTAGGAAAGGTCCCTGCAGCCCCTATCAGCATAGGGTCTAGTAAGGGATAAACTTGTAACTCTGTATACCTCCTAGGAGAGCTATAAGTAACCACCCTTGCCCCGATTGAGGGGGGCGCGTTTTTTTGGCTTTGTATAAGGATTACATGGTAATACAAGTGTGTTGACTTACTGACAGCTAGTCCCCTCTTGAGGATCCTTCGGCTATTGGAGGGTCCTCCTTACTCTACTGTCTAGTCTCGTAACTACGACATGCATCATATTGGTACTAGTTTATTATAAACATAATTTGTAGTCAGGTAGCAATAGACAAATAGAGGAAGATGGGAGAAGATCCCAGAAGGGGTGAGAAATATTATAGAACAGGAGACATCGTGAAAGGATTGCGCTTAATATGCCTAGCTAGTATTCTTAAGAGGCGACTAGTGTCCGAACGTCCGATGTGAAGCTTTCCTATCAGACACTTCTGTGCAACATTGCAACATTTAGGAAAATGCATAAAACAAATACAATCAACATCTGCAACAAAAATAGGTTATTGATCTAAAAAGGGGAAATCCCAAATCTATAAACAAAATTCACTTGAAAATATAGATCTTGTTCCTGTGTGAACATGACGATGCACTAGTACAAAAGTTCGAAACAAAAAAATTACTTTGTTACAACCATCACAACATTTTGAGGATGTGTATGTGTAACATCTCAATTTTCTGAGTTTCAAAACCTTTTTGAGTAGTTTAGTCCCCTGAAAAAATTCACAAATTTTATTTGAATTTGATAAAGCTTAAACGAGACTTTCAAATATCAAAACAATTTAATGTGACTAATATGCACATCAATTAATTCCAAAACTATTTTATTTGACTTCTTTGTACTTGAAAATATTTTCCAAATTTTTCTAGAATTTTTCTGAGTTCATTTGCTATTTTAATTTGCCATTTGGATTTTTCTGGTATTTCTAAATTTCAAAATCTATTTTAATCTCAGGAAAATTCTTTAGGCCGATTTCCCTTTTTTTGGCCCACTCTTTTTTCTTTCCTAGCCCGGTTCGTTCCTTTTTCCCTTCCGCGCCAAGTCGGCCTAGCCGCCAGCCTCTTCCTTCCTTCTCTTCCTCTCACTGCCGAGTGGGCCCACTACCACGTCACCTTCTTCTTCCTCCGACTCTAGCACGTCTCCAAGTCAAACACGACGCTGCACCACTGTGCTTCACCCAAATCGTCCCTTCCCAAATTCTATTTAAGTCGCTACCATGTCAACTTTTCGCACATTTCTTCCGCTTGCCCTAGTCTGGGACTCGTGGTCGCCTTCGTCTCGCCGAAATCAGTTGAAGAAGTTGTCAGCCGTCGCAAGCCTCCGCCGCCCATTCCGCCGCCGTTGGAGCTCCTCCATCCTTATCGTCTTTACCGTTGGATTTGTGTGGCCGTGTTCCACATTGTGGTCCCGTTGCCATCCCCGGAGCACCATCGATTCGCCGTCGCCCCATCTCCCCCAAAACCGGCCGCGCCACCCTCCGTTTGATCTCCTCACCGGTGAGTGCCCTCGCCTATCCAAGCGTGTCATCTCGCGTTCTCGAGTGTCCTCCTCGGTTTCCCTTCCTCTCCGGTGAAGATCCGTCACCGACGTACCTTGTCGCCGCTGCATCTTCTTCTCCGCCACCGGCTACCCCGACCCCTGCATCCTCGAGGGCCAAAAGGAGCCGAGCCACAGCAGCAAGTGCACCCCCCGCCCAAGCTTCGGAGGAAGAAGTGAACAACTCGGCGCACGGGGGAGCGAGCCAAGAATCATACGAAACTCTCCAGCAAGAACTGACGGCTCTCCGCCGGGAGCTGGCAGACCTCCGGCACCCGCCAGAGACAACCCTCGCCGCCCCACTCCGACAAATGCCGCAGAACGGAGCGGAGCCCACCACCGCACTTCGGCCCCACTCCGAGCAAGCGCCGACGAGCGAGAACCCACCTCGCCATCGACACCCCGGTGCTCGAGGCGACTCCAAACTCGCCATTGAGCGCCGGGTCGAGGCGACCAGTGGCCTCGGGGATTCAAGATGCCGAGGTCGCACCGTCTGAGGGTCCTAAACCCTCGCAATTCCTCCCGTATACTGAGACCGCCATTGAGGCCGCCGGAGGAGACGATACCACGAAGGCAAAAAGCGCCACCCAGGCGCTCAAGAGCGTCGCGCTGACTTGGTTCTTCACGATACCTCCTCGCTCCGTGATATGCGTGGGAGCAGTGCTGGATTCGCCCGCAACAACTTCGAGGGAACTACACGGAGCCAAGGACGCCGGACACTTGTTGGAGTGAAGCAGTATTTGGATGAATCCCTCCGCAGACTTCTTGGGGAAGTTCGCAGAGGTCAAGTGCTGTGTACAAGGCGCCAACGAGACAACCATCATCAACTTGACAACTCGCGGCCTCATAACGGGCCGCTTTCGGAGAGGCTGGCGCGCAAGCCCGCGCGCACAGTGACCGAACTCTTTGACAAAATGGAGGAGTACGCCCGAGCGGAGGAAGACAGCGCTCGCAAGGGAGCGACGGCGACTCCAACACCAACTGTGACCCCTTCGAAGGAAGCGGTCACCACAACACCGGCCGGAGCATCCAGCAAGCCGCGGAACAATGACTACAGGAAAAAAGGCCGGGGAGTCTACCATGTAGACAGCGCGCCACGCGACGGAGGAGGAAGACGCGGAGGCCGCTGGGGCCAAGGCCGCGGCCGAAACGCGGGACACCAGCCCGATAACTGCAGCGAAGCACCCTCGCAGTTTTGTGACCTCCATGGCGAGGGGTCGCACACAACCAGCGAATGTCGCACTATCGCCGCCATGCAGGACTACATGCGCCGCGACCAACCTGCAGAGCATGAAGGCCGGAGCGCAGCTGACAACCGACTCCCCGCACCACCGGCAATACCGCGCATAGGTGGCCAGGCCGAGGTGCACCGGAGGGTCATAAACATGATCACCGGAGGCTCCTCGCTCGACATTTCCTCGAAGAGGCAGAGGCGGGCGTACGCCCGACAAATCCACCATCTGACGACGTACCCCGCCTTGAGCCCACCCCGCTACTCCGGAATACCCATATCTTTCGGACCCGAAGATGCCTGCGGGGTGTATTTTCCGCACCAAGACCCCCTCGTCATCTCGGCCAACATCGCGGATTTCGAAGTAAGGCCCGTCCTAGTTGACGGAGGGAGCTCAATGGACCTCCTCTTCGTGGACGTCTTCGACAAGATGATGATTCCTCATGATCGCCTAACACCTCCGGGCATCCCCTACTAGGTTTGAACGCTGTCCGCGGCATTGGGGCAGATCCGCCTCGCCGTCACATTCAAAGAACGACTTAGCATCGGCAACCGAGGTCGTCACGCTCGACGTGGTCCGGATGGCTTACCAAGACAAGCGCAATCCTCGGTAGGCCACGCTAAACACCTTCGCGGCGATAGCTCACCACAACTACTTGTGCATGAAGCTCCCCGCCCCATCGGGCATCGTCACGGTCTGCGGAGATCAAGACCTCACACGACACATAGAACTCGAAGTACTGTCTTCGGCTCGCCACGTACACGCTATGGGACCCAACCGGGGCAAAGTAGCACCGCCCTCCGCAAGATGGGCCCCGAAACATAGACCGCAAGGTCACCTCAAGAGTGGCATTAAGGGACACTCACGAGAAGACGGTGGCCTCGGGTGGGACCTCCACCGGGCGGCAGCCGACGATCTGAGGGGTGCTCAGAGCAACGCAGAGGCCTTCACTTGGGGGCCCGAAGACCTCCCAGGAGTGGCAAGGACAACGATCGAGCACAGGCTAGCCCTTGAGCCGACGTGGACGCCTAAAAGCGTAAACTGGCGGCATGTCGGCGATCGCCTCGAAGCCGCCAAGAAAGAGATTCCAGAAGTTCTTTGAAAAGCGGAGTCATTCGCGAAATCAAATATTCCGAGTGGCTCGCAAACCCGGTCCTCGTCAAGAAGGAGACAAGCAAATGGTGCATGTGTGTCAACTTCACCGACCTCAACAAGGCCTGCCCTAAGGATGATTTTCCTTACCTCGATCGACTAAGCGGTGGACGCCACTTGAGCCGCGAGCTCATGAGCTTCTCGGCGCCCTACTCGGCTACCAGTACACATAGCGGAGGAGGACGAAGCAAGATCGCCTTCATCACTCGATGGGGAACATATTGCTACAAACGCATGCCCTTCGGCCTCAAGAATCTGAGGCGGCGTTTGCGGCTCATCACGAAGGTCTTATCCACCGGCTTCGGACGAAACGCGGAAGCATACGTCGGCGACATAGTCATTAAAAGCAAAATTTGGCGGGGCGCATGCCTAGGACCTCGAAACCTTCACCAACCTTGGCGGAGGGCATAAAACTCAACCCCGAAAAGTGTGCATTCGGTGTGAAGGCCGGGAAACTCCTCGGTTTCCTCGTCTCGGAGAGAGGGATTGAAGCCAACCCGGAGAAAATTAGGGCCATCCAAGAGATGAAGCCCCCGCACAACGCTCGTGAAGTACAAAAGCTGACGGGCCGCATCGCCGCCCTCAGCCGCTTCTTGTCTCGCTCGGCCGAGAGAGCACTACCGTTCTTCAAGACACTCCGGGGCACGGAGCCGTTCCAGTGGACCGAGGAATGCCAGAAGGCCTTCGAGGACCTGAAGTTGTACCTCGCACAGCTACCACGCTTGACCCGGTCCGGAAGGGGGAGCCGAGTTGCTAGACATCACCGCTACTTCACATCGGTGAGCGCGGTGCTTGTCTAGGAGCGGACCGGCCAGCGACCGGTATACTATGTATCGGAGGCCTTGCAAGGAGCCAAAATCCGCTATACGAAGCTTGAGAAGCTCGCGTACGCTTTGCTCATGGCATCGAGAAAGCTCTGGCACTATTTCCAGGCGCATCCCATCAAGGTCCCCACATCCTAACCCTTGGCGCTGATGCTCCAAAATAAAGATGCATCCGGACGGATAGGCAAATGGGCGGCGGAGCTGGCGCCCTTCGACGTCACCTTCACGGCAAGAACGGCCATCAAATCGCGATTCTTTGGCGGAGACTTCGTTGCCGAGTGGACCCATAGCGGAGGCAGCCCCACCGTGGTGGAAACACCATGGGTAATGTACCACAGACGGGTCGTGGTGCGTGTAGGCGCGGCGCGCGCCATCCTAGTTTCCCCAGACGGGCGAACTGCATCGCATGCCGCCCGCCTCGACTTCCCGACCACAAACAACGCATCGGAGTATGAAGCACTGCTGCTGGGCCTCCGTAAAGCGCGATCCCTCGAAGCGAAGCGCGTCCTTATCAAGAGTGACTCCCGCCTGGTGACAGGCCACTTTGACAAGACCTTCGTGGCAAGGTGTCCCGAGATGAGCCGCTACTTAGCCGCGGTGCGCGAAGCGGCGAAGCACTTCCACGGAATCACAGTACAAGCCATTCCTAGAGGAAACAACGAAGCGGCCGAAAAACTGGCAAAAATGGCAAGCTCCGGAGAGGGACCCCCCTCGAAGGTTTTCTACGAAGTCCTCACAAAACCCTTCACCCCAAACGAAGCACAAGGGGCTCCTTGGCCGGCACAAGGGCTCGCTTGGCATAATGGCTCTTACCAAGCACAAGGGGCTCACTTGGCACAATTAGCTCCAAGCGCAAGAGGGCTCCTTTGGCCATGGCAAGCTGGCCCAGTCTTGCCGCCAGGAGCAGCGGGCAGCCCGACAAGGGACTGGCGAGACGTCATTATCAAGTACCTTGCGGGGAAGAACCAGAAGACCCGGCCGAAGCAAAGCGCATCCGTTGCCGAGCAAGAAACTACTATATGGTCTCCGGCGAGCTGTACAAGGGGGGCGTCTGTGCCCCCTTCCTGCGCTGTGTATCACGGGAGGAAGGCCAATCACTCCTCAAGGACGTCCACGAGGGCTTATGCGGCGCACACCAGGCGCCTCGGGGCCTCGTGGGGAAGACGTTCCGCCAAGGCTTCTACTGGCCGACGGCGCTCCGAGACGCACAAGACCTCGTCCAGCGTTGCTAGGGGTGCCAGTGGGCGATCGCAACAAAAGCGCTGTGCTTCGCTTGCGGCCGTGCCCGGGTAACCCTTCGCACGTTGGGGGTTAGACATCATCGGCCCGTACCCCGCAGCCAAGGGTAGCCTCGATTCGCGTTAAATCGCCATCGAATACTTCTCAAGATGGGTCGAAGCGGAACCGGTCGCCAACATCACCGCCGCAGCCGCCCAGCGATTCGTGTGGAAAAACATCATTTGCCAATACGGCGTACCAAAACGCGTCGTGTCGCCGACAACGAAGCGGTTCGACTCGACCACTTCCGCAAAGTGCAGTAACGACCTAGGCATAACGTTATGCGCCGCCTCCGTCGAGGCACCCGAGTCAGCGGGCGTCGAGTGAGCAGCGGCAACCTCCTCGACGAGCTAAAGAAGCGCCTCGTAGGGCTGCCCAAGGGACTATGGTCCGAAGAGCTCCAGAAGGCCCTTTGGTCAATACGCACATCGCCCACCAGAGCCACAGGCTTTTCTCCTTTCAAGCTCCTCTTCGGCGATGAGGCCATGACGCCAGCGGAGTTCGCTGCTAATTCCTACCGAGCTACAACCCAGACAAACCCAGGAGAACGGGAGCTCTCGCTCGACCTCCTCGAGGAGCAACGCGTACAGGCTATCTCAACCATGCAAAGATATAGCGCAGGCGTCGCCAGGGCATACAACAGAAGGGTCAAAGCCCGCCACATCACCCCAGGCGATCTCGTCCTGAAACGAGCTACCAACCAAGCAGTGCTCGGCAAGCTGGAGTCTAAGTGGGAAGGACCGTATGTCGTCACAGGCGCTACAAGGGCCGGCGCGTTCTACATCGCAACCCCGGAGGGAGACCAGTTGGGCCATACCTGGAACATCAAATGGTAAAAAATTGTATGCCTCGTCGCTTTGACTGGTCCCTCCGAGTGCATAAACGAAGCCACCGCGCATGGCCTCGTGCCCCGGTGCACACCGATGCCCACTGCGGGCATGAGTGTATAAACGAAGCCACCGCGCATGGCCTCGCGCCCCGGTGCACACCGATGCCCACTGCGGGCACGAGTGTATAAACAAAGCCACCGCGCATGGCCTCGTGCCCCGATGCACACCGATGCCCACCGCGGGCACGAGTGTATAAATAAACCACGCGCGCATGCCTCGCGCCTTCTAAGTGCACCGATGCCCACCATGGGCACGAGTGTATAAACGAAGCCACCGCGCATGGCCTCGCGCCCCGGTGCACACCGATGCCCACTGCAGGCACGAGTGTATAAACGAAGCCACCACGCATGGCCTCACGCCCCGGTGCACACCGATGCCCACTGCGGGCACGAGTGTATAAACGAAGTCACCGCGCATGGCCTCACGCCCCGGTGCACACCAATGCCCACTGCGGGCACAAGTGTATGAACGAAGCCACCGCGCATGGCCTCGCGCCGGTGCACACCGGTGCCAGCTAACGAGCGCAGTATAAGCGAATCACTGGCGGCGAAGCGCGTGCGAATCATAACTGACCTAAGGCCGTCCAACCGCCACCTAGGCGGGGGAGCTGTGAGCCGCCTCCCCTCGCAAGATAAATATAGTTAGGGCTCCCCGGAGCCCTATCTAAAAAAGTATGGGGGCGGCGAGGCTGCCATCCCTCTATAAATTAAATATAGTTAGGGCTCCCCGGAGCCCTATCTAAAGAAGTATGGGGGACGGCGCGAGGCTTCGCCTCCCCCTCACAAAATAAATATAGTTAGGGCTCCCCGGAGCCCTATCTAAAGAAGTATGGGGGCGGCAGCGCGAGGGCCTCCCCTGCCAAAATAAATATAATTCTGGCTCCCGAGCCCTATCTAAAAAGTATGGGGGCGGCGCGAGGCTCCTCCCCCATAAAATAAATATAGTTAGGGCTCCAGGAGCCCTATCTAAAGTAAGGGGGGCAGTGGCGAGGCTTCTCCCCTCATAAAATAAATATAGTTAGGGCTCACTGGAGCCCTATCTAAAAAGTATGGGGGCGACACAAGGCCGCCTCCCCTCATAAAATAAATATAGTTAGGGCTCCTGGGCCCTATCTAAAGAAGTATGGGGGGCGGCGCGAGGCTTCTCCCTCCATAAAATAAATATAGTTAGGGCTCCCGAGCCCTATCTAAAAAGTATGGGGGCGGCCTTGAGCCAGATCCTCCTCACTGCAGGCGAGAGGCGCCAGGAGAACTACAGTCTTGAGCATAAAGATAAAACATCACGTGAGAAAATAAAAGTGCATATGTATTGATTCATTCACCGTCACATACAATATACACGGCACAAATACACGGCCGTCTGAGAATGGCGGCAGATGACCTACTCGCCAGACGCTGGTGCAAAAGTCGTTAGCCTCGCGCTCGCATGGCTGCTCCCATGGCACCCCTCGAGTAGCTCTTCATCGGATGGATCGTGGCCATGAGGCGCAGATACTCCTCTCCTGGACAGTAGCCTTGACGAAGTCCTCAGAAGAGCTCGAGGAGACCGTAGGAAGAAGCCGCAGATGGCCCTCGGGCGCACCCACCACACCGCGATTCGGCCGGAAGGATAGTATTTCATCCGCGCCTCCAAGGCCTTACCTTTCGCAAGAACCGAAAGAACCTCTTCATAGACCCTCCGGATTTTCCTTTTTCCACCGTTTCCATTTCGCACCATGGCACACTATACCACGGTAACAAATCCTCTTAGGCCACTTGCAAACCAGCAGTTGTTCATCTTTCGAATCACGCAAAGGAGCATAGGACTTTGTACGCCACCACGGAGGAACCGCACCTCGTCCGGCGGTACGGCCAAACAACATACCCCCCTGAGTAGAGCAAACGCCAATGTGAAACAGGCACCCAAACCCTTTTTCGGTGTATATTGATTGACAAAATAACGGTTACAGGCCATGGATAGTCAACAACTGGCCCACGTAGCGGTGCCAGTCGAAGCAACAAAATCCTAAAACAACGAAGCAACAAAACCCTAAAACAACGATTCCCCAGGAAGATGGCCGGAGGGTCACACCTTGCCTCCGGGGTCGGCCCTCCGCTCCGCTACACTTGCACCATCCATGAGACCCTTTAGTTACGCCCGGGCCAAAGACGCCCAGGCGACTCCATGGTAGCATCAGGCCAAGCGAAGCCCAGAACTCCTTGGCAAGGGCATTGCTCGCCCTCCGCGCCTGCCTCTGACCTAAAGCGACCTCCGCAGCGGAGGCGACACCTGGCCTTGCCAAGCCGCGCATCCGCGTGACCACGCCACCACCATCTTTGCAGGAAACAAAGGCAGCCGTCCACATCGCCTTCGCACAATGATTACCATAGGCACGAGCAGCCGGGAGAAAGACTTCCCCTGCAAGACGAAGGCGGTCGAGGGTGGCCGCCAACTGGTCCACGGTATGCCTCCGCCGGGGGGGGCACGGCACCGAGCTCACGCATGGCGCCCTCCATGCGGTCCAATGCCTCCAGCTAGCCTTCGCCGCAGCAGCTGAGACAGACCGCTCCGTCGCAATCTCCGCCTCAAGCACGGAGCGGGCACTACGCAGACTCTCAACCTCCTCCCGAAGGGTGCGGTGCTCACCCTCTAGCTGGGCAACCTTGGCCTCGGCCCCTCGCCTTCTCGGCCAAAAGGGCCAAGCAGCGATACAGCCCGGCTCTTCGCTCGGCGAACTCTGGAGGTCAACTTCATTGCTGAATCTCCGCGTAACCGCTCTGGATGTCCCTCTCCAGCGACCGGGACAGAATGATAGTCTGCCAAGAAACATGTCAACAATTCGCCCATAACAAGGAGGACGGTTATCGGGACCTACCTTCATCGCGTTAGCCTCGGCGCTCGGAACATCTTCTCCGTGCTCCATTTCACGAAGAGCTCGAACACGCCTGACGGAAGCGCAAAGTTCGACACTTCCTCGCGACGGCGGCGTACTGGCCGACGAAATCGAAGAGAGGAGGGCCCCAGTTCATAATGCCCACGGCGGCAAAGCGCAGCCGCCTATGCCTTCTCGTTGAGCGAGTGCACCGTCGGCCACCAAATCTTCATCCTCGTCCCGGGGATCCTCCGCGGCAGCGCCACGAGGCAAACCGCCTCCACGATCCCTGGTCGACACTGCCTTTGGGAGATCGGTGCGAGCCTCGACCACAGTATCCTCGGTTCCCAGACCATAAACATACGAGGGCGTGCCGCAGGACGCATCCTCGAGGGCCATGCTGGCAATCCCAAACGAGTTGGCAACTGCCTCCGCAGTTCGAGCCGGCGGAGGAGCAACCAGGGACCCCGTGGATGAGCTCGCTGTGCTCTTCGCCTGTCCCGGCACCACGGGCTCCCGCGACACCCTCTTCGAGGACGGCCCAGTCGAGCCACCCGCAGCGAGGCCCGCCTTAACCGCCACGGCGCTCGCGACAACGCGCAACGCCACAGCGCTAATTGGGCCTACGCACTCAACCTCCTCTGGACCTTGTACTCGTTTCTTCTTCTGGCGTGGTCGGCCGCTCCGATAAGCGGGTGTTGGGTCTGAAATGCGCCGCAGTTCACCGACGGCAGCTTCGCTGCCGCGCGTTAGCGCTTCGAATGCTCCTCCCCCGTGTAGGGTCCAAGGAGCTGCTCTGCAACACGCTCGACCTCCGCAAGAGGCAAAACTGCGCAGGGGGTGCAGATGTAAAAAAAAAACCCGCACACGCACACACACACGGACACACCAGACGGTCCCGAATTCGGGGCGAGCATCCGTCTCTCGGCTCGTCAAAGACGACCTCCCAACTCAAGGCCCCGGCCACACCGGGCGCTAAAACTCCTCCACGATGTCCCGCATCGACATGCGCCGCGCCGCGTTAAGTAGCATGCGTAGCAGACCCTCCTCCCGGGGTGAGAGGTCGATGATGGGTGTTGCGATAAGCTCGATAGGGCCCCCCGGCAGAGCGAAGCCCGGCCTCGTCGGAACACTTGTGATAGAACGGTAGCTGGGTCAATCATTATCCCACATTGCGATGCGGCGGGCGGGCAGGTAGTGGAGGAGGCGCGCCTTCGGTTGAAAGTTGACACTACCAAAATTCAAGGTCTCCCCCGTGTCCTTCGTTTTCTTGGGCTGGCACCGCCCGTCATGAAGGTATCTGGAAACGACCTCGCCTGCTTCTGATCCCCCAGCGGTCGCGAGGACCCACTCGAAGACCCCAAGCTTGACAATCGAGTTAGGTGTCAAGCGAGCCAGTCCACCCGTGCACAGCTTGAAAGGCGTGGTCGCAAGTATCAACGCAAGGCGATTTAAGACCCGCATCCAGGTAGGCCACGAAGACGATCGTTTCCTCCTCCTCGGGGGCAGGAACAACCTCCAACCCAGGGACCCAAACGTTGTCCAGGTTCGCGATCTTCCCCTCGCTTTGTAGGGCCCGCACTACCGACGCAGTCACCAATGACCGACCCAGCTCATCGGTGTACGACACCGCGCCACCCCCATCCTTCGCCCACTTGGTCATTGCGACAAGCACGAGCTAAAACGCTCCGATCGCCGAAGCCAGTGGTGAAAGAGAACCCCGCAAGCAACACACGAGCCCCCTCAGGAACCGAAGGGCGGGGGGGAGCGGAAGACCAAACAACAAGAAAGCGCTACGGACAAATGTGCGCAACCGAAGGTGATGGGACCCAAGGCCACCTATTTATAGGCGATCCCGCCAAGTCACATAAAATGAGGAGCCCAACGCCAAGCAACACGCGACACGTGGCAAGCAGCAACCCATTAAGGCGCACAAAAATCGAGGCGTCACATTGAAGTACGCGCCGACTCGGCCACCATAACGCGAGGCGGCGCCTCGAAGCACGCGCATGACAACAAAAAGGCGCGTAGAATGAAACAACCGAAGATCGAGCAGATTTATGGCGCACGCAACCCGACGACGACCACAGCACTAACGCTTTGCCAGGCCGAAGGGGACGGTGTACCTGTACCCTCCGGGAAGAGGCGCAGTTTCAGCCATGACGAAGCAAGACCTCGACCGCGAGGGGCTTGTCGTAGGGGCGGCATAATGGCCCCTATGACCTAGCGAAGAGCGAAGCGCACACATCACGATGGCCAAAGTCGCCAAGGGCGGATCTTTGCGAATAACCCCGAGAAGTCTGGAAGATGCGAGGGCCTCGAAGCCCTCCGGAGGAATCCCGAAGCCCCTCCGGAGGAATCCCAAAGCCCTCCGAAGGGATCCCGAAGCCCTCCGAAGGGATCCTGAGGGGTCTGCCCAGCGCCGAGCCACCGGCGACGGAAGGGCCCAGCGAAGCGCCCCGAAGGGCTACGGAGGGCTCGAAGATCCAGGGGCTCCGGATGGGTTACTGCACCCCTGGACCGATGCACCAACAGGGTAGACCAAGTCTAGGGCTGCCCACCACGTGTGAGAAGCTAGCACTAGGGGTAGGAAAGGTCCCTGCAGCCCCTATCAGCATAGGGTCTAGTAAGGGGTAAACTTGTAACTCTGTATACCTCCTAGGAGAGCTATAAGTAGCCACCCTTGCCCCCATTGAGGAGGGGCGCTTTTTTTTTGGCTTTGTATAAGGATTACATGGTAATACAAGTGTGTTGACTTACTGACAGCTAGTCCCCTCTTGAGGATCCTTCAGCTATCGGAGGGTCCCCCCTTACTCTACTGTCTAGTCTCATAACTACGACATGCATCATATCGGTACTAGTTTATTATAAACATAATTTGTAGTCAGGTAGCAATAGACAAATAGAGGAAGATGGGAGAAGATCCCAGAAGGGGTGAGAAATATTATAGAACAGGGGACATCGTGAAAGGATTGATTGCGCTTAATATGCCTAGCTAGTATTCTTAAGAGGCGACTAGTGTCCGAACGTCCGATGTGAAGCTTTCCTATCAGACACTTCTGTGCAACATTGCAACATTTAGGAAAATGCATAAAACAAATACAATCAACATCTCGCAACAAAAATAGGTTATTGATCTAAAAGGGAAATCCCAAATCTATAAACAAAATTCACTTGAAAATATAGATCTTGTTCCTCGTGAACATGACGATGCACTAGTACAAAAGTTCAAACAAAAAATTACTTTGTTACAACCATCACAACATTTTGAGGATGTGTATGTGTAACATCTCAATTTTCTCGAGTTTCAAAACCTTTTGAGTAGTTTAGTCCTGAAAAATTCACAAATTTTATTTGAATTTGATAAAGCTTAAACGAGACTTTCAAATATCAAAACAATTTAATGTGACTAATATACACATCAATTAATTCCAAAACTATTTTATTTGACTTCTTTGTACTTGAAAATATTTTCCAGATTTTTCTAGAATTTTTCTGAGTTCATTTGCTATTTTAATTTGCCATTTGGATTTTTCTGGTATTTCAAAATTTCAAAATCTATTTTAATCTCAGGAAAATTCTTTAGGCCGATTTCCCTTTTTTGGCCCATTCTTTTTTCTTTCCTAGCCCGGTTCATTCCTTTTTCCCTTCCGCGCCAAGTCGGCCTAGCCGCCAGCCTCTTCCTTCCTTCTCTTCCTCTCATCACGAGTGGGCCCACTGCCACGTCACCTTCTTCTTCCTCCGAACTCTAGCCCGTCTCCAAGTCAAACACGACGCCGCACCACTGTGCTTCACCCAAATCGTCTCTTCCCAGCCCTATTTAAGTGCGCCGCCCATGTCAACTTTTCCGCACATTTCCCCTCTTCCGTTTGCCCTAGCCGCCGGACTCGTGGTCGCCTTCGTCTCGCCAAAATCAGTTGAAGAAGCTGTTAGCCGTCGCAAGCCTCCGCCGCCCATTCCGCCGCCGTTGGAGCTCCTCCATCCTTATCGTCTTTACCGTTGGATTTGTGTGGGCGTGTTCCACATCGTGGTCCCGTTGCCATCCCCGGAGCACCATCGATTCGCCGTCGCCCCATCTCCCCCAAAACCGGCCGCGCCAGCCTCCGTTTGATCTCCTCACCGGTGAGTGCCCTCGCCTATCCGAGCGCGTCATCTCGCGTTCTCGAGTGTCCTCCTCGGTTTCCCTCCCTCTCCGGTGAAGATCCGTCACCGATGTACCTCGTCGCCGCTGCATCTTCTTCTCCGCCACCGGCTGCCTTGTGCCACTGTCTATGCCCACTAGGTTCCTTGCGCCACCGCCGAGCCTATGTTCTTCTTCGTTTCCCTAGGGCGCCGCCAAACCACCGTTTCTGTCGCTGGCCGAACCTCCTTCTGTATCGTCGCCACCGACAAGTTGCCGCTGTTTTCGCCACACCACCGCCTCGCTCTCGGGGTTCCGATTTGCCCCTTTGCCGCCCCTGCCTCACTGTTGTTCGTCATCGACACCGCCGGCCAATTCCTCTGTTTTGGTTCACTATAGATTCCTTCCTACCTCTCTCTTGCATGTGGGTCCTACACGTGAGCCTCTCTCTCTCTCTTACGGCTCAGTCCCACCTGTTAGTGTTATTTCCTATTTTCCAGATTTCTTTTAATTCCAAAATTTCATTGATGACATCATGCTGATGCAATAATTTGGAATTTCTTTTAGGAATAAAATTATGAAAATTCAAAATAGTGTTTTCTTTCTCTTTTTGTTAGATTTAAATCTTCCAAGTGCATGTTCTTCCTCATACGAACTCTGATTGAAATCATTCAAGTTTCTAAATTCAAATTCTACCATCCTGATATTTTTATTTAATTTTTGAAGTTTATTTGTTGCTCTGTTTTGTATTTATTTGAGTTTTCTCTTTCGTTTGCTAGTAGACGTTGATATTTCGAGAGCTTTCGATGAAGTAGGAGTTGATCAAGCTCAAGACCAGTATCAAGACTTGTTCTAAGGCAAGTTGTACCTTTGACCATATTGAACCTGATTTTTCAAAAACTACATTGATTCAAATTATTGCATTTTACTTCAAGTATTTATTTAAATATTTTGAGATTAGCTATACACCCAGTTGATTATATCCACTTTGCTCATCGTATTACCATGAACTTTTTTCACCCTATCTTGGTTAATTATTAGTTGGTATTATCACAGCGCCAACGTGGGTTGGTTAGACATGAATAGTCTGCTTAGCCATGCAACGGGTTATTGATATCATTTTGAGTTTCAAAATCAAAATTTGACTAAGTGATTATGAAACAACTTTGTGTAAAAACTGTGACGTATGTTGTTACTTGTTGATAGCATGTGATGCACTTAACCAAGAGGGTGGGAAAAGATTTAGACTAGGGTGAGTGGAAAGGATTTGTGATATGGTAGAGCTCAGTGATTGGGAAATGGAAAAGTGGTTACTTAGTTAGAATTTGGCAGTCTCGCCTTAGTCAATTAAGGACTTAACTTTGTGCGCCATTGAACTAAGCGACAACTATACAACCACATGCTTGGTATAGGACAGGCCTAACTTAGTAAGTTGTAAAGTTTTGGCATTGATTACTCAGGTAGTAGGTTAAGTGCTCAGTGATGGGTGGAAGTGTGGACTACTCTGTAGGTCACATTTATGGACGGTTCACCGCTTCCAAGTCCAACGGTGTGCGTCGGACCAACGAGTGAGGTTGGGGTCAGTAATATGCACATCGAGAGAGTCATTTGTTTAGATGAAACTTCTAAAGGTTTTGTTATGATTGGTGCTAGCTACACTGGTTATATCGTGTGGGTAAAGTGTACAACCTCTGCAGAGTGTTAATCAATCTATTCGAATAGCCGTGTCCCCCGTCATGGACGTGCTCGGGGATTTCACACGAGGGATAGATTTTCATAAAACAAATGGGAAGGGGCAACTATGTGATTTAAATTCATATGGTTGTGTAGAAGAAATTGATTAGGCTTTGTGTCCTTTGTGAAAATAAATGTTAAACTATTATTATTTATTTGTTTTAAATTACGCTTTCAATATATTATTTGTATTCAAGTGCAACTGTCATTTTTTTTACAAATTAACCATAGAAGTCATTTTCCTTTGGAATAAGTCATCATCTATAATTGCATTCTGTGGTACAACTTGTTGAGTATTCTGAGTACTCATTCTTGTTGTAATCATTCAGCTAAAGTGGAGGAGTCTTTGTCTGCCTTCGAGGAGGAGTTTTACGAGGAGGGTGATCGCTAGGTATTGATCTCAGTCAGTTTCCTATGGCAAGTCGATGGGTTCCCGCGGGAGTTGTTTCCGTTCCGCTGCCGTCTCTTTATTTAGTGTCAGCCCTGCATGGCTTAATAAGTGTAAACTCAACCATAAGGTCATAACCGTTATTTATTAATCAAATTAGTAGTTTATTCTTATATTTTTCTTTGTGTGGAACGATATTCATCTATGTTGACACTGTGTGCACTAGCGTGATCCTGGACTAGTGCATTGTGTACAGAAGGTCCAGATTTGCATATTTGGGTCTTGACAATATGCAACAAACCGAGAGGACACTTACAACAAAATCACAAACCTAGGCAACAAAACATCAGATGGTCTAGAGAAAATGCACAGCAAATGACCAAAATACCTGTAACAAATTCATCTCAATTGTGCAACATCAGAAAAAATAGAAGGCAACATTGCAACAATGCCTCTTGCTACAACATCTTTGAGAAGACACAATGCAACAAAACAAATCATTTTTGGCAACAATCGAGTGAATATGATGCAACAAATTTCTAAACATGCCAACAAAACCAACCAGAGAAGAAGAAGGCAATGGTAGCAGTAGGGGTGGATAACGAGCTCGCTCGGCTCGGCTCGGCTCGGCTTGTTTAGAAAACGAGCTCGGCTCGGCTCGGCTCGGCTCGTTAAGATAACGAGCAAAAACCCAGGCTTGGCTCGGCTCGTTAAAAACTCAAACTCGGCTCGTTAAGCTCGTTAGGCTCATTATCAATAAATATAGTAAAAATCTTAAAATGTAAAGAAAAATTCAGCCATTGACCACCCAATGACCCAAACATGTGCATGCTAGGGGTACTAGAGCAGGGCCAGGACCAGGAGCCAGCGGGGCCAGGCGGCAGCGCAGCGGGCAGGAGCCAAGAGGCGGCGGAAGAGGGAGGCTGGGACCAGAGAAGGAGGCGGCGGAAGAGGGAGGCCGGGACCGGAGAAGGAGGAGGCGGCGGAAGAGGGAGGCCGGGACCGGAGAAGGAGGAGGCGGCGGAAGAGGGAGGCCAGGACCGGAGGAGGCGGCGACGGAAGAGGGAGGCCGGGACCGGAGGAGGAGGCGACGGCGGAAGAGGGAGGCCGAGAGCCTGGGACCGGAGAAGGAGCCAAGGAGGCGGCAGCGGAAGAGGGAGACCGGGACTGCAGGAGGAGGCGGTGGCAGAATAGGGACTGAGGGAGGCTGGGGGACCGGCGCAGGCGGAGCTGGGTGGGCGCCGGCCGTGGCAAGGCTGGCGGCGCGTCGTGGGGTAGTGGGGTGCGGGACGGGGACGGGTGAATCAATCAGGGACAGGACAGCACAGGGAAGGAAGGGAGCAGGGACCTTAGGGTTAGGGTTGCGCTGCGCCTGCCGCCTGCGCTACTGGGCTTGGGCCTACGACTGCGAGCAACGCTGGCACGCTGCGACGGTGAAACGAACTGAGCCAAACGAGTTAAACGAGTAACTCGCGAGCCAGCTCAGCTCGGCTCGTTAACAAAAACGAGCTTTTTTGCTGGCTCGGCTCGGCTCGTTAAGAGACCGAGTTCGAGCCAAGTCGAGCCGAGCCCTTAACGAGCCGAGCTGGCTCACGAGTTTCGAGCTTTTTTTTCCACCCCTAGGTAGCAGCAAAGAGGTTACTAGTAGTAGGAGTAGGAGGTGACCAGCTGAAGGCCTCGCCACCTATACGGGCCTAGATAAAACGAGGGCAAGATTGGACCACATCACCACCTCCCTACTTCAGCTCAAGAGGCCTCGTGACTCCGCCATGGAGATCCACCACCATTTGACCCTCCGAGCTCGAGAGGCCTCGACGACCTTGTAATATCCCGTTTAAACTTTAGAGAATTTAAATGAATTAGAAAGATAATTAACTGGAATTTAAAAGAGAAACTCAGAGTTTGGAGGGGGGTTAGGACTTGCGCCTTCGGCCCACGGCCTTTTGGCCCAAGGGGCCCGGTCAACCATAAAGGGGACAAAGTGTGGCGGCAGCCCATAAACCTAGCCACCCCACCCCTGTGCCGCACCTCCCTACCCCTATGTGCCTCCCCTCCTGGGTACCAAACCTTGTGCGCTGCCGGTGCCTCGTCCCTCTAGCGCCGCCCCTCTACCGCCCTCCTCTGCTCCTCCCCTGTCGTTGCTGGTGGTGGTGCAGCCTAGCGCTAGCAAGGAGCAGCGAGAAGAAGGATGGAGGAAAGGAGAAGGGAAAAAGAAGAGGGAGAAATAAAGGGTTTTGTGATCGGCGACATTTTTTCTTGTGGGTAACATCTGATAATCCTTAGATTTATTATAGATTAATTGTTGTTCAATTCGTAGAATGATTGGTCCATGGGAAGTGTAGTTTTTTGTAAGTCCTAGTTCGTCGAGTTGCGACGCAAAACCTTGCGGGGCAAATAGAGGTGTTTACGTTCGGATTCAGGATTTTAGCTAGTTATAAAAAAAGTGGAGAATTCCATTAGCTTTCTGGGAAGGTCTAGAACAACTAGCTTGGGAGTTGTGAGCAAAAAGGGAATTTCATAGCTTTCAAGGAAGGTCTAGAATAATAGAATACGGGCGTCATTGGCAGCTATCGTGTAGTTGGGCTGATTACGTCTAGTAAATAAAGTAATTTAATTTTTGTCATAACTTGTATAAGCTAGGGAATTTTGAGTAGATTACAAAACTGATAGTGTTCATTATTTTTCAAGCTATATAAAAAAAGATACAAAATTATGAAGTGGTTTGTCCAGACTGATTCAGGGGTAGTCTTTGGGGTTAGAAACGAGGAAGTAAACGGCAAATTCAGAGGTTCGACAAAACTAGAAAGTTGTAGGTAATTTTGAGGGGCTTCTAGAAAGTGTATGTTTCGCTAGATTTGGGTTCAGATGAGAGAGTTAGAGCCATATTACTATTGGGACAGCGAGTAGTGCGTCCGGTAGAATCAAGCTAAACGTGTCAATTTTGCATAGACATGCGAAGGCGATTAATGTAATGTTTTGGTGTTGTGGTAGTGTATTTTTTTATTATGTTTTTAATTGTTTGTTCAAGGAGTATTGCCTCTAATACCTTACCACCATCTTGCTACCTGGCTCTAAGAGGATAAGAGTCAATTGTATGGTAGAACAGTGATCGATGGCTTGAGCATTGTCTTCTTTATTATTCATTGTCATTATGTTGTTTATTCCATTATGTTGTTTGATTATACGTCTTGAGAATGACTATAGTGTCGATATTGATGATGAAGACATGAATTGTTGTTTATGGAATATTTGATGAGATTAAGTTGAGTTATTGCACCATGTGCTTTATTGCATAAAAGGGAAGGTGATCACATATCTACCTCATGGGTAGAGACTCCACAGGAGTGGAGGAGGTCCCCGATACTTTTGAGGACACGCTTGAGAGTGAACACTGTCGCAGGTGTTCACTCATGCTATACCGGTATAAGCGAAGAAAAGATCACGTGGACACGTAGTGTAGAGTTGCATCACATTAAATGAAAATGGATATGACATTTGAGTATGAGCATAAAGAAAATAAATAGATGATGTTGATGATGATATTGATTATGGTTATTATATTTGTGGATATCATGGGGATATGCTCACAATCTTAGGATGATGATACAATTGGTAATGGTGTTGAAGGTTTGTCGTTCCACGCATTTTTGACAAAGTTCATTTTGCTGTCAGGCAAGTGGCGGTCTGACCGACCAAGGTGGCAGTCTGACCGACCATTGAGTGGCGGTCAGACCGGCCTTTGGAAATCAATCAGACCGGCCAAAAATAGATTTTTGATTTTGGAGCTGGGCCAAAAATAGAGAGTGTAGACAAGAGAGGGGATTCTACTACACTTGGTCTCATAATATTTGGAGCTTCGAGTCAAAAGTTCTATTCGTTTGAAAATTCCAGTAGGTTTCAGATTTCTAGGGAGGAAATTTGGCTAAGTCCCAGCTGGGCGGTCAAACCGGCCAACAGGTGGCGGTCAGACCAACCAAGGGGCGGTCAGACCGGCCATGGGTGGCGGTCAGACCTATTTTGACTTGGTTCATCGGCCATCTTGGTGGCGATGGTTATTCGTTAGGTCAAGTTCATGGGTTTCAGTGCATATGTGTTGCATGATGCATGTTTTGACTAACGTGGGTCAAGTTGCGAAGAACTTATTCCCAGAATCGATTTCTTGGTCTATTGTTATGCAGGTTACTTAGAGGTCAACAACGGTCAACAGCGCGGATGATCAGGACTAGGCTTGGAGAGCTGAGATCCAGAACGATCAAGGATGCTGGGTGAGGTCAATGGATTCAAGCATGGTGCAGAATGGATAAGGATGACCGGACGGGCAGTTCGGTGTGACAGGTTGGATCAAGCGGCACGGGGGTCGGTGCAAGTGCCATGGTGGTTTCAGTGGGAGCCGGATGGGAGACTTGCCGACATGATGAGAGCCGTTGATCAACCTGCACGTGGCGAAGCATGGAAGTGCTTCATGAAAATTGGACTCGGTCTTTGGAAAAGGATCGAGAAGGGGTATTTTGGTAATTTCACCTAAATACCGCCTTCGTGACTTTTTCCAACCCACGGCGCAAGACGGCGCAAGGAGAAGTGGATTAGGTCAAGAGGAGATGAAGACGGCGCTTTAAAATACGTGCGTAAGTGAAACCCGTATGTGTGTGGGCTTAACGGGTGCCCATTAGGGTTTACTCTTCTAGAAGCTAGCCTCCACTATAAATAGGGGAGGGTCCTGGCTGGCACCTCCCTTAACCTTTAACCCTTTCATTTGGTGAAACCCTAATTTGTGTTTAGCGATAGGATAGTTGGAGGTTAGGGTTCTAGAGAGTTGGATTTGATTTTGTGCTCATGTGTTGAGTCTTTGTCCTCCTAGATGGAGTGGCTATAAACCAACATTATATCAAATCAATCCAAGAAAAGATTTCACAAGATGAGTCTCCTTGTGTTCTTGCTCTCTATTTTGTGATTTTGGGGCTTTCTTTGATTCTTCAGTTTTCCTTTGGTTTCTTGCTCTGATCTTACTTGGTGTGACATGTGGGAACCCATCTAGGATCATCTTGATCATCTCTTACCCACGAGCAAGTTTTTAGATCATGTTTTCATTTTAACTCAGTTTTAGAACAAACTTCACTCAAACGGAAAAAGGTCAGAACTTTGGCAAGGATCTTCACGATCGTTGCTTGGAATAGGTTCCTGACATCCTTAAGAAGGTGTGTTTCAAGTTTCGTGAAGTTTGGAGTTGTAGATCAAAAGTTAGATCATTTTGTGATTTTGGTTTCGGGCTGTTTTCACTGTTCTAGAGGCTGGCGGTTAGACCTCCCAAGGTAGCCGATCAGACCCCTCGAGCCAATCGGTCAGACCGCCTTTGTGTAGCCAATTAGACCGTCCAACTCACCCAACTCATCATGGTTTGAGTTTTTGGTTGTTTATCTTCGGGGTTTGGATTGGATTCAATACAAGTCTTCTCCTGTACTTGTACATTGATCTTCATAGTTTTCACAGCTATTGGAGTGAAATTAGTATTAAATTCAATTAAGGTGAAAAAGAGATTGTGCTCCTATTCACCCCCCCCTCTAGTCGCCTTTTCGGTCCAACAAGTGGTATCAGAGCCCGATTAGTTCAATCTTGATCTTAACCGGTCACTGAATTTGGCGATGGAGAAGTACTCCACCAAACCGCATATCTTCGATGGGCTCGACTATGCCTATTAGAAGAATCGCATGCGAGTCTTCCTTCAGAGCGAAGGACAAGCTATATGGAAGATTGTTTGAGCCCCGCTTGTTTTGCCTGAGGTTGCTTCGCTAGCTTCAGCAGCTCTCCTGGCTAACAACCATAAGGCAAAGAATCTCCTATATGCTGGGCTTGGCAGACAGGAGTATGATAGGATTTGCAATTTTGAGACCGCACACGAGATTTGGCACACCCTCGAAACCTTCCATGAGTGATCGTCCCAAATTAAGCAAGTGCAACAGACAGTCTTCAAGCGAGAGTATAACAAGTTCGAGATGCGTCCTGGCGAGAGCATCGATGACGTATTCACTCGCTTTAACAAGGTGATTAATCAGATGAGAGAAGTAGACATTGAGTACTCTCAATCTAAGAATGCCACCTACCTCTTGGCTCCAATCAACGCCAAGGAGCGGGAGATGAAGGCTGCTGCCATTGAGGAGAACATCAATCTCTCTAGTCTTCCTTTGGAGCTGCTCTATAGCAAGGTCAAGGCTCATGAGATCGAGAGAGGTAGTCTTCCTAAGAAGGAAAACATGGCTTTGGTGGCTGATCCTCTTAAAAGAACTTTTGATGGTTCTTCTGAGTCTTCTTCTGGTTTTTCACTTGCTTATTTATCTGCAATCTATGAAGAGGAACTTGAGAGTATTCCTAAGGCTGATTTAGCTCTCTTAGCCAGAAAATTCACACGGGCCTATAACAATGTGAGAAACAAGAAGAGAGGCGGTCCTATGACGTGCTATGAGTGTGGAGAGCTTTATCATATCCGGGCGAACTGCCCCAAGCTAAAAGGGAAGGGCAACCATAAGGATGAGAAGGCTGCCTGGAAGAAGCCTCAGGGGAACAAGCCCAAGTATGATGCTGCCAAGCTCATAAAGGCCGCTCATCGAGTTCTTGCCGTTTTTGGAGAACAATCTATGAGTGATGTGGACTCTGGGAGCGAGGAGGACAAGGAGGAGGAGCTCCCTCAAGACAAGAAGAAAGGGAAGGCAAAGGACTTCACCGGCATGTGTTTCATGGCCGACTCCATCGACGCCGATGACAACGATGAGGTACCTCCATCCTATGATGTTCTCTCTGCTAGATGCGATACCATCTTTGAGCAACTGCTTAGTCAGGATAAGGCTTTAGAGTTTACCATGGCTAGGAATAATGACCTAGAGTCACAAGTCGACAATCTGACATTACAACTTGTGAATGCTAAGAGTCTTGATGCTGATGAATGTTCATCCTGCCATACTTTACACTCTGAACTTGCTAAATTGCAAACTACTCATGATGTTGCCTTACACCAACTAGAGAATGCTAGGACTGAGCTAATTGAAGTTAAATCTGCTCCTTGTGAAAAATGCTTAGAATCTAGCAAGTTGGTTGTTTCTGATAAGGCTGAGTCTAACTTTTGCTCTTTCTGCTTAGAACGTGAACATGAAGTAAAAGACATAATAGAAGAAGTTAGAGCTAAGTTTGCCAAGCTTAAAGACCAAATTGATTCTGCTCCTTGTGCTTCATGTGAAGCCTTTAAGCTTGAAGTTGCTTTTCTTAAGGAGAAACATACTAGAGCCATTAAGGCAAAAACTTGTGAATCATGTGTTAATCTTGGAAAAGAGAATGCTTATCTTAAGGATACTTTAGAAAAATTCTCTAATGGTGAGAAACAGTTAAACATGATTCTTGACAAGTCTAAAACTCCTTATAAGAAGCAAGGGTTAGGATACAACTTTGCCAAAGACAAGTCCAAGCCAAATGTCATTCAAGTCTTGGAAAATGGCTAAGTTGAATTCAAAACCCAACCTGAAAAAACCATTTTCAAATCTACAGGTTTTGCCCAACCATCTTTTGAGCCAAAAGGTGCTTCTCCCAGTGGTACCAAGTACCATTGCACATATTGCAAGAAGGATGTGCATTTGCTTGAGTTTTGTTGGTGTAGGTTGAAAAATGCTAGGAGAAATCTTGCTAGAATTTCATCTCATCAACCTAGAGCCTTTATGAGACATGATCATTTAGAAAAGAAGAAACCTGGACTAGGATTTGTTTCACATGCTCATTATCATCATGTTCCTAGACAGGATGTTTCTCATGTTCGTGTAACAATTGCTCATAATAGAACCTCAAGTAGAATTAAGGATGGTAATTCTGCTTTGCATACTACTCGAAGAGTGTGTCTCAGTACTGGGTTCCTAAGTCATGTTTAACTAACCCCAGTATTGAGACACATCAATCTTTTGTGCCTTGATTTTCAGGATCACCGCGGAAAGGGGAAGAACACGTGGTTCGTCGACTCCGGCTGTTCATGCCACATGACCAGAGATTCAAAATGGTTCACCTCCTTCACGCGGTTGACAGGTGATGACTTCATCACTTTTGGAGATGATACACAAGGGTGAATTGAAGGAACGGGATCGATCAGGGTGAACAACAAATTCATCCTGAAGGACATTGCTCTTGTGGACAAGCTAAGGTACAACTTACTTTCTGTCTCACAGCTTCTTGATGATGGCTATGAGACTACTTCTAAGAAAAATGCTTGTCGTGTGCTTGATTCAACTGGTGAGCTTGTTTTTAGGATTTCTAGAGTTAGTAGAATATTTGGAGCTGACTTTTATGAATCTTTTGCTGGATCTCTCAAGTGTTTGATTGCATCTTTTTCTGAGTTCTGGCTTTGGCACCGATGTTTGGGGCACATTGGATGATACGGGGGATGCCCGATCTTCACGACGTAGGATCGTTGATAACTTTGGATCCGTGTAACCTAACGAACCGTTGACGCCAACCACTGTCAAAATAGTAACCTGCGACAAAATAATTCGCCCAACCACACGCTTCTGATCCCGTGTACCCGATCATACAAAGTAGACGTGTCGCTGCTCCTGCAAAACATAAGGAATCACAAGAATAACGGAACGACACAACAGATTGAAACTCCCTATTCTAGTGGGGGCAATATTGCTCAAACCCTAGAATCAAGAATATATTGATCTATAAGAAAAAAATGCCGTCCCTTTTACATGGCGGCACAGCCTATCCTTTAATAGCCGGCCAAACTGTGCGCACAAAAGGCAAGCCGAAACAAAACAAGGAAACCGACTCCAACACCTAATCGGTTCGGTTGCTGACTACATGGCCGAACATGCTAAGCTTAATTAAATGAATTCGGTTTGTATGACTCCAAGCATGCAGGCCCACACGTGGACTCCAAATGCCATGCATGCTCAACAAAACGGCGGCCCTTTCCTTCTGAAGCCTTCCTTCGGTGGCTTGGAATAAAAAATAGAAACTATGATGTCCTTCCATTTAATACTTTTCTTGCTTTCCTTCTAAGCAAGTCACGTAACACATGCGTGAGGGCAATACTTTATGTCTTTCCTTGTGGCGCATGCACAGGCATGCACAAGTAGCATGCATGCCTCCTTGTGGCGCATGCACAGGCAGCTTCCATGCATTCATGTCTCCTTGTAGTCCCAAAGTCTCCTCACACACAAACCTGAAAACAATTAAAATACTAGCATTAGATAGTAACCAGTTCTCATGTAAATTTAAACCAAATTTAACTAGGAGCGAGTTCACCTGTTGATTAATCTTTTTAGCTCGTGTAATCGGTCCAATCGGAATGTCCTCATCATTGGTTTTGATCATCTGACACGAGTTAGCAGCCTTGATCTCATGAGAGGTTTGCCCAAACTCAAAGCCGTCAAGGATGCTATATGTGTGCCCTGTAGGCATGGCAAGCAAGTTGCAGTCTCTCACTCTTCATTGACTATGGTCATGACTGACGGACCAAGAAAGTTCCTTCATATAGATACTGTTGGTCTTACTAGGGTTCGATCAATCAGTGGCAAATGGTATATTCTTGTCATAGTCGATGATTTTTCGAGATACTCTTGGGTGTTCTTTCTTGCTTCGAAGGATGAAGCTTTTGATCATTTTCATGATCTTGTTCTTCACTTGGCTTCTGAGCTCCCTGGTGCCCTGAGAACAATTCGCAGTGATAATGGCATGGAGTTCAAGAATGCCTCTTTTGCCTCTTTTTGTGCTGAGCGCAGTATTGAGCATCAGTACTCTTCTCCACACGTCCCTCAACAAAAAGGCATTGTGGAAAGGAAGAACAGAACCTTAGTCGAGATAGCTAGGACGATGCTAGATGAGTATAGCACTCCGAGGAGGTTTTGGGCCGAAGCTATTGCTACAGCTTGCCATATTGCCAATCGTGTCTTCTTAAGACCTTCTTTGGGCAAGACATCTTATGAGCTTCGCTTTCGTAGAAAACCCTATGTTTCTCATTTTTGAGTTTTTGGATCCAAGTGTTTCGTTCTCAAGACAAAAAACCTAGATAAATTTGAGTCAAGAACTTCTGATGGTTTATTTCTGGGTTATTCTGCTCATTCGAGGGGTTTTCGAGTTTTTAATGTTGAGACTAACGTTGTCCAGGAGACATGCAATGTCACTTTTGATGAGACTAGCCCTGGAGCCAGATCAAACATTTCAGGTGATACACAGGCAACGGAGAGCATTTCTGTAGAAAAAGATGATGATGAAGCCGATATTACTCTTCCACCTGTTGCTGATGCTCCTGTCTAAGCTCCAGAACCTGCTTTGACTACTTCACCTTCAGTTGAGACTCCTGTTGTATCTTCATCATCAGCAGTACCTGCGAAGGTCGAAGAGATTGTCGAACCCGGGAGCGAAGGATCCCGAATTCTCTGTGTTCATACACTAGTCCAGATTTCCGGTGTACAGTTAAACAAAAGTGATAATCAAAACATATCACGCGACTTTATTAATAATTATTCAAAGTCTATTACAAAAAGGGCCCGAGGCCAAAACAAACACAATGAAAGTAAGGTAGTAGTAGTAGACCCCACGATTCGCCACAGCAATCGTCTGGGAGCGTGACCTAAGCATCGATGTCCTCACCGCCTTGATAGAGGTCTTCCTGAATAAAGATTATTCAGCAAGAGTAAGCACTACTACCGTGCTTGCAAGTTACACGATCAAATAATGATTGAATGCATGCATAAGGTAAACAAGGAATAATGGCAGGGTTTATTTGCATAAAGCAGCATTTTCAATTTTAAATAATCATACTAATTTCCAAGGCATTTTTATACTATATCTAGAATCATGTTTTAAATGACATTTTATAGTGTGGATAACCTCCATGTTGACATTTTATAGTGTGGATAACCTCCATGTTGAATGGTGAAGGATAACCTCCTATCACAATGGCTAGCCGCCCAATTTTTACCACAAGGATAAATCCTCCTGAAATCACCTGTCAAAACCATTTTGAAACCAAAAACAAGTCTAACTTGGAGTGGCTTTGCTAGCATGTCCATGATCATGACGCATTATTCAATAGTTTCTACTCGCAGAGTTGGTGCAGCTTTACCCACACGAGATATTATACTCTTTGTGTCGGCCAATCCACGCTTCCTAAGGCGTGTGTGAGCAAATATCACAAGGTCGTTATAATGATTTACCTCATAGTACTCATACCCGCTAAGGTTTCGCTTCCATTGACTAACCGTCCTCCGGAGCCCCTCTGCGCCAAAGGGATCTGTGGTCTAACCGACGCCCACACATACAACATGGCACGAATAACTATGAAGTATCCCAAATTATTAAGCCAGGTCTTGCCCATACAAGACATGTGGTGGTACGGTAGGCGAGCAAAATACGCCAAAGACCGGTCTTAACCGACTTGGGCGTCTTTCAAAATCAAACCTCGGTATTAAACTTAACCGCTTTAAGCCGTGCATAAACTCGCACCCACCATTCATCCGTTTACCAAGTCCAAACCATTTTGATTTTATTTTAAGGAAACCAATTTTACGATAACTCTATGGTAAAATAATACCATAGTTTCAAGTTTAAACAACTTTGTAAAGATTTGGCTAAAATTCTCCCAAAATCAAATCATGGTCTAATCATTTGCTAAGCAAGGATATTTTCCAAACCATTTTATCTATGGTGACAAAGGAATGACATTTCAATTATTCAAGTTGGGCCATACAAAGATGGTTGGAATAAATAAGTATTAAAACCGTGTTGAAATAATTGATTAAAAGTATGCATGCAATAATAATTTAAAAACTGAATTAAATAACTTTAAAATATTAGGGCAATATGGTCAAGGGTATAACTTGCCTTCGCTGAAGTCTTGAAATTCTAATTCCTCGTAATGATCTACTTCTCAGGAATCGTCAAAGTCTAAACGCGAAAGTCTGATGTAAACGAATGAAAATCCAATAAATTCAAAAAGGCAAATTAAACTCACTCCAAATAGAATAATCTTATTTTATTTAGCTAGATAATAATTTTATAAGATTTTAGCAATTTGAATCACTTAATTTAGAGTTGTGATTCAAAAGATAAGAATTTTACAATTTTTAGCCTAAATTTGAAATTTAAAAGAGATTCTAAATTAAATTGCAGATTCAAATTAGCCTCAAACTAAATAATTTTGGTTTAGTTGGCTAGACAATGATTTTATATTAATTTAGAAATTCGAACACCCAATTTGGAGGTTGGATGTGAAAGTTATGAATTTTACAAATTTTAAACCTAAATCGCTTTTTAAATTAAATTATGGAATTATTTTCGAAGGAAATTCTGATTTATCACAGATCGCTGATGTCAGCACCTTGGAGGCTGCCATCGACGGGTGGGCCTGTGGTCAATGGACCACGCCCATGGCTTGGTCAACGCCCACGGTGCACCCGGCACAAAGACTGATCAACACAAGGGTGTTGCGCGGCTTTGGGCGAGGTGACGTGGCGCCACGGGCGCCACGAGGTATGAGCGTCGCGGTGGCGCTGGCGTGTCATCGACGTGGCCAAGCCACGCAGCGAGCTCCGGCGACTTAGGTTTTGGGCTCGCCGGCGCGTTGCGCCACGAGCGAGCCCGTCTGGCGGGCTCAAAGAACGAGAAGGCGACGCCGAGTAAGGTGCTCACCGGATTGCAAGAAAACGCGCGAGAGATGGTCGGCGACGAGGTTTAGCGGCGAGAGGTACGGTCGTCGCCGATGTGGGTGCTCCCGAGGTCCTCCGGCGAAGTGGTTGGGCGACCGGCCAGGGCGATGTGGCGATGCCGAGGAGGTGGAAGACGAGGTCGAGTCCGTGGTGGCACCGAATCAAGGAGAACCAAAGTCTCCCGCCGCGAAGAACTTCAATTCAGCGCACACGGAGAGGGAAGGGCTACGGTGGTGGCGCTGGTGTGAGGATGGAGGCGCACCCGAGCACCTATTTATAGGGCGAGGGCGTGGCGGATCAACGTGGAGGGCAAGAAGGTTGCGGCGGCACGGCGGCGAGAAAAGAGGGATTCGGCTCGCAGGCGAAAGGGAGGCGGGATGGACGCGCGTGACGCGTGTTATCAATCGCGCGAGATTGTGGGGACGTGGCGGATTTGAGCGGCTTTGGAAAGCTTCCGAATCTGCGTCAATGGCGGACACTGGTAGCGGAGAGAAAAGGAAAGGGCGCGAGGGAGAAAGGAAGGTAAGGATGACTCAGAGTGGCGGTCCCACATGGCGGTGACAAAGAAAGAAAGAAAGGCGAGGATGAGCGTTAGCCCTTAGATGGTAATCCAACGATCACGATAGTTTCCGCGAAACCAGAAGTGGCGGGCGCGAGGGCCACACGATCGTGATCCAATGGCGAGGGAACGCTAGCGGGTTAAGGGCGGTGCGGGCAGACGCAGCGACAAGGAGATGGGCCGCCTAATTCGCCCAGAGACTGCTTTTGGAAATTCTTTCGATTTCTTATTTGATTTAATTGATTAATTCGATTGGTTTTAGAAAATAGCAAAATAAATCCAAAAATTATGAGAAAATTCACGAAATTCTCAAAGGCATTTTGGATTTAACTAAAGTAATTCCAACTTAAATTTGGTAATAGTTTTTCCAATTAATTTTGTTTTAGCTTTTAAAATAATTAAGGAAAAGCTTTTAAGATTTCGTAAAATCCACAAAAATAAATAAGTTTTAATTTTATCCGAAATTTGAAAAATTTGGGTGTTACAAACCTACCCCCTTAAAGGAATCTCGCCCCGAGATTCAGACTTGGTCAAGAAAAGGTGTGGATACTCACCTTCAAGTCTTCTTCTCGCCTCCCTGTGGCTTCTTCTTCCTAATGATTGCTCCAATCGAACCTTGCATGAGCGGATGACTTTGCTTCGTGATCCTTTCGCCACATCGAGAATCTTGATTGGTTGTTCTACGACGTGAGGTCTTCCGAAGGTCAACGCCCTCCGTGGGAGTTTCTTCTGTTGGCACTCGGAGACACTTCTTAAGTTGAGAGACGGAAGACGTCGTGGATCACGACAAGGATGTTGGAAGTTCGAGCTTATATGCAACTTCACCTCTCTTGGCCAAAATCTTGTAAGGTCCCACAACTGGGTGCAAGTTTTCCTTGGTACGAACCTTCTTACTCCTCGAAGTGGAGTAACCCCGAGATAAACGAAATCTCCTATCTCAAAGGTTAGTCCTCTTAAATCGATTATCCGCAGAACTCTTACGTCGGGATTGAGCCACCTTGAGACGCTCCTTATTGTTTTAACCTTGTTTTCAGCTTCTTTGATCAACTCGTCCAAAGAGTTGATGCTCTCCCACTTCATCCCAAAGAAGCGGAGTTCGATTTTCGCCGCATAAAGCTTCAAATGGAGACATCTCAGAACCGGCTTGGTAGCTATTATTGTACGAGAATTCGTGATAGGGCGATTCTTGTCCCAAATTTTTTCCATACTCTAAGGCATGTGCTCAAGCATGTCTTCAAGAACTTGGTTGACACGCTCGTCCGCCATCATCCATGGATGATAAGCATCTTTGAAGTTGAGTCTAGTACCCAAGGCTTCGTGCGTGCTTTTCCGTAAACGGAAGTGAACCGAGATCCTCGGTCGACACGATCTTTTGGGTACTCCGTGAAGATGCATAATCTTGGCTATGTATAATTTCGCTAATTTGTCGCTCCGTAGGTGGTCTTAATCGATAAAATGAGCTACTTTGGTTAATCGGTCAATTATCACCCAAATGGAATCACACCCGGATTGGGTTCTAGGAAGTCCGTGATAAAGTCCATACCAATTTCTTCCCATTTCCATTCGAATTGGTAATGGTTGCAACAAACCGGTGGTCTTTGATGCTCGCTTTTACTACCGACAAACATCACAAGATGTGCTACAAATTTCGCGATCTCACGCTTCATGTCGACTCCACCAATATTTCTCCTTCAGATCCCGTACATCTTCGTGCTTCCGGTGAATAGAGTATGGCGATTCATGAGCTTCCTTGAATCGATTGTTTTAGTTCTTGCCGATTAGGTACACAAATACGGTTCCCAAACCATCTTGTTCCTCGCTCATCTTCAGAGAACCTCGCGGCTCGCCTCTTCTCATATTCTTCTTGATCTCTTTGATGTCTTCATCTTCTAACCGCTTCTCCCCGATTTGACTCAAGAGTGGGTTGCACCTCCAAAGCATTGACACACCCTTGGTTGACAATCTCCGATTCAGTACCTCAATTCCTCATACAATTCGCCGATTCTTCAACCAAAGTGGTGTTGCAATACGCCTTCGCTTAAGGCATCCGCAACTACGTTCGCTTTTGCCCGATGATAATGGATTCCAAGGTCGTAATCCTTTATCAACTCTAACCATCTTCTTTGTCGGAGGTTGAGCTCGATCGGGTGAAGATATATTTGAGACTCTTATGATCCGTGAAAATCTCACAACGGTTACCAATGAGGTAATGCCTCCAGATCTTTGAGCATGCACAATTCTTCGCTAACTCGAGATCATGAGTTGGGTAGTTTCCTCGTGTGGCCTCAATCGACGGATGCATAAGCTACGACTTTGCCTTCTCGCATCAGACACATCCAAGACCTTGTCGAGACGCTGCCGCAGAAGATTTCAAAGTCTTTATGGATATCCGCGTAATCCGAAGATCGTGCAGAGACTAAACTCTTCTTCGTTCTTGGAAGCTCTTCTCACAAGCATCCGTCCAATCAAACTTCTTTTCCTTCTTCGGTTGTGTCATAGGTCCGGCGGTCTTAGAGAATCCTCAATGAACTGCGGTAATATCCGGCTAGTCCAAGGAAACTCCTTACTCGCGGACGGACTTTGGTTGCTTCCAATCCATAACGGCTTCAACCTTGGCTGGATCTACAGCAACTCCTCCTGCTGACACGATATGACCAAGGAATGCCACTTGCCTTAGCCAAAATTCGCACTTGCTGAATTTGGCATAAAGCTGGTTCTCCCTGAGTTTTCCCAAAATTAAACTGAGGTGGTTCTCATGTTCATCTTCATTCTTCGAATAGACGAGGATGTCATCGATGAAAACAACCACAAACTTATCCAAGAATTCCATGAACACTTTGTTCATCATATTCATGAAATAAGCAGGGGCGTTCGTCAAACCGAAAGACATTACGGTAAACTCGTACAATCCATATCTGGTGGTGAAAGCTGTCTTCGGGATATCTTCTGGTCTGATCTTCAGTTGGTGATAGCCCGATCTCAAATCAATCTTCGAGAATACACTTGCTCCTTTTAGTTGATCGAACAGATCATCAATCCTGGGTAGTGGATACTTATTCTTGATCGTCACCTCATTGAGGGATCTGTAATCCACACACATTCGCATACTATTGTCCTTCTTCTTGACAAATAGTACGGTGCTCCCCAAGGTGATGAACTAGGTCGATATAACCTTTGCTCCTTAGTTCTTCAATTTGTTTCTTCGATTCGCTAGCTCATTGGCGGCATTCTCAGAGGGTCGCCGAGATTGGAGCGGTCCTCGACTAAATCAATTAAGAACATTACGCCCCTATCCGGTGGCATGCCGTAACTCATCAGAAAGACATCCGGGTATTCTTGCACTGTTGGTATGTCTTCAAGCTTTATTTCCTTCAAGGTGGTCAGATGGAACTTCCTCAGGCTGATAACTTGGGTTTGAATTCTACCGATTCCCCTTGTTCATTGGTGAGGGTGATAGATCTATTGGCACGATCTATCGTCTCGATTCTTGGCTAGCCGACCCATTCCAAGAATCACATCTAGACCTTGAGATTGCAGGACTATCAAGTCCGCTAAGAAAGGTACTCCGGATATTTCAAGGGTAAGGTTTGGGCATAGAGAAGCGGTTCTCATTTTTGAGCCCGGAGTGGACTATCATGGGGTTAACTAAAGAGGAGATAGGTAACCCAAATTTTCCCACAAATTTATTGGAAACAAAGGAATGTGATGCTCCGTAATCAAATAGGACCGATCTTTGATGCATTAACAAGGAACGTACCAAGAACGACATCTGGTGTCGCTTGAGTTTTTCTTCTGCGTGACGTGGTTCACACGCCCTTCGTATTGGGTGCGGCTTGGTGCCGCCGGTAGTTGGAACTCTAGGTCTTGGCTTGGTCGAGCTGTGTGCCTCGCCGCTTCTTTGGACATCTATTGGCATAATGTCCCGCCTCGCTGCAATGGAAGCAGATTCTTATCGCCGCCGCAGATGGAGCCGGGTTTTTCTCGCTGAACCGCCTCCGGTTGAGTTGTTGCGAAACCGAAGTGTTGGGCGCCGCGCGAGGTGGGGTTTCGTCGAGAGGATTGGAATCTTCCACGCTGCGGCGGTTGGGGTTGAGCGAGGCGAGGTTTGGGTTGTCCTCCAGCATTAAACTTTTGCGCAGCCCATCCTTCGCTATGTTCTCCATCTCTGTATGTTTGGCTTCCTGGCGAATTGCTTTGTCCACCAATTGTTGAAAGTCAGTGAAATCCTGGGAGATCAGTTGGACGGATATCTCATCATTCAGTCCTTCCATGAACTTTTCCTGCCTGTCTTCATCCTTGGCTACGTCATGCGGGGCGTAGCGAGCAAGTTGGTTGAACTTATGCAAGTACTCGCTCACCGAGCGGTTGCCTTGGCGAAGTGCGCCGAATTCCTTCTTTTTTCATCGCCATCATCCTGCGGGAATGTGAGCATGGCGAAAGCTTGCACAAACTCTTCCCAAGTAATAGCTTGAGCGTTGGCATGGGTGATGCAGAGATTGTCCCACCACTCCGAAGCGGGACCACTGAGTTGATGAGCGGCAAAAAGTACCCTTTCGCGATCTGAGCACTGAGTGATATCCAGTTTCTTCCCCATGGCACGGAGCCAATCGTCAGCGTCCATAGGTTCAGTGCTGCTTGAAAACGTCGGAGGACGCATCCTCATGAATTCTGACATCGTCAGCCTCTGCGGAGGTGGGGGTGGAGGCGGAGGTGGTGGTGGAGTGTGAGTTGTGGCTTGCATGTGTTGCATGCTGCTAAGTGACTGGGCCAGCAAACTCATCATATGCGTCTGGTGTGCCATTAATTGACGCCAGCTAGGTTCTTCAGTTGGTGGAGATGGTGGCTGCTGGACGGATTTTCTGAAAATCCGATTCTCGCTTCCACGGCCTTGAGCACCGCCACGCCGCAGATGGGTGGTCACCATCTGCTAGATGTTTCTAAGGATTTTTAGAAGAGAGAGATAGGAAGAAAACTCTAAAGGGTAAATCTAAATAGCCCCGAACAATCACAAGACAAAGAGCCAAAATTTTTCCAAAAATAGTTCTTTTATTATTTTATTCTTTGGTTATGGCTATCACAAGGGTAACGATAGCTCATAACTTGCGTCTAACGTTTACAATATGGGAAACAACTAAGGGGTGTTCGGGGTATAATCTGGCTCACTAGAGCTGCCCTCGCCTGCCTTGTAGCTAGCTAGCTCTTCTTCCACGGCCTTCAGCCTTTCTTCTGCATCTTGCAGGCTGTCTTGAGTGGCACGCAGTCATCTAGAGCGTTACCATAAGCATAATCCATTGCCTTGCACAGTTCACCGATCGTGAGCTCAGTGAGTCCTCATCCCCATTGGGCAAAAGATCTTTGCCCAACCGAAGTCGGGACGTGCATTGGATGGTAGTGGAACTCGGAACCATGAAATCGATTATTGTAGGTGTAACGGAGGCGTCTTGTGGCTTCTCTGGCTGCGTCTTGAATGCCTTGGCGAAGGTGCCACGTCTTATTGGGCGCCGATGATGTGGAAGTCCGTGTTCGGGTTATGATTGGCGAGAGAATCACTTCAACCCTCCAAATGATATTGGTTTCCCACTTCATCTTGGTACCCTTGATAGGTTGGTCTTCGTTGTAGTCTAGGTGTTGCATCATCTTCCAAAGGAGTGCACCCAATGTCCCATGAAAATTCCGTGGGAGATCCGGGTTGGTTTTTCGCCATCTACAATTTTAGAGAAGGAGATGAGTTAGTATTTTTTTTTTTAAAGAGAAAGGTTGAGAAGACTCTTGGATAGACCTAAAATAGTTGTAGTTTTCAAAAATAAGTCCTTAAGGCATTTTCTAAGGTCACGACCTCGATCGATATGGCTCGATACCACTTTTGTCGAACCCGGAGCGAAGGATCCCGAATTCTCGTGTTCATACACTAGTCCAGATTTCCAGTGTACAGTTAAACAAAAGTGATAATCAAAACATATCACGACTTTATTAATAATTATTCAAAGTCTATTACAAAAAGGGCCCGAGGCCAAAACAAACACAAATGGAAAGTAAGGTAGTAGTAGTAGACCCCACGATTCGCCACAGCAATCGTCTGGGAAGCGTGACCTAAGCATCGATGTCCTCACCGTCTTGATAGAGGTCTTCTCTGAATAAAGATTATTGAGAAGAGTAAGCACTACTACCGTGCTTGCAAGTTACACCGATCAAATAATGATTGAATGCATGCATAAGGTAAACAAGGAATAATGGCGGGGTTTATTTGCATAAAGCAAAGATTTTCAATTTTAAATAATCATACTAATTTCCAAGGCATTTTTATACTATATCTAGAATCATGTTTTAAATGACATTTTATAGTGTGGATAACCTCCATGTTGAATGGTGAAGGATAACCTCCTATCACAATGGCTAGCCGCCTAATTTTTACCACAAGGATAAATCCTCCTGAAATCACTGTCAAAACCATTTTGAAACCAAAAACAAGTCTAACTTGGAGTGGCTTTGCTAGCATGTCCATGATCATGACGCGTTATTCAATAGTTTCTACTCTGCAGAGTTGGTACAGCTTTACCCACACGAGATATTATACTCTTTGTGTCGGCCAATCCACGCTTCCTAAGGCGTGTGTGAGCAAATATCACAAGGTCGTTACAATGATTTACCTCATAGTACTCATACCCGCTAAGGTTTCGCTTCCATTGACTAACTGTCCTCCGGAGCCCCTCTTGCGCCAAAGGGCTCGTGGTCTAACCGACGCCCACACATACAACATGGCACGAATAACTATGAAGTATCCCAAATTATTAAGCCAGGTCTTGCCCATACAAGACATGTGGTGGTACGGTAAGGCGTAGCAAAATACGCTCAAAGACCGGTCCTTAACCGACTTGGGCGTCTTTCAAAATCAAACCCTGGGTATTAAACTTAACCAGTTTAAGCCCGTGCATAAACCTGCACCCACCATTCATCCGTTTCGCCCAAGTCCAAACCATTTTGATTTTATTTTAAGGGAAACCAATTTTACGATAACTCTATGGTAAAATAATACCATAGTTTCAAGTTTAAACAACTTTGTAAAGATTTGGCTAAAATTCTCCCAAAATCAAATCATGGTCTAATCATTTGCTAAGCAAGGATATTTTCCAAACCATTTTATCTATGGTGACAAAGGAATGACATTTCAATTATTCAAGTTGGGCCATACAAAGATGGTTGGAATAAATAAGTATTAAAACCGGTGTTGAAATAATTGATTAAAAGTATGCATGCAATAATAATTTAAAAACTGAATTAAATAACTTTAAAATATTAGGGCAATATGGTCAAGGGTATAACTTGCCTTCGCTGAAGTCTTGAAATTCTAATTCCTCGAATGATCTACTTCTAGGAATCGTCAAAGTCTAAACGAAAGTATGCATTAAACGAATGAAAATCCAATAAATTCAAAAAGGCAAATTAAACTCACTCCAAATAGAATAATCTTATTTTATTTAGCTAGATAATAATTTTATAAGATTTTAGCAATTTGAATCACTTAATTTAGAGTTGTGATTCAAAAGATAAGAATTTTACAATTTTTAGCCTAAATTTGAAATTTAAAAGAGATTCTAAATTAAATTGCAGATTCAAATTAGCCTCAAACTAAATAATTTTGGTTTAGTTGGCTAGACAATGATTTTATATTAATTTAGAAATTCGGAACACCCAATTTGGAGGTTGGATGTGAAAGTTATGAATTTTACAAATTTTAAACCTAAATCAGTTTTTAAATTAAATTATGGAATTATTTTCCCGAAGGAAATTCTGATTTACTGCGCATCGCTGATGTCAGCACCTTGGAGGCTGCCACTGACGGGTGGGCCCGTGGTCAATGGACCACGCCCATGGCTTGGTCAACGCCCACGGTGCACCCGGTGCACAGCACAGTCAACACAAGGGGTGTTGCGCGGCTTTGGGCGAGGTGACGTGGCGCCACGTGGGCGGCCACGTAGGTATGAGCGTCGCGGTGGCGCTGGCGTGTCACTGACGTGGCCAAGCCACGCAGGCGGAGCTCCGGCGACCCTAGGGTTTTGGGCTCGCCGGCGCGTTGCGCCACGGCGAGCCGTACGGGTGGGCTCAAAAGAACGAGAAGGCGACGCCGAGTAAGGTGCTCACCGGGATTGCAAGAAAACGCGGCGGAGAGATGGTCGGCGACGAGGTTTAGCGGCGGAGAGGTACGGTCGTCGTCGATGTGGGTGCTCCCGAGGTCCTCCGGCGAAGTGGTTGGGCGCACCGGCTTCGTGGCAGTGTGGCGATGCCGAGGAGGTGGAAGACGAGGCCGGAGTCCCGCTGGTGGCACCGGAATCGAAGGAGAACCAAAGTCTCCCCGCCGGCGAAGAACTTCGAATTCAGCGCGCTACGGGAGAGGGGAAGGGCTACGGGTGGTGGCGCTGTGGTGTGAGGATGGAGGCGCACCCGGAGCACCTATTTATAGGGCGAGGGCGTGGCGGATCAACGTGGAGGGCAAGAAGGTTGCGTCGCACTGCGCGAGAAAAGAGGGATTCGGGGCTCGCAGAAGGAAAGGGGAGGCCGGGATGGACGCGGCGTGACGCGGTGTTATCAATGCGCACGAGATTGTGGGGACGTGGCCGGATTTGAGCGGCTTTGGAAAGCTTCCGAATCTGCGTCAATGGCGGACACTAGCGGAGAGAAAAGGAAAGGGCGCGAGGGAGAAAGGAAGGTAAGGATGACCTCAGAGTGGCGGTCCCACATGGCGGTGACAAAGAAAGAAAGAAAGGCGAGGATGAGCGTTAGCCCTTAGATGGTAATCCAACGATCACGATAGTTTCCGCGAAAGCAGTAAGTGGCGGTCTTGCGAGGGCCACACGATCGTGATCCAATGGCGAGAGGAAGCGGGTTAAGGGCGGTGCGGGCGCGCGCACAAGGAGATGGGCCGCCTAATTCGCCCGAGACTGTTTTGGAAATTCTTTCGATTTCTTATTTGATTTAATTGATTAATTGATTGGTTTTTAGAAAATAGCAAAATAAATCCAAAAATTATGAGAAAATTCACGAAATTCTCAAAGGCATTTTGGATTTAACTAAAGTAATTCCAACTTAAATTTGGTAATAGTTTTTCCAATTAATTTTGTTTTAGCTTTTAAAATAATTAAGGGAAAAGCTTTTAAGATTTCAGAAAATCCACAAAAATAAATAAGTTTTAATTTTATCTGAAATTTGAAAAATTTGGGCTGTTACAGAGATGCTTTCTCCCCCGAGTGCTCCACTTCACATTCAGAGGCATCACCCGCCAGATCAGATCATTGGTCATCTTCATGAGCGAGTCACTCGCTCCAGGTATCACGATCCGAGTCTCTACTCACATTCTGCATTTGTTGCTTCTTTCGAACCCCGCGATATATCACACGCTTTATCTGATTCTAGCTGGGTTAATTCCATGCATGAGGAGTTAGAGAATTTTGAGAGGAACAAGGTCTGGAACCTAGTAGAGCCTCCTAGTAGTCATAATGTGATAGGAACCCGTTGGGTGTTAAAAAAACAAACAAAGTGAGGATGGTTCTGTTGTTAGAAATAAGGCTAGGTTGGTAGCTCAGGGTTTTAGCCAAGTTGAGGGGTTAGACTTAGATTAGAAGTTATTTGTATTCTACTTGCATTTGCTGCATCTAAGGGTTTTAGGCTGCAATAGATGGATTTCAAGAGTGCATTTCTGAATGGTTATATAGAGGAGGAAGTGTATATTAGGCAACCCCCAGGCTTTGAGAATCCCAAACATCCACATCATGTTTTCAAGCTATCCAAAGCCATGTATGGTCTTAAGCAAGCCCCTAGAGCTTGGTATGATAGACTTAAGACCTTCTTGCTTAAGAATGATTTTGAGATGGGAAAGGTAGACAAGTCTCTTTTCATTTTTAGGCATAGCAATGACTTCTTACTTGTTCAGATTTACGTGGATCGTATTATCTTTGGTGGTTATTCTCATGCTCTTGTTTCCTGTTTTTCTGAAACCATGTCCAGGGAATTTGAGATGACTATGATGGGAGAGCTCAATTATTTTCTGGGGCTTCAAATCAAGCAATGCAAGGAAGGGATATTCATCCATCAAACGAAGTACACCAAGGATTTGCTCAAGCGTTTTGAGATGGGTGACTACAAGCCGATCGCTACTCCCATGGCGACTTCGACTGTTTTGGATCCAGATGAGGAAGGAGAAACCGTGGATCAACGCGAGTACCGCTGCATGATTGGCTCCCTCCTTTACCTAACGGCCTCAAGACCGGACATCCACTTCGCGGTCTGCCTCTGTGCGAGGTTTCAGGCGTCTCCGAGGACTTCACATCACCAAGCCATTAAGCGCATTTTCAAGTACCTTCACTCTACCCTTCAGTATGGCATTTGATATTCCTGCTCTTCTTCCTTGTCCATTCGGGGATTTTCTGATTCTGATTTTGTGGGCTGTCGGCTAGATAGGAAGAGTACCTCAGGAACTTGTCACTTCTTAGGCACTTCTCTTGTCTCGTGGTGTTCTAGGAAGCAGTCCTCTGTTGCTCAATCCACTGCTGAAGCTGAATATGTAGCTGCCGCTAGTTGCTGTAGTCATATTTTGTGGATGGTGTCCACTCTTAAGGACTTTGGGTTAAATTTTGCTAGTGTTCCTCTTCTCTGTGATAACACTTCTGCCATTAATATTGCTAAGAACCCAGTGCAATATTCTAGGACCAAGCACATAGACATTCTCTATCACTTCCTTAGAGACCATGTAAAGAAGGGTGATATTGTGCTACATTTTGTGGAGTCCGAAGCTCGGTTAGCTGATATCCTCACCAAGCCTTTAGACCCAACTAGGTTTGCCACCTTGAGTAGTGAGTTAGGGGTAATTTATCCATATGGGTTGGTTTGAGGGGGAGTTGGTTCTTTTCTAAACTTACCTTGTTCATTTGATCTTTCCTTGATTTTTTCTGAACTTTTTGATCTTTTTGATCCTTTTAGGTTTTTTGAGCTTTTCTTGCATCTCATTGTATCATATTGCATTCATATGAAAAACACAAAAAGAAGCATTATAATATAAGCTTTCCTGCTTGTCTTTTAAATTGATGAAGCTTTGCTTATTACCCTCTTGAGCTTTAGTATTTTAATTATTACTCAATGTCATGTCTAGTTCTTTGACTTGCTAGAATTGTCATGCTTTTACATGTGTAGCTAAGTCTTTGCTAAATGAGCCGGAGCATTTAATTTGCATTTTTATGATCTTATTGCTATTTCTGAACTTGAATCACAATTCTTGGAACCTCACAATGGCCAAAGGTCAAATTGAACAAATTGTTCTGTCATATGGACCTTAAGTGAGAATTTTTTACTCCTTTCTGGAAATTGAAGCTTTCGTGCTTTCTTTGACTCCATCTCACCTGCCTATGCTATTCTGAAGCCAACTTGGTCATTTTCATTGTTTTTTCTTGCATTTGGACCAAGTTGTGCCTTTGCGCGAAAACGAGAGTAATTTATTTTCAAACCTCAAAACTTACATTTTTGTGAAATTGCCAATGTGTTCATCAATGGGGAGATTGTGGATATCATGGGGATATGCTCACGATCTTAGGATGATGATACAATTGGCAATGGCGTTGAAGGTTTGTCATTCCACGCGTTTTTGGCGAAGTTCATTTTCCTGTCAGGCAAGTGGCGGTCTGACCGGCCAAGGTGGCGGTCTGACCAGCCATTGAGTGGCGGTCTGACTAGCCTTTGGAAATCGGTTAGACTGGCCAAAAATAGATTTTTGATTTTGTAACTGGGCCAAAAATAGAGGGTGTAGGCAAGAGAGGGGATTCTACTACACTTGGTCTCATAATTTTTGGAGCTTCAAGTCAAAAGTTCTATTTGTTTAAAAATTCCAGTAGGTTTCGGATTTCCAGCGAGGAAATTTGGCTAAGTCCTAGCTAGGCGGTTAGACCGGCCAACAGGTGGCGGTCAGACCGGCCAGGGGGCGGTCAGACCGGCCATGGGTGGCGGTCAGACCGAATTTGACTTGGTTCATCAGCCATCTTGGTGGCGATGGTTGTTCGTTAGGTCAAGTTCATGGGTTTCAGTGCATATGTGTTGTATGATGCATGTTTTCACTAACGTGGGTCAAGTTGCGAAGAACTTGTTCCCAGAATCGATTTCTTGGTCTATTGTTGTGCAGGTTGCTTAGAGGTCAACGACGGTCAACGGCGAGGATGATCGGGATTAGGCTTGGAGAGCTAAGGTCCAGAACGATCAAGGATGCTGGGTAAGGTCAATGGATTCAAGCATGGCGCAGAATGGACAAGGATGACCAAACGAGCAGTTCGGTGCGACGGGTTGGATCAAGCGGCGCGGGGGTCGGTGCAAGTGCCATGGTGGTTTCGGTGGGAGCCGTATGGGAGACTTGCCGACATGATGAGAGCCGTTGATCAACCTCCACGTGGCGAAGCATGGAAGTGCTTCATGAAAATTGGACTCGGTCTTTGGAAAAGGATCGAGAAGGGGTATTTTGGTAATTTCACTTAAATACCGCCTTCGTGACTTTTTCCAACCCACGGCGCAAGACGGCGCAAGGAGAAGTGGATTAGGTCAAGAGGAGATGAAGACGGCGCTTTAAAATACGTGCGTAAGTGAAACCCGTATGTGTGTGGGCTTAACGGGTGCCCATTAGGGTTTACTCTTCTAGAAGCTAGCCTCCACTATAAATAGGAGAGGGTGCTGGCTGGCACCTCCCTTAATCTTTAACCCTTTCATTTGGTGAGACCCTAATTTGTGTTTAGCGAGAGGATAGTTGGAGGTTAGGGTTCTAGAGAGTTGGATTTGATTTTGTGCTCATGTGTTGAGTCTTTGTCCTCCTGAATGGAGTGGCTGTAAACCAACATCATATCAAATCAATCCAAGAAAAGATTTCACAAGATGAGTCTCCTTGTGTTCTTACTCTCTATTTCGTGCTTTTAGGGCTTTCTTTGATTCTTCAGTTTTCCTTTGGTTTCTTACCCTGATCTTACTTGCTGTGACATGTGGGAACCCATCTAGGATCATCTTGATTATCTCTTACCCACGAGCAAGTTTCTAGATCATGTTTTCGTTTTGACTCCGTTTTGGAACAACCTTCACTCAAACGGAAAAAGGTCAGAACTTTGGCAAGGATCTTCACAATCGTTGCTTGGAATAGGTTCTTGACATCCTTAAGAAGGTGTGTTTCAAGTTTCGTGAAGTTTGGAGTTGTAGATCAAAAGTTAGATCATTTTGTGATTTTGGTTTTGTTTGTTTTTGCATTTCGGAGGTGGCGGTCGACCTCCCAAGGTAGCCGATCAGACCGCTGAGCCAATCGGTCGGCGCTTTGTGTAGCTAATCGATCCGTCAACTCACCCAACTCATCGTGGTTTGAGTTTTTGGTTGTTTATCTTCGGGGTTTGGATTGGATTCAATACTAGTCTTCCGCTGTACTTGTACATTGATCTTCATAGTTTTCATTGCTATTGGAGTGAAATTGGTATTGAATTCAATTAAGGTGAAAAAGAGATCGTGCACCTATTCACCCCCCTCTAGTCGCCTTTTCAGTCCAACAATATTATTGTTCATTGTTTTATTACTCCCTCCGATTCATAAAAACAAGTCATTTTGGAATGCGTGCAGTCAAACTTTGAAAACTTTGGCTATCGATATCTTTTTAAATATTCGTACGCTCTGATACCAGCTCTGTCGGACCCGGATTCCGAGAATCCAAATTCTCTGTGAAAACACTGTGCTATTCCCTGGATCAGTAGATAGCACTCACAGATACATCACTGAATCAAATTATACAAGTCGTAGACTAAACCATACTATTCATTAATTAACATCACAAGGTTTACATAGACCACATCGGGTCGGGTTTTACAAAAGGGGCCGAACAAGGCCAGAGATTACATTACAAAAGCGGAAGCGACAACGGAAGCAAAAGGGGTAGAGCACATCTCTCCACAGGCAAGCGACTGGGGAAACCCGTGTGCGTCCGATATTAACCAAGGACTTGGATAATATTGGATGCACGCAAGCACCAACGAAGTCAACTAGACTGTGGTGAGACTAGAACAACTAAGACTAACTACGCTTCATTCATCTCCAAGGCCTCCAACTTCGGGATCCTTGTAGTAGTCGTAATCCTCCGGATTTTCTGCTTCTGAGGGTTGTTGGGGGGGAAGAGCGAGATTGAGCACAACTTCCGTGCTCGCGAGCCAACACACAATGCAATAATATACATGCAAGGCTTAACAAGGATGGCTCGGGTTCTTTTATTTGCTAAAGCAACATTTTCAATTATCATAATTATAAATTCCTATCACTTAGCATTTTAACAAATTGTATTTTAATAGAGAGAGTAATTTTGCAATATTTATTTCAGTAGAGGTTCCATCCGGCGAAACCTATACCGCATGCTTCTTTTGATTGGAGCTACCTCCAATTAATACCATCGCTGAGCTCGAAGACTCAGGTAAAATCCAACACAGGGCTAGGTGAGCCCACCACATTTTTCATACCACCCACAAGGTTTTTGAAATAGAACTAACTTAAGTTAAGTTCCCATGTCCACCTTTGACCGTAGGCACAGCTGTTTAAACAATTTAATACTCTGCAGAGATTGTACACTTTACCCACAAGAGATAATCGTCTTGATATATACACACGTTTCCTTAGACATGTGAATCAAGGGGAGATCACCACAAGGCCTTTACAATGCTTCCAGCAGTATTAGTTACACCTGCTAAGGTTTTGTCTTCGAAGGGTTACGTCCATTTAGATCCGTTAACCCTTACCCAGACCCCCTCTTGCGCCCTCTTAACGACTTACGTCGTGCGCCCCGACACCCCTCACCACAAAGGCTCACGGCGTCACAGGACATCTACCTGGTGCAACTCGCACTGATGGATACAAATTATTTAGCCAGGTTGTACTTTACAAACTTGTGGTTGCACTTGTTTTACAGAGGAGTTCATGACAAGATTAAGTCCTTAGGGTTATCTGGCGGTTCATTCCATATACCAGTATTCCCTTGGGCTACATTAGCACCCACCAACATACCAGTATCCTTGGGCTACATTAGCGCCCACCATCACATCATTCAACATACCATCCGCCTAGATGGGAAAAGCAGGTTATTAGGGTCTTGAGAAGGAAAACCAAATTATCACATTTACCTCAGTCATTTCCCCGCAATGACTGCACAAAACCATTTTTATATTTGAAGAGATGATGATTGGGGTATTTAATACCCCGGTACTTAAGTAAGACTAGCATGTCGCTTAAGTACAACCTATAACTAGTATTACCATATAGATTACTAGGGTGACAAGGAATAATAGATTCAATTATCAAGGGATGGCATATTAATTAATTAATCATCAAATGGGTATTTAACTACCTTAAGCTTTAACATACATTTGATTAAAGAATTAAAGCATGCAATTTTGGTAATTTAAATGAATATAATTTGCATAAAATATAGGCTCAATATGATCAAAGTATTGACTCACCTTGGTTAAAGGCAAGGGGATCTTGGTACTCTTGGTCTTGATCAACTTGAGGATCTCCGGTGTCTTCAAATCCTAATCGGGCGAAAATACCGGAAAAAGGCACAACGGCAAAGAGAGCAAATAAATACACAAGAATACACAAATGAACTTCAAATTGATCAAGTCCTATGCCATTAGCAAGATCTTGATTTAACAAATTTTTAGAAATTTATTTCATAATTTTTGGAGTTAGAACGGAGGAGAAAGGAATTTATGAAGATTAATTGAATTGAGAAAGAAAAGAAATGGTCCACAGCACAGTGTGGACCGAGTCCAAGCGCACAGGGACGGCTGGTCCACGGGAACAGTGTGCTGCGGGGCCCACTATAGGTGAGAGCGAAGGGGAGCTAGCGGTTTACTGCGCACGGGGGCCCACATGTCAGTGAGTGAAGGGGAAGGTTAAGACATATTTATAACCTAATGATTGTCATTAGTGTTTTAAGACGTCATTAACACCCTAATGATGGCACTGTGGGCTCGGCTCCGGTGCGGCGCTGGCGAGCTACGGCACGGCGGGGCAAGGCGAGGGCGGGAACGGGAGCTAATAGGGAGGTGGTGCCGGTGACGGGGGTGGCAGCGTCGGAGGAGGGCGGTGGCCGGCGACGGGTGGTGCGAGGCGGCGAAGGCGACACGATGATGGCGGCGGGGTTCTCCGGTGGCGCTCGGGGCCGGGGAAGGGGAGCAGGAGGTGGAGCTCGGCGAGGCGAAGCCGACGGGCTAGGCGGGGAGGTCGGAGGAAGTTTGTAGGCGGCGACGGGTGCTGGCGAAGGCGGCGGCCGGAGGCGGGGAAGAATGGCGAATTCGGCGGCGACAGGGCCTAATCCCCGGGGGAGATTGAGGGGAAAGACTCCGGGGGGGCCGGGGCTCACGGTGACGGGGTCGGCGGCGTCGGAGGATGGTCGGAGCGGCTAGACGGCGGTGGGGGTGGCGGCGGCCGAAAACGAAATCGGGGCGGCTTTGGCTGTGGACTTACCAAAACGACGGGGCGGCGTGGGGAGCTCCAAGGGGGGTAGAGGGGGCTTTATAGGAGGCCAAAGGCGCGGAAGCAAGGGGGGGCCAACGGGAGGTCGAGGGGAGCTGCGCGGTCCCGAGGCGGCGGCGACGACATGCGCGGCTTGCACGAGGGGGAGACAGGGCGAGGGAGCGGAGGAGGCGCTGCCAGGACGAGGGCGGCTCGGGTGTCCTTGTTGTCATGGCGCAAGACGATGCTTGCTGCCTTGTGCAAGAACACGGCACGGGCTGTGGCGGCGTGTCTGTGGCCGAAAGCGGCGACAAGACGGGCGGGTCTTGGGGCTGCGGTGCACGACACGGGAGCTCCAAGGCGGCGAGGACTGTGGCGACGTCGTGGGTGGTGCGGCACGCACGAGGGGAGGCGAGCGGGCGCAGGCGGCGGCATTGCTCACGGGGGGGGGGAAGAAGAAAGAAGAAGATGACCCAGGCACAGCTCGGGCTGGGAAAAAGGAAGGGGCCGGTTGGGCCGGACCAAAAGAAAGGAGAGGGGAAGAAAAGAGGCCGGCAGGAGCTGGGCCAAAAGAGAAAAAGATGGGCCGGGTTGAAATGGGCTTGGCCCAGGAGAAGGAATAGGCTGAGCCCGAAAGAGAAGGGAGGCCCAACTCAAAATGGCCTGAGGAACAAAAAGAGGGGAAACTCCAACTTGCGAATTTGAATTTCAAATGTTACGGACATTACATTTGAAACACAAACCGAAAAGGAAAGAAAGGGAGTTTTTGAAATTAGTTTGGTAATTTGAATTACGGCGAAGAACGAAAACCGAAACGGTAAACACTATTAACCGTCCGAAAAACAGGACGTTACATGCAACTAGGTGAAGCTTTTAATATTGCTTTGGAATTGATATTCTTAGCCTAATTACCATTTGATAATTGTTTTTGGGAAACTCCAAAGCACAAATAAAACTCAAATGAACCTCAAAAACCCAAGTGAGACAATATTTCATCAACACATAAAAATTTAAAAAAAATCCCACATTTTTAACCTTGGGATTCTGGCTAAATATTTTGGGGTGCTACAAGATATCATGGAGGAGTTCAGGCGTCCTAAAATTCAGGAGTTTGATTTCAGAGTGGTCCTTCAGGATCAACTGGCTCAGTTACTTAAGGATCAAAGAACTTATTGGAAGCAAAGGGCAACAATTAAGTGGGTTAAGTTTGGTGATGAAAATACCAAATTCTTTCATGCTCATGCCACCTTGAAGTTCAGAAGGAATCATGTTCAGAAGTTTAAGGATAATTCTGGCAATGATAAATTTGGCCATTCTAAGAAACCTTTGATCCTTTGGGATTCCTATAAGGAAAGATTAGGAACCTCATAATTCAGCACAATGTCTTTCAACTTAAGTGATTTGATTCGACCAGTGAAAGATCTTTCAGTGGTGGAAGATCCTTTTCTCAAAGAGAAAATTGATAGTCATTACCTCTCTTCCAACTAGTAAGTCCCCGGGGCCAGATGGTTTCAATGCTGAATTCCTTAAAAAAATGTTGGTCATTCTTGCACAATACTTTTATAATCTCTGTGAGAGCTTTTTAACGAGGAAGTCAATCTGGTCAACATAAATAGCTCCTACATCACTTTTGTGCCCAAAAAAGATAGTCTAGCTACAGTAAATGATTTCAGGCCCATCTCTCCCCTGAACTGCTCTCTAAAACTCTTGACAAAGTTGCTGGCAAATAGATGGCAATTTGTTATGCTTCAGTTGGTTCATGCTAATCAATATGGTTTCATCAAAACTAAAACAATCCAAGATTGTTTAGCATGGGCATTTGAATATTTGTATCAATGCCATAAATCAAAAAAGGAAATCATAGTTCTCAAATTGGATTTTGAGAAAGCTTTTGACAAAATAGAGCATCAGGTCATCATGCTCATCTTGGATATTTTGAAGTGCAAAGTATTTCGAGATAAATGGATCTCTTAGATTAAATCTATTTTGTCATCTGGCACCTCTTCAGTCTTATTAAATGGTGTGCCACTGCCAGGTAACAATTCCATTGCATGAGGGGTGTAAGGCAGGGGGGGTCCCCTTTCTCCATTGTTATTTGTTTTGGCAGCTGACATTTTGCGGACTATTCTCAATAAGGCAATGAACCGTGGTTTCCTCCATTTACCTATTGTTGCCTCATCATGTCTAGACTTCCCAGTGATCCAATATCTTGATGACACTAGTTGTTATGCCAGTTTGTGCTAGACAACTATTTTTTTCTTAAAGCCCTGCTGAACACTTTTGCTGCTTCAACTGGTCTCAAAGTGAATTTTCATAAATCCTTCGTGGTCCCTATAAATGTCACTCAGGAAAAAATGGAGCACCTTGCTGCTACTTTTGGATGTCAAATTGGCCCATTACCTTTTACATACTTGAGTTTGCCTTTAGGCATTACAAGGCCTAGAGTGGAGGATTATTTCCCACTTGTTCAAAGAATTGAGAGGCGTTAGGAAGCTATGCTACATATTTGAGTTATGGGGCCAAACTGACAATGGTGAATTCTGTATATTGATCCTTCAATTGATTGCTGGAAGGCAAAGTTGAAATTTGAATTCACAATGGTTATCCATTCCATCGTGCGAAGAAAAAAAGAATTTCCCTCAAATACAAGACTGGCTAGATAATATCTTCTGATTTTGCTCTTAGTACATTATTTCGTCTTTTCCCTATGTAAATGTTTCTTTGCTTACATACTTGATATATATACACCTAAAGTACAAGCATGTCTTTCAGTTTTGTCTTGAAAAGTTCTTTCTTGTCGACGAAAACTCGGCCGGGTCGCCAGGTCAACTTCATATCCGGTCCTTTGAGTGTGACTGGCCCGGCAAAACCTCTGGGTCCATGTTTTTCCGATTCAACCGCCGGGTCGGTCTGGATTTTATAACTATGATTAGGATAGAAATGACGAGGCTTCATGAACTCAAAAGCCTTAACATATTTGCCTAGCCTTGCTATACGTCAGGCCTGCAGCGCATCTTGGCAAGTGAATCTTCCACGTTGGCAAACTAGGCTGGTACGCCAAGTCCCTTAGCAGCAACCAGCCTCTATCATCCTCCACGCTGAAGCCCTCTGCACCGATCAACTCTCCTTCCGGATGGTTGAATGTCAAGCGTACGAGAGAGATGCAGTAGCGCGTCCCAAACAAACGAAAATGGAGGTAGCTAGCGTGCGTAGGAGAGAAGTGGAGACAGAGAATGTGTCGGGAGCATACAAGGTTGAGAGATAATTTTACATGGGATCTTTATATCATACACCAGTATCTTTACTAGTATCACAGTTCATATCGTGTGGGTGTCCGGTCCATAAAATTCATCTACCGCAGAATCATAGTGTGTGGATGTTTTTATATCCACCATTATGCATAAACATCGGTTGTGTTGCATCCCAATTTTTAGTTTCAAGTCTGAACACCGACAAAAGAAAAACAGGAGTCGTCCAAGCAGTAATTCAGTGTGTACTGTATTTGACTACCGCTATGTTTGGACGCGACGGTCAAGACATATAAGATCAGAGTATCAAACAGTATCAGAAGATCAGTGTGTAGTCCTGGATAAATAATCAACTCAAGGACCATACAGCCACCGGTATAAAGGCGAGTAGCTGAAGATACCGGATACCCACACGGAAACACTAGAATAGACAAATTCGCTTTGCTCGGAGCTATTATTTTCCACTAAAACTGTACCCAAGAATCTCAGGTGGAACTATTCTAGTACTGTTTTTTTTAAAAAAAAAAAAAACAAACCTATTCTAGTACTACAGTTAAAATAGATACGATTCTTGAAACTATCCTAACTCATTAAGTCTTCCTGTAAGATGGTCAACAAAGAAAAAGATTTCTTGGCCCCGTATTATAGAGCGGGAACGTACAAACATTCATTCAACAGCCACAAACACTAAAATCTGTCGTGCATGTGTGTGTGATAGGTAAAGAAATTAATTGGTACAGAATCATCAATGCTACCACCAACCGCCACCTATGAATTCCTGTTCATATATACAATGGAGCATGAAACTTCGCTAATAGGTCAATATTATTACACATTGCCTGTTCTACACATCAGTATCAGTATCAGTCCACAAAATGTACAGAGAGGATAGAAAGAGAACGAAAATAAAGCATGAAGAACATTTGGGAATTGGAGACACCGGGAAAGTAATTATCGGTGCTTCAATGGATTTGTGGCCTTATTTTTTTGCCCCAGTGAACTCCCTTGTTAGGAGTAAATCGACCCAGAAGGTGTTGCAGAGCCTCAAGCATTGATGCGGCCAAGATTGCTAAGCATCTTGTCCCAACCAGACTTGTGGACTGAAGAGGGCCAGTGTAAGAGGGCCTCAAGCAGAGACCAATTTGCCTCTTAAACTTGAGCTTCAAGATTTTTCGTAAGTTCCTTTGTGCTCCTTTGTAATAGGCTCTCTCCTCTGGCTGAGAAATTAATCCACAAAAACCAACCAGTTTTTATCAGAGCGAGGAACATTTTGGAGGGGATTGTGATCCTCCATGAGGTGATGCGTGAACTGAAGAGGAAAAACTTAGAAGGGGTGATTCTGAAATTAGACTTTGAGAAAGCTTATCATAGGGCTAAATGGTCCTTTTGGAACAGGTGATGATAAAAAAGAATTTCCCAAGAACCTGGACAGATTGGACTCTAAACATAGTTAAGGGAAACTGACCATGAATATTAATGGACAAATGGATAGATACGTCAAAACATAAAGGGGCATAAGATAAGGAGATCCTTTCTCCCCTCTTCTCTTTACCCTAGTGGCAGACGCGCTTCCTTCTGTAACACCCTGGCCTAACACTGAGCTCAGAATGTTGCCTGCGACATTCTCACTAACAATTTAAACTATCACTAACAATTTAAACTATATTTACTAATAACCCCAGCAAGAAATGCATGGAATTAAACCCCACAACAAATCACCTATCAACAAACATAACAATATAAATACATGAAGGATTAACTTTCATAGCTTGGAACCACGCGCCCAAAAACGCTTAGGTCACCACGCCTGAGAAACACTCGGGTCACGCGCACCCGAGAAACGCCCGAAACCATGCTCCTGAGAACATTGGTTAGCAACAAATAATATTATCAAACTAATATTAAATAAACCAAAGCTCCAATCATTAAGCTAATAATAACCAAGACTACTAATCCATTATAAATGAAAGTATTATGTCTGTAGATTTAATGAAAGCAACTAAGTAAAGATGTTTGTGTGGTTGATAGCATGTGATGCACATGTGCTACTCCACCCCCATACATATCATCTTCAATTATCACCTAGAAACAACAACAAAGCAAGTGTGGGTCCAAGACTCAGCAAGTATATAATAGAATAATAAACAAACAGTTTATCAGTGCAAATAATAATATCAGAATTATTCATGTATTCATTTAACTTCATCATCTTTTCATTAATGCAATGCTTGGCTATACTATATGTCCACATGTGCATCTCATAACTTACACTGGTATAGCGGAGTGTTCACCCGTCGATGACAAACTCTTGCCCCGTCCTCTTCATACGGGGTTCATTCTCCACTCCCGTGTTGTCTCTACCGAAGTAGATCTTTCTCTAGAGCGATCCGGACTAGTCATGTAACTTTCTCACCGACCGCTCTGGGTAGTTATATGGCTTTCTCACCGACCTAACTCATATGCAATCCTTTCATGATGTGAATATAATTGATGCAATGTTCTTCATTATCCATTAACATTATCTATTATCATCATGTTATCATCATTACCATATCATCACCATGGTCATATCGTCATCGTTATCACATCATCATCATTATCATATCATCATTATGGTAAAACCATCATCATCGTATCATCATAAATTTCATGGCAATATATATGTAAAGATAATGGCAAACAAACCGATGTCTACCATTCTATCATGTACTTGTCTTTTAGCCACAGATACCAGAACGATGCAAAGGCAGCACCGAACTTGAAGCAACACTCCCTGGGCAAAACCAATAATCCACCTCAAAAACATCCAAAAACAGTACATAGACATAAAACATCTCAACATTGCTCAAGCGACTCAACACTGTTCTGGCATGATGTTTGGAATGGTAATCTCTTTTCTCGGAAATTTCCAAGGTTATACTATTTTGAAAAGAAAAAAACACCAATATCAAGATTGCGGAATTTATTTTAGAAGTGGATGTTGCAAACCTTTTCCATCTACCTCTGTCAGTGCAAAGCTTATGATGAATATCAACAACTCAAACAAACTCTTGACGACCTGTTGGATAATGGTACTTCACAGTACTCTTGGACTTATATTCGGGGAAGTAGCACCTACACATCACAGAAGTACTACAAGTTAGTTTTTCTCAACGGAGTCACACCGAAGCCTTTGGCTGCATCTAGAAAAGTCAGTGTGTGTCCAAGCTCAAAGTGTTTGCATGGCTGCTCCTATCTTATCGATCGAATACTGAAACAATGCTTCTAAGACGTCGATGTCCCATTCAAGGAAATACTGCTTGTGCATGTCCAATGTACTGGCAATGAAGATAAAACTATTTCCCTCGGCCTCTCCTCCTCCGACCAGCCCCGCGCGCCGCCTCCCTCCTTCGACCAGCCCCGCGCGTCGCCCCCGACCAGCCTTGTGCGCTGCCACATGCATCATATGCACGCACGATGATAAAGCGTCGTGTGTATAGCAGGACACTAGTTTTATTTCCGCTTCTCGTTCTCCACAGCTGCATTTGAGGATCTTGCTGATCTTCAAATGGCCAGTGTTGTGGCTTGCTAGCTATGACTTTCTAGATAGAGCGCGCAGATACTCTCGTATGATCGATTGGTCCATCAGAGGAGTGCTCTAGTGGTACGAACCCACCAAATGCACAGGTTTGAGTCTCACTCCTTTAAAAGTGAGCAGTGAATGGTAGAGCTCTTGTCCAATTTCTTTATAAAATAACCGAGTTGTTGTTTCAAAGGAGAAAAAAGATGGTTGGATGTTTTAGTTCCGTACACAGTACTGAACAAGAAAAGAGACGATGCTTCGTTTTTTTACATATGGTTTGCGCCTATAAATTACTCTCTCCATTCTTAAATACATGACGTTTGACCAAGTGTGCAGTCAAACTTATCTAACTTTGACTAATAATATATGAAAAACTATTTAGATTGATCATGAGTGAATAGTATCATTAGATTTGTCATGATAAATATTTTCATAATATAATAATTTTGTAATTTTTTACTAACAAAATCATAAGAAAAGTAACGGTCACAGTTATATAAATTTGACTGCACGTTTGGTCAAACGTCATGTATTTAAAAACAGAGGAAGTATATATTGATCTCTCTAACATCACTGCCAATAAGTACCGTTAGGGAAATTTGATGGAAAATAGTATTTTTCTATTAAGTTTCATGCACTAACTAATTCACCCAAAAGCTTAAATTAATGAGGAAAAGTGGGTAATATACTTCAACACTCTCCCATCACGTCTAGGCTCCACCAAGCCTAAGACTTAGACTAGAAGTTGACCGCAATTTGTTTTTAATATTACACTAGCTGAGTGTTGAACCCAAGATCTCTTAGCTCTGATATTATATCAAATTTCATACACCAACCAGTTTGTCCAAGAGCTTAAGTTGGTGAGAGAAGGTGGGTAATATACTTCAACATTTTCAAACCAAAACCGTATTGCTAAAATCTCACCTATTTTAGATTGGAGGCGGTACAAAAGACAAACTTTTCAGACTAAATAGCTTGGAATTATCTTAGTGCATCGGTATCTTCTACTAAGATGGTCAAAAAAAAAGAGAGAAAAAGATCATTTTTTCCCAATGGTTCATGCATTTGTTTTGGTATTCAGCAATTGGTGGGTACATGGCCTTTTTCAATTGTGCTCGACCAAACCACGCTGTCGTTCGTGCATATGTTCTCACTGATTGTCTAGTTGGAAGTGCTTCCTCCTCTTCCGTTCTACAAACATGTTTGTTTTGCAATCTCGTTGCAAATTATAAGACGTGCATGTCCATTTAATGCTAGTTCTCCCTTTTACGCTTATTTATTTCATCATCTCTCCCCTAAGCGTTCATGCAAGATGAGATACGGCCGTGTATATATAAACCATCGAGCATCAAACTCATTGGCATGCCCGTATATGTCACCAATTAAATCTCCAGTTCTACATAAAATAAACATCAATAGTAGGCCATTAGCAACCCACGAAAATGGAGAAGACGTCGAGACAACAAAAAAGAGTTTGAAGGTAGGGAATTGGAGACATCGGAAAAGAAACGATTAGTCCTTCTAGGACAACTAGCTCTCTTTCTGTTTGTGTGAGCTCACACATGTTTAGACCAGCCATGCTCTATGTTTGCTTCCTTAGGTTTGAGAGTCAAGACCGAAAGAAGATATGGTTACTGAATCAGCACCTCACAACCGCCAGATCCCCAGCCCCACCGCAACAGGATCCGCCGATACGCACCTCGCGGAGGAGCACGTCGCCGCCGCCGCCGCAGGTCCTCGTCCTGTCCATCTCTCTCTCTCGATCTGTTGCCGGCATCGACATGCGCACGCCATCGTCACCGGCCACCCGAGGTGCACGTCCGGTTCACCCGGTTCACCGTGGTGGATCATCTATCTTAGTTTCTCTCTAACATGTATATATTGCATTTTTTGTGCAAAAACCCTTGTATTTGTATGAGTATTTGTACAGTGTGATGATGAGAGTCAGAGAGTGAGATTGAGTACTAGTGTACATGGTATAAAATACGAAATTAATTCGAAATTCAAATGAGTAGTATTCGTACGGTATAAGTATTTCTACAGTTAGAATGATTATTTGTACAATGCATGAATACTGTATTGTACAGTTGAAGTGTTTGTGAAAGGATTTTTTGTGTGTTAAAAATACATTGTCTTTCTGTATGGCATGTGTAACTTGACATGGTGTACATCCAGAGGGCAACATTCAAAAATGAAATTTCAAACTTTGAACAAATGTCGATATCTGTATGCTCCGTTGTAATTTTATCAAGCTACATATCACGATACAATCGCAAAGCAAATTCTAGCTGCATCCCCGACGGTTCCTTTTCTTTCCTTTTTGTGTGCATAGCTCTGGTTCTCCCACAGCCATGACGCCGTCCATCGCCCTCTTCGCGTTGGTCTGTCTAGCTTTCAGCGTCTTGCGCTTGGTCCCTTCTCTAAAAACCTGTTTGGATATATTGTGATCAAACTCAATCTTTTCGGATTGATTAAAAATTTGAACTAAAATCTCTTCCAATCCAAAGGGATTGGTTCTAATACCTCAATATCCAAACAAGCCCTAAATAAGTTTCCCAATATGGATCTGGAGTTCATCTCCTTACCTTCCGACGTGCCCTCTGGTCGGCGTGGCTTCCCCCCTTGCTCCAAGCTCTGTTTGCTGCACTTCAGTTCATCCAACGCCACCAGTCTAGCTCTACGGTCACCGGCATTGCAGATCCATACATGTTTTGTTCCCGGTGGCTCAGGGAGATTCAACTGAGAGCTCCGCAGGCAAGGGCGGACTCACCTGGGTTCATAGATGTTCAACTGAATACCTATTATTTTTTTAAAAAAAAATCTAGTACATATATTGTCTAGTAGGTATAATACATATATACACTCTTAATTGGACCAAATCTTGTATGTTTCTACTCATCAGCTCAATCCAACCCACACCTCTCCCTCTCAAGACCCACCAAAGCTCCCGCAGGCCAAGTTGACCCAGCATCCTTAGTCCCCAAACCCCCAACCAAGCAACCAACCACCTAACCCTAATCTCCAGCCAAACCTCTCTCTCTCTCTCTCTCGGGCGGAGGGAGCAGGGCCGGGGCGGGTGAGGGAGTTGCCAGGAGGTCGGAGGCACGAGGACGGTGGACCACGGCGCCAGCTCAGTGCCGCAACGGACTTGCCCTTGTGCGACGGCGGTCGGGGAGAGGAATAGGGAGTGCGTGGCCGCAGCGCGCAGTGGCGGCCGGCCAGCGCCGGCGAGCCGGCGAGAAGGCAGTAGGTTGCGACGTAACTACACACTGCACAAGACCACAAGTGAATTCACTATTTCACTGTCTCAATTCCCAAACCGACAAGCCCGATAACCAAATCAACAATTTTGTTTGTGTTAATTGTGATAGGTGAATCTTGTCTTTTTAGTTTTGTGAATATATATCATAAAGCTTTCAAAGGTGAAGAAGTATGTAGATTTGAAATTTCTCTAAATGAAGAAGTACGTAATTTTTCGTAATTATTTAGTAATCTTTCTAAAACAATTTATACTTTAATTCTTACTATTATAAAAATTTATATTTTATATTAAACAATATTTTTGTAACTTTGAAAACCGACCCTGTAAATCATGGGACTCCCTTCTCAACCTCCTTCCTTTGAGGCCCTTCTTCCCTCGCCGACCCAGACTGCGGGCCATAGTGCCGGGCGTCCATGGCGAAGGGATCTTCATCGGCAACATCTCCTCTCCAGAAGTGCCGGCAGTTTTACTACAATGATCGACCTCGTTGTAATGTTTTACTTTATGCAAATCCTTTCAGTATTACCTAGGGACCAAGTTGTACTTATATTTCTTTGGAAGGTCCCAGCTGTTTATTGCAATGCAGAGTTTCTAGACCCTTCTTGGGTTATTGCTTCTACAAAAAAAAAGGTCACACAAGATTACCATCCTGCCATCGATTCGACACCATCAAAGTCCTATTTTGTGTTTGTGTGTGTATGTGTGTGAAATCTGATTAGATATTTGCAAGCGCACTCGTATACGAATCTTCGTCTCTTCGACACCATCAAAGTCCTATTTCATCTTGTGGTATTCATATCTAACTTTGAATCCGATTAAAAATTTATGGGAAGTGCATGGAAAAACCAATATCCAGCCGTATTCGGTTCAATTGCATCCGGTTAATGGTTTTGTATTAAAGGGTAATCGTACTACTTACACGTCTGATGACATCGGACACTCTCTCTCCAACTTTTCTTTCACTTCACTTTTTCCCGCGCTGCTTCTAGTCACTCATTCCTCATCCACGTGTTCTTCACCACCCATAGCTCTCCTTCAGAGCCGAGCACAGCGACCTCAACTCCTTCGATCCTCCCCCAGATCTCCAAGACGAGAAGCTTCTAGAAGCCCTCGAGACCCCATGCCCGTAGCGATATCGGCGAGTAGCACGCCGGTGGAGTCCTCAGGGGGAGTCGATCCCGATGTCGTCCATGCTGATGGCGGCGTCCAAGCACATCGCCATGCGGTGTTGACCGGAGAACGTGACCTTCCTCAACTGCAAGAAGACGGACCTCAACCCAGAGATGTGCCTCGAGAAAGGCTGCCAGGTCACGCACTACATCCTCAGCCTGTGAGTCACCTACCTACCTGTCGCATGCTATCTCCTCCTCATTGTCCGTGCTTTATCCGATCCCTCCGTTCTTCCTGGACTTTGGATTCATGAAATGTTGCTTCGATCATGTTGTTCTTTTGTGTTTGATTCGTTCGGGAAGATGTGTTCTATTTGGTTAATGTGCATCCAATTTTGGTATTTGTTGCATCGGATGGCTCAAGTTTGTTGCAGCGGGTATTTTCAAATGTTGCATCGCATTTCCTCGATTGTTGCCGAAAGTGTTTTGTTTTGTTGCATTGTCTCTACTCAAATTTGTTGTTGCAAGATATATTGTTGTGATGTTTCCCTTTATTTTTGCGATGTTTTTGCCCACCTGAGATGAATTATTGTAGTGGTTCTAATAATTTGTTGCGAGTGTCCCAAAATTATTGCATGTGTTTTTCAAATGTAGCAAAAGTTATAACATCATCGATTAATGTTTGTCTATACTTATGTGCTATTTTTTCAAGTAAAAAACATTCTCATTGACCCAGCAGTGGTGATCTGAAACTTACTGTCTGCCTAGCTTTTTGACCCAGCGCCACCACCATGGTGTACAAGTCTTTTCAATTTGTTGCTAAATTTGTCAACAGTTGACTCGAAATGTTGCATGGAATGTTTTTTATTATTGCGATGTTGTTGTATCAAATGTTGCGGCAAGAGGTTTTTTTTGCAATAGTGTCTTTGATTTGCTACACAAGAGTAAACTTTTTGTTGCAGACCCTCCACCATTTGATTGCCGCATCTTTGTTCAAAAAAAGTTGCAACAATTATTTTAGGATGTTTCTACTGTTATTTTCTAAAAGCATCTACAACAGTCTACGTCAGCTATTACTAAGGAGTTGCCACATCAGCATTTAGGTAATGTGGAGGAGAGAAAGTGAGGAGGGAAGGTGAGATTGTTTCTAGATGAAGAAACTAGCAAATTGTTAATACCAAGACACAAGAAACAAACAAATACTCTATTGGAGACTTACTTGTTACCTAAAAACGCGTTTTGTGGGTCCCATTGTCTTAAAGCAAAATATACACCAGATCATTTGTGCAGCCTGACTTCATTATTGATATGATAAATGAGTTAAAAACATGTAGGCCACAAAGTTGTACTTCATTATTGATTATCAAGAATTATACACACTTGTAGCAATTAAAGTCTTAGACACAAGCTCAAGAAACAATTCATTGGAAGACTTATTTCTTTTTATTAGATTGAGTACTCTCTCTCTCTCCTCTTAGTAACAAGCTAAGAAACAAACTATTGTAGATGCTCTAATGTTGTAATATCGTAATTTGTTTGTTTGATATATTTGAACTGGTTTTAAAAAAGCACAGTTGTGTTCTATACTGATGGCTTCTTAGATTTTTTATGAGAATTTGATATTTTTTCCAATTTTTTTCTTGTCATTGTATTTATCATTTGTGTATTTTGTTACACACATAGATTAATTTTGTTGCAAACATTATATACGGATATTACGTTATACATCGGAGCACTAGTCGGTACCAATACTAAAACATTTCTTTGCGAGATACGTTTTTATGATTCACATGTGACATGTCTAAAATCTTGAACAATTAATATCACAACAACCAACATCTGGGTTTCCTCTCTCTCTCACACACGTATATATATATATAAACACACACAGGGGGAGAGACACACACAAAAAAAAATTGAGCTGACACACTCCATTCACACAATATTACCACATTATGACCTATCCTACAAAGATAGAGGAGACCAAAATGTGAGGATGAAGAACACCGGGAACGAGAGACACCAGGAAAGAAATAGCAAGGAACTGCACGTTAAGAAGCCATAAGCATACATGCCTTCGCTCCAGAGCTTGGGGTACATGGACTCCAGTTTCCCAGAACCAGAAGAACAGCCAATCGATGGACATCCGGCTTGGGTACATGGACTCAAGTTTCCGAGAAGAACAGCCAATCGATGGCCTCAATTTATCTGCGTCAGAAAACTCCGTAGCGAGATACTCTTGAGCAGGGGTGGATCCGGGCGAGAAGACCATTGGGGTCACCTCCATCCATTTGCATCATGAGGTCACCTCTACAGATGAACAGTAACTTCTATAAGAAGATTTACTAAATTTCATTGGGATCATATGACTCCAATGATCCTACACTGGTCCGCCCCTACTCTTGAGAGGGTGTGAGAAAGTATTGGCGCTCTTATCATGTCACTTTCGTTATGCACAATTCACATTACTGAAATTTTTTTAAATAATAGTATTTTTAAAAATAATTACAAAAATAAATAGCCGTCCTAAAAATTGACAAAAATAGGTCCCTGTTGTCGGTGGCGATAGGCTCAGACCAACAGTGCTCCTGTCTCCAGTTGAACCGGCGACAGGGGTCCCCTCTATAAAAACCCCGAAAAATCAGTCCCAAACTCATTTTAATTCTAAAAAAAAAAACTAAAGAGAGGAGAGGGAGAGAGGAAAGGTAGCGAAGCCCTGCCAGCTTGTAGCGGAGGAGAGAGAAGAAGCATCAGATCCGGTCGGCCATCTTGCAGGTACGGGTTTTTGCATCTTCGTACATTATGTGAAAACCTTGTTGGTTAGCAAACAGAAATAGCGACATAGAACACAATAGGTTATATAATTTTAGTCAAATTATGTAGTACATCATTTGAGTTGTGTGTAGTCTAGTTCATCATGCAAATATTATGAATGTTCTAGCACTCGAACGATTTAGGATAATCCCAGCTTTATTTAGCTCCACATTTGTGTGCGGTAAATATATTGTTAATGCCGGAAATTCATTTTAAACTAGAAAAGTTGCATGACACACTTCAAAATTGTAAAGAAAAGCCGGAGTAGCTACGTAGGGTACGTAGAGCGTAATCAGAATAATCCCAGCTTTATTTAGCTCCCCATTTGTGCGCGGTAAATATATTGTTAATGCTGGAAATTCATTTTAAACTAGGAAAATTGCATGACACACTTTAAAATTGTAAAGAAAATCAAGAGTAGCTACGTAGGGTAGGTAGAGCGTAATCAGAATAATCCCAGCTATATTTAGCTCCCCATTTGTGCGTAGTAAATATATTGTTAATGTCGGAAATTCATTTTAAACTAGGAAACTTGCATAACACACTTTAAAATTGTAAAGAAAAGTCGAAGTAGCTACGAAGGGTAGGTATAACCAAAATAATTCCAACTTAAATTTGGTTTCTATTTGTGGCTGGTAATTATTTTCTTAATGGCACTTCCTATTACCTTATGTACATGTTTCGTGGTCTTTACAATTTATGCACTGAATTTTCAGGTATGACGGACCCAGGCCATGATGCGCAAGGGCCGTACGAGTTGCTTGGCCCGATGATTCACATGTATCATCGTAGCCGCCTCAATACCATCCTCCCCCAGGAGGGCGAGGCAGTGATTGAGCTTGGCGCGTTGCAGCTGCGCACGCCCATCAGGGCATGGAGGATGGACCCACGTTGGGTTCTGAGGTATGTGTTGTTGCGATATTCGTGTACTTATTTGTAGCCTAACTACTTCAGGTGGACTAACGTTCGTTTGTAACCTTATCCGACGCAGGTTGAGCGCGGCGGGCCTCCTTCCACTAGTGAGGATGGTTGAGACGACGTGGTAGAATGACTAGGACCGCAGTCCTAGCTGTACGTCTAGGCGTTTTCTATACGACCGGGCCCTAGTGACGGCGTTGGTCGACCGGTGGAGGCCGGAGATGCACATGTTTCATCTTCCGTGCGGGGAGATGGCACCGATGCTGCAGGACGTGAGCTTCCTGACTGGGTTGCCCTACGCTGGCTTCCCCATGGTGGCATACGATGTCCTGGCCATGTGATGCATGGACCTCCTAGCGAGGTTCTAGGATGTGCTGCCACCGAACAGTGGTTACCGGGAGTTCAGCAGCCCCCATAGGCCGATGCTGAGGTGGATATCTGCCAATTCTACGTAATTCTTCGTAACTATTGTCCTCTTGCATCAATCCATTTGTGAACCTTGTTGATGTATATATGTCTTCTTGCAGCCCGAGCTTATGGTGGAGAACGCGGACGAACAGATTGTTAGGAGGCACTTCGAGACCTACCTGCTGTGATTGTTCGGGTGAGTCATGTTCCTAGGGTCCCACGGCAATAGCGTCTACAAGCACTACATCTAGTACGCATGTGAGCTAGCGGACTAGTCGGTGGACGAGATCCAACCCTATGCCTGGGGTCCGGTCGTGCTATGCGCAACGTACCACACAATGTGCGACGTGTGCCACTGGGCCCAGGACAGCTCCATCCTCTCTGGATGCCCGCTACTTCTGTAGCTGTGGTCCTTCAAGAGTAGGGATGGCAATCGGGCGCGGCGGGTACGGGTAGTGCTCGCCCATACCCATGCCCGCGACCCCAATTTTCCCCCACGGGCATGCACGCGAAGGACGACGGGCGAAGATCCTCGCCCATGCCCGCCGCCTGTGGTACCGTCGCCATGGCATGCCCGTTACCATGAGCACAGACTACGCCCATGGGTACCCATCGCCCACGGGTACCCATCGCCCACGATAGTTCATCTCAATTCACATCAATAGTGCATCACATAATTTAATTATGGTAATAATTTTATCTGAAGACTTCTATGCAAGGGCAAAATCCAGACAGTCTACTCTTGACAACAGTGAGGCTGTAAACCAAACAAGCATATGGTTCTTTGCTGCAGTAAATGAATGCAAATAAAGGTGCACAACCTATCATGAAACAAATGTAATTAATGTTACACTCAACATACAACCTAAATTGCTTACTAATAAACACAAAATGTTCTACTTCAGTAAAAACTCTTGTTGCTAAGCAAACTTTTCACCAATTACGCCGGTTGAGCAACTTGGCTACATAGCACTGCTTAGACAAAGGTATGCTGGTGCCTGTACCAACATCTTCTATCCTTAACGTCCCAGAGATCATCCAGTACCAACAAGAAACGTTTGCCTCTCAATTGTTCCTGCAACTTCTCTTTTAGGACTTTACGATCTGTAATATTGGAGTGCTGGTCGTTCATGATCTCCTTCAACATATCATGAAATATATCCTCCACTCTGAAAGTCCGAGACACATGAATGCACATGATAGGGCTGAAATATTTAGCCTCCTTTTCATAGTCACAAACATATTCTGCCAGGGTAGTCTTCTCGGACCCTGCAATGCCATATATGCCAATCACAGAATAGCATTTACTGCGATTGGAGATTGGTGCAAACTCATCTGGTTCCTCACGAAGCATATCTGTTATCTTATTACGCTCCTCGTCTCGACCGAATACTTTCTGTGCAGCAATTGATCTAATGCTTCTCCTGTACACAGCAAGAACAGCACAAAACCTATATCCTCTGAATAAGCAAATCTGTACACAGCAAGAACATCACCTGGAGGAGGCGGCGACTTGGAGTCCTGGAGGAGGCGGCGACCTGGAGGAGGCGGCGACGGGACCGCGTCCTGGAGGAGGCGGCGACCTGGAGGAGGCGGCGACACGGACCGCGCCCTGGAGGAGGCGGCGACTGGAGGAGGCGGCGACGGGAGGGGCGGCACTGGAGGAGGCGGCGGCCGGGAGGCGCGGAGGAGGGCGACGGCCGGGAGGCGCGGAGGAGGGCGGCGGCCGGGAGGACGGCGACGGCCGGGAGGCGCGGAGGAGGGCGGCGGTCGAGGACGGCGACGGCCGGGAGGCGCGGGAGGAGGGCGGCGGCCGGCCAGAGGAGCGGGATTTGGGAGGAAGCTAAGAGCTTGTGCCTTGTGGCGGCTGCGGGAGGAAGCTAAGGCTTGTGCCTTGTGCCTTGTACCGAATGGGTATAGTGATTTGTGAGCTAGGGTTTTTTTTGGCCCCACCTGTCAGCGTGGGTTGACGGGTAAACGGGCGTGGCGGGTATGGGTGGAGCTTACCCATGCCCGCGCCCGTTTACCCGATGGGCAGAGAATTGCCCCTATTTTCATACCCGTGGGCGAAGAAAGGCTCCCATACCCGGCTCCATTAGGGTATTTACCCACGGGCACGCGGGTAATCGGGCACAATTGCCATCCCTATTCAAGAGCTTTCAGATTGGACGACCACCGCTGGACTAGGGAGCATACGCAGTCAGCTTGTACGCCGAGGACAACAACGTGGACCAGCCGACCATTGGCATGGTGTGGTGCCGCTGACGGGTTAGTTTCCTGATTATTTATTATTTTTCGTATTGTGATCACAATTTCATCTGCTAAGTGTCTGTTGTTCTATTCCATAGGTCACCTACATGCCGATCACTACGCAAGGGTCCTCCTCGGACTACGTTGTGATGTTCGATCAGCTGATGGATGACTACGTCATCTAGAGACCGTACACTCAGGAAAGGGTGTACGCGCGCGCACCCGGAGGACTGTCGAGCCTATGCACATGAGACTACGTGTACTGATACACGCGGAGAGCCTTGGTGCATGAAGTCTTCATGGAGGAGTACCATGTGGAGCGGGTCATGCGCCAGTTCGGTCTGCGATAGCAGGTCCCAGCCCCCTAGGGGCAGCAGGTGCCGGCCCACGTCCATGGGTAAGTTTGCGCTTTACTTCTTTCGTACAATCTACGTTACATACTGACCAAATAATTGTCTTGTTGTCCACGGGTACACTAGGAAGGGAGTACGTGGTACTACCTCTTGGGCAGATAGGATGTTCCCTTGGGTTGAGGGCTAGCTTAGCGCCTACGGCGACGTCGTCTTGGAGGATGCTCACTACGACCCTGGGGAGTACGCAGAGTACATGGAGTGGTAGACCAGTCGGACGAGGCTTCGCTGCGTCCGGGTTGTGGATGACTCACGACAACACGAGGCTGTGATGTTCGACACGTACCCTACCTAGCCAGACTTCACATTCCACCGCGTGGTACGTATTGAATGGTCCGTACTTCATATTTAATCTGCAAAATTTAGGTTTCCAACTTGTTGATTATGTGTACAGGTGGATCTACACCGGGAGGTCCTCAAGTTGACAGCCTCCGCGCAGCAGATGACGCTCAGGGACACCAGAGGGATCCTGCAGCGAATCGCGGAGAGGGCGAGGCGAGCGATCCAGGTCGCGACCTGTCGCACACCGAGGGACCCGGTAGACCCACCAGTGCGTGGACAAGGGATCAGCCATGGTGGTTCACGGCCACAGGCTCCTCCTCCAGACGTGGCGAGCGGGTCCTCATGGCACCGTGGTGGGAGCACCTCGGGACAGTTTGCAGGTGAGCATGAGATATTCACTTTCGCTTCTTTATTTCGAACCCCACTAGTTACTAATGACAATATTCTCTTGCAGGTCCTGAGTTTCACTGGTACACGGGGTAGGAGTACGTGGAGTCGGTGTCGACTGCCTTCGTTCCATCAGGTATGACTACCTTGCTTGCTTGCGTAACGTCCTATTTTGTAATTTTTGCCATGATTACATGTGTAACGTAATGTTTCACATGTTGTACACCGCTTTGGGACAAGGCGGACTTGTCGCACGACGAGGCACGCTCCAAGGACTACTTCTTGCACCAGCATGGCACTCAGGTCTCCGTGGGGGCTTCTCAGCTGCACGGTGCACCGGGACCGACCAAACCGACGCAGGACCCCCCCCCCTCGGCGACACCACCTCTGGCTACTCGCACCGATCGGGTACCTCGGCAGCCTGATCCTCCAACGTACTCGCACCAGTGTCAAGCGAGGCCAGGGGCGACACGCGGGGTACGCCCCAAGAGGGGCCGCTAGTAGATATTTGTTCCTCTAAATATCAGTCATGCCATGTAAATATTAGTTTCTGTACAGTTATTGTTATGCTAGTCTCGTGTTTCGTTATCTCTTTTTTTTGTGCACACCGCGACCACATGAGGGAGTCTGCATCAGGACACCCCACACCACCCTCTTTCTACGCCTTGACTACGCCACGCCACCTTTATAGACCGATATGACAACACACTGCGACACTTACTTTTCAAAGTGACAAGACCACACTCCGCCACGTGACCTTTGGAGAGTGACAAGACGAGTCACCTTTGCGCAGCAACATGACCAAACGAGTCAGCTTTGCGCAGGGACGTGATTCAATGAGTCAGCTTTGCGTAGAGACATGACCCAATGAGTTAGCTTTACGTAGCAACGTGACGCAACTCTACCACACGATTCCTCCTCGGGGCCGCTGCCTCACGGACGCAAATTTCCTTCAACCGAATTACAATTCAGTCGCCTACGCAGGGCCGGCTCGGCATATAAGTACTACCTATTCCACAGCAGGTTCTCGTGCTTCAACACAATCTCGCTCAGATAGAGAACCAATGGGAAGAGGTCCGCAAACTCGCAAGGGGTGCTGTGGCCCTGGACGAACAAAGGGAGCTTGCCAGGAGGGCACCTCCCCGCATTGACGACCCCCGTAGCAGCAACCCCTACTAGAACATTCCAACCGAGCATTCACTGCAAGACCCACCCGAGGGGGAGACGCCGTCCCTCTGTTGGTGTAGGGACACATGCAAGTTCTTCAAGTCTAAGCAGCGGCTCAGCCTAAGCATGCATTATTGTGGTTGCGTGAACTACTCCTCGGACTATCCCAACCGTCGTTGGGACTCGGGCCGCTATCGGCAGCCTGTAAGGACCGATTACAGTATATTCCCCTACCATTTCTCTTTCAAAGTATGTGTTAATAATCTCTCCCGTCTACCCGTAATCCCTGGATCTGCTATGTGGCTACTACTAGTGGATCGACCAAGGGATCCACCCACACGATCAGTGGCGTCTACATTGCGAGGAGTGGAATGCCAAGAGAGACCGCAAGAAGGAGGAGGAGCGCTGCCATGAAGAGCACAGCGAGCGTATCCGGTGGGAGACGCAAGCTCATCTCGAGGTGTGCAGATGCAGGGAGCGCAAGGCTCGTGAGAGGGGGCACGAGAAAAGTGGGAAATGGCGGCCAAGGCTAAGGCGGCCGGGGAGGAGTACAACGCCGAGCTCGCAAAGAAGGGCAAATGGCCCCGATCCACGCAGTAGGTCGGGCCATTCTATAGTAGTCCCCCGTCGTACCCGCCCTGCTAATCCTATTTCCTGAAGGCATGTATACTTACATGGTCCGGATGCTTATGTCACAGTGTACCGTAGTAGTAGCGAGGATGACTAAAGCAATTAGCCAAACCATCATGCCATGTGACCACGTGTAACGTGCTTTTGACTGCGGACTCTAATGTATTTCTAGTTCCTTGCCTCACACTTTACCTTCGGTCGATGGAATAAATTTCCTAGTAACAAAAAGTCAAGAATGTGTAAATGTGGGGGGAAAAAGAGCAAAAATCTGTAGATCTGTCTACGAGATTGGACCGTCGTCATGGATAAAGAAGGAGATCAACAACTACACTCTTGAACAGGGTATTGTAAGCGAAATCATGCATTTCTCTACTGATATGAGCATGTTAGGAATAGGACAAACTCGATTTAAGAAAAAGAAATGACAAGGTTAATTTCATGTCGATATGAATGCTATCACAAGAAGAAACAAATCAATCTATCAAAGCACTTCACTTAATAGAGTATCGTGTCTTGCATGACATTTCTCATGTACATGCACTGCATATTATGTAAGGAAACAAATGTGAATTTGCCATTACTATCAGAACTACGACAAATCACACTGATATTACATAACATTAAGCAAAACTTCATAACAATTAGTTTCTTACAAATCAAAGTGATATTTCAGAACATTGGCAATCACATATTACAACTGTCTGTGCTTTCCTGTGGCCGCAACCTAAACACCCCCCATGTGGACTGCCTCAAGTCGGGCGGCCACATGAGGTCCCCGCGATGACATCCAGAGTGCCGATGTCTCCTTCATCCTGAGGATTTCTTGTGAGGCATTTCCTGAAGGTGTGCCTAGACTCCCTGCAAATGGAGTACTTCTTCGTATGACGTCTAGCTTCTGCTTTCTCCATGTCATTCCTGATGCGCTATACCTGTCATCGCCCAACCTTTCCCTTCATCCTATCAATATTCGCAGCCCAGATTAGTTGCTCCCAGGTCAGATGGCTAGTGAAATGGTCAACCACGGCATAACCATACATCTATGCACTCCAGGTTTGTGCCACCTCCTCCTTGTTGAAATAATCAGAGAGGTACTATCTGGGATACTATGCCACCGTCGAACATGCGGCCATGACATGGGAGCATGGCCTATGCAGAAGAAGGGGCTTGTTGCAAGTGCATATGCAACTAGCGCGGCGTAGCGTGCACTCGTGGGTGATACTCTCGTGATTTGTCCCGCGGCATTCTTTATCCCTGCACATTATCTCGAAGCGAAGCTCCCTTGTGCCCTTCTTGAATGCCTGGTGCATCTCACCCTTCTTGCTCTTCTCCTCCGTGTACTTGGTGATCATGGCGGAGAAGAGTACTCTGTCATTTGCCATGGTGAGCAATGCGTTGTTGCTTCTATCAACAAAGTAGTTTGTAGTACCGTGGAGAATTGCCTCCACAATACCGACCAAAGCGAGGCACCTTGCGCCGCGCATGACCCAGTTATACACCTCGGCTAGATTGGTTTTCATGACACCATATCGAGCACCACCCCTGTCATGTAGTAGTGACCACTTCTCCTTTGGCTCGTGCTCAATCTAGTCCGAGAAGTATTTCACCAGTGCCCCATCCTCCTCGTCACACTGGGACCATCTGTGGGTAGCTGTGCAATGCTTCGGGGGCCTGGTCAGCGCTTTGGGCGGCCCTATTCGCTGCCTCCCTTCTGTGTGTCTAGGTCCACTCTTCCAAAATCTTCCAGAGAGCTTTAAACTTCCGCCGTTGGTTCTGGTTGCACAGCCGCTTGAACAAGTTCTTCAAGTCTTTGTTGCAGAACTATTTGTAGAAGTTTGCACCCAAGTGCCTCATGCACCACCTGCTCTGCAGATCCACCCATGAAAGTCATTCGTTCTCTCCTTGTTGTAGCTGAGTTAATGCATTCAGTAGGCCCGCATGTCGATCATGTATGATGCATACGTTAGAACGGTTCTGTACAACAGAAATCCTCACATTCTTCAAGAACCACAACCAGTTGTCCATGTTCTCGCTTTCAACAAAAGCGAATGCCACAGGAAGAACTTATTTGTTCCCGTCCACAGCTATTGCAGTCAGTATCTGGCCCTTGTACTTTTTAGTCAGGAATGTGTCATCTACGCACAAGATTGGACGGTAGTGCCGGAATGCATTGATGCATGGACCAAATGCGAAGCATGCTCACTATAGTACCCTCTTATCGGACCACTTTGGATGTGTGGAATCTTGAATGTCGACATGAGTGCCGGGATTCCTGTCTTGTATGACTCAGAGTAGCCCACAGAGGTTATGGTAGGAATCCTCGAATGTGCCGAACCCTGATTTCAATGCCTTTTGTTTTGCCCTCCAAGCCTTGGCATAGCTCATTGTGTACTAGAACCTTGCCTCAATCGCCCGAATGATGGATCATCATTCAAAATCTAGATTATCCATGATCTCACCATCACCCTCCCCTCCCTTCCCTCCTTCTCTTTTTTCTGAATAAAAGTGAGTCCGATGCCCAATTTTAGGGTTTCAAGGGTCTTTTATAGGGGAGAGAGTCCATGTTGCCGGTTCAACTTGCGACAAGAGCATTATTCACTTCCTATCGCCAGTTGAACTAGCGATAGGGAGTTGGACCGGCGACAGGGAGGCAACAGGGTCTATTTTTGTCATTTTTTGGGGTGACTATTTATTTTTGTAATTATATTTTAAAATAATATTATTTAAAAAAATCTCACATTACTTGTAATAATTAGAACATGACAGTGTAAATTATTTGTAATAATTAGAACGTGATAGTGTAAAAATCGTGAGATGCAGGTTTTCTTGCCAGAGATCTACAAGCAATCCTAACGTATAATACGAACAAAGAGACGCAACATGGAAACTTACACATGCAATATCCAGCTATCTAGCTCGTGCTGCGAGCATCTTTATATATAAAGGCAGACGTTTCATCCGTTCGATTTGGTTTCGTCGCTTCTCGGCCGCCCGATCTCGCGTCGATTCGTCCCTGTGGTGTCTGCGTGCGGCGTCGTTTCTCACGCTGGCGTCGTTGTGTCGCCGTTACATCGTTGCCGATTTTTCTTCGCTCTCTCGTCCCGCCGTTTCACCGGCTGTAACTTTCCCCGTTTCATTTGCCACATGCATGATCGGGCGCCCGCATGATCGCCACGCAAACGCGTGTGTTGGCCGCATGGCAGTGCCGCTTCCGCTGTTTTTGGCTGGTTGTTTACTGCGTTTTGAGAGCAACGTTTCCGTCGGTCTTCGCCTTTTTCGTCTCGTGCAATCCGCCACTACTGCTTCTTCTTGCTGCGCGTCTCATGGGCTTCTGATTCCGCCTAGCTGTTGCCGCTGTTCGTTGCCTTCTTTGCTTCGCCGCTGTGTCTTCCTCCTCCTCTTTCTTCGTTTTTACTTCTGCCTGCATTCTGTGCTCTCTCTTGCTAGCTGTTTAGCCGTGTTTGCCTCTTCCTCTCTCGGTTTTTCCCCCTTTTCTGTGTGTTTTGTTGATTGTCCTCTTCTTATTCGTTCCTTATTTGTAGATTGGTGGTTTGATTGCCTTTTACCTTTCGTTTCTTGCAGACGATCGTCGCATCCGTTTCTCTACTGCTGTGGATTTCCCGTTTTACTTCTCTCGCGTTTGCCTCTTCCTCTCTCAGATCTTTTCACTTGTTTCCGTGTTTCTCTGGTTATACTGCTATTTTGCTGTTCTTATTTGTGGATCTGAGGTCTGATTGCCTTTTATGTTTCGTTCTCTGCAGCCGAACATCGCTTCCGATCATCTACCGCTCCGGATCCACTCTTTTGCTCCTCTATTTCTTTCTTCTTTCTTTTTTTACCTTTTCTTTGCTTATATTTGACCTCACATCCAGATCTGTGTTTGTGGCCGTCACCGGTCTTCGGTGTGATTGGAGGCAGAATCCAGCCCCGCCTGGACATCCAGATCTATGTTTTGCGTCATCACCACTCTTGCCTTTTTTTAGGCTGCGTTGCTTCGGCCGTTTTCTCTAACTGGAATAGGATGGATGCTTCCTGCTGTTTTTCTTACCTTATACCTCCGTCTTTCCCCTTCTGTTCTTATTCCGGTTCCTTAGATCGTCCTTGTGTTTCCTTATTGTTTTTCCCCTTTTTTGCAGGGCGATTGACTCTTGCTTGCTCACAGTACACTCGGGTTTGAACCGCCCTCCTTTCAGGTATGTGCGTTCCCTAGCTTTTTAGGTTCTGTATAATGTTTGATAGGTGTATTGTGCCGCGCCTCTGGCTTATTTATTCTTCTTTTTTGAGATGCTGCTGATATAGCCGGTTTCTTCTGTTCTGCAAAAAGCACTATACGGGTCTCGGCTGCCTTGTGCACGCCTTTCTTCATCTTTCTTTGTCTACGGTATACATGCTGTGTTGCTATTAACTGATCTTTGCTTATCGCTTGCCAGTCTGCGGAAACTTTAAGCCTGCCTTCTTCAAGGTATTTTTCTACCTTGCACTTCACATGCTCTGTGCCGTGCACTAAATATGCTATTCACGCTTTTAAATAACCTATATAGCAACTGGTTTAATTAAAGGAAGTAGTTTACGGGTTTAAGGCTGCTACGGAGTCTGGGCCGAGAGGAAGCTTTTCCCGTATTTTCTGTTGATGCAGAGATCAGCCAAGGAGGCCCGTCTCTTTACTAGGATCCGATGTAATAAAAGGAGCAGCTCTAGCTTAGTTTTGCTATTCTACATTTGTTATGTTTGCCGTCTGGTTCATCGTTGTAGACTATCTGTTGTCATCGTTTTTGTCTATCTTGCCACTGCAGCTATCTTATGCTCTGCTTTATTCCTCAACTCCTCTTTTACATTGCCGGCACAGGCCCCCTGTTCGTCCTCATTCTATTGGGTGCAGAAGGTATGCGTGGTGTAGATTCACCAAGCAGTTCTGCTGTTCGTAGGAGGCTAGGTACATGTGTTCGATGTAGACTTGTTTGTGCTAGATATCTTATATGATTCCCCTAACTTTCCTCACCTAAATATAGGAAGAGGTAATTATCATGTACCCTCCGCAATCGTTTCAAGGCAGAATCGAAAAAAAAGAAGGCAGATCCTTTCTCAGCGGCGACTCCTTCGAGTAGGTCTTCGATCGTGCTTTACTTCATCAACCCCCTGTTAGCTTATCTTAGGCATCTGTTTGTTTGTTCCTTGTTGTTGATTCCTTCTTATCCCATCTCTCCATACTCCTCTTCTGTTATGCACATCCCCCCCCCAAAAAAAAAAAGCTTTCTATTTTCACTTCATTAACTGCATTGTCTATGATATTACTTCTGTACACATATACATGTACATTCCTTATACCTTTATTCCCTTCTATTTCCCAAATTAGGTCCTACTTCTGGCAGTATATATACTTCTACATGTCTTCCTTTGCCTCAGGATTATGTTGATACCCTAAAAGGTACCTTTGCCTGCGTTTGTTTGTCATTCCCTTTCTTTTCAGTTTACCTCATTGCTACACAAGCACAGGCTATTTTATAACTTCTTTTTTCCTGTTTTCCTTTTCTTTTCACCTGGGGGAAAAAAAGCCTCTTACACAGGCAGGTCCTACTATGGAACACCTGATTACACATGCTCTCATTGCTCGGCTGTCTTCTGGTTCCATGAACGCACAAAGTGTCACTCCTCAATTAGGAATCAATGTTTTATCTACAACAATTGCTGCAGAGGCGGTAAAGTTGTTCTTCCCTTTTTTAGAAAGCCCCCTAAATTGCTAGCTGATTTGCTGAGGTTTGATGGAGGTACCCGTTGCAAGAATTTCCGACACAAAATAAGGCAATACAACTGCTTGTTTGCCTTTACTTCCATGGGCGGTAGGATAGATCAGTCCATTAATCGTCATCAAGGCAAGGCCCATATGTGTTCAGTGTATGTGGCCAGGTACATCAGTGTATTGGATCTCTACTTCCTTCTAGCGGCACTCCTCCTAAATTTTTAGAGCTTTATGTATATGATACTGACAATGAAATCCACAATAGAATTCGTGCGTTAGATCCTTTTGAAAACACTGAGGGGGATCTAGATCCTAAATTAGTGTCAGATATCATGCTTATGCTTGACGAATACAATCCTTTGGTTAGACAGTTTCGTTATGCAAGAGACCTTTTGCAGCAAGCTGGTGATGAGTCCGTGGGTATTAGAATTGTTGGTGCTAGAGCGGGTGATCCAATCCAATATAGCTTGCCGACGTGTGATGAGCTTGCATTTTTAGTGGTTGGAGATTTCTCTCTAGAGACCTACAAACGAGATATTGTTGTTCATAATAGGTCTAGCGAAGTGCATCACATATCCCCTTTGCATCCTGCGTTTATGGCTTTGCAATACCCATTGCTATTTCCTTATGGTGAGCGTGGTTTTCAGCTCGGTATCCCTTACGCTAACAGTGATTCCTTAGCTCAAACAAACCGTTAATTGTCACGATGCAAGATTATTTCCGCTATTTCTTTCACTATAGAAAGGGCCAACATAATCCTTACCTAGATTGTGGGAGGCTATCGTCCCAGATAAAGGTCGACGCACGTGCATGTATTGACGAATGCCGTATCCAATACATATTAGATCATCAAGATGAGCTTAGGATCGAAACCTTACAAGGTGTGGCTGATGCTGTTGCAAGTGGCTCTATAGATGGTAGTGATGTTGGTAAACGTATAGTCCTACCTGCAACTTATATGGGTGGTAGACGTTACATGTCACAAAACTACCATGATGCCATTGCTATATGCCGTGTGTATGGTCCACCTGACTTATTTATCACTTTTACATGCAATCCAAAATGGCCTGAGATTACACAAACCCCGGCATTCGATCATGGTCAACGCGTCACTGATAGAGCTGATATTGTTGATAGAGTCTACAACATGAAGCTAGAAGAGCTATTAGCTGATATTAAAGATGGATCTGCATTTGGTCCTGTAAACGCGTGTAAGTGCACCCTCACTTTGCTCTTCTATATACCTTTTATTTTATTAGCATGTTGTTCTATTCTAATCCATTTCTTCCATCTTTCTTTCTGTATTTACTTTTGGTGGCCTTTCCTTTTGTGACTTTCCATAGTACTACACGCTGTAGAGTTCCAAAAGCGTGGCCTTCCTCATGCTCGTATAATTGCTTGGCTTGCTAGAGATACAGCTAAACCAACATCTGCTCTTATCGATAGCTTTGTTAGTGCTGAGATACCCGATCCACATTTGGACCCTTTAGGATACGCCTTGGTCTCGGAGCACATGATGCATGGTCCATGTGGCTTGCTCAATGATAGATGCCCTTGCATGAAAAATAACTCCTGCTCCAAGTTTTATCCGAAACCATTCCAAAATGAGACAATCATTGATAAAGATGGTTTTGCTCTCTACCATCGACCTAATAATGAACGATATGTTATAAAAGGGAATGCCCGCTTAAACAATAGATGGGTAGTTCCACATAATCTGTCCCTTCTGAAGAAATATGGTGCACATATTAATGTGGAGTGGTGCAACAAGACAAGGGTTCTAAAGTACCTCTTTAAATATGTCACTAAAGGCCAGGACTATGCGAAAGTCTCCCTCCAGAGACTTAAGCGTGGAGAGAATGCTCCGTCTAATCCTCAGGCATCGCCCATTAACGAGGTCCAAGAATATCTTGATTGTCGATACATATGTGAACACGATGCCATTTGGCAAATTCTTGAATACGATATACACAGGCATTTCCCCTCTGTAGAACGCCTCAGCGTACACCTACCTATGATGAATAGCCTTTGCTTTAATCCTAATGCCAATCTATCAAACGTGGTTTCCAATAATTTTCTTGCAAGAACACCACTCACCGAATGGTTTGCCGCAAACAACCAGTCTTCTGAAGCTCGAGCACTCACTTATTGTGAATTCCCTTCTAGATGGTGCTGGGACACAAATACTAGATCTTGGCAACAAAGACAAACCGGGAAAAAATTGGCTGTCTATATTTCATACATCCTTCTGCTGGTGAGCAATACTTCTTAAGGATGCTTCTTATGGTGGTCAAAGGTGCTAAAAGTTATGAAGACTTACTTACTTTCCAAGGTGTTATACATAGAACATTCAAAGAAGCCTGCGGTGCTCGAAGCTTGTTAGGGAATGATTTCGAGTGGTTCCGTGCTCTTGAGGAGGCTTCTAGATGGGCTTCACCATCTCAGCTTAGACATTTGTTTGTCACAATGTTGCTTTTTTGCGATATTAATGACGAACGTTCATTGTTCGATAGATTCTGGTTCGATCTAGCGGAGGACTTTCAATACCGTGCTCGCCGTGCTACTTGTAATCCACATTATGTTATCCCTATTGACGATCTAAAAGATCTTCTGCTAGATGATATCTCAGCTCTTCTAAAAAGGAACGGTGCTAGAATATCTTCCTTCAACTTACCAACATGAAATAGACGTCCTACTCATTGCTACACAAACACAATGATAAACGACGAGTTGTCATACGATGTTACTGAACTAGCTAATGAATCCACCAGATTGTGTTCCATGCTAAACCCCGATCAAAAGAAGGCTTTTGAGTGTGTCGTGTCCTGTGTTATACATAACCAACCTGCCTTCTTTTTTGTGTCCGGTCATGGAGGCACTGGAAAGACATTTCTATGGAATGCTATTATAACCCACTTAAGATCTATGAGCAAAGTTGTTCTAACAGTTGCCTCCTCTGGTGTTGCTTCTCTACTTTTGCCTGGAGGTCGTACAGCTCATTCCCGATTTAAGATACCTATTGATGTTGATGAGACAAGTGTATGTGATATTAAAAGAGGCACTATGTTAGCTGAATTAATTAAGACTGCTTGTGTTGTTATTTGGGACGAAGCTCTCATGGCTCATAGAAAAATTTTGAAGCGTTGGATAGAACTTTCCGCGATATCCTATTGGATGTTGACCCTACTGCTGACACCATACCGTTTGGTGGTAATGTTTTTGTTCTTGGGGGTGATTTGCGCCAGATCTTTCCTGTTATTGAAGGAGGTTCTAGAACTCAAATAGTCAATGCTGCTATTGTAAAGTCACCTCTATGGAACTACGTTACTATACTCCCTTTGACTATTAAAATGAGATTATCTATTGCAGACCAAACCACACATGATGATGTTGCTGTAGCGAATTTTAGCAAGTGGGTTCTAGATCTAGGTGATGGTCCACTGCCTACAACAAGTAATGAGGGTGAAGCTGAAGCCTATTGGGTAGAGATTCCAAATGAATTCTTGATTTGTACCCAAGATAACAAAGTGGCTGCCATAGTGAATACTGTTTACACCAATTTTGAAGATATTTTTTCTGTTTCTACATATTTGCGCAGCCGAGCCATATTATCCCCTACAAACGAAATTGTTGACGAGATTAATTCTTTTGTTCTAACTAAAGTACCCGGTACTGAAATTGAATATCTAAGTTGTGATACGATTTCTAAATCTGCAGACACATCTGCTGATGCTGACCTTCTATACCCTTTAGAGCTCCTAAATTCAATAAATCCAAATAACTTCCCTCAACATAGACTATTGCTAAAACCAGGTGTCCCCATTATGCTTCTTAGAAATCTAAATCAATCTGCTGGCCTTTGTAACGGAACAAGACTAATAATTTTGAGACTCACTGATGTGATTATTGAGGCCACTATTATGACTGGTTCCGCCATGGGACAGACTGTCTATATTCCTCACATCTCGCTGATAAGTACAGACAGAAAATGGCCTTTTAGACTGCAGCGTCGCCAATTCCCGGTTAGGGTATGCTACGCAATGACAATTAACAAAAGCCAGGGACAGACTCTAGAAAGTGTTGGCATTGATCTTAAGAAACCTGTTTTTACACATGGCCAGTTATACGTAGCTGTATCAAGAGTGACATGTAGAGAGGGTCTTAAAATTCTTATTGAAAATGAGGATGGCACATGTGGAACAAGGACAAAGAATATTGTTTACCGAGAAATTCTACGTTCGCTATGATATACACATATACTATTTTTTTACATGTGCTGTAAATAAATAAATTTAGCTTGAGCCTCCTTTTTTTTGCTTGCCACAGACGCTGGATTTTCCATCCTCATATTTGTTTATATATATATCCTTACTAACTGTTGTACTAAAATAAGCGTTGCCTTTACTTCATGTTCTATATCTTGCTGTTTGCAAATAAGTTGCATGAAACAAACAGGGTGTGCATCTTATTTAATTTTCGAAGATCTACTGATCATGTGATAGCCCGTGTTTATTACCGTTTTGTTCGATGGAATAGACAGAGCATGCATCTTGCCTGATTTTCGAAGATATACTGACCATGTAATATGGCTTGTTTATTGTCGTTTCACTGTCCAGACTTTACAGGCATCTAAATATACTTTTTTTTGTCAGCTATCCAGATGGCCTATAATTTACTGTCAGAGATCAGTCCAGCTGGCAAACATTGGAGCATCTATGCTAGAGTATCTCGACTATGGGAATATCATGGGAATGTTGATGATGCAAAGATTCAGCATGTAGATCTTGTCCTCATTGATGTGCAGGTATTATTCTATCTATAATTTCTATCTTCACAGATTTGTTCAGTGCATTACAGAAACTGCTATGTTTTTTTGTGATAGGGAAATGTTATATATGCTGAAATACCCAAAGAATATGTGGAAGCAAAGAGGCCTCTACTGCATGAAGAGCATATTTACACTTTCAGTAGGTTCCTGGTATCTCCAAACAAAACAAAATACAGACCTGTTGATAGTGACTACATGATTGAGATAGGTTACTACACTAAGATTGAGGAACAATTTGATATGCCACCTGATTTTCCAATGTACACATACATCCTTACACCGTTCGAGAACCTTCCTAACTGTATTGGTGAGACCAAAAATTTTCTAGGTACGTTCTCCATTGCTGATCTGAGTTTTTTTAAATAGACCATGTGCATACTATATGCTATCTATACGGTATGCTGGATCATGTCATCAAATATAGATCTCATTTTCCTTACAGATGTTATCGGTGTCGTCATAGCTGTTTCAAATGCTGCTTCCAGTCAGGGATCAAACCAAACTTCTGCTACTACGAAAAGACTGGTCGTCTTGAAAGATGCTTCGTATGAAACAGATATTTCTTTCTATAATCTTCAAAAAAAATTTATGCAATAGACATGCTCCATGTTGTCCACAATAGCTTAATCTGTCTTATTGTTTATAGAGATCATGAAATCACCCTTACCCTTTGGGGACAGCGTGCAAAAGAATTCAATGCTGAATATATTTACGAAAACAGCCAGAAAAGACCCATAGCAATCCTCTTTGTGGGTGTTCTTATGAAAATATACGGCTGTAAGTCCTTAAAACCTACTCTCTACCACTTTCTATACTGTACATTACATAAACATCTAAAATTTCCATATGCCTAATCTAGCTTATGTGCATAGTCACCGTACCTTTTTTTAAACATATAGCTAGCACCCTGAAACCATGCTTTATTGTTAGCAACAGGTTCGCACCAATATGCAGTGCATATATTTGGCTCATAATCACTTACAGATATTCACATTTCTATTTTTACGCACACTATTTTCTGTTTTATCTGTATCTCTCTGGTAAGATCCGAAAGAGTCCCGCAATAGTATTAAGTGTACATGCACATCTTTTTACATACAAAGTACATGCACATATGCCAACAAAAAAAAGCCCTGCAACAATTTTTTTCCCAGTGTGTCCAGATGCGGTCCTGTATGTAGCTTTATCCACATCAACACAACAAACAGAGCTACAGCAGATATGTATATTTAGGCAATCATCATACACAGATATTTACATTACTGTATTTACACAAGCTGTTGTGTCCTTTTTAGGTATCAGTCTATTAAATTACAGAGCAATAGATCGATGCTATTAGACATACATATCATCTTTTTTTTAGTATAAAGGATATGCACATATACAGAAAAAAAAACGTATTAAGCTGCAATCTTTCTTTAGCAGTGCGTCCAAGTACAATCATATATCTAACTTTATTAACGTTATCATGTTAAGCAAACCTACAACATTGCTTTTGTCCGATGTCTCCAAGTATATTCCTAGATCTAACTTTACTCACGTTATTACAGAAAACGAAGGACTCTCAGGAGGTGCAGCCTGCCATTGGTACATTACACCAAACATACCTGAAGCAACAGCGATTACATCAAGGTATACAGACTGAATCCGTTCATATTTTGATAGATATAGAAACAATTTCATCACCCTTACAGTTCAACTATTGCTTATTACACATTCCTGCATTTAAGAGACATTATTTAACCCTTCACTCTTAATAAAATAGCTTTTGACAAACTTTAAAGTCAAGTTTCCAGATTGTACTTCGTGATCAAACACGTTCTACTCAAATCACCCTGAAGCAATACGAAGACAAAACACTGAAAGAAATAATTGATATCAATCCATTCGATTTCCCAGTTAAGTTCTACTCCCTGTCTTTGCAGATACGTTATTGTTTATTTATTATCAGTTTGTGCTATTCGCTTCAACTATCTCTCTGTGCAGCGTGATGGCTTGGAATGTACTATAACAATCTCTAGACTCAGCCCCGGACAAACATGGTGGTTTTTTTCATGTAACAAGTGCAACAAAAAATCATTACCAGAAGGCACAGCATACCATTGCTCTTCATGTCATTGTAGAGCTGCTAAACCAAGGTAATTTTGCTATCTATGTTCTGACCACATCTTTTTGAAGCAGCCTACTTTCTTATCCACATGATACCCTTCGTGGTAGATACAAGTTGTGTGTAATAGCTACAGACGGTACAGCAGAGGCAGAGTTTATGCTTTTTGGAGATATTGCCCAGTCTGTTGTCGGTAAACAAGTAGGCACGGTCCTTAGATCGAACCGTGGCACATACCAAACACCGCCTGAGATTGCACAGGTTGTTTGCACGAAATACACTTGGCACATCAACATAACAGAAAAAAAAGCTTCCATGGTCCAAAGAAATCCTTCCAGGTCAACCTTGTTATTACATCCTTTGGAAGATAGGCTGTTGTTCCACGGTTGTATTATTCGGTGCATACTACAGCATCAGCTTCTCAACCCACTGGTTATATTGAAGACACCTCGTCTGACAAGTCTCTAGCTCCTGAGGTAATGCATATTTAATCATATGCTTATCTGAGATAGCCATGTGCATCCATCTAAACTTGGTATACACAACATACATTACAGTGTAGAAATCTCATAAAAATATTTTACTAATTACCTTGGTCAGATAATCAGTAATATATATCATCTCACATCAGAGTTTACTTGTGTGCTACAGATTCTAAAAGTACATCTCTCTTTTTGTAGATGTTGCAGTATACACCACCACCTTCAGCTCAGCTGTCTATCACGGAGGGGGGGAAAAGAAAGAGTATATCATTCTTTACACTAACTGTTATGCTTCTTTTGCGTAAAACACAATGTCATCACCTCACATACTTTTCCTGTGGTATGCTCAGCCTAGAGACAGTGCATGATGTACATAGCTCTGCACAAAAAAGACTCTTCAGTGTAACAGCAGCTTCAGATCAGGTCAACACCATTCCTATCTTTGTCTATACAATGATGAAGTCATTTATTTTCGACTTATGAATAGGTTAAGTTGGATCGTACAAATTTTTTTTGCAGGCTGTTAACGTACAGGATACACCTCCCACCAAAGAACATACTCCCCATGCCGTTACTGATGACGAAATCAATCCCGCTAGAGGGAAAAAAACGCAAGATAAGTAGGTAAACAACGTCATCACCCTGTAGATTACTATGCTCGATATATACCTCTGTGCCATTTCTGCGTGCTATATGTCCATACTTTTTTACTTGCTCCATACTACCTCAGTATTGATCCTTTGTTCAGACTCTAATTTCAATAAAATAACATTATATCAACCATTTTTTTCATCTGGTTTGGTGCTTTGATCAAGTATATACTATACCTATTTTGTTCACAGGTTACATATTAACACATACAGATATGTTATAGCCTATCTTACAGATACACTTTACAGATACATTAATCCACCCATTATTCTGCATGTGCAGAATCTTTATGTAAAATTGTATACCGTTTGTTCACCGATTTGTTTCGTTCATATTTTAACTGCATATATCAGAAACTTGTGCTACTAAAAAAATACCTTTCTAGACTTAGTGAATATAAGGCACCACATACTACAGCAACCATCTCTACTCTATTCATGAAAAGTTAGTGTTGTAATTATGTTATATCTACAAACGATACAGACTAAATTCTAACATTAAAAAACTTTTTTCCCTCATGAAAGCCTCACTCATCGTTATTCTTATGCAGCTCACCTTGCGGTTCATCAGAGAACTAACAAATGTGAGATTCAATATAGCAGTCTATCTATCGATGTTTATCTCCTATCTGTTATATGTGTCTTATAAAAAAGACTCTCTTTACGTAATCTGTAGCAGGAAAATGGAGCTTCCAGTTGGTCTACCCATCACCAGTCCAGACTGATCCCATACTACATGAACCCTCTTTTGTAAACTGCAGTGACAGACTTTGCACAGTTTCTGCAGTCTCTTAGTAGCTACAAACCAAGTCTATGTAATATGTAATAGCCCAGAACATGTTCAAATACTTTGCAAAAAACTGCATGTAATATATGACCAATCAGCGTATCTTAAACTCTTTTGATGTAGTCTCTACTATATTACTACCTTTTCTTGCTGTTCCATGCTTTCATTCCTCACAACATACATGTAGAATCTCTCAAATTAATATGACATATTGACAGATCTAGATAGGGATTATCTGTTCTTTCACCTCACATGTGTATATTATACTATTCCCAATCTAACTATTTTCATTTCTTTCTATACAGCATAGTAACGCGCACACACAGACACACACATATGTGTGTGTGTGTGTCTATATATATATATATATATGAAGCTTCCAAATCGTCATCACACTTCAGTTTTTAATTCCGCCCGCAGCATCGCGCGGGTCTACCACTAGTCCTACTAGTTAAATGGAGGGAGACTTGAGGCGAAACCACATGGGCCACGTCAGCACAATTTTTTTGACCACTGGATTCATCACGCCCTACCTCCCTGGCCGTCCGATTTTTAGTTGGGTTTGCGCGCCTACCCTTTCCCCCACTGTCGTGCGATTCTACAGTCATTTCTTTCATCTGTTTGATCACACGGGCGCGAGCGTGGGTGCCTTCTCCGCCTCGGTTGCTGTGCGCCCAGGGCCCGGTCGCGTGCGCCTTTCCACCTTAGTTGCTAGCGCTACTGCGCGCCCAAGGGCACGCCTGGGATGCTAGTTTAGATCAGGCACCGCCAGATCGGCACACTGGCAGATCAAATACTATAACTTGTAGAAGCGAGGTTGGTTTAGTTTCCAGTGTGAAACTCTGAATACCGACGAATTAAACCATTGAAACTCATCCTGACCCTAAAACAAGTAGTACCACGAGCTCAGAATCAATGGATACCTTAGCCTCCCGCGGCGTCCTCGCCCTTGCGCAGTGCCCCTCCCGTTCGCCCGCGCCACCCCCGCTGGCCGCCTCCTCACCCGCGCTGCACCCACTGCTGGCCTCCTCCCCTTCGCCCGCGCCGCCCCCGTAGTGCCCTCCTCCCCTTCTACCCTCGCCGCCTCCGTCCTCCCCTTCATCCCCCTCGCCCACGCCGCCCCGCATTGGAGGACCAAACCCATCGCTGCCCTTTGTTAGATGGGCCGCCGCTCGCTCCCTTTCCCCTCCACCTCCCGTTCCCTTCTTCTCCCTCCTCTGTTGCCCCTCTGCGCTAGCTTCGCCACTCCGTCCCTCTTCCTCCCCCGCATCCCCAAGATCTCCCTCCCCAGCCACCGCCTCAACGCCTCCCCTCCCGCCCATCCCCTCGAGCTCCTCGGCTTCACTCATCCTCTGAATCCCCTCCTCTCCCTCCTCCTCCGTCAGTCCAATGACCTTATCATCTTTTAGATCGGCAGCCGGTCAATGATGATGTCGATGGCCACCGGTGCTTGTTTTGTGTGCTTGCCTTTCACACTCCACTCGTTACTCAGGGTCCCTCCGACCGCTACTGAGGTTAGTCGCGTCACCGCCGCAACCATTTTTTCCCCGTTGCTTCCAAGGTCTCTTTTCGTTTGCTCATCATTTTGCTTTCTTCGTGTGATTTCTTCTCCGGCCACGTACGATTGCCTGCGGTGTTGCCATTACTACGGATGTTCCTTCAGTGAATGCCATCGGCTTGCACTGATTTCTTCGTAGCTTAGTCGTCTGAGTAGACAGTCATGTCCAATCCTCTTATTATCAGGTTTGTTGCCTTAATGTGAACATCATGAGAATATGCTCATGATCCTAGGTGATGTTACAATTGGCAATTTAGTTGAAGGTTTGCTGGAATTCCTGTTTTTCAGAAAGTTTCAGCAAAATGTCAAGATAATCGGAAGAACACAAGATTTAAAAGGGATGCGACGATGATGCAGATCTGACCGCAAGTTGTGTGGCGTAGTAATCGATCGCGTTATACCGATTAGTAGATAGCGGTAGCTTATTTCGAGAAGATGTTTTGGGAGTTCTAGTCTTCATTGGAAATTGGAACGACCGCAGTTATTGGAGCTGAGACGATCAAGCTTGCGGTAGTCTGCCGGTAACACGGCGGTTGTACCGATTGTGTTGCTATGGTCGGCCATTTTGGAGTTTTGGTTTTGGGATAGGTCATATCCATGTTTATCTTTGTATATGTGTTGCATATTGCATGTTCTGAGCTAACGTGGGTCAAGTTGTGAGGAACTTGTTCCCGGAGACGATTTCTTGGTCTATTGCTGTGTAGGTGGCTTGTAGGTCAACGACGGTCAACGGCGAGCAGGATCGGGACTAAGCTTGGAGAGCTGAGGTCCAGAACGATCATGGATGCCGGGTGAGGTCAGGTGACTCAAGCATGGCGCAGAATGGACGAGGTTGATCGAACGGGCAGTTCGATACAGCTGGTTGGATCAAGCGGCACGGGGGTCGGTGCAAGTGCTTTGGTGGTTCCGGTGGGATCCGGACGGGAGAGACTTGCCGACATGATGAGAGCCGTTGATCAACCTACATGTGGCGGAGCAGGCGATTGCTTTGACAGGATTGGACTCGGTCCATGGAGAAGGATCGAGAAGGGGTATTTTGGTAATTTCACCAAATACCGCCTTGGTGACCTAATGCCAACCCGCGGCGCAAGACGGTTCGTCAAGAAGTGGATTAGGTCAAGAAAAGTGAAGACGGCACTTTGAGATGCGTGCGTGTGTGACCCGTTTGTATTGGGCCTTAACGGGAGCCCATTAGGGTTTGTCTTCTAGAAGCCCTAGGTCTCATATAAATAGGAAGGGTGCTATTCACAGCAGCTCTAAGGACTTCATTGGTAAACCCTAGTTTGGTTTTAGGGTTTTAGAGAAAGAGGAGAGGCTTAGGGCTCTAGAGAGAGGTGTTGAGTTGTGTGCTTATGGATTGAGCTTTGTCCTCCATGGATGGAGTGGCTGTAAACCCTCTCTACCTCAGATCAATCTATGGATGATTCCTCAAGTTGAGCTCTCTTTGTGTTCTTTCTCCATATTTGGTGATTTTGAGTTCTTTCTTGATCCTGTGGTTTTTGATTGGTTTCTTTCCCTCTTTTACCTTGCTGTGATGTGTGGGAATACATCTACGATCTTCTATATCATCAATCTCCCACGAGCAAGTTTTGGATCAAGTTTTTCATTTTTGCTCGTTTTTGAACCCTCCTTCGGTAAATTAGAAAAAGATCAAAACTTTGACGTAGATCTGGATGATCGTTGCTTGGAATAGGTTTCTGACATCATTAGAAAGGTGTGTTTCAAGTTTCGTGAAGTTTGGAGTTACGGATTAAAAGTTACGTCATTTTTTTGTTTTCGTTTTCAGGCTGTTTACTATTCATCCGCCTGATTTTACTGTTCATGCGAACGACCAGCACTGTTCATCCGGTTGTACCAAAGATCGGAACGACTGGCACTGTTCATCCGGTACGACTGGTACTGTTCATCAGGCTGATTTTTGTGTTTTTGGCCGTTTCTTTTGGGGATTTAAAGGGGATTCAGTACAAGACTTCCGCTACTCTTATATATATTGATCTTCATAGTTCTCATAGCTATTGGAGTCAATATCATGTTTGAATCCGAGCAAAGCGAAAAATAGGTAGTGCTCCTATTCACCTCCCCCCTCTAGTCGCCTTTCCGGTCCTACACTTAACATTTCTGCCTTTCATGAATTTGTTGGTCCTCATTGTTCTTGGCTACCTTGCAGGTGTGTGTGCGCCACGCGGATTGCCGATGGTCTGTCAGCCCAGTTTCGTCATAGTGCCAAGGTAAGACACCCTTTTTCTTTATATCGATGTCTTCTTTCCATCAATGTGTTCCAGTGTGCTTTTAGATGCTCATGTGCCACTTGCATTCCTTTTGTTACGCTTTTGCCATGCTTTTGTGTGCATAAAAGAGACCAAATTGTTGATGACTACCTTCGAAAAGAAGGTACCCTCCCATGTACCTAGGCTTCCTTCAAATTTAGGTGTGCTACTAGTGCTAAATCAAGATATTTTCTTAGGTTATGGTAATTGCAATGTCAATTTTCTATGCTCTCTTATCTTTCAGTGCCTTATACACAAACACTGCTATATATTTGTTATTTTAGTACTTTACCAAGAATCATGTTTCCTTGATATTTCTCTTCAGCAAAAACAATCGACAATGTTGTATCTATGTTGGTTACAATTGTAGCAAAGAAACAAAGTAGTTGAATAGAACACAGAAATCCCATGTTCACTAAAAAATGCGTACATTCTGGGCATAAGCGATTTCAGAATTCAGATAGATTTATTGAGCCAACTTTCTGTTGTTCCCTCCTTACATTTTCCTGTTGAGGAGTTCCAACGCATGCTTCAATAATCTTTGGTAGTTGGATGATGTTTAACTAGAATATGCTGAAATCTCGGGGTCCGATAGGTCACTAAAACGGTATGATGTTAACATCTTTGTCGCCTTAACTTAATATATATATATATTCACCTTGGTACATCCATGTTCAATAATGATTAATCAAGTTCCCTTTTGGCATAGGATCCTGTTGGTAAGAAACTTTTGAAAGATCTGTAGTTGTTGTTGTCTTCGTGTAACATCCCAAAGTTCTGCTATTAAAAGTAAAATTAATAAAGTTATTGTTTTATTAAGTTCTCTAAGTTTTAAAAGTGTTTTCTTGCTTTCCTTGAATTTCTTAGATTTTAAAAGTCAAAAAGATAATTTATTGTGTTTTCTGGGATTTTCTTGGATTTTAAAAAGTTTTTCCTATTGTCATAAATTAAAAATGATTTATGTGCAAAAGTAAAAGCCAACTGTAAGTTGGAAATAATTTTATTAAGTTCAAAAATAAAATCCCAATTTTGGGGGGCCTTTTCGAGGTTTTAAAAATAAAAGGAACCAGTTGAAATTTTCTTGATTTGTTACATTTTAATTTGAAATGTTAGAAAAATAAACCAATTTAATATAAATCAAACTTCAATTAAATTCAAAAATTGGTTTATTTGATTTTCTAAATTTTTGGGCTTTCCAAGTCCCTTTATTACTCCTTGCAATTCTATTTATTTTATGGTGTTTCCCAAAATTTATTTTCTTAGTTTTATAATTTAATTTAAATTAATAATTTAAAAGTGTGAATTTCTTTTGGAGTCCTTGCATTTATTTAAGACTCGAATCCGTTCAAATTCCTTTTCTCAAATTCAAAGCTTGTTGCCAAAATTCCAAATTCAAGTTTTGAAATCTGAATTTTCCCCGGCTCATCCCTTTTTCCTTTCCTTTTCCTTTTATTTTCCGCCTTTTTCTTTTCTTTCTTTTTCCATCTCTCTTTTCTTTTCTCCTTTTTTTCTTTCTTTCTTTTCTTTTTCCTCTCTCTTCTTTCGTTTCTTTTCTCTAGTTTCCTGTTCTTCTTCACCGAAGGCCCAGGCACCATGGCTGCTTGCCCCTGCCCGTTCCTCGGCCCGCATGCCCCCACATTCCACCACGCCGCACGGAGCGCCCATGCCCTGGCGTGCCCCGCTTGCCGCCCCCAGCCCTGGCCTACTCTGCCCATGCTCTAGGCCCGTGGCCGCCAATCTCGCTGTGCCACCCGTGCGCGCTAGCCCATGCCCTACGCCGTGGATTCCTGCCGGCATCGCACTCGCTCCATCTGGATCCCCCCGGTCCTCCTCCCTACGCCACGCGCCCGAGCCGCCCTGCGCGTGCCCGCACTCTGCGCCTGGCATTGCGCCACCACGATTCCCGAGTTCCCCGTCGCGTCACTCCGCGGCATCCTCTATAAATTGAAGCACCGTGTGCCCCTCTCCTCCCTGTTTCCATCCCCGAAGACCTCCCCTCTCCTCCTCCCTTCTCCTTGCCTCATTTCACTTTTCCCCGCTGCCGGCCAAAGCTCCTTCCTCCCCACGTTCTGTCGCCGTCGTTGATCCTCCAGCCACATCGTCACCACCATCAGGTTCGCGTCATCATGTTCTACACCGTGCTCCCGTCTTCGACCCTGAAGATCGCCGGACCGTCATTACCCTTTCTCCTTCAACTCCGGCCGCCGCCACCCATCCTCGATCTCGCCACGGTGAGTCTCCTCCCTCCCCGAGCACATCACGTCGCATTCTAAGTCCTCCTCCTCCATTTCCCCCTCTTTTCCCTCTCTTCCCGCCTCTATGCCGAGCCGTCGCCGCCACCACCTCTTCACCGCCGCCGACCGTTGTGGAGCCACCTCCTTGGCCCTTCCCCAGCTGCCCCGAGTGGCCCTACACCTTCCCCACTTCCGAGCGTAGCTCGTGCTCGCTCCGGCTTCCTCCCTGCGCCACCCCACCGCCGGCACCGTGTACCACCCGTGTGCTGCCATCGCCTTTGACTGCGCCGCCACCACACCAGGCCTCCTCCGACGCCGCCACCACCGACCATGAGATCCCCACCCTCGAGGTATCCCATTTGGCCCCTTGCCAGCGACTGCTGCCTCTCCTCTCACCGGTGTCGCCACTGCCCCGAGCACCCAATGAAGCTACTATGTTCTGCGTTCTTCTTCTCCTTTTCTTGGGTCACTTGCAAATGGGCCTCGAGTGTAAGCCTCTCATTTGCTTGGCTCTTCTTTTCTCTCTTTCTCTTGACTTGTCTTCCAGGTGGCCCCCTTTGTCACCCAGTTCTTGCCTGTTAGCAAAAATCAAAAAGCATCTTCCAAAAATATTCCTTTCTCATTTTCTGAAATTCTATCATTTCATGTGATCGCAAACTCACGGATGTTCGTTCTCCTTCATACGAACTTTGATTCCATCGATTCCTATTCCTAAATTCATCTAATTTCAATATCTTTCTATCGATACTAATTTTATAATTTTTGGAGTTAATTTGAATTTGTTTGAATTTGGCTTGTTTTCGCGTATAGATTTCGACAACTTCGGATAGTGAAATTTCGACGGCGTTTGAGAACAACAAATAATTGAGCAAGGAAATTTACATCCTTTGATCATGTTTGATCTTAATATTTTAAATTATTTAAATTCTATTTTAAATTATTATTGCATGCTTGCTTTTATTCAAAGTAATTTAAATTCCTATCTTTAAGTTGTAGCTAAATCCCAAACACTTGTATAGCCCATTTATTGTCCAGATAGGTAGTATGGAGAATCATTTCGAGTGTGATATATTTTGGAGTTAGAAATTGAAGATATTTGATTATAGGATTACATTAATGTTGGATATTTGATTATAGGATTACATTAATGTTGGATATTGGATTATAGGATTACATTATTGTTGGATATTGGATTATAGGATTACATTACTTCGAATTAAAGAAGGACATCTTGGTGGATTTAAATAGATTTTAGTAATTGTTGGATAATTAGTATTGAGAAATTAATCCAATAAAGGTGGTGATTGAAATACAAGCATGGATTTTCATAACAATTCATGATATTGATTTTGGTGGATTAGGTTGAATCAAGAAGTATGGAATTATTTGGGTATTTTGGTTATATTGGATTTATTGGATGTGATTGAATAGAGAAATTGGGTTTAGAAGAAATCTTAGTATTAATAAATGTATTATTAGTGATTGTTTGAAGTTTAGTTTTGACAAAATGGTCATGTATAGGTGATGAATAAAGAATGAAGTTGGCTTATTATAGTAAGTTATGAATGCATTGGTTGAATTATAGAGAATTGATGGAATTGGTGGAGTTAATTGAATAGTAGTGTTTGGTTGACCTGCAATTGTTGGTGGACTAATGTATACCATAATGTGGTGGATCAATAGACATACAGATTGATTTGGACTTTATGATTCTAATATTGATGGTTGACTTACTCATTTTGGAGTTGACAATTCTCGAACATCGAATCCCTCACACCTTATCGCCCTAGATAAAACTCTAGTTAATACAATAGTATTAACAAGATTCTTTTGTTTAAAAACTTTATGCTTAGACAAAACTTAGACCAAAAATATCGAATTTTGGGAATTTAGCCAAATATTCAATTATGATTTAAAATGAGGCTATGGTATTGCTTTTACCATAGAAATTTTGGAAAATGATTTAACTTGGAAAATAAAATAAAGGTTGGTTTAGACTTAGGCAAAATGGATGTTTGGATGGTGCAAGTTGATGCATGGGATCGATTCATTTCTATTATCGAGACCAGGGTTTTTATGGAAAGTCGTCCAAGTTAGTTAAGGACCGGCCTTCAAGCTGCATCTTGCTAAGCCCCATCGTACTACCACAAGTCTGGCGTGAGGCAGGCTAGGCTAACTAATTTGTAACTTTTCACCATGGTTATGTCATTTGGTTGTATGGGTGACAGAATGGCCTACTTTTTATATATTCCGACATCGCGCAAGAGGGGCTTTCAGCAGATGGCTCAATCCAAAGGAAGTGAAACCTTAGCGGGCATAACTACATTGGGATGTCGCATTGTAAAGGCATTGTGATAACCACCTAGTCACACACCTTCAGAAGTGTGACAGACGGATATTATAAGTCGGTTATCACTTATGGGTAAAGTTATACAATCTCTGCAAAGTGTAAAAATATTCGAATAGCCATGTCCACGGTCATGGACATGCTAAGCAAAGCCACTCAAAGTTACACTTTGGTTTTTTATTTCAAAAGATTTTATCGAATGATTTTAGATAGTTTATCAAATTGAGAAATTGGGTGGTTGGCCATATGATAGGAGGATATCATTCACCATTTTGTATGGAGGTTATCTTACTATAAAACTTGATAATTTAGAAAATAAATTTTAGTTATAGAATAACTGTTTTGGAACTTAGTACAAATATTTAAAAAGAAAACATTGCTTTATGCAAATTCAACTACATAAGCCTTCCTTTGATATATCCATGCACGCATTATAATTCTGTTATTGGGTGTAACTTGCAGGATACATTTTTGTACTCACTCTTGCTTAATAAAATGTTGTTCAGAGGAGAAGGACTTTGCAACTGCTGAAGATCTCGACGACTAGGCTGCTACCCCAGTCGATTGCCTATGGCAGATTAGCTAGGCTCTACTGCTTTTTCTTCGTCTTTCACTGTGTTCTTTATTGTTGGCTCGTAAGCCTTTTTTTAATAAACTCTGATAATTATTAATAAAGTTGTGTGAATTATGGATATTACCATATTTTTTTACTGTAACATCCCAAATAATGGTGTGTGTTTCAAATGTATAAAAATGAGGAGAAATTAAAACTTTCGATACCTCATGTTGTCATTTGAAATCTTCTGGAAATTTTTCCCAAGGGTTTCCTATTTTCAAAGATCAATAGCTCATTTGATGGAAGCATAGTCCATGAAACAACCTTAAGCAAACCTTGTGACTATCCTCTAGAAATATTTTTCCTAGCTTCTAGATCACTCTGGTGATCCCTCTGAAAAATTTTATAATTTTTAGAAATTATTTACTATTTCTAAGAGGCCAGTCAAACTAGTTTGACTCTTGGTCAAAACCCTAGGGCAGCAACTTGTTATTTTTCTAGGAAGAGATGCAGTGCATGAAAAGTTCTGAAAAAATTACACAAGGTTGTCCTCAGACCCAGTGACCTTCCATAAAAACTTTAGAATTTTTGGATCTATTTGACTCTCTCTAAAAATTCGCCACAGGGGTTTAATCCCATTTCTGTTCGCGTCGTTTTGCGCCCCTCATCACCATCATCATTTCCCCTAATTCAATTTTGGTTTGCATTCACAGGAATCACCAAATTTTGGATTAAAAATTCTTCGGCCGAAATTTGTCCCCTTTGTCCCCAACTCCGATAAGGCGCTCCATTCTTCAATTATTTGCTCGTGTGCCATCTATGAACCTTACTGAAGCTTTCCATACCACTTAGGCCCTTTCTTTTTGCTCAGGCCACCATCTCCTCGTTGTCTTCCTCAATGCTGGTACTGGACTTCATCGCCGGCACAACATCGGCAAGCTTTTCCTGTCCGGGTCATTCTGGTAAGGTCTTTGAGCCCTACTGATGCTAGTGCGCGCATTAGATGCCTTAAAGCATTGTAGTATCATCGTTGTCATTTTTCCCGTAGCTTCACCTCCGCTCCACCTCGTCGCACCGCCGCGTGAGCCCGTCTCCAGCGATGCTCCGGCCACCTTCAGGTGCGCAATAGTATTAGGACCCATTTTAGCCCTTAGTTCATGCCGCCGTAGCCTCCTTCACCGGCGATTAGCCAGAGAAGCTCACGGCCAGAGCGTGCTCTGTGTTGTCATTTTTGGACACGCGTTGTTGCACAATCATTAGCCATTAATCCCTATCCTAAGCACGCTTATCTGTGTAAATCTAGTAGTTTGAGTTAGTGTATCGCTGACGTGTAGGACCCCCTTGTCAGTTCGCTTAAGCCTAAATCTGAACCTATATTTCGTTTGGACCCTTCGATTTGATTTCAACGGACCGGATCATTTGGGTCGTTCGGACCATCCGAACGTCCCATTTATTTTGGACCATCCAATCTAGATTCAACGATCTAGATCAGTTGGGCCGTTCGGACCATCCGAACGTCCCATTCATTTTAGACCGTCCAATTTCAAATCAACCGCTTAGATCTATTGGGCCGTTCAAACCATCCGAATGTCCCACTTGTTTGGATCGTCCGATCTTGATCTAACGGTCAATATTGTTCCGCTCGTTAAAAGGATCCAGCGCCTCCTCCTCGCTCGCTAACGCGTGGGCCCGAGGCATTTTGACCGAGTCTGTGTGGCCTAGGACCGCTTTGACTGTGGCCCCACTGATCAGTGTCCATGGCTAGAATTGGATGGGTATAAAAAGTATTTAGTGCTTATATATATTCCGTAATGTTTTATTTGTATTCTGTTAATTTGTTTGAACTTCAAAAATGCATAAGTATTTCTCTGTAACTCCTTTTTGAGCAAACTCAATTTTGATGGAATCCTCCATTAGTGTACTTTATTGTAGAAGAGGTTTTGAGCATATTACTTCCTCTGAAAGATCTTCTTTACATATGTTTTGTGCACTACTTTCTTGACTTTGAAAAAACATAAGAAATTCATTTTAGCTCCAAATGAGGTGAATCAAATTCCATTGTTCGTCTCATGAGGTGCTCTGTCTACTGTAAAAATTTCATGTTCACCACCTCTCTGAAAATTTTCACCAAAAATTTAATTTTGGATGAACAGTACCCAATAGGGATTTTTCCAGCAATTATTCCATTATTCAAAAGGCTGATTTTGTTTTGACTATAACTTTTGCATGTTAACTCCAAATCTTTTGATTTTTGTTTCTAAATTCATTTAAAATCATGCTCTACCTTCTATGAAAATTTCATGTTTTTTGGATGAATTTGAATTTTTTTTAGTATTCTCGGTGTTATTCGTTCTTATTGGTCTTCTCGAATTTTTCGATAGGTTCCGACGAATTCGCTGACTACGAGAGTGATCCTCTGTAGTACGATTATCTCCAGCAAGGCAAGCAGCCCCCCCCCCTGATCATATTGATCCTATTACTTTCGTTACAAAATATCTTGTTTGCAACTTGTATGTATGCATGTTCTACTTGAATGATTATTTTTCATTAGAGGTAGTTATTCCTAGTAGATGCATGAGCTATAGTAAATGTTATCCATTGCCACTGAACTTAGGTTAATATCCCTGTCGATGAATTAGAGCTCGGTGGATGAGTTATGGTCATAATATATTGTATACGAGTTGTGTCGCTTAGCACTGCTTAGAACGGTAGAATGGGGATCATCGCCTCGGCGATGGTCATTATATCATCATTTTAAATTACTTGGGTCAGAGTACCCTTGTATTTATTATATTTGAGAAACTAAAACTAAAAATAAAATGTTTTAGACTTGGGCACATTGGTTAGATGGTGTGATTGTCGGGTGTGCATGGATGGTGCCCGAGTCAACAAGGACCGAACATCTTGGACACTGACCCAAGCACTTTTGTGTGCTAACCACATGAGAGGGATATGGAACCTCTCTTGACTTAGTACTTTGGCGTGTGTCAGCTCCGAGTCACAGGAGGTTGTGTGTGTTGTGTTGAAAAAGGAATTAATTTGTGTGTGTGTTGGGCGTGACGGGATAGGTTCTGGGTTTAAGTTCCCTACCCGTAGGAGCATCAGTAAGTTCTCGCTCTGCCGATGACTCCAACACTACGTATGGTTTCCATCATACGGGTGGCTCGTAGTTAATACACAATATTGGAAAACGTCTCGTTGGACTTAGCCTTGCCAGCATACCTTTGGAAATGTGCTTTATCTAGTGGCAAAAGAGGCGGTCTGGCATGTGGGTACATTGGTACACCCCTAAAGGGTATAATCTATTCGAATAGCCTCGTCCTAGGTCATGGACACGCTTGGTTAGGTCTCTACAAGAGTTAGACTCAATATTTTCGATAAAACTTGACTTTGGGTGGTACGAATGGGTAATTCGTGCTATGTTGTGGTGGCTGTTGGGAAGTCACCTCTAAGATGTTAATTATGTTTATAACTGTTGTCTCATTTTTATTTGAACAAATAAAAATAGATTGTTTAAAATTGCTTTGCAATCTATTACTCTATTGCAAAAGAAAATTTGCTTTATGCTGAAAACTGCTTAGTGTAGTAGCCTTCATTTGATACATGAATGAATCTATATATTTCTTTGCTTGTAAGTCTTGCGAGTACAACTTTGTACTCAGCTGCATGGTTTAATTGTTGCAGAGGAGGTTGATCCCCAAGGGATCGACTATTGTGAAACCGACTTCGTGCAGGACGACTAGCTTGGCGGCCCGGTCGGTTGCCTTGTGGGTAATGGAAAATCAATTGGCTTTTGTTTATCGCCATCTTATGGTTTTTGCTTCTGCTGCTACTTGTGTTATTTACTTGTCATTTTGGCCAGTCGGCCCTCCTTTTGTAATAACTCTATTATGTGTATGTCTTTTGTGACGTAAAATGAAGACTCGGTATTGTATGAATTGTGTATGGATTGGATGCTATATTTTGTGAGTTGTATGAGTACTGCTATTCTGGGAAGTACATGTTCACCGAGAGTTGGGATATTTGATTTGTGATGCTAGGACCAATTGGATGGTTAAGTATTACGAGTTAAATACCCCGGTCTCTCACATTTACTATGTGAACTAGCTACTGATCATAGGACTAGTTCAGAATACACAGAGAATTTAGAGATGTTACTCCTGAGTCCGACACTTCGCACATGCTTTTCTCCATTCGTCCTATTCCTCAGCTAGTTGCTCTTTCACTGTCCAATCTATAAACTACATATAGGTTCAGATTTACTTCAATTTTGTTTGCATATAAGTAGGTCTCTCGGCTGTCAATTACGATGAGGTGATGTTGCTTCTTAGTTTAGCATTTATGCGCTCTGATTAGAAGAAGGCATGAGTACAGCAGTTTAAGATGGAGCTTTGTTTAGTATTATCATACATGACCATTCTGTGCTTTTGGTTACCAGCAATATGTTACATACCTAAAGGAAGGACTGGACGGTGAACAGGAGAACCAGGCTTGCCGGCGAGACAGAAGGACGACCCGAGGGCGACGACAGCCATCCAATCGCTATCCAGCGACGGACTGGGTTACTTGAGATGTGCGCTATCTTCCGTGCGAGTGGGCCCACAGGCAGATTCGGTTGGAGGCGATTACTTAGGCCGTATCTAAATGTTGATTTGGGGGACATGAAATGTAATAGGAGAATACTGAAAACTCTGAACCCTGCCTCTAGTTCTTCCATTTCCCCATCTTAATCTTCTTCCTATCCCTTCCTCTTTCCTATAATAGCACATTTGGTTGGTGTGATTGAGTGATATCTGAAGAGGGTGGTAACATTTGGTATCAGAGCAAGTTACACCGTCCTGGAGCCCCCACGCTATCGAACCCGAGCTCAAGCCCATTCGCAAGAGATGGAGCAGCAGATGGCTGAGTTGACGAGAGTGATCCTCGCGCAAAGTGAATCGATCAAGACCTTGCAAGCTTAGAGTGATGCGATCCATAACACGGTGGAAGAAATCAAGCCGGTGGTGTTCAAACTTCAGAAATGGAAACCAAAGATGGAAACATCAGTGGAGGGCTTGCGTTTGGAGGTTGGTGATCTGAGGACACAGTTCAGCCAGATCGCCCACAATCCAGTATTGGTGTTACGGCCAATAGACCTGCTGTCGATTCTTCCTCTGCCCGATACCAAGCAAGAACCTGCATCAGAAAAGGACCGAGCACCAGAGGGCAAGAAAGGAACAAAGCGTAACCGAGGGGAGCGATTGGCCGGGCCGCTTGGCCATGAGGAAGAACCGACACATTGGGGAAGAACAATGGGGGGGAAATCCCCAATCCTACCACCTCCGAGCAAGGGTATGACTCACCGTTCTGATTTTGGTTCTTATGCATTGGATTCGGGAGGTACATGTACAAGACATCAAGGAGTATACAACCATCATCATCATCCTCCAAAGATGGATTTCCCACAGTTCGATGGAGGGAATCCTAAAGCCTGGCAACTCAAATGTGAGAATTATTTCAGAATCTACTCGGTTCAGCCTGAAATTATGGTTAGCATTGCAACAATGTATTTCGCGGGAGGGGCTTTGTTATGGTTGCAATCCTCCAAGACTCACCACAGAATTGATGATTGGGAAACCTTTCCGGAAGCAGTTTGTAGTAAGTTTGGTAAGGAGGAATTTCAACACCTGGTGAGGCAATTCAATCGCATACGGCAGACCAACACCGTAGCGAAGTATGCAGAAAAATTCAATGAGCTTATACATAATGTGTTAGCACATCATGCTTCATGGAATCCCATGTTCTTTGTAACGCAATTTTTGGATGGGCTGAAGGGTGACATACGGTCAACAGTAGTGTTACATCGACCTCAAGATTTAGATACTGTTGTATCTCTGGCGTGATTGCGGGAGGAAGTACTGGATGCTGCGAGAAAGGAATTCAGACATGGTGAATACAATCCCAATACTCGATCTGGTTTACGCACCGCAATGCCGCTACCACCACCATCCGGAAAAGGGGCATTAGGAGCCAGCAGTCGATCAGATGATCGGAGAGTTACGGAGGGAGGGAGAGCAATTTAGGTGGATGATAAGCTTGAAGCCCTCCGTGCTTATCGAAGGGCAAAAGGGTTGTGCCACACATGTGGGGAGCGGTGGTCACGAGAACATAAGTGTGTGGCAATGGTTGCTTCACGTGGTAGAGGAGCTATGGGGAATGATGGTAGATGGTGATCAGAGTTCCCAAAAGGATGAGGAGGATGTGTCGCAAGCGGAAATGGAGCTCCTAACGATATCCAATGAAGCGGTGTTGTGTAACAACAATGTGCGTATGTTCAGATTGCAGAGTACTATACAGAATTAGGAGCTTGTCGTGCTGGTGGATTCAGGAAGCACCCATTGCTTTGTCAGTGAGGAATTTGCAAAGAAGTTGAGGGGTGTCCGACGGTTGATCAATCCGGTACAAGTACGTGTGGCTAATGGGGGCATATTGGAATGTGTGACTAAACTTCCTCTTTGTCAGTGGAGAGTTCAGGGACACGATTTTTGTACCACATTCAGAATATTACCCTTACACTGTTATGAGGTGATTTTGGGCGTCGATTGGCTAGAACAACATAGTCCAATGCAAGTTCATTGGCTTAAGAAGATACTGACCTTCTATTACAAAGGGCGGAAGATTTGCTTAAAGGGCATAAAACCCAACGAGACCCAATGTTGTCTGTTATGGGGGAAACAACAAGATACATCAATGTCAGAACATCTGTTTTCATGTGAGGTGGCTGGGGATAATAAAACGGAGACACCCCAGACTATTTTGCAAATGTTGAAAACTTTTGCTCGACTGTTCGAGGAACCTCACGGTTTGACACCATGCAGAGTTTTTGATCATTCAATACCCTTGTCTCCAGGAGTAAAACCCGTCAACCTGCGGCCATACAGATATAACCTGATATAGAAGGACGAAATCGAGAAACAAGTGAAGGACATGCTAGTGCAAGGAATTATACAACCGAGTACCAGTCCTTTTTCATCCCCGGTGATATTGGTGCAAAAGAAAGACAAGACTTGGAGGTTTTGTGTGGATTACCGCCATTTGAATGCAGCCACTGTTAAGAATTGATACCCTCTTCCAATCATTGATGAGTTGCTTGATGAGCTAGCTGGGTCACAGTGGTTTACAAGTTTAGATCTGAGGGCTGGATATCATCAGATCCGGGTGAAAGCAGAAGATGTGAGAGCCACTAGGTGATTTAATTTGTAATGCTTAATCCTCCAATTGATTCTAGCATCACAAATTAAATTTCCCCTCTCTCGGTGTATTATGTACCTCCCAGGAGCGATACACATAAACCTTCACAAACAGTATCGAACCATATGCAGGATATCATAATATCGCGAATTAAAATATCAAGTATGCAACGGAAAATAATAATTGAACTGAAATAAAAATATAAATTAACCAAAACTGGGGTCACAATGGCTTGCCATAACCCGCAGGGCAACCGACTGGGGTTAAAATCTTAGCAAATCGACGTTTCCTGTACATCTTTCCTTACCTAAATTGATTTCGATACCTGCTGTCCAGATTAATAAATAAAAGCAAACAGTGAATACACGAATGTACTCCACAAGACTTATGATCAACAAACCTATACATAGCTACATGCAAGCTCTACTCAAAGGAGAAGGCTATAGGGTTCATTTTCAGCGCAAAGCAATATTTCAACTTAAATACAATGTAGTAGATTTAAATGGCAAGTTAGCAAACATTTTTAATACTTCAAATAACAGCGAGTAATTAACATTAGACATTAACAGAACATCTACATGTGACTGCCCCAGCAGCACACAAAAACAGAACATCTACATGTGACTGCCCCAACAGCACACAACAATAGCATGAGAAACCATTCTCAATACTACCCAGCAAGTTTTAAGTTTAAAATCCAAAATGTTGAGTCTAACTCTCGAAAGACCTCCCCAAGCGTGTCCATAACCAAGGACTTGGCTATTCGAATAGATTAAACCCTGCAGGGGTGTACAACTTTACCCACATGTCAGACCACTCCTTTTCCAGGCCAAGCACACTTCCGTAGGTATGTCAGCAGAGCTAAGTCCTACGAGACGTTTTCCAATGGAATGAGTTAATTAAAAGTCGCACGTATGGGGGTTAACCCTCTGTGAACCGCCCATCCTGGGCTCCCATAGAGGACCATACGTTGTGTCGGAGACATTGGCCCAACCGTAACAACTGCCAATGCTCCTAGGGTGAGGCATCCTACCCAGAACCCACCCCTCACAAGCCCGATACAACAGAACAACATAACATTTTTCTTTTCTCCTACACATCCCAAAGTACTAAGTCAAGAGGGGTTCCCAATACCATCATGTGGTTACACACAATAATGCTTGGTTTAGTGTAACAAGATGTTCGGTCCTTGTTAACTCGGACACCTAGCACACACCCAATAACACACCATCCAACCAATGTGCCCAAGTCTAAAACATTTTATTTTCATTTTTAGTTTTTTCCAAATATAATAGCACAAGGTGCTGGTTATAACATAATCAAAATGATTTGTGTGATCAAGGTTATCGACAAGTCGATAACCACCCAATCTACCAGAAACAAAGCATTGCTAAGCATCACACTGAATAAACATAAATAGACCATATAACATCCACCGGGCTCTAATTCACCAGTAGCATTATTAACTTAGGCTAGTGGCAGGGGATGAACAATTTTAGGGAATTCATGCAATAGGATTAACTACCACTAATCGACAAAATTAACTTGACAAATTAAATCATGCATACATACAATTGCAAACAAGATAATAGTTTTTGAAAGTAATAGGATCAACATGCATCAACGGAAAACTACTTGCCTTTGTTTGCTGATACTCTGGACATTCACATGATCACCTCAGTTGCGCTCTCGCATCATCGTCATCTAACGATAAAAACTGACAAAGCGAGAAGCATCGAATAAACACCAGAATTCCAAAAATCTCTAAAAATTAAGAAATTAATACAGAAGAAAGGTATTAATTTTATATGAAAGAATTATTTCAATTGTAATTGATTTTGAAATAGTTATAAATTTCTAAAACTGTTTCTATGGCAAGGTCTACTGTTGACCAGTAAGTTACACCAAAACTTACTGTCAAAAAGCCAATTGTCAAACAAAGTTGTTCTTAGTTATTCTCTAATTATCTAGGTTAAATATCTTATCTTATTTATTAATCCTTAACTATTTAGTTTACTAATTTGGCTACCATCTTAGATTAGGGTGTTCCTAAAAGTGCTCATATTACCTACTCTGCTTAACATTTCAAAACCAATAAGCACTAATCCTTCCTTTCTGATCTAACCAACCTACAACAGGACATTATTTAGGAAAAAGAACTGCCAACTCAACTTCTCCTTAATTCAATTTTCAAATTGCTAAGCATAAGCATGAGTGATCTAATTATTTAATCACAACACTAGCTAAAGTAATAATTGAATCAAGGAATATGCTAATTATTTGAATTAATCATGTTATTAGTCTTTTGACAAAACTAATATTTTCAGATTACTCAACAAGTAACCTACAACAGCAAAATCTTCTGAAGCTAGGTGCTGACAACTAGTCTTCCTTCAAAACTTAAACATCAAAATGTCTACTCAATTATTTGACTAAATGATAGTCCTAATGTTTGATAGCAACTTTTGATTGGCTTTGCACCTGGGTTTCAACTTCAATCACAAAGAGGAACAGACAGAGACAGAGCAGGGAGACTAGCATAGGGGAGCTCGGCCGAATTGGGGCGGCGGCCATCGCCAGCGACAAGGAGGTTGGCGGCGACGAGGAGTAGCAAAAATGGAACTGGGGCAGCCTAGTGGTCCTAGTGGTGGTGGCGACGCAGCCGGAGCGGGACGGTGGCGGTGCGGCGTGGTCAAGCGGCGACCGACCGTGGAAGTGGAAAGAGGCGCCGGCTCCGGAAGGGAGTAGGAGGGAAATTAGAACGCGCATGGGCAGGAGTAGAGCTCAGGGAACTCACCGGGGTGCTCGGCGACGGCGGAGGGTGGCCGGAGTGAGCTGTCCACGGTGACCCGGGGCGGCGCGAGGTAACTCTCGACGGCGGCGACATGGGAAGGAATAGTGTTGGAACACAACACCAGGATCCTACACACATTTACCCGTGGACACACACTACACGGGGGAGACGAGGAACACAGACACACAGAGAGAATTTTCCCGACACGAACTCGACTTGCGTCGGCTTTTCTCTTGTCTTTCTATTCCATCGCTCTCAACTTACTCAACAGATTACATGATTTAAATAGCCCCACTCACACACGCGCACACGATGGATCACAAACCCATCCGGGTCTCATGCCACACACGGACTACCCGGACTCCACTACCTGGTCATGCGCATGCAGCTAACAACTCTGAAGACTCACTCCACTAACCACTAACACACATGCGCATGCAAGGCTTATCTTCACTCCATGCAAGGCCACACGTCCGGCCACTAATTAACCAACTCAAAGACCATGACTTGGCCCAACTAGTTGGTCACCTAAGCAACTAACAAGTTCATGCATGCACTGACTAGACACAGCACGTAGCAACATGCACTCGGCTACACCTACTAGCTAACTACATGCAAGTGCACAACACATGTACACACAAATAAAACTTTGTCAAGATTAATTCCAACAAATAGGACATGGGTGTGTAATAGGGTTGAGTAGAGGGATGTATAAGAATGCTCATGGCAGAAATAATCGGGCTTAGGCTCGCCGTAGAAGAAACGAGGTGGTGGAAACGGTGCCTGCCGGAACCAGAGAAGAAAGCAAGTGCGCGGCTCTTCGGCGAAGGCTTCCCCAAATTGATGAGGGGGTTTTGCTCCTTGGGGTTGTAGGCACACCGTGACGCGATCGGATGCGGTCGGAGCTCACTGGAAGGGCCGGGACAATGGCGAGCGGCTCGGCGGTTTTGTGGCGTTTACTGGAGCTCAAATGGAGCCGGGAGAAAGAGTGAGAATGGAGAGGGGAGGTTGAGAGAATGAAGCCAAGGCAACAGGCAGCTTGAGCGGCGTGAGCACTAAAGGAGGACGCGTGTCCTGGGCACACGGCAACTGTCCACGGCGCTGGCACGGCAGACCTCCTGCATGGCCTAGGCGCCGCTTAAGGAAGAAGAAGGCGCTGGCAAAAAGGGGCCCCACAAGTCAGTGAAAAGGGAGGCAAAGTGGCTCGGGTCAGGTTCGTGCGAGCAAAACGGTCCGGTCCAGTCAAGTCATTTGGGTTGAGTCCGGTCGCAACAGTCCGAACGGGTTTGGGTCAGGTCAAGCTGTTGACCGATTTGTTTTCATAACCTTCTACTTTGACCTGGTTAAATAAAATAGAAAAAAAATTTAGAAAATTCTAAAAATTTTCAGAGATGCTACTGGGATGTCTTAATACACATAAAAATTTTCTAACATCATTGTTCATGTTTCGATTACTTGTTTTTAAATCATTTATTGCAGGGCTTAAAGAATTGGGATTTGAATTTTCTCAAGATTGATTTGAGTCCTAAAAATCTGTAAAATTCATATTTATTCATGATAATTATTCTAGTATTTGAATAAATTATTCTCCAGGGTTCTTTATAAGCATAAAATTTAGTTTTATTTTAGAGTTTCCTTTTAAATTATAAGTTTAACTTGAATTTAAAATTTTCAAATGCAACAAAAAGTTTTAACAAACCCAAAATTTCCCAAATGCACATTAGATGCTTAACTAATCCAATTTAAGGATTTTGGGATGTTACAGAAGATGAGCATAAAACAGCGTTCAAAACACACCATGGACATTTTGAGTTCCGTGTAATGCCTTACGAACTGACCAGTGCACCTGCAACCATCCAGGGGTTGATGAATTCCATACTGGCACCATTATTACGCAAGGGAGTTTTGGTGTTTATCGACGATATCTTGGTATATAGCACTGATCTGCCAAGTCATGAAGCTCTCCTTAGACAAGTGTTTGAAATTTTGGATCACCATCAATTGAAAATCAAGCTATATAAATGCTCATTTGCTCAACAACAATTGTCCTACCTAGGGCACATTATCAGCAAGAAAGGGGTATCCACTGACAACAAGAATATAGAAGCAGTGTGCAATTGGGTCAGTCTGACAAATGTGAAGGAGGTTCGGGGGTTCTTGGGACTTGCCGGATATTATGGAAAAATTTTGCGCCATTTTGGACTGATCAGTCAACCGCTTACAGAATTGTTAAAGAAACACTCAGTGTTTGTCTGGACAGTGGAGAAAGAGGAATCCTTTCAAGCTCTCAAGAAGGCTTTGATAACTACACCGATGCTTGCATTGCCTAATTTCACCAAGACCTTTGAGATTGAAACTGATGCATTAGATAGGGGAATTGGAGCAGTATTGATGCAAGAGGGGCATCCGGTGGCCTATCTTAGCAAAGCATTGGGCCCTCGTAATCAAGGGTTATCAACCTATGAGAAGGAGAGCCTGGCCATCATGCTGGCGATAGAACATTGGCGCCCATACTTACAACCTGTCGAGTTTATCATCCGGACGGATCAAAGGAGTCTTGTACATTTGGAAGATCAACGACTAACCACACCGTGGCAGCAGAAGGTGATGACCAAACTACTGGGATTACAATACAGATTGTTATACAAAAAGGGAGTGGAAAATAGAGCTGCAGATGCTCTCTCGAGGAAATACCCACAGCAGGAGGGTGAACTGGTAGCTATGTCGACTTGTGTCCCAACTTGGCTGAGGGAGTTGACAGATGGTTACAAAGACGATGCACAAACCAGTCGGGTGTTAGCTGAATTGAGTATGGGAGATTCTCGAAACGAACTTTGTTCGAAGATGGAATCTGCGATACAAGGGCGTGCACAGGTGGGCGACAATGTACTAATCTGTGGCGCATTCTTCAATCTCTGCACTCTAGTGCTATTGGGGGGCACTCTAGATTCCAAGTGACTTACCATAAAGCAAAGAAATTGTTTGCATGGCCAGGAATGAAAAAGTACAACATTTGTAAACAAGCGAAATCGGAGCATGTCAAATATCCAGGCCTTCTGCAGCCGCTTCCAGCGTCGGAGCATGCCTGGACTGGCAAATGATTTCCCTTGACTTCATTGAAGGTCTCCCAAAATCTGTAGCCTATAACAGTATCATGGTGGTCGTGGACAAAATCTCCAAGTACGCTCATTTCTTGCCATTAGCGCACCCTTTCACTGCCTTCCAGATAGCTCAAGTTTTTGTCAACATCTTTAAGCTTCATGGTATGCCTCAGTCAATCATTTCAGATAGGGACCGTATCTTTACAAGCACACTTTGGAGAGAACTATTCAGACTTGTTGATACTCAATTGAGGATGAGCTCGGCGTATCATCCGCAAATCGATGGGCAGACTGAGTGTATCAATCAATGCCTGGAGACCTACCTTCGATGTTTTGTGCACGCCTGTCCCAAAAGATGGTTGGAATGGCTGGCATTAGCTGAGTTTTGGTACAATACGTCGTATCATACCACCTTGAGGAAATCACCATTTGAGGTGTTGTATGGACATAGCCCAAGACATTTTGGAGTGATAGATTCATCTGCTTGTGCATCGGCAGATTTGGCTGTGTGGTTACACAATAGGGAGCTGATGACAGGTTTGCTGAGATAGCACCTTAACCGGGCCAATCAGAGGATGAAGTCACAGGCAGATAAGAAGCGCTCGGAGTGAAGTTTTGTTCCTTTGGATTGGGTGTATCTCAAGCTACAACCGTATGTTCAAACTTCAGTGGTGGTAAGAGCTAATCACAAGTTGGCTTTTCGCTATTTTGGGCCATTTCAAGTGGAGCAGAATGTGGGCTTAGTGTCTTACAAACTCAAATTGCCACCAAACTGCGGTATCCATCCGGCGGTGCATGTCTCACAGCTGAAGAAGGCATTACCTCCAGGCGAGAAGGCATCGGATGAACTATCGAAACCAGAAAGCGCGCTGGTGCCGGAGTGTGTGTTGCGCAGTCGGCTCCATTGAGCGGGTTCTGTCTCAGGAACTCAAGTCTTAGTGCAGTGGTCGGGATCATCACCAGAGGAGGCTACCTGGGAGGACTTCCGTGAGCTGAGGAATCGTTTTCCAGAGGCTCCGGCTTGGGGTCAAGCCGGCTCTGAAGGAGGGAAGGATGTTACATACCTGAAGGAAGGACTAGACGGTGAACAGGAGAACCAGGCTTGCCGGTAAGACAGAAGGACGACCCGAGGGCGACGACAGCCGTCCGATCGCTATCCAGCGACGGACTAGGTTACTTGAGTTGTGCGCTATTTCCGAGCGAGTGGGCCCACAAGCAGATTCGGTTGGAGGCGATTACTTAGGCCGTATCTGAATGTTGATTTGGGGGACATGAAATGTAATAGGAGAATACTGAAAACTCTGAACCCTGCCTCTAGTTCTTCCATTTCCCCGTCTTAATCTTCTTCCTATTCCTTCCTCTTTCCTGTAATTGCACATTTGGTTGGTGTGATTGAGTGATATCCGAAGAGGGTGGTAACACAATAGTAACAATATTGACTCTTATATGCATTGAAAGAATCCTTAAGAATGGCCACCATAGTTTACTGACTCTTATAGGCATTAAAAGAATCCTTAAGGATGAGCACCATAGTTTCTTGGTTTCCAAGAGTAACACTGATGTGCCTATTCCAAATTTCATTTTTTATTACATGAAAGTGATTAACAAGTAGGACTACTCAAACAAACAAACAAAAATATTCTTCTTTCCTTTCAAAAGGGTTTCAGTTGTAAATGTTGACCTGATATTAATACAAGTATTTATGCCAGCCCAATTCCAGTGACCTTTCGTCTTTTAGGATTCTATGTAACACCCAAGAATTCTAATTTCATTAGGTCCCTACAAATTAGAGTATGCCGGCATAGTAGATTTACATTAAACCGAACTACCATTGTTTCTTTGGCTCGTCTTTTGTACTGAATAAATATGCTGGACCGTCTTCGCTCCTAAATAAGCATGCAATTATGTGTAGCTAAATTATCCTTTTATCGGAAGATTATTATAACAGTTTCATTCGTACGAACAGATATATATAAATACATAGTTTCTTGCTGTTTGGAGCTGGTTTGAGAACATGCTTGTGGATGAAACTTCCCAAAATCACGGTGCTAATTTGCTTGAATTAATTTGTTGCAACTTTCTTCAGGAATCAAGATGCATGAACAGCATGGTACTTTTGACACTCTGTACATGTAGTTGCATCTCTCTTTATCGTCTGTTTGCATAGACCTAATGTGTGCTCCCAGGTTTATGCTTGTCCGTTTGTATAGACCTAATGTGTGCTCCCAGGTTTACGCCTACGTCCTTTTGTTTCAACATGCTCTTAACATGTTCAATATATTCAGGTACAGTTAGAGCAATTCTGAAATAGGAAACAGTATGTTTCCTATATCAATTTAGCTACTTTGACCGTTGCTGATTATTTGCTTCCTAATTTGCTCCGTATTCTTGATAGTTCATTCAAAATTTCTAATAAATCACACCATACAACAACCAGGGCAGCGCGGCGCGCTTATCAGTCTAGTATATGATATAGCTCTACACAGCCACCCTCCTATTGAGTATGCATGTATGTAGGCTCCGGTTGTTTCGGTACAACAGCTGCAATACTTAATGAAAGTGCTGTTCCAGCAGTAGCTTCCGGTTGCAAAGAAATACCTTGCTAGCAAAAAAAATGAATTTACAGGTCAAAACTCAAGCACATCGCTCAAAAACAATTGAGAATTGGATCAAGTGGAAAGGTGCCCTCCATTGGCATCTGGGTACGAATAAGATGCCACTGGCGCGTGTTGATCTACATGAGATTCTTTCTTTGAGTTGTAGAAGTTAGGGGAGGAAGTGTAAATGCCACTGCGGTCGCCATTGCTGAGATCATCGATTTTTGGCAGGCCAGTTGCATATTCAGCGAGGCTGTAACCCTTCTCAACCTTTTCAGCTTCAAGGGGAAATTCCTCAAGCGTCTGAAAAGTGCAGATGTCAAAAGATTGTTGGACAGATATAGATGAGAACATTTAAGAGGCTATAAATACCCTGTGTGCCTGTTCAAGAACTTGGAGCGTTTCTTGAATACGCTGCCGTCTGATAATTACTTCATCAGTTTCCCTTAGCATTTCATCGAGCAGGTTCTCTCTGCACATCAAATCATTTCAAAATGATTCTTCTGTATACAATGTAATCCGAACTCTTCAATTGAACTGCTCATTAGCAAGTATAAAACCGAAGGGTAACTCATGCACCTGTACAGTTTCCGAATTAAAACGTTATGCAGCTCCCGCTTTGTGTGGTTCACCTGAGTCAAACATCAGTGTCACCGATACAGTTACCTAAGATACCAGTAGCAACACTAACTAATTAAGGAGTGATCTGGTTCTGCTCAAACTTTCTTTAAGGAACTAATTACATTGGGGTGCTCGAATTTATGGTTACAAAGAAATAATTGTATCTTTGAAAAAATTCCACCAAATAAGCATAGGCAGGAAGAGGATGCTTTTTTGGATCTGGAAATGCTAAAAGTTAGAAGCTCTGCTGAGATGGTGGTTGCATAATGTGCTTCAATCCTGTTCCTAGCAGTCCAGTTGACCAGTTCTTGTATTTTTATTTGAAGCTATGTGTGGTAGAGGTTTTGCAGATCCTGTGGGTCTTTCTTGTACAATACACTATACATTTTAATTATATAATATATGTTTTAGTAGGATCCTCCCCTACTGTTCCATTAAAAAAACATAACTAACAAACGATAATAGTTTGCATGACCAGGGGTGCTGGAACTTGTGACCTTTAGCAACAATATTTAGTCGATAATAGAATATGTTCACATGGAGCCCAAAAGACAAATCAGTTTTAACATGAGAAGGTGTTGAACGTGGTGGGTTTCACTAGTCACCAAAGTAGTTTTTACTGATATCAGTGTAGAAGCTAAACTTACCAGAAAGTGCATTATAGCCTTTGGGACCGCATCCTCAATACTCTTTCTGACAATGTCATGGTAGGATTTGATCAGTAGTCTCACAATAGCTACCTCTGTTGCATCCTGCTCAGTCTGGTTTTCTGATGGCTTCAAGGTAATGGGTGGCTGGCATAAATATTGAGAAGAATCAGAAATGAAATATTAAAACATGACGACTTCCAACTTCCAAGGCACACTTGTGATAGTAAATTCACCTCTCTTAACTGAATGATAGAGTATAAGCTATTTAGGCTGTGAACTCGCAGAACTGACTTGTCTGACAAACTCTCACCAACCAGTGAGTGACCCATCCGGCTTCCACCTGCCGCACTTGTTCCTGTATTTTTAAAGCCAGATGTCAAGTGATAGCCCAAAAAACTCTCTCCTTATCTAAAACAGGAAAGCAAGTTAGATATAAACAGAGCATACTTTTGGGTCAAAGACTAAAACATCTATGAGGCTGTGCCTCTATGATGACTCCAGAAAGGATCCAGAAATATCTACTTATTTTTTTAAAAAAAAATGGGATTTTGCTAGGGTTACATGAGACAAGGGGGCGTAAAGCCGTAAAGTATACTAGATACACACACCCCATGATTTATTTGCTTCATAAGTATGTTGTTAGAGGACCCATCTACATTGTCGTCGAGAGTCAAGACATCGCCTAATCAGCGATTAATCGTCCAGTCGGCCAGAGATCACGACTAGGGACCAACGACTCGGTGACTAGACGTCAACTAGCTTTGACTAGACATCGACTTGGGAGTTCAAGTCGGGTGACTAGCAGGGCTGAGGCCCTCTGTCAGGAGGGTATAGAGACTCTAGCAGGGCTGAGGCACAAGAGGGGCAGCAGTCACTCGACTCAGCAAGCGAAACTGAGAGAGGGGTGGAAGAACCCTAGCCTGTGGAGCCACGGCCACCGGTGTCGTCACCACCTCATCCTCCTCCCACTGCCGGTTGCCGCCGCTCCTCGTCTTCCTCTCGACACAACTCCGCCTCCTACTCTGCCACCTCTTGCTCTATCGGTCGCCGCTCCTCCCGACACCTCCACCTCCCGACACGCCGCCTCCTGCTCTGCAGCCTCCCGATTCCGAAGCTGCTCTACCAACCCCCGATTCCGAAGCTGTTCCTCCACCTACCCAACTCCCTAGCCTGGGTCGCCGTTGCCTTCACCTCCTGGTAAGTAGCACTTCCCCCTCCCCTCATCATCTCCTTTTGTAGATCTAGCAAGTAGTAGAGGAGCTGCTCTGTTTCTTCACCTCCTGCTCTGTTTTAGAAGCAGCAGCAAGTAGAGTAGCTCAGCAGAGCAAGTAACAGTGCAGTGCATATCTCCATTTGCAGGTGGCACATTGAATGCCCAATCCAGCCATGCCATATTGCCATGTCTGCTGCCCGGCCAGTAGCCACAGACTAGTCGGTCCTACGGTGTCAGAAATCATATAGTTACATGGGCAATCTAATCTCATCACCCATTAAAAAGGATGTATTAAATTCTCAACCAAATGGTAGTCACCGACCAATGGCCGACGGTCACCACTGCGGACGATGTCGTGGCGATCGCCGGCATTCTAGTATGACCTCGGTCGGGACTCAGTGTCACAGTGGCCAATGGAGATCGCGTTACCAGTTTGGGTCTCTGTCGTGCTATGGCCATTCGCATTGGAGATGAAGACTTCACGCTGGATTGCTATGTGATGCCATTGGAGGGTTTTGACGTCATATTGGGTGTTCAATGGCTTGGTACTCTTGGTCCGATCACTTGGGGTTTTTCCCGCATGACCATGTCCTTCGCTTGGGACAGACGCCGGATCATCTGGACAGGCCTACCGATGCGCCCCCCCCCCCCAGCCCGCATGCTGGCATGTACGGGAACAACGTTGATGGACGATCTCCCTTGCCGTTATGCTCAATTACAGAAAGACGAATTCGAACGCCAGTGTGCCGACATGCTTCTCCAAGGAACTATACATCGCAGTACATCAACATTTTCATCTCCAGTATTGCTAGTCAAGAAGTCGGATGGTTCATGGTGCTTCTATGTGGACGATCGTGCCCTCAACGACAAAACCATCAAAGACAAGTTCCATATTCCCGTCGTGGACGAACTACTTGATGAACTCTGGGGTGCCAAATTTTTCACTAAATTCGATTTGCGCTCCGGAAACCATCAAATGCTGATGCATTCGGCTGATATTGAGAAGACCGCATTCCGGACACATCAGGGTCAAGTTTCTTGTCATGCCGTTCGGTCTAACCAACACTCCGGCCACGTTTCATGTTCTTATGAATACTATCTTGCATTCGTTCCTTCGACGATTCGTGTTGGTTTTCTTCGACGATATTCTCATCTACAGCTCCTCATGGTTTGCGCATCTGCAGCATATCCACGCCGTCGTACAAGCACTTCAACGTCATCGCTTGTTTTTAAAGCGCTCCAAGTGTTCTTTTGGGGAGACCACGGTGGCATATTTGGGTCATGTGGTTTCGACAGCCAGTGTCGCGGTGGATCAGGCAAAGATCAGTGCCGTCTCTACTTGGTCAGTTCCTCAAGCAATCCAGGCAGTCTGGGGATTTCTTGGCCTCACAGGATATTATCGCAAGCTCATACGTGATTTCAACACCATCGCGACACCTTTGACACAGTTACTCAAGCACGAAGCTTTTCATTAGACTCCCGACACTCAAGACGCATTCACAGTTCTCAAAACAACACTTACACGGGCGCCCATATTGTAGCTGCTGGATTTTACAAAGGAGTTTATTGTTGAATGCGAAGCATCGAGACACGGATTTGGCACGGTATTGCATCACGGCACCGACGCCATTGCCTACTACAGCCAGTCGATCATACCGCACCATGTAGGGCTTGCGGCCTACAAAAGAGAATTGATTGGTCTCGTTCAAGCCGTTCGTCATTGGAGTCCGTATTTATAGGGATGTAAATTTTTGGTACGCACTGACCATTATAGTTTGAAATTTTTGCTTGACCAACGCTTGTCGACGATTCCACAGCATCAATGGGTCGCTAAACTCCTTGGCTATGATTTTGGTGTCGAATACAAGCCAAGCGATACAAATGTGGTCGTCGATGCATTGTCCAGCGGGACACCGAGTTACACATTGCGGCTATTGCATTATCCTTTCCACAGTTTGCTCTCTTCGACGATCTCTGTCGCGATTTCAGCAACGATCCGGCTATGCAAAACATCCACAATGCCATCGTGGCCGACCGCCAACGAGGGCCATGGGCGTTGGTGGACGGCTTGGTTACCTAAAACAAACGAGTTTATGTTGGAGATTGGTCATCCCTGCCTGGTAGCAATAACTGGCCAGGAAATGGAAACTCCAACTGGGCACAGAATACTGAACATAGCACAGACGATTGAGCTTAGTTATTCATAGAATATATAATATACAATTGGTTGACCTGTTCTATGAATTGATCTAAGTTATTAGGAGAGCATGACTCCAATGCAATACTACTTAAATAAGGTCACTGCCCCAATAGAGAATAATGTTGGCATGTCTAACAGGGGCGGGATCATCGTGATGGAGTTTGGTGCACACTTATGCTTCACAGAGCCACCCGACAGCGCGGTTTGGCGCATACTTAAACTTCATCGAGTCAACCAACGAGAAGACAAAAACTAGATGCGTATAAGCACTTGATCAAGATTAAGAAGAGACATTGTGCACTTTTTTTGGGGTGGGGGTGGGGGGAGGATTAGACTAATGGTTATTAAGGCGTCGCCGTGGGTCAAGGCGTCGCCCCCGCCTTGCCGCGCATGCCTATGGTGTCCTCTGCTCGAAGCCTTCGGTGGAGACTGGAGAGGGCGGTAGAAGGAGAGAAGAGAGGAGCCAGGAGCTCACCTGGATCTTGGAGTTCGTCGACAAGGTGCGGGGGTCACCTGTCACCTATCTTCCTCAAGCCCGTCGCCGAGGACCTCTAGAACGACGGCGACGGTCCCCTCTACCGTGCAAAGTCGCCGCCTTCGGATCTCCCGCCACGCTCGAATCCGTCTTGCCGTCAGCCGCACCACCACGACGACCAGCCAGCTTCGCGACCGTCATACGCTTGCACGTACTGAAGCCTACGCACTTCGTGCCACACGCTTCATGCTTTCATAGCGCATGCGCCGCCAATGGTGGAGACGCGGGGAGGGGAATCCCTAATGGATGTGTATCCTCTGCCTTTATGAAGGCAAGGCACCAAATGGCACGCACTGAGGACCGCACGATCAAGATCTAATGGTGGGGATCAAAGCCAAGGAAAAATTGATGCCCTTGAATACCTCACTAGCCTCGATCCTAACCATCCATTGCTTGATCCGATGGCCATGAATCACGGAATGGCAGAGAAAGGCCGAGGGGGTAAAGGCAGACGATACGCGTCCATGCGTTCCTTTTCTTAACGCCTTAGGATGTGTGTAAGGCGTCGCCTCGCGCCTTACCGCTTAAAAGGTGTGTGAGTGGGTCGCCTCACCTCGCCTTAATAACCATGATTAGACTCGATGCCAACTTGAAGTGTTAGGTAAAATATCTGGATGATTGATAACACGGGCTCATCGATCATGAATTAACACCTGTGCTTTTTAGCTTCACACAAAACTGCTACTTAATCACAAAGTTCATTAGTAGGGACTAACGTTAATTAATTAAGTTCTAATACTGCATCCTAATTAAAGCTTTGCGTGAAACAGTCCCACCCCCCCCCCCCCCCCGCGCTGGTAAAGTGAAAAAAGTAGACATTCAGTTGAGTGCCAACCCAAAACAAAACAAATGCAGGTAAAGCATATGACTAGTATCATTGCAGGTACACTGGTTTACCTGCATCCGTATCAGGCTGAAATCCCTGTCCAGAAGAAACAGAAGACAGAGTCGGGTAATGAAATGTTAATATCCCCATATCAACACGTCTGAAACAACAAAAAAATTAGTATTTGGAAATATCATAACCTGCTCAGATGTTGCTCCTCTAGTAGCATCCCTTGCAAAAACAGCACGTGACTTCTGACCTTTTTCAGATGTTAATTGTATCTCAGAACTGATAGCAATACCATCCTATGTTGAGGGAAGCAGAAAGGTCAGCAGTTATATTGTTGTCCCCAGAGTAGAAACAAAGTCAAATGAGCTTAGGAAGAAATGTTTAATGTATGTTAACTACTACATTATATGTAACAGGTGACATGATTTTGATATAGAATTATTCACAAGTGAAAAAAAAAAGAGTCAAGAAAATAAGGAGCCACCCAATCAAGATTTATTCAATCAAATTGGACCAACTTATGTATGATTTCACTAACTTCCATCCACATTGATTTCAATGTAATCGTGCAACATACAAATTGACCTTTTTCCCACCTCAATCATTTGCTTTCATCAAAAGAAACATCTGGTGTGACAACTATTTGAATTTTTAAATTTCAGGCAAAATATGTGTAATTGTGCTAAAGAAAATAAAAACAACTTTGCATGATAGCAGAACACTAGAACACATTGAGACACACAAGAAATGAACAAGGAAAATCCTCAGGTTTTGGTTGCAAAGGTACAACCCCAGGATTCCAGCATTCATCCCCATTGAACTTTCCCTTTATGCTCTTTCAGGAATAGATGCAGCACTAGGAAATCTGAGGTGGCAAAAGCAAGTACCTTACGAGCTGATAGTGAAGTTGGTGCTCTGGAGGGTAGAACTTTGTTCTTAGCAAGCTCAACAACTTTGCTGCCTCCAACAAAGCTTGGATGTGAAGTATTTATATAATCCATCTGTAACAAGATTTGTCGTTACTCATTACATATGAGAGAACGAATAAAAATACATGTAATAATGGAGGTATATGCAAAAGCGCAGAACAAACCAACAGGTGCCTCACTAACATGCATCTGCAATTCCCATAGCAAGTACCAATCCCCAAAATTCAAAACAAAAAATTATGCTCGTCATTGGAATAGGCTGCTAATCAAACATCTAATTAGCATAATTGGTACCACCGTACCAGCACAAGACATGGGAAAACATGAAATTAGATTGTTAAAATTAAATAGCATTACGACTGAGATAATTGTGCACACGACAGATTCTGAGCTCATAACAACCTAAATTATTTTTGGGCAATGGCAAATCAAGATCTCCGCCCAAAAAAAAAAAAGAAACAAAATTATCTGTGATTCAACAGGGGTTAAAGCAAAACTGCATCTATACCCAACTTTTTTGCAAAGGATATACAATAATGTATATAAAGTAAATGTTTCATGGGAAATTAATTCAGTGTGAAAGCAATCCAACGGTTAATGGTTACCTTCAGTTCGAAGAATAGGACTGAGGACAGTAAACACTCAGAAAATTAAATTTTATTGTAGGAGCAATCCAACGTTACCTACTATGGGAAGATCAGAACTGAGGAAAGTAAACACTTGCCTCCATTTTAATGATATGGGTTATCATTGTCTCCGCGGGTCGAAGACCATCTCTCAAGAAATTGCTAACTGATTCACCCATCCGCTTTTTAAGAATTGGATATTTCTGCAGCTCACTGGTTAAGCAACCATGGCTAATCTGCATTATTTAGGATTTCTTAAACAGCTTGACTAAAGGTTCACAGGACATTACAGAGTTACGAGCACATACTTTGACTAACTCATCATAGATAAATTTTGCACATTGAAGACTTGGATCAAGCAAACGACCTATCTGCCTTCGCACAAGAATCTCAAACGGCACCTATAATTCGATAGAAAGAAACATATTTCTGAGCATGCCAGGAGTTAGGTAAAAAGAACATGAATTATAAATACCAAACTGTACACAAGAAAGGATTGCATAATCCAAACAAACACTAACCTCTGGCAGAAACATAGCACCCTTTGGACCACCAGAATTCTGTATGGCTGTGCGGATATCTTCATCAGTTATGTTCTTGCAAGGGTCGACTTCCTGCAGATATGAGTAAGTAACAAAGAGATATGAACTATGTAATATCCCGAAATGCTTTAGAGAGAGAATGAAAAGGATTAGTGGGTTTTTCTGAAAGTTAATATCAAAACCTAGGCCATGGCCTTTCGGCCCACAGCACCAAGGCCCATGGTGGGCCGACGCCATAGGGAGGCCAGGGGGGCGGCCTGACCTAGCCGCCACCCCTCCCCTTGCGCGCCTTCCCCTGCCCCTGCCTCCCCTAGCGCGCCGCCAGCCCTCCCTGCCGAGCACCGCACGCCAGCACCTAGCAACCGGGGGAGCGGCCTGACCTAGCCGCCACCCCTCCCCTTGCGCGCCTTCCCCTGCCCCTGCCTCCCCTAGCGCACCGCCAGCCCTCCTTACCGAGCACCGCACACCAGCACCTAGCTGCATGCTACTTGCGCTGCATTGCTAGTGCTATGCCGTGTTGGTTTTTGCTGTTGCCTGCTAATTGCATTAAGCTGTTGTTGCTTTGCACTAGTTAATCATGTGCATGCGCATGTGCGAGCAAATTGCATGGCTGCTGCTGCTGACGATGTGTGTGCTGCCGAGGCAAGGGAAAAGTAAGGAAGGCCAGAAGGAAGGAAGAGAAGAGTTTCGCTCGATTTAATGATCATAGATCATCATCGTGACTCGTGATCTCCTGGGTAACGATCTAGATTTTCCCTCTTTGGTTTGCCAATTTTAGCAGAGATTAGAGTCAGGATTAGAAGAAGAATTAGCAAGTTTCGCGTCAAAGGTTCGATTAGTAGATAGGTTTGTCTGCCATAACCTTCAGTTGCAAATTCGGGCACTGGATGGGCATAATATGAAAATATCATCTACTAGATAGTTGTAGAGGATTTCGTTAACTTTCTATAGAGTGCTTAATCACGTCAATTGATTGGGTAGATTAAGAGTTATGATTTTTGTAGGTCTGCTGTCTGAAGAGTTGTCGTCTTTTGGTAGCATCTTGGTAAACTGTAGATTAAAATTATTAAATGGACTAATTAGATTTTTTGCTCTACATGAAAAGTGTAGATAACTGTCTAAGGATTCAAGAGAGTCCAAGAACACGAATTTTGGTTGGATAGAATAGAAGTTATGGTTTTGGAAAGACTACTGTCCAGAAACCGATTGTTGCTGGACGTCGTGGGAAACTATTAAATAGACTTGGTAGATGGCAGAATTGAATTTTGGGCATAACTAGAAAGAGGTAGATAACTTTCTGTAGATTCCAAAAATGCATGTGTAGAACTGTAGATTAATAGATATGAAAATATTAATCCTGTTATCCAGAAGATGACAGAACGGTCTTCTGGGTTAAAAAACGGAGGTTAAATGATTTAATCAGGAATTGTGGCCAACTAAGAAATTGTGAGGAATCTTGTGTAGATTCTAGAACTGGTGTGGTTTGCCATGATAGGGCTTGGGAGTCAAAAGTTATATTATTTTTAGTACCCAGGCAACAAGGGGTGACTGTCCGATAAAGGGGGAGTGTTGCGGATTACGTGTAGGAGTGATGTCGTTTAATTGTTGTTCTTGTACTGCTATAGCTTGTTATTGAGATTAGGTGTTTACTGTAGGAAGAGTGGCGTCGGGTTTGTTGTCATCTTCTAATCAAACTGTTCCTTGCAACTAGAAAAGGCAGCCGCATGGTAGACGGTGTTCATTGGTTGATCGCTATATTCTTTACCACTCATTACTATTATATTGTTTGTGTTTTTACTTTATTTAATTGCAAGCAATGTGAATAGTAATGATTTTTTTGTATTGATGGATATAAGAATGTTGGATAATGTTAATAATGATGAATCTTTGAATAATTGTGCATTTATAAACATCATTGCATATGAAAAGGTGATCATAGTGATCACAACTCTACATTAGTGGATGAGGTCCTTGATACTTGCGAAGGACGGGCTTGAGAGTGAACACTGTCGTGAGTGATCACTCACGCTATACCGGTATACGCGAAAGAAGTACATGTAGACATGTAGTGTAGGAATGCATTGAATGAAAAGTATTTGATGATTGTGTATGAGAACAAAGAAAAGAGAATTGAATGATTGAGTATGAAAATAAAATAAAAAGAGAGAACAATTGATGCTGATGATATTATTTACTGCTGATTAAGCATTGCTCGTTGTTTATTATTATGCTTGCTGAGTTGTGGACTCACCCTTGCTCTACTGTTGTTTGTAGGTAACCGTTGACGATGTTGTTTATGGGAAGAGCTAGCACACACTTGGATTCACGTCATTTACTCAATTACAAGAACTATCGATCATGAGACAGTTTATTGGATATTATTGCTTAGCCTTAGTTGTTTATTCATTAAGTAGACTTGATTGGTTTGATTTTACATTGATCTTGGTTTATTATTTTGTGATGCTTCTTATGAATTAATTATCCATGATTTCTTTATTGTTAACCTTGTGTTATTGTGACCCGTGGACAGGTTTTATCTTTGATATACTTGCTGTAATTTAGTGTTAATTGTTGTTAAAATTGATAGTTAATATAGTTTAGTGGCATTCCGGGCCGAGATGTTACAAACTACCAGATGAAACAGGTAAAAAATGATGATACAAATTGTTGCTAAGAAAGTGGGAATGATGAAAATACAAAAGGTAGTTTGTAATGCCAATATACCATGCAGCTATATACATTATGCAATGATAATGTGATAGCTGAAAAGAACTTAAACTTTCTGCAGGAAGATAATATTTTACGACACAGTACGCAACTTTTTTTCCAGAGCATGTTGATAACTTGATACAGGGGATGTAGAAACATACTATGAGTCTATGATGCAAAGCACGACTATTCTTTTCCTGAAGCATGTAGATACAACTTATTGAGAAATCCTTTCTTGCTAGCTACAGCTGGTAGATAAAGGGGCAGATATCGTAAGAACTATTTTCTGGGTGAGAATTTGCTAATTACTGCAGATGGGTTACTAATTTATCACAATAAATTCAAAGAAAAATAGAAGAGGCCAGCACCAAGGAACAATACCATTATATAAAATTTAAAGTCCTGCCTAGATCTACACAGAAACAAGGCAAAATAGCATCAGAAATTAAATAAGATAAAAGTTTCTATTCGCTGCAATTGTCTTTTTACTCCCCACTGTGTAGATCAGGTTATGACTTGAAATATTATGTAAAAGTGCATCCCCAGTTCCCCACCCTTTCTTTTAGAATCTTCATTCTCATGTTCTCACTAACTCAATATGTGAGGTTCTCACATATTGAGTTGTTCTCACATTGACACATGTCTGCTATCTAAATATGTAAAGCTATTCCTTTTGCAAACCTCCAAGCTCTTGACAAAAATTGACTGGAAAATGTAGTGAATTCTTGCTCCACCAGAAAGTTCATCCGTTGACACTTTATTTTTCCCCTCCACCATTGAAGAAAAAGCTGGAAAAAAAATTGTTAGAAGAATATGGCTTAGGGAAAAATCAACCTGGCAGATTAAAAAGAAGACAAACTAATTGCATGAACAATGACCTTACAAAAGAAGCAGTTAGTGTCAATTCTCATGTCATGTAATTTAAAGAGTTGAACAATGATAGGAGCAAACAAGAAAATGATTCCTAAAATATTTGGATAAATCAACGATAACTTCTAGTTGTACTTTTTTTTAAATGACATAATTATTAAATGGGACTACAAAAGATTGTTACAAGCAGTAGAACATTGCAACTACAAAAGATTGTTACAAGAGAACATTGCATCATCGTAACAACAGCCTGTAGTTCTAAGAAAAACTGGTAAACAAAACAAAATTTTGTAAGCCAAGGTTTTACAGTGAAGATGGAACAAACTATTCTCTCTTTTTTTACCTTCACAATATTTTCTCAATATATTCAACAGTTTGACTCCCTGACCAGCCTGCATGCATCAAGATCAAAAGGCCAAGTTTAGAAGGATAACGATGTCATTAAAACACAAAACACAAACCAATAAGTGTATGAAATGAGATAGAAGACCAGGAAAGGGCAAGAGACAATGGTTAATGAAAGAAAACACGCATAAGCGAGCCACATGTAAGTTGTTTGACAGAGCAAGGCATACGATACGCATAATAGTAATTCTCTTGGCAAGTCATCTAACAAACTGCAAGCATATATACAGTTAATACATCTGCAGCAGCAGGCACTACATGACAATCCATCATGAGGCAAGTATTACAAATTTACAATTATGGAGGTATCTACCAATGTAATGACTAATTACCGTTGATTCTGCGGTATCACCATAGGCAGCATGCTCCTTTGCAACTGCTACCAACTGAGCATTTATGCGAGATTTCAAACCTGGAAGCATATCCATGATGTGCTTTAGTAGAATCTGCAAAAAGGACCGAGAGTTGCAATAATCGGTTGCATAGATGCAATATCATTAGCAAGTATGCTGATATTATTTGTGGAAACATCATAAAGAATATCTATGGATAAACGAAGGTGCATCTATCTATGGACAAGCAAAGGTGCACACACATACTGCATAACTACATATGGCCAACCATTTTTTACTGTGTTTGATTTTTCTGACCCCGTTGGTGCGGCTTTGGAAGTTTTAACTTAAGCATGGAAAATCTTTCGCTGTTCACATTATCCTGCACTAAACTGAGGCTAATTCATCGTACATCAGACTTCATCAATGTTTGTTCAGGATATTGACAAATGAGGTCCAGGGAAACCAAAAAAATGAGTATACAAAGGCAAAGTACAAGAAAGAGATATTTAACAGCAATACCGTATTTAATTTTTTAGCCAATAGAGGAACACCACAACAATGCGAAAGACCATGATAAGCCTGTTAATAGAAAAAAATACAAATCAACACTGCTTTTGCACAAATATGCTACAATCTATAGTACTCCTGGAACAAAATTCTTAAGTTCTTGGCATACAGGTAGAGACGAGAAAAACTTCTCCTCAAAGGCAAGTGCATCTTTGATGCTTCGGTTAAAGTTGATATCCTGTTGAAATCCTCCACTTGTTAGAAGTTAGAGCATAAAACTTATGAAATTTCGGTTAAAACATTCTTATTAACTTAGCAATGCCCGACTCCCTGCATCTAAAGACCATAACCATGACCTGAACAAAACATTGCAACTATAAAAAAAATGTTATTAACAATATCCTTTAATAAAAATATACCCAATTTCAGACATTTAATCTACCTATCAGTAACACAAGACAATGATCTCCAAATTTGGGTTCCAACTTCCAATACAACGTACTCTCAAAACAGAGTCAGCAAGAAGCCAATGTAATATTCCCTCAAAAAGGAATTTAGTATTTTTAGTGTGTATAATTCTATTCTTTCATATGTCAAGCTCAAATCAAGAAAAAATGTGAACTCGTATATTTAACAAGCTAGTTATACTGTTATAGTATACCAAACTTCCAATAGACAAATCTATACTGTACGTCTGTACCTACAACATTTTCTTTCGAAGTTCCCAGTCATGTAACAAACTAGCAATAGTGACAAAGGAATCAATCACATTGCACACCACTAGATCAGACAGCCTAACATTCTGATTGCAGCTAAACTAATAAAAATAAAAAGGCAAATTCAATTCAATATATGCCAATCACCTTGAATATCCCTTTTTCACCCCAACTTCTAATTTTAATATTTGATTATTTGCATCCTTTTAACTTCGCACCAAATTGCTCAACAATTGAACTGAGCACTAACTAATCCAGGTTTTACCAGAAAAAAGAACAAGAGTACACATACCATATTTGTAGGCATTCACAAAAAGAAGGCATAAAAGGAACAGGAGTCTTCTGATACGATCCAAGTTTAAAAAACAAATTCAATCTATCACCAGTGCATATTAAAAATCAAGAAATTTTGAAACATAAACTTTGAAACTAAATTCATTGCAATTGAAGCTGCGTGAGTTTTCTTATCACATTGTTTCTTGTGATTGCAGGTATGAATCTCGCATTCTATACGAGACTATATTATCCGGGAAAGAAATTCAAAATGACAATCAAACTTATCAAGGCTTGTGGTTTTGGCTGAGAAAATACCTCTTGGCTGCGATTCACAACACCTACATAACCAAGCTTTAGGGGGATCACATTTCCCAGTAAAAAGTTACGAGCATCAGTGCCCCTGTCCATGATGTCCAACTATGGCCATTGAAACAATGTTATCATAGTGATCACAAAGTAAGCAAAGGACTATAAAGCATTACTTGTGTACAGTACATTTAGTACCTTGGTGATAACACCAATTGTCCGAGACCCTGCCAGAAAGACAGTAAGCGGTTACAGGTTTACACTTCTTAACTCACTGTCCACTACAAAGAACTTAATAGCCAAATGCTTTACTTGAGTTGCTTAATTACCATCAGGATCAGCAAGCCTTGCCAGCTGGAGCGCATCAGAATTAGCTAAATCTGCATTTGCTGGGGAGACAGCCAAGATAATACAACTTTGATGCTTAATGTAATGCATGATCATTGTTCTTATTCTTGACTCAATATCACTAGGCTGGTCTCCGACTGGCACCCTTGTTATTCCAGGGAGGTCAACCAAGGTGATGTCTATGACATTTGGTGAAAAGATTTTCAGACGAATTTGTTTCTCGGAAACCCCTTTGTTATCTCCAGCTTCTTGGTCCGTTTCCAACTGAAAGCAGTCAATATCTTTCATCTCATGAGAAAATTACAAAGGCATACGACAAAACTCTTTCAAAGATTATTTCAGAGGTGCCACAAATGGAATGGGTAGAAAGATAAATAAACAAACACAACAATGTCCCAAAAGACTAGAAAAATAAAACCGAAGGAAAAAAATTAGATGTTCACAATTAGCATTTAAATGTTTAGTACATTGGGAAAAAATGGCAGATAAACAAACCTTAAGTTCATAAGTTTCTGTTCAATTACACAAAAGACTTCATGCAAGACAATCGCAAATACCACACTGACAACAGGGTAATTATGATGTAGGAATGGGGGGAAACACCAAGCACATCGACAATTTGTTTGAAATACAATTGTCAACAGCACTAGTAAGCAAGTTGCATCCTTGCAATAAACAGCAGACTGGCTAACTTCCGGCACATCATTTAGACATATGAGCAGACAATTACATCATGTGGCTGTCTTGCTCGGTGAACCACATTTCTCTCAAGTATCAAACACCAATTGTGCAAGTGCAACCTTGCAAAACACCGGCAACATAGGATAAGTAAGCAAGAACATGAAAAAGTCTCCAAAGTGCTACATAAAGGGCAGCCTTTCTAAATTGAAAGAATACTTATCATCTGTGACCCTCACACGGTAAAGTTTAATTGCCTATAGCATTTGAGGAGATAGATGGCTAACAAGTGTCAAACAAGTAGCTAGCAAGTGTCAAACAAGTACATTGACTAAATAGTGAAAAATAAGAACAAGACTACCGTAAAATTTTGACCCGGCCATCATCTTCCCCACCATACAAAAATAAACATATAAACAAGATTAACCATAACTAATGCTAAAAGTGCATATAAAGTCTTTGCATTGTCTGCTATGAAGTCTAAGCAGTAGTAATATCAACCAAAAACTAGTGCGGAAAAAAAACATCAACCAACTAAAATTTAGACAACGATATTTTTTGCCAACAGTGTTGACCAATACTAGTGCTGGTAACGCTAACACACAGAGTAAGCACAGTCTTTGCTCCAACCGCAATTTACACAAACGACAAGTTCTGAATGGCTGTAGTGGTACCATTACAATCCTTTCTCAACTAAACAGATTCCTCAAGGACTCAAGTCTCAAACATTGCACTGACCTATTACCTACGCGCAGCACACAAGCAAAGCTACAGCAATCGCAGAGGCACTGACCTGGATCTCACGCTTGATCTGTTCGAAGTCGTGGAAGCGGCGGCCGGGGGCGTGAAGGAACTCGCCCCACTCCTCAGGGACCGAGTGCCGCACGAGCTGGAGCACGAGGGGCCGGCGCGTGCAGATGTCGGGCCCTCGCGGAAGGAAATCGCGGCCGACGAGCGCCTCCAGCACGCTCGACTTGCCGCTGCTCTGCCCGCCGATCGCTGCCACCTGCGGCAACTCTACGCCGGGGGCAGCGTCGCCGTCCAGCCGCGCCATGATGTCCTGCAGCCTGTTGACGAGCGGGATCACCGCTTGCCCCACCGTCGCCGGTGCCGCCGCAGCCGCAGACCCCACCATCGCCGCCGACAGAGTAGGGTTTTGGGAGATGAGAGGAAGGGCGTGGCCGCGTGTGGTTTTTTTTCTCCTTTTTTCTTCGTTGGGGTTTTGTGAGGATGTGTGTTTTGTGTGAGGTACCTACCTGGTGGCCGGTGCGAATTGTGATGGAATCTGCCGTTTTCAAATTTTGTGCGAGGAAAATGTACTGTAAGCACGTGTTTTTCTTTATTTTCAAGTAGATTTTTATGTCCTTCTAAAAAAGGCAAAAGATATTTTGCTGCACTCATACGGCGTACTAGCAATTTTAGCCTCTTCAGAGTCATAATGCTAAAAATGATACCACAGAGCTGTCGACGGCAAATACCTAACCAAGTCTAATTCCCAAGGAGCTGGACTATCCTCCACCGTGCCCCATGAGGCCGGATTACCTGGCGCGCCACGTGTGAAATCCGAACCCCTAGGGCCGAACCTAGCTCGTACGTGCCTCTAGGGCCAGAGCTACCCAGTTCGTGCCCAGGGGCATGGTGCTATCAAGTGAAGTACCCTGGGGCACAATATTGCCATGTGAAGTTAATTAGTCGTAATAAATTTAGTCTTAGTTAAATAGTCGTAATTAGTTGTATTGACATGCAAAGTTAATTTAGTCATGGTTAAATTATTTAGGACTAGTTAACTACAACCAAATTAATTAGAATAATTAATTACAGGTGATTAATAATAACTAAATTAATTGTGACTAATTAATTATGACTAAATAGTAATAACTAAATTGATTACAAGTAAATAACAACGATTTAATTAACTAAGACTAAATAGTAATGACTAAATTAATTACGACTAATTGACTACGACTAAATTAATTACGATAAATTAATTACGACTAATTAATTTGGACTTAATTAATTGCGACTAAATTATTTATGACTAATTAACTAAAACTAATTTAATTAAGAGTAAATAACAATGACTTAGTTAATTACGACTTAATAATAATGACAAAATTAATTACGAGTAAATAACTACGACTAATTAATTAGGACTTAATTAATTGGAACTAATTAATTACCACTAATGAACTAAGACAAAATCAATTACTACTAAATAGTAATGACTAAATTAATTACGACTTATTAGCTATAACTAATTTTATTACGACTAATTAGCTGCGACTAAATTTATTATGACTAATTAATTACGACTAAATTAATTACGACAAACTAATTAGGACTTAGTTAATTGCGACTAATTAATTACGAATAATTAACTAAGACTATTTTAATTACGAGTAAATAATTATGACTTAATTAATTATGACTAATTAACTATGCCTAATTTAATGACGATTTAATAATAATGACTAAATTAATTACGACTAAATAATTAGGACTTAATTGATTGCAACTAATTAATTATGACTAATTAACTAAGACTAAATTAATCACGACTAATTAATTACGACTAATTAACTACGACTAAATTAACTAGGGCTAAATTAATTATGACTAAATTAATTTAGCATTAATTACATAGTTAATAAAGATAATGTATAGGAGGAAAAATAACCTACTTCTGATGTCGAACTTTTTGTACTAATACAACCGCTAATCACTGCTCTAAACACTCCTTAATCAACGGCGAAATCGGAACACGTTCGCTCACTCTATTCTCTCTGTCTCTCTACACCGAGTGACGAAGCGCAGGCTTTTTTTTGACATGCATACGGGATGCGATGGACATGATGGTCCCTCCCACACGGGGCATGCGAGGGGTGTAGGGCTGTGGTGCAGCAGCAGGTGACCCCATTCCCTCCAACGCGGGGTGCTTTGCATGCACGCGAAAAATAAAAAGGAGGGGAAGCGAGACCGTGCCCCAGGGCAATGGAGACGACAACACCGTGCCTTGGGGGCACGGACTTGGTACGTGGCGCGCAGAGGTACCGTCTAGCCCCCTGATGAACGGACAAGATGAGTCCAGCCCCCAGGGCACAGTGGAGGTGGAGTCCGGCCCCCAGGGGCATGGTGGAGGTGAAGTCTGGCCCCTAGGGACCGGACTTCACACATGGCATTAGGTTCGACCCCCTGAGGACCGGACTTCATACGTGGCGCGGGGTGGGGGCGTAGTCCGGCCCCCTAGGGACCAGACTGGGCTACGTGTTGGTCACTGGCAGCTTCGTGGTGCTATTTTAGGCATTACGGTTACGAGGGTGCCAAATTTGTTATTACACCCGGCAATAGGGTCATATGTGCCAAAAACTCTTGTTCATGGAGCAAAAAAAATCTTTTCAAGTTTCAGTTGGTCTGGAGTTTAGCCATTTGAACAACAGTATCAGGTGACATCAACAAAATACACAGGAATGTCACCCAAGCACGAATACTAGAATATCGGATCACTAAAGGCATAGCCGAGCACCGAGGCACGTTTTGGTTGTCCATATGGATGAGAGCACCATCGAGGGCTGCAGCGTGTCTATCGACCGAGGCAGTGTAGGATGCGGTGTGGGGAGGTGCATGTGCTCGATCCAGTGCCGGATAGCAGGGGGTTGTAGCATCGTGAGGGAGGAGATGAGAGCAGAGGAAGGCGGAGATGAGGGGACCGCACCCAAACCCTAGCCTATTTTGGGAGGAGCAATGTTGTCTCATTCGATGTGGGGAGAGAGGATGACAGGAGGTGAGGGGCATGGAGGCAGGGGTATTTTCGTAAGGTGGGTGTGCTCTGTTGTTGTTTTTTTGCAAAAATTCTTTAAGTGGTGTTGGTTTCCATCCCGCTGCATCCTGGCTTTTGAGGGGTGATCGAACGGACTAGGTCTCATGTTGCACTGCTTGCACAATAGGCTCTATTTCACTAGATATGTTGCCTCTATAGATTGCAACACTCCTAAGGCATGAACAAGAAGTAAAAAAATATTTGACTTTCCCATGGGATGAGAGGGTAGAAGAGTCATTAACATAGTAGTGGATGACTTCGTGGACAAGGTCAAGGTGGTCCAAGACTCCGTGGACAAGACACGGTGGAGAACTCTAGGAATAAAGCCGATCTGGGTGAGGTGGTCGGAGACTCCATTGATGTGGATGAAAAATAACTTGTGAGCTATGGGCGAAGCGGTTGAAAAGGAAAAAAAAACTTGCATAATCAAAAGGTGCCATCAATGGTTGAGCACACTACTTTAGAGGGAATAAAATTGGAGTTACTTCTGCGATTTTCAATATCTATTTGGTCTCTGCACAACACAGTAGGGGGTGTTTTATACGATATATTCGGTAAATAAGGTATTTTTGAAAATAGAGTAGTTGAAATTAGATACCAATTTTACTAAATAAAACTCTAGTTCGCTATTGGTAGATACCAAATTATTTTGATTTTATATTGGTAGATGCCATATTTACCAAATTAATGGAAACTACATGGTAATGACAACATAACATGGGTCATGAGTACACGACATGTTTCATTTTCAAATTCAAGAACACATCAATGGTCTAATATAGCATGCACCATTTTATGTGGATCTTCGTGACCATGCCTCTGTGACTTGGATGTTCTATGGAAGACAAACAATGTGCCATGAGGAGTCTTTGACTGAATTGACACGTTTTTTATTTGTAATAGCAAAAGCAGCCTTCGCTCGCATGAAAATAGCAATAATAGCACTGCGAAAGGCACCTTCCGTACTCCCAGTCCACAATAGGAACATGCCTACCCATGGTAGGAATGTGTGTATGCCATCCTACGATGGACTGGGAGCGAGGCAAGTGACTTGTCGTGGACTGAGAGTGTGGCAAGTGGCTTCCACGGACTAGAAGCACGGTAGGGGACAAGCTATAAAATGGCGATTTTTCTTCCCCCAGCCTCATTCAACCCGAGAGAAGGAGAGGGGAGAAAGAGATGAGGGAGGGAAAGGAGAGGAGGGAGGGAAAATTCAGCAGCGAAGCCCTGCCGATTTGTAGCGGATGAGAGAGAGAAGGAGAAGGAGATCATGTCGCCTACTTTGTGGGTAATTTTTTTTTGTAACTTTTTAATTTAATTCAAAACCCTGGTAGGTTAGCAAATAAAGCTAGCGACATAGAAAATTTTTTATTAGATCATTTTTGCTGCAGTGTAGTCTGATTTAGTTTAGATAATTTTTACACGGGAAATAATTTAGAAATGCGGAAAATAGCAATATAGCTCTAAAAATTCCATAAAAACTCCAGAGTAGCTAAATAGGGCATGTAGAGCTTGATTAAAATATTCTTAGCTTCAATTCTGTTCTCATTTTTGCACGATAAATATTCTGTAAATACCAGGAATATATTTTAAACTAGGAAAATAGCAACATGGCTCTATAAATTAAATTAAAATTCCAGGGTAGCTAAATAAGGTGTGTAGAGCCTGATTGAAATATTCCCAACTTCAATTATGTTCTCATTTTTGCATGGTAAATATTTTGTAAATGCCGAGAATACATTTTAAACTAGGAAAACAACAACATGGCTCTATAAATTATATTAAAAATCCAAAGTAGCTAAATAGGGTGTGTAGAGCCTGATTAAAATATTTCCAGCTTCAATTATATTCTTATTTTTGCACAGTAAATATTATGTAAATACCGAGAATACATATTAAACTACGAAAATAGCAACATGGCTCTAAAAATTATGTAAAAATTCTAGAGTAGCTAAATAGAGTGTGCAGAGTCTGATTAAAATATTCCCAGCTTCAATCTGTTCTCATTTTTGTACGATAAATATTCTGTACATGCCAATAATATATTTTAAACTAGGAAAATAGCAAGATGGCCCTATAAGTTTATAACACCCCAAAAATTGCTTTTAGTTCAAATGGTAAAAATATGAAAATTTTAAAACTTTTTGATACGTCTCGTTGATATTCGATTTCTCGGATTTTGTTTTGGAGATATCCATCGAGGTATGAGTTTTAAGAGATCAGTTGGCGAAATACAAATCTAATGTAAATCGATAAAACCTGAAAATAAGTATAAATTTAATATCCGAATCTAATCGGCAAATCAAGAAATTGAATTCAAATATGAGTTTAAAAAGAAAAGACCTCAAAAAGGCGGTCTGGACCGAAAGTCACCCGGCCCAGCCCGACTTCTCCTTCTCCTTTTTCCTTTTCTTCTTCTCCTTTCTCTTTTCATTTCCTTTCTTTTTCCCTTGTTCCTTCTCGGCCCAACTTCTCCTCCCTCTTTGTAACACCCTGGCTACTCGGAAGCCAAGATGTCATCTAAACAATCTAACATACAACCATAATACGGAAGAATTTGATTAATATCTCATCTAATAACATAAAGAGATCAATATTTAATAGAACCATAGCATGAATATAGTCTGATTCCAAGCAAGTATAACAAAATGAGGGATCAAAGATCACAAGCAGAAATTAATCAACCATAACATAGTGAAGGTATCATTCACCATCTAAATTTATTTATTACAATTCATCAATTAACAATGAAAGATAGAAACTAAATCATAATGTTGAACTTGAATATGGTGAATTGAATGATTAGTGCGTGTCTACTCCCTCCCGATAGAGCCATCATCAATGATCATCTAAAATAAACAAACAAAGCAAGAATGAGTCTGAGACTCAGTAAGTACAGTGAATAAATGAACATACAACAAATATGAACAAGACAACATCTTTAAGGAATATGAACATAGCACCGAATGGATATATGAATGAATGGAATGAATGGATTGAATGAAATGAAAAGGGACTGCACACATGCTTATACTGGTATAGCTAGTGACACACCCATCGGTGTTCACCTAAGCCCGTATTTAACAAAATGCGGGGATCCAAATCTCATATGAAGAACGTTTCATACGGGTGTCCCAAGCTGCCTACATTGGAATGGTGGGTCTTGCGTGCCCATACTAGAATTGATGGATCTTTATAATCCACTCCCATGGATGAAACATGAATAATGGATGCATGGAATGAAATATGAACAATGAAAGGCATCATCTCTAATCATAGAAATATCACATATGAAAGAAACATAAACATTGAATATTCTCATGTATCATAGAAAAACACAATATGAACATCAAGCATTCAGCATTCACAAATCTTAAAAATATCAAAGTACTTGCCTTCCGCGTTGCGACGCGTTGGTAGGCAACGAAGGTGCCCCTAAACCCGAGGCCTCTCCGCCTACACAAGTAATTACTCAAAATAAGAGCAACATGGCACAAGACACTACCAACCATGTTCTATTACATCTTCCCGACAACCCAAGAATTAAATATTTGACCTATTCTGAAAACAGACAACTCAATCACAGAAATGAATCTGGACAGCAGCACGGAATAACTCATAACTATTGATTTGGGACTCGGAACGAGGTGAGCCCAGATCCTAAGGAAACTTAACGAACATAAATACAAAATCCTAGTTAATGAGATCTCCCAATTCGGCCAAATTGAAATGCTAACAAGTGGGTGAAAGAACAAGACAGATTCTGCTTGGACGAACAGAACAACAGTAAAGAATATATATCACAACTTTTGACATACAACTCCGATTAGGGCGGTCTTTATCATTCTAGAAAGGTTATAAAAATTTCTACAATAACCTAGTTGGGTGAAAACCCTGAATCTTCCATTACCATAATCATAATTTAGGAGACAACTTGTTCGTTCAATCTCGGTAGGATTTCAGGATAGCGGTAAAGATCAAACCATAACTTTTGATCCGTACATCGGAATTACGTGTTCTTGGTGGCCACGGAAAGCTAAAAAAATTATATAAATATCTCTAGAAGATGAACAACTCAAATTCGGCCTTTAAGAACCCGAAATTGGCCACGCAATCTACTGGACAGATCTGGATTCTAACAGCATAATTTTGATCCAATCCAACTAATCTAATTTCACATCTGAACATCATCAAACAGCAGAAAAAACATCTCGTTACCCTTGAAGACCCTTAGGAAGACGCGGATCAAATCCCCCATGAAGAACTCTCTTCTTCTCCTTTCTCCCCTCTTTTCCCTTCTTCTTCTCTCTTCCTTGATCTTCCCCCTCGATTCTCCTTGCAGCAACAGGAGGAAGGGATGTGCTACAGTAACCATGAAGCTACAATAGGCGGTGCTGCAATACTCGCGCTACAGTATTAGGGTTTGCCTTCCCCCACCCTCTTAAGTGGTTCCCTACTTGGGCCAAAAAGCTATGGGCCGAAAGCCCGAGTTCTAATACACCTTCCAAATTCTAAATTTTCATTTCTTTTCTAATTCTATTTAATTTCAGTACTAATCACTTATTTGTTTAATTTTTAAACGGGGTATTACACTCTTTCTCCTTGGCTTCGGCCCACGCCCGGCCCAGTGCCAACCCCAATTTCTTCTCTGCGTCCGCCGTGTTAGAGCCGCACACACCTCCCACCTACCCCGTCCTCCTTCTCCCACCACCGCACCTGCCTCCTCCTGGTCTCCATGCCGTGGGTACGCTTCCCCCTTCTATACCCTACGCCACGTCGTCACGCATCGCGGCAAAAGGTTAGCAGCCAACCCGTCGTTCCGTGGTGCTATTCCCACGTTGACCCGTCGCTCCATGCCCTGCCACCGGCTCCCCATTCCCCCCTCTTGCCTATAAGAGGCCAACCCGAGCTTGCATCGCACCCCCTCTGCTTTCCCCTTCCCATCTCTTCTCCACCAAGCCCAAGGAGCATGAGCGCGTGGAGCCTCTGTTTTCGGCCACCAAAACCATCAACGTCGCCGTCTCGGTGAGCCTGTTCCCCCCCCATGAGCGTCAGCGTGTGTTCCAGGGCACAAAGCTTGGTTCCCCTCATCCAATTTCTCCCTTTGCCCACAGGTGATCGACCACGCCTTCGTCTTTCCCAGTCTTGGCCAAATCCGCCCTTCTCATCACCGCACCTCGCTCGGTGAGTCCCTCCCTGATTGTTCTTGCCTCGAGCACCTCATCATCCCCCTTGACCTTTCCCTGTGGATATCGAGGACGATCGTCCCCTAGGTTGCTGCCGCCACGTGGAGTTCATTGCGCCGCCTTGCGTCGTCGTCGTCAACCCTAGCCCGGCCATCCCTGACCACACCGTCCACACCAGTACGCTCCCCGTGCCCTGTAGATGGTGATGTGCGCGCCATTTTTTGAATTTAGCTATCGGCTAACCGGATCCGTCGTGGACCCGAATGTTGTTGTTGCCTAGTGTAGCCGCGCCGACGTTACAGGCCATCGTGTCCCTCGCCGCCGGCACCAGTGGAGTTGAGTGAGCTACATGTTCCTGTTTTGGGCCTCCCGGGTTCCTCCCGAGGCCCGGCTCACTGGCGACGAACGTGACCCAAGAAGCTCTGGGCATCTCCCCTGTTCCAGTGCGAGTTGGGGGAGAAGCACTGTTGCTCCATCATTAACCGTAATGGCATTGTTAAGGGAAGGGTTGCTTAGTGTTAAGATAGTATGACATGTGGGCCTAGTATGATTAGTAAGTTGTAATTAGAAGTTAAAATAAAGACTAAGTCTATGGCATGTGGTCCTACTCCTTTAAAAGGGCAGTGTGGACCTAGTCTATAGACCAACCTCAATGACCTGTGGGCCCTCGGTCTACGCACTATCCCCCTGGACCGAGTACGCACTAACGGGGTCCCACCTATCGATGGCTATAGTGGATTCCAATTAGAAAGAAATTAAAATAGCAAGGGTCCCACCTGTCAGCCACTGGAGCATTTTTCGAATAAAAATAAACCAAAAAAGAAAAAGAAACCCCGTGGGCCCCACCTGTCAGTGAGAGGAGTCTCTCTTTTTTGTTTATTTCAGGGATTTAAAACTTTGGAGAGTCCGTTCGCTCTCGTTTTAAATCCAAATTGAACGATTCTTATTTCTAAATTCATCTAAAATCAAACCCTACTCAATCAACAAGAAAACATCCATTTTGGAGTTCATTTGAATTTTTTAAAATAATTTTAATTCATTCGTATCATTAACAATGACTGCGTTGAGAGGTAGCTCATTCAATCGGCACAACTAAATTAAAACATGATTCGACGAGTGCGCCTCACACATAACTAGGTTTTACCTAGAACTAGAAGCTAAAATCATTAACCTTGTGAATATCTTAACAAGCAGTGAGTTAGGCCTTTAAGTAGAGATTGCATAGTAGGTAAACCTTTAAGTAGAGATTGCGTAGTAGGTTGATCCTTAGTCATGTTTAGGCACATACATACACACGACCCAAATGACCAATACGTCCTAGGCCATTGTTATAATAATGATAAACAATAATAAACAATGCATCAATGACTTGTACACCTACTAGTAAAATAATACATTATAGCAACATACACTTACAAGTAGACTCTTATCAAATTGTCGCATAGGTAAAGTGACCACTCTTGTTAGACAATTCGCTAGTGATTAAGTTAGGGATAGTCATTAAACTAGGTAGTCGTGAAGGATAGCAGTAACTGCAACCCTGCTTCATGCTATTAGTAGAAATCAAGACGATAGAGTTGGTCGCTAAACAAGGCATAGTAGATAAGGGCCCATAGACCATGTATCATAGTTATCTACTTAATAGAAGTAGTTTTTAGCAGGTGCCGGAACTAAGGATCAACCTAGTGTGATATGTTACTCTAGTATATGCCAAGCCACACAACTAACAAGACAAAGTAAAGATCACCTCAAACATGAAACCAAAATTGTAGAGAACACTAAAGACGTAAGACTGATGTCTAGCAATGTTTGGAAGTTCCAGCTAAGACTCATAGAATTTTCATGATAAATATATATATAAAAAAGGGAACATTAAGTAAATTAGATCCCATGTGTCGGTGAGACTTATGTCTACCCAGAGCGAACCCAGAACCTATGCATAGGTCTCACCCGACTTTCATGGAACTTCCTCGATCAATAGGAAATAATAACAAAAGAACTCATTAGATCAGTTAGACGCCACGTGTGAGTAGGGCTGGAAACAAGTCGAGCCGAACCGGCTCGAGCCAAGCTCGCTCAGGCTCGGTCCAAACAGCGGCTCGACTCAGCTCATTTCTAAAACGAGCTGAAAACCTGGCTTGGCTCGGCTTGAATATTGGCTCGAGCCAGCTCGTGACGGCTCGCGAGCTTTTTGACATATGTTGTTCTGGTGTGGCATAAACACAAACACATTGTAGGCATCTTCCCTACTAGTGGTACCAATCGAATTGGAGCAGCATGCAACTACACAAGAGGTGAAAACCAACATAGGAATGCACAATAACACAAATTATAACAAATTCGTCAACGATTCTTCATTCTTGGCCGAGGATCCGACCGAGCCACCACACCAGGATCCATTGCGGGCCTTGCGGCAGCGCACTACCGTACCCAGACGAGCGCCCCCATGTCGGCATGGCCCCATCTCCACGTCTGCGCTAGTCAGCTCTCCCGTGTGCTGCTGGTCGCATCCTCCGCAGACGCCGTCGCATCGCTGTTGTCCCCGCGTTGCGTGGCTCCTCCTCCTCGATCGGGGGCTCCAGAGTTTGTGGCGACGATGGCCATCGGAGGTGGCCTCGGCCTCTCGGGAAGGGAAGCTTCCTCCTCCCCACAAGGCCGCAAGCCCGCAACCTTGAATCTAGCGGTGGGGTGACGGCGTGGCCGTGGAGGACTGGAGTGAGGCTGGAGGCGTGGAGCAGAGGATCGGGCCGAGGACGGGACGGGACAGAGGATCGAGCGAGGATCTGGGTGAGGCATGGATCTAGGAGGAGGGGCAGAGGCGTGGATCTAGGAGGAGGGGCGGAGGCGTGGATCTGGGAGGAGGGGCGGCGGTGGAGGACGGGGCGGCGGAGGAGGATAGTCGGCGGCACGGAAGACCGTGGGGAGGACGGGGCAGCGGCTTGGAGGACCGGAGGGGGGAGGATGCAGGGCGGCGGCTTGGAGCCTTGGAGGACCGGAGGGGGGACGAGACGGCGGCTTGGAGCCTTGGAGGACCAGAGGGGGGAGGACGTGGGGCTGGAGGTGGCGGCTAACGAGACTGGGAGGAGGAGGGACCGAGGGAGGAAGGCCTGGTGGTGTCAGTGGAGTGAGTGAAGACTGAAGACCGAGCGTTTGGGGGCGAAGGAGTGATATGGCCAAGCGAGCGGCGTTCGGGACGAGCGGCTCGCGAGCCACTCGCGAGCAGGCTTGAGCCCAGCTCAAAAATCTTGCGAGCCAAAAGTTGGGCTCGGCTCGGCTCAAAAATCTTACACGTCCGAGCCGAGCCGGCTCGAGTCTGATTCAAGCCGAGCTGGCTCGCGAGCCCCGAGCTATTTTTCTAGCCCTGCATGTGAGTAGTGGTGGTATGTTCCCAAGTGGATAATAATAGTGCAGCCACCAAACAACATCACCTAGGCTCTAGCTATCATCCATTGCTATTCGCTCCCGGTAAAAGGACAATTCATGGTCCGAAGGTGCATCAGAGGATCCTAACTAACAGGGTGATCTCTTCCATCGAGGTAACCGATGAGGAATATTCCTATGAATATTCTCTCCCTTTTGCAGGAGTCCTAACTCCCTACACCAGCGGACTTTCCGAGAGCCCGATCCCTTTCGCCCTCACTTCGGATCAAACGGTTACCTAACCCTAAGTTTGACTATCAACCCAAAACCCCACCACTAGACAAAACAAATAAAGTTTGGATTTACCTACTTTGGTCTGAAGTATCTCCTTCATTTCAAATATCCCTGGATATACTTTATTTCGTCTGAAGTATTTCATTCATCAACTTCCTTTGGATATTGTCTGAAGTATTTCCTTCATCAACTTCCTTTGTATATACTTTGTCTAAAGTATTTCTTCATCAACTCCACTAAGTAGGTTTAGTTTCGTTAGGAATGTTTCATTTTTTCAAGGTGTTGTTAGCTATGTTTGCTTTCATTTGAAGTGTTTCATTTGGTTTGAATGTCTTTGAATTTATTGGATTTCATTTTATTATATTCAGACGTTCTTGTGTTCGATTGTAATACACATAATTAGAAGTCTGAAGCCCAGGAGGGGCAACCATCCGAGCAGGAGCAAGAACAAGACGAGGTTATCAAAACATCGGGCAAGACGATTATCAGGATATTGAGCAAGATGAGTTAACACTTTGATCATGTTGCACCTACTTTTGGAATGCAATTATATTGTTTTAAATTATAAAATTGCATTGTTATGATTTATACAACTATGTTGGTCTAGCTCATATTTAATACCTTAATGATAATTGAATATAACCTTTATATGTTTGAACTTGGACACTATCATTTTTCACCCTATAACTGATGGTATACATACTAGTTAATAAGTTTGTATCTAAGTGTCATGCTTAGCCTTGCTTAGATACTGTAACACCCTAGTCTAACACTGAGCCTGGAATGCCACTAAACTACCCTAACAATTAGATTTACATCAATTAACAATAAAATTACAGCAAGCAATTAAATATTAAAACTCGTCCACGGGACATAATAACATAATAATAAAGACATGGCAAGCACTGAAATTTAAACTCTAGATAGTAGGCAAAAATAGTTCGAGAATTAAGCAAACCAATCAAATAAAGACTATTGAATAAATAAACAAGTTCTAACCGATCATCTAGAATTATTCAATGTCTACCATGTCCTAAAGAAATAAACCATCACACCAAGGTAAAGTTTTCTCATGGCAAGTGATCAAGTAATTAAGTGTATGCAGTGTTCCAAGTGTTATCCCTTTCCAAGTGAAGCGTCATCAACGATCACCTAAAAACAACAGTAGAGTAAGGGTAAGTCCACGACTCATCAAGTACAGTAATAAACAACGAACAATGCTTAAACAACAGTACACAATATCATCATCAACATCAATTATTCTCTTTTCTTTATTCTCATACTCAATCGTTCAATTCTTTTTCTTTATTCATATACACAATCATCAACTACCTTTCATTCCATGCATCTCTACACTATATGTCAACATGCACTTCTTTTGTGTATACTGGTATAATATAAGTGTTCACCCGTTGATTATACACTCTCAAGCCTGTCCTCCTCAAGAACCGGGGACCTCCTCCACTCCCGTGGAGTTGTGATTAACATGATCACCTTCTTATATATAATGATGTTTATGAATGCACAAATATTCATAGTTTCATCAACATTACCTTTGTCCAACAATATCATATCCAACAATAAGAAATAAATAATGACCATTAACATTACTTTCAATTAAATAGAGCAAAAGCATAGCAATATAATGGTAAAGCATACAATGTTCAAGTAATGAACACTATCTACCATGCACTTGCCTCTTATCCTTGTGACGCTGGAGAGCGAAACGTTGGCAATGCACACGAGACCACACTCTCTGGACAAACAATCTAAAACACAACTAAAAAATCATACATTATAGCACCGACACTTTATTCTAACCGACATTGCACGCCTACGCCAAACCGATTTTTTTAATACAAAACTACTGGACACACTACCCACTGTCCCAGTAGTGAAACAACCCTATCTTACCCATTCAAGCTCCAAATTAGACCATCCAAGACTTTCTGGAATCCTCACAAAACAACCTACAATTTCCTAATTATGACAAAATTCTGATTCTACCATTTTATATTCCGTTCCTTTACCCGAAGACTGTTTCAGATTATGTCAGAATAGTCTGTTTCACAATTTTATATCTTTAATTCTACAACTTGAACATATATGAATAATATGAGTTCTAGAAACTACACAAGATTTCCTACAATATTCAAGTTGACAGAAACATTTAATTTTAAAAATTTATACATGAAATCGACCCAACTACGCGAAGTCTGTCATCTACGTCCCAAATCTGGACAGCGACCTTCTGGAGGCTGTAACTTTTCTCTCGCTACACCATTTTTAATGACCCATACGACCATACCTTTCTGAAAATCTAACATGATAACTTAACTTTTCTTTAATTACACCGAACTCTAATTCGGAGTCTAAATACCCTTAATCATTCCCGCAACGTTCTGCCCTAAACCTGACAAATCTGGACAGAACATAAATCCATCTTCCCCTTGACCAAACATTCTAAAAACAGATTAGAGATTAATCTAGGATAAATCTAATGGGTTCGGATCGTTACCCTCAAAGACACGAAGCCAAAGCATGAATTTTCCACCTTTCCCTTCTCTTCTCTTCCCTCTTCCTCTCTTCTACTGGCCGAGAAAGGAGGCAACATGGGAGGTGCTACAGCAGCAGGGCGGCACTATAGTATCAGGGCAGCCAGGGTTTGGTTGCCCCCCCCTTCTTAAACTAGCTTCCCACTTGGGCCAAACACCGTGGGCCGAAAGGCCACGGCCCAGGTTCTCCAATACAAGCAAAAAATGCCCCTCTAAAACCTCCAATTCCTTCTCTAATTCTATTTAATTTTAGTACAAATCACTTATTTGTTTTATGTTTAAATGAGATATTACATTATACGCCCTTTCAACAGAATTCGACCCCAAATTCTACTCGAAAGAACACCAACTAAACTTAATAACTATTAACACGTACCCAACGTTAACAACTCTGGTTAAAGCTCGCACTTGCAAGTTTCCAACTCCCAAGTCTCTTCTCACTCAGACAGATGTGACCACAACACCATAACGTATACTAATATCTATACCTCAACACTCTCTCTGACCCCTCCAGTACACGCGTCGGACGGGACTCGAAGGTTAGGTCTTGCTCGGTGGTCAATAGCTCTAACGATCTCCCAGGTACTCACTTAGCACCAGAACATACCAGACGTTGCGTACCCCGCATATGGACCTAAGACGGTCCGAGAGATACGCCAACTTCTAAAACCCCCCACAACTATCGGAAACAACCAATCATACCTTGCCTAGCCTACCCTTCGGTATCAAACCACACAACCTGCACAAATCACACGGGACCCTTGTTCCTACTCTCCATCAATCACTTCACCTTTGCAAGAAACATCTCATTTAACAACAGACACACAAACAACTTTCCTCAAGCCAACCCTCTTACAAAAGAACCCAACTGAAAAATGAAGGATTCCCATAGCAACTAACTCATTATCATCTTCCCTCCAAAAGACTCCAATCCAAAATCAAAGACTCATCAAGAAATCTTTACAAATAAACACCACATAAAGCCAAAGGCGAAAATTACTTAACTGTCCACATTACCCATTTTTTTCTTAACAGGGAAGTTTCACGCATACCAACAAGAACCAATTCAATTTGCAAATGACATCTGTCATAAACACACAACTCAACTAAGAACAAAGAGAATATTTTACTACCCGAGAATAGCCCATTTTTCTCAATCCTTTTTTTTAAGAATTTAACTTTCCTTAAACCATGGAATTCCAAATCATCACATACACACTAACTCATTTCCCTTAAATTGACAATATCAATGCTATGCTCAAACCGAATACATCACCCACACCTTTGTTACGAGACCATACTAACCCCATAATAACATACTCTAGCCAACTCCTCTACCCACAGAATTAATTTGACAAATAACTTCCAAAGCACCTCAATATAGATTTCACCCACAATCATAACACCACAATCCTTTAAGGATAATCTGCCAAGCCATTTAGTATAAGTTTGCCAAGGTTCATTCTGTGTATTGAGTCGCTTCATCAGCTCATGAGTATCGATCGTTGTTTCTTAACTTGTATCAGTGGTGGAGCCAGGAATTTAGCAATGGGGGTTCACAGTTTAAGGTTGAAAAAAAAATCTTGTACGATACATACGTAATTTCACAAGTCCAACACAATTACACAAAAGAGTTCGAAATTAGTTAACAATGCAATACAAATAGTTCAAATAAAATCTTACATGAATAAAAGAGTCCTAAATAGCTAATGGAAATCACAATACCACACGACGCGATTTCATTCCTTGGAAGCGCTTTATTATATCATCATCACTAACCTTCGAGAAAATATCTCGTTTTATAAAGGTGACTAAACAATCATTCAATACTTAATCGCTCATACTATTTCTCAACTTGTTCTTCACAAGATTCATCGCCGAAAATACTCCTTCAACGCTCGTCGTTGCCACCGGTAGGAGCAATACCAATTTGAGAAGCAAGCACACTAAATTGTAAATGTCATGCTTTCTTGTTTCAATAAGCTTAGTAGAAAGCTCACCGAGATTCTTTAGGCCCTTAAATCTATCATCGCTTCACATATCATCAATGAAGTTATCAAGTTGGAAAGAAAGTCTCATTAAATCCGTGTTTGAAAAATCATTAGGATAAAAGTTGACAAGGCTAAGCACTTTGTCCCTATCATAAGAAGCAAATGAATTCAGAGAATTTTAAGTGGAAATGCAAACAAGCAACTCCATATTAACCTTGTCAAACCGATTGTCAAGCTCTTGGAGAACATTATCAATAATGCCAAGATACACTTCCCTTCTAAAATGATCATCATTTGTTTGTTTTGGGTAAAAACATAATGATCTTCCATAAGACACATATCTACCATCCGGCTTAGAAATTTTGATGCCATATTTAGTTCAAAATGATGTTACCTTTTCTTGAAGAAATTCTTCCCACCCATCACACCTCATTCGTTGCATTTTATCATTAGCCAAATTAACAAGTGCCATAGCATTAATAGTATCTTGGTCTCTCTTTTGCAAAGACTAAGACAACTCATCTATGTATCAAAGTATGACAAGCATCAAGTGTGCATTGAAAACAAAGTCAAATGACTCAAAGGCTCCCACCATAGCATGTATTTTTGGCCAATCATTCTTTTGTGAGGGGTCTTTTCCAAGCTGTATGAGTATTTTGCGGATTGTTGAATACATACTAATAATATGCAAAATAGTTCTATAATGAGAACCCCAAGGTGTGTCACTAGGCCTAGCTAACCCCATCTCTTGATTTAATCTCTGTCCACTTTCTATCTCACCTAATTCTAGTACCTCCAAAAAAATTTTGGGTTGAATTGCTAAAATTTAACCAGTCTAAGTGCCAATTACTTATACCTATACATAGTTTAAAAAAAATTACATGATTTTTTGGGGGTGCCTGTGCACCACAGGCACCCCCCTACCGCCGCCCATGACTTGTATCGTATATTTTCTTTTGGTACATCATACGTAGATATTTTGATCTTGTGTACAACGTTTGCTTTGAATGGATAGACTTCTCTCCTCCTAGCTTTCTTTCTCATCCTTTGCTTTTCCATCTTCTCTAAATCCATTGGACGGCCTAACCTTTCGATGCACAAGGAATCTGAAGGACGAATTGATGCTTCAAAATTCCGAACCACACAAGATTCCTAGACGTAAAACCAACTTGAAGATAGACTCTCTATATCTTTCCGGCCTCCCAATAGAATCATCCTATACCTGTGTTCCTTTCTAGCCTCTCCGAATCTTGGGGACGAGATTCCTTTTAAGGGAGTAGTTTGTAACATCTCAAAGTTCTGTTACCAAAAATAAAATTAATAAAGTTAATATTTTATTAGATTTTCTAAGTTCTCAAGGAGTTTTCTTGATTTTTTGAGATTTAAAAGAGTTTTATTGCTTTTCTTGAAATTCCTAAATTTTAAAAGTCAAAATTAAAATTTATTGAGCTTTCGGTTTTTTTTATTGGATTTAAAGTTAGAAAGAAATTTTTAATTAATTTCTTGAATTTTCTAGATTTTTAAAAGGTTTTTCCTATTTTCCTAAAATTATAAATAATTATGTGCAAAATTAAAAGCCAACTTTAAGTTGTAAATAATTTTGTTAAGTTGAAATTAATTCAAGGAATTTCGTGAATTTTTGAACTCTTTTTTCTATTTTCTAAAAGCCTAATTAATTTGTTATATTTTCTAAAAATAAAAAATCATTTAAAATCTTTTTTTGTCTTTTGGGCCAAAACTCATTCTTACCGGCCCATTTTCCCATTTTCTAGCCCACCCGGCAGCTCGCCTTACCCCTTCCCTTCTCTCTCTTACGTGCGGGACCCACCCATCAGGGTTATCTCCTTCCCCTTCCTTCTTCTTCATCGCACACGTCGCCATGGCTACTCCTTGGAGCTTCGCAATCACCGCCGTTTCCCCCCCCCCTTTTCTCACACCCACGTGTGCAACTACTACCCCTTATCTCGCCGCCTCCGTTCCACCTGTTTTCCCCTCTTCTTCGTGCATGGTTGCGCCGGAATCGCAACGGTCGTCGAGAATCTCGTGAGCTCGATCTCATCCCTGCCGACTCCTCCGGCTCTATAAGTAGGAGCACCATGCACCCCTTAACCTCCTCATCTCATCCCCACAAGTCACCTCTCCTCCCTCGCTTCCTCCTCGTCGGAATCCAAGATTTTTCGCCGCTAGCCGTGCGCGCTTCCTTCGGTGATTTCACCACCGTCAAAGCCCCTCCGCCGACGTGGTCCACACCACCGAAATCACCTTCCAATGTTCTACCGGGGCTTTCGTCGTCATTGCCGGAGTGCCGCGCCACCACGGACCCGCGCCGCACCGCCGCCTCTCACCTCGCCAACGGCGTACCTCTGCTCCCTACCGAAACCGAGGTGAGCACCACCTTCCTTGTCTCTCTCTCTATCTATTGGTGCCCACGCTGCCAAGCACCGGTGCCACCAGGTTCCGTGCACCGCCCGCCACCACACCGCCACGTCGTCACCACGTCATTGTTTTCGCCTACGTGGTCGGCCAATAGATGTCCACGTGTGCGCTTGCGTGGTATTTCCCTTTTTCTGTTGAAAAATAATTTGGCCGGAAATCTAAATCGGTTGCTGACGCAGTAAATAATTTCCCTTTGGAAAATAATTACGAAAATTCCAATTTCATCATTTCATGTGATTTTCAATCTTCTGAGAGCCCGTTCCCGTTCGTTTGAACTCTGATTCAAGTGATTCAAAATTCTACATTCATCTAAAATCAAGATCTAGATATATAAACCAAAATTATTTGATTTGGAGTTTATTTGAATTTTTATTGAATTTGGCTTATTTTTACAATTTCGTGTATAGATTTCGATGACTTCGGAGAACCGGATTTCGACGCCATTTGAGAACAACAACTAATTGGTCAAGGCAAGTTACATCTTTGATCATATTTGATCCCATTATTTAAAATTATTTAAATTCTATTTTAAAGTATTATTGCATGCTTATTTTTATTCAATGTAATTTAAATTCTATTTTTAAATTTATAGATATTCCTAATTCATTTGTACAACCAATTTTGACATTGAATCAAACATACCATAACACCTTAGATGAAAATCTAGTTTATGCAATAGTATGAACTCGAACATTTTGGGAAAACTTATGCTTAGTCATGCTTAGACCCAAAATTATTCAATTTGGGAATTTTCAGCCAAAAATCAAATATTGTTTAAATTGTATCCATAACACTGGTGTGCCATGGAAGTTTGCAAATGATTTTAAAAATAAAATAAAATTGAAAACTGGTTTAGACTTAGGTGAAATGGAAAGTTGGTGGGTACAAATTTATGCACGAGCTCAATTCAGCGAATGTTTGAGGTCCAGGGATTGTTTTGGAAGTTGCCGAGTTAATTAAGGACCGATCTGCGAGCTGCGGATTGTTAAGCCAAAATCTTATTACCACAAGTCTGGAGTGGACAGATCTGGCTAACTAATTTGCGATGTTTCAATGTGGTTGTGCCATCCGGTTGTGCGGGTGTCAGAATGACCTACTTTTTATGTAATCCCACATGGCGCAAGAGGGGGCTTCCGGCGGACGGTTTACTCCAAAGGAAGCGAAAACTTAGCGGGCATGATTACATTGAAATGACGTATTGTAAAGGCCTTGTGATAATCACTTAGTTGCACGCCTACAGAAGTGTGTGAGTGGACAATAAAAGTCAATTATCCCTTGTGGGTAAAGCTGTACAACCTTTGCAGAGTGTCAATCTATTCGAATAGTCATGTCCACGGTTATGAACATGCTGAGCAAAGCCTTTCACAGATTAGACTATGTTTTTGTTCTAAAAATGGTTTGACAAAAATGATTTTATGGATGTTTATTCCATGTGGGAAAATTGGGCAGGAAGCCTGGTGTGAAGGGGTTAGTCCTTTACCATTTGTGTACGGAGGTTTATCCTGCACTTGAGATTGATGAATCAAAATAAAAGTTTGATTTTAACTATAGATTAAAATTGCCTTGAAACTTAGTAATGATATTTAAAACTTGAAAATATCGCTTTATGCAAAATAACCATATAAACCTTCCTTTACATTATCCTGCATGTATTATATCTGTTATTGGGTGTAATTTGCAGAGCACGGTTGTTTGTGCTCACCCTTACTTAATGCACATAACTTTCAGAGGAGAAGAACTTCACTACCGGTGTGGATCGTGACGATTAGGCCGCTACTCCAGTCGATTGCCTATGGCAGATTAGCTGGGCTCTATTACTACTTTTTCGTCTTCCGTTGTGTTCTTTATTGTTGGCTTGTAAGATTTTCTTGTAATAAACTCTTATTATTATTTAATAAATGCGTGATATGAATTTGCTATCATTTTTGTTTGACTATGTACACTAGCTGTTCCTGGATTAGTATATGAAACATAGAGAATCTGAGATCTTTCGCTCCTGGGTTCAACAACAGAAGACCACAGAAAATAGTCAAATAACAATGATCTCAGAAAAGCAAAAGAGGAGATCACAGTTGAGGGCATAAGTCCCACAAGAAGAGAATATGAAACGTTAACCAATAAGAATAAAGTGTTGCTTTTGAAACTCGAGAAACTCTTAAGCAGCAATGACAGAAAAGTTAAACGAACTTCAATAAGTTGCAAGTTACAAAACTTAACTCCAACCTCAGATACTTCTACTACACTCTTTCCTTTTACAAAGAAAACAAAAAATTTTATTACAACATCGCTTTGCCACCTCAAACAATAAGAGCTTTTAAGACCAAATCACATTAATCACTTAAGAACCAATAGAACTTTTTAACACGTCGCTTTGCTCCACAAATTTTACATACCACATAAATCATGAACTCCAAAAGATCACAAATGCAAATCTCGAAATATTTCATTTGAGCGATACCACGAAAGACGATCAAATTTACTCTCTTTCTATAAGAGTCAACAACACCCTCACAAGTCGTAATCCATTGCAGACAATCTTACTAACATCAAGAACAACACATTCTTAACAAGAATCGTCATAATCTACTCTTCTACTATAAAGCTCTCTAAAAACTCACCAATTTTTTCCATACTACTTTATCACCCCCATCCTCAAATTGAGAGTCTACCAAAACTTTACAACCCCACTGCAACAACCACTTTATTCTAGAGGTGATCTACTACACAAATTAAAAGGTTCTACCAAACCCTTTCACAAAGGACATGCAATCATCAGAATATTCCACAATCATGTAAACATAAACCACCTATTAAATCCCATCAATTCAACGCTTAGTGGTACTCAATACCAAATTTCAATACACAATGATTGCACTACAACGATCGTTGTTATCGACTGGCTTCATTATGAAATCTAGTTGCTATCTACTTTCCTTTGCAAATCACATGAATATTTACAAACACATATTCAACTGTTCCTCCTCATATTCAGATTTTGGTGCAAAATCCCAATAAAACTTCCAGAATCGAAGCCTTCCATTGACCAAAAGTCTCAACGATGCTACAACCAAATTCGTCCATTCATTCTAACTAGAATAACTATCTAGAAACCCCTCCCATAAATTCTAGATCTACCAATATTCAATCCCTCCGATCTTTTTTACATAATTCCAACAATTAATCATACTAAGGAATATGTAAATCTAGCAACTATATATGATCACCAAGTATCTACAAATAAGATAACTCCAAGATTAATATCCACTAAGATAATAATCTAACACATTCTTAACTTAACCATCCTAAACGGTTAGATTAATCCATTGAGACCCAATAATCCAATAAGTTTAGCAAACAAAATAATTTTAATAATCAAATCAGTTCATCAATGTCCCACACTTCTTAATAACTCCCGGATTCCTAGTAGGTATGGACATACCCTTAGTCACTGTTCATCATGTAATTACTCTAAGACAACATCAAATTAATTAGCTTCACTTCTAAAGATCTTGGTTAAGATCGATTATGCACCACACTACAGACCCAACTTGATAACTCATACCTTATTTAATGCACTTCTGTACTTACCACCTCTCGCTTAAACATAACACAACATCACAAAAGGGTTTCAGCACTTTCTTTACGAAAAAGGAATGTATTAAACTTTTACACTCCAAATACTCTTAAAAAAACTTGTAGAGTCAAAACATCCACACGATAAAAGACTTACAATGATAATTTCCATAGTCCCACCCAATCCTGGCCAAATGGGCCGCCCGGCCCGGCTAGGCACGACCCGTTTAGGCACGGCCTGCTCGCTCAGCTACTATTTGTGTTTGGTAAGTCGCCCACGGGCTGTGGCGGCCTAGGCACGGCCCATCGGGCATTCGTGCCGTGCCAGGCCAGCCTGAGCTTGTTTAGCCCGTTGGGCCAAGTGTGGCCCGTTTGGCCCGTTAGAACAAAAAAAATCCAAAAAAATCCAGAAAAATTAGAAAACAAAAGTGTAGAATTCAGAAGTAGACATGAAAATTGAAAATGTAATAAACAGCTTTATTAATGTCCAAGTGGCTGCCTCGTAAAACCTTCGCCAAGTAAAAACTCAAAATAGGAAAACATTGGCAAAGGAAAAAGAGTACAGCCTATAACTATACAATTCTACATACAAGATACATCTTTGTTCTATGTGTCGGTGTCATTGTCTAAGTACAAATTTTTGAACACCTCTGACAACTCTGGATTTTCCACAGAGTGTTGTGTTCATGAATCAGCTTGTTCCCAGTCATTCACAGTTAGAAGGATCTCCACCATTTCACTTGTGAGACTTGTTCTTCTCTCCTCCAATATTCTTCCAAAATCAAAGCGCTTCAAGGAAACCAGAGAGACAGAATGCTTAACTGTTGGACCAAAAAGGCGACTAGAGGGGGGGTGAATAAGAGCACGATCTCTTTTTCTCCTAGATCAGATTCAATACCAATTTCACTCCAATAGCTATGAAAGCTATAAAGATCAATATACAAGCACAGTGGAAGACTTGTATTGAATCCAATCGCAACCCCGAAGCAAAACAACCAAAATTACCAAAAACTCAATTCACAATGAGTTGAGCGGTCAGATCTCTCAAATGGGCGGTTTGACCTCCAGCCTGATGAACAGTGAAATCAGCCCGAACTTCCAAAACACAAAAAGGTCTTGTCGGTGTTTTAGAACCGAACTTACGTAAAGATTGTTTGATTCGGGGGGTCTCCTAGAATGGAATCACGCAGAGAGATTGACACGGGATTTTTATCTGTGTTCAGCCTTCTCAGGAGAGAATAACAACCCTACTCTGTGTGTGTATGGTATTGAGTGTATTCGAACAATCAGGGAAAAACTAAGACTATTACAGATAGTGCTTGTATTCACGATAGTCCGATTGATCTTGTCCTTCCTTTCTCGATTGCCGCCTTTTATAGTACGTGAAGGAGCCGAAGTTACTCCAGATAAAGCGACGCCTCATCACCTCCCGTGAATTCAAGACGCGTTGGTAATAATCACCGTGTATTAACTCCTCCACGCCGCTCAACAAACTATATACCGTAGATAATGGAGTATTACGTGTCATTACTCCATGAATAACAACAGATGATGATCGTTTGAATCCCTTAATCAATAAGACCCACTTGTCTCAGAGGTTTATTTGATCATAAGGTGGTCGAGTGACCTAGTCGAGAGGAGCCTACGATTATGAGGTAGTCGTAGCAAGACTTACGACTATGGGATAGTCGTAGCATATCTTACGACTATAGGGGTAGTCGAGCATAACTTACGACTATGGGGGTGGTCGAGAAGAACTTACGACCACCCATTAGGCTCTTCCTCATAACATTAAGGGGTATACTCGAGTCCACATGACGCCATATTTACCAATAATAAGAATTATAGATAAAAGATAAAATGAGGATTATTATATCCTCGTCAGGTCTAAATTTTGATTCATGACTCCAAACTTCACAAAACTTGAAACATACCTTCCTTAGGATGTAAGGAACCTATTCCAATCATCGATCATGAAGATCGTTGCCAAAGTTCCGACCTTTATCCGTTTTAGTGAAGGTTGCTTCAAAACCGAGCCAAATACGAAAACGGTGATTGAAATGATTTCGTGGGAGAAATCAATCCAAGATGGTTAAGGATAGTCTCCCATACGTCCTAGCATCCTTAATCACAGAAAGAATCAAGTCAAAATCCCTCAAGAGCAAAACCCCATAAAATCACCCTTTCTTTCACAAAAACCGGGCAAAAACAAAACTTAGATCCAAAAGTTTGCCCGTGGTTGATTGATGATCTAGATGATCCTAGATGGGTTCGCACATATCCCAGCAAGCAAGATCAGGAGGAAAAACCAAGTAAAAACATGAGAATCAAAGAGAGCCCCAAAATCACAAAATAGAGAACAAGAACACAAAGAGACTCATCTCAAGAAATGATGCTTGGATTGATTTGAGATAGATGGATGTTTTACAGCCACTCCATCATGGAGGACAAAGCTCAACGCATGAGCACACACTCAATCCAAACCCTAGAAACCCTAGCTCTCCTCCTGTCTCCCAAAAACCCTAAAACACAAAATAAGGTTATCAAATGGCCAAAGGGTTCTCAAGTGCAACCATCACTTAGCCCTATTTATAGTGGAGGCTAGCATCTAGAGAATATTCCATTAGGGCACCCGTTAAGCCCACACACAAACGGGTTTAGCAAATGCACGTATCTCAAAGCGCCGTCTTCGTCTTCGCTTGACCTAAACCGCTTCTCCAAACGCCGTCCCGCACCGCGGTTTAGCCAAGGTAAAGAAGGTGGTTTCGCACACCACCACTTACCACTTTTCCGATATAGAGCAAATTCCCAAAATGCCCCTCTATCGACCTTTTGCGATTCCTTTGCCTTGAAGCATCTCCCATGCTCCGTCTTCATCCATGTGATCCCCATGACTTCCCGCCAAGCCTCTCACGCGTCCGGATGCCACCGAACCGTCCTTGCTTGCAACTGGGACCAAGTCACTTGGCGCACCACATGTCTCAAAGATCAGAAGCTCGCTCCTGTTCCTTGTCTTCTCGGCTTGTAAGCACTCGCTAGCCTTAGTCACTTCAAAGACAACCTCGATCGTTCTGGACCTCGGTTCCCCAAACCTAGTCTCGATCTAGTCCGCCTCACCATGACCTAGCTCCAGTGTCCTACAACCATCACAAACAAGAAAACCGTTACGTAGCACCGCACGATACGCACAATCATCAATTCTCATAATTAATGAGGCATGAGCACATACCTACACAAAGGCCTTTGCTCAAACTTTGCCTTCTATGGTTCTTGTCCATCTTGCGTCTTGCTTAAGTCCAACCATCTCACCCGACATCCACGACCGTTCTGGACCTTGGTTCTCCTAACCAAGTCCCGGTCCTCCTCGTCGTTGACCATAGTTGACTCCAAGCCACCTGCACAACAATAGACCAAGTAACCATTTCCGGGCACAAGTTCTTCACAACTTGACCCATGTTAGCCAAAACATACATCATGCAACATCTATGCAATGAAACCCATGAACTTGTCCTAACAAAACAATCATCGCCACCGAGTTGGCCGATGAACAAGCGTTTAAACCGTTAGATCGCCACTTTGGCGGCTCGCCGCCTAACGGCCGGCCTCGATCACACTGTTGGTTTGCCTAACCGCCACCGACTTAGCCAAAATTCCAACCCTCGAAATCCGAACCTTTCTGAAATTTTCAAACGAATAGAACTTTTTACTGAAAGCTCCAAAAATAATGAGACCTAGTGCAGAAGAATCATCTCTCTTGCCTACACCCTCTAGTTTTGGCCCAGCTCCAAAATCTAAAGTTCATAGGTGGGGTCGGTCCGACCGCCAGCCAGAGTTCGGTCAGACCACCTCATCGGCCGATCGACCGCCACCCCGGCGGTCGCCAAAGAACCAAAACAAACCAACCAAATCAAGGCATGGCCGGTCTGACCACCCCCATGGCCGGTCAAACCACCAAAGGCCTGATAGAAGCTGAAACCTCGCCGAAAACGCGTGTTTCTACACACCCTCAACGCCATTGTCAATTGTCTTATCATCCTAAGATCTTGGGCATATCCCCATGATATCCACATTAACACATCACGTGCAAGTATGAATAGCATGGGATATGTTAACTTATAGGCTTGCCACCATTGCAAGATGTCGAAGCCATCTAAGTTGAAATCCACTGTATCGCTGTCCAGATAGGTGGATAGTTCTCCGCTCCTTGTGGGTCTTGGCTGAGCAGGTGTTGGTGAAGAAGAAGAAGAAGCCCTAGACCTAGACCTGGAGGAAGAGGCATCGAAGATCACACCCCACATATTTGTCTTCCCACTTGAGGTGGGGGCTACTAGAGGTCATTGCGAACGGACTCCCCGGAACCTATTTTCGTACCTTTGGTAAACCTCATATAATCAAGAACGTACTTCTGCAAAATAGTCAATATAGTCTACCTCGTAGCATCACTAAAAAGATCAAGTACAGTACCAAATGCATCAATTTTAGCCCTAAGATCTAAAAGAAATGCAAATGCATATAGGTACGGAATTTCTCTCCAATATTTAAGGTATTTAGATTTCATGGAAACAACAGCATCACGTAATACTAAGTCATTTTCAAACATTTTCAATTGAGTAGCAATCCGTAAAATAGTATGCACAATGATAGGAGATGTTGGATAGTAGACAGCGGACAAAGCAACATTTACCTCATAAAAAATTTCTAAAAATGATAGTATCTTCTCAGCAACGAACCAATGTTACTCAGTTAATAGTATAGTACCGTCAGTGCTAGGATAGTGCGTTTGAATAAAAACAGAAAAAGTGCTCTTGTATGGTAAAAGATTCTTAAGCATGAGGTAAGTAGAGTTCCACCTTACCTCCATGTCTAAACCGAACTTTCTTGGACGTACACCCATCGCCTTGTAGAAGTTCTTATATTGTGTTATTCTTACGTTAGAATTATTCAAGAAAGAAATTGCATCGTTAAAAGCTTTAATATACGGACTCAACCTCTTCAAACCACATTTGACTATAAGGTTGATAATATGACAAGCGCATCGTTGATGTAGCAAGAAGAAATCAGCATATGTACTCAACACTGGAGTAAGAATGTCCATGGCCCTAGAGTTTGAAGCGACGTTGTCTAAAGTAATTGCGAATATTTTGTCTGTAAGACCAAAGTCTTCCAAGACTTTGATAAATATAGTTCGTAATATTCTCTCCCGTGTGTGCTACATCAATTAATTTCAAAACTATAATCCTTTTCTCCGTTACCCAGTCGTCATTAATGTAATACACAACTACACTAAGGTAATCCTCCCTAGCCCGACCACTCCATATGTCCGAGGTCAGGGCCACCGAAAATGTGCACGTACTAAATAGTTCATTTATTTTATTACGACGTTCATTATAGTATTTCACTAGATCCCTAGTTGTTGTCTGTCTAGAAACGGAAGAAAATATAGGATTATGCACTGTCCTAATGTAATTTTGGAAAGAAGCAGGCTCGCCAGAGCCTAACGGTAAATCCTCAGAAGCAATTAAACGACAGAGAGATTGGCGGGCTACCTGAGGATTGTAGTCCCAACTAAATACTGTACCGTCGGGGTTGTATTGCAGCTGCGTCTGCCTCATCATCAATTCTTGCTTGGTTTGACATCTTGTAGCATGTCTAATCAAGTGTCCTATTCCACCTGTAGACTTTACAGACAATTCATGGCGACAAATTTTACAAATAGCATATGGTACTTCATTTCCCACTACGTCTTGCTTGATTGTCCTGTCGAAATTCTCCCACACTCCTAATGTAGACAGCCTCGACCTCTTTGCTCCAGTTGCCGTGGAGCCTGATGCTGCCGTGGAGCCTGATGACGGAACTCCACCTTACTCCTCCGGTGAAACCTTCAGTTGGTTTGAGGTAGCCGCAGCTACCTCCGCCTCCATGGACACAATTTCCTCCGATGAAAGTCCGTAATCACCAAGAGCAAAGTCGACGAAGGATCTGCCCATAACTAAAATCGAAAAATCGAAACTAACACTATTACTACTTTCATCTTAGCATAACAAGAACTAACCATAAAAGTATTACAAAAATAGTATTATACCTCTTTTGCTGACTTGCTGACGAAAATTGAAATTTCATTTTGGCATAATTTTTTTGAATTTTGCCAAATTAGCTCAACACGTATTTGAATTTGCACAACAAAATTTCAAAGAGAGAATGGACAATAAAGGGGTGCCGGATGAGGGGGGGGGTTGGTGGCTATTTATAGAAAAAAATTGGAATTTTTTGAATTTTTTGCTATTTTTAAGACCCTAACGGTAAAAAAAAACGGCTGAAAATACCCCTAACGGATGGATTTTTTGGTCAGGCTGTCGAGCACGGCCCACGGCATGACACGCCCACCACCCCGCCTTTGCGCCACGCCCATCCTTCTTCTCCCAACCCCCCCTCTCGCCGTGCCGCCCGCCGCCTTGTCGCCTTTGCCTCCTCTGCCTGTCGCCTCCTCGGCGTCTCGCCGCCTCATCGCCTCGCCAGCTTGACCGCCTCCCTGACGGGAGAAGAAGGGACCGACGGCGAGAGGCGGCAGACTCCGTCAGGCGCCGCCTCCTCGCCTCGATCACAGATCACCGCCTCCTCGGATGGGGGAGAAGAAGGGACCGACGGCGAGAGCTCGGCCGCAACTCCTGCACCGGCCGCCTCGCCGCCTCGACCGCCACAGAGTCTGCGCCACGGCCAGAAGCGACCAACCCGAGGTCTCCCGGGGAGGTCCCTCAGGACCACCCAAGAGATCCTCCAGACCGCCCGGGGGCCTATCAAGACCACCCGAGAGGTCCTTTAGACCGCCCGAGAGGTCTATCAAGATCACCCGAGAGGTCCGAGGGTGGTCGTGAGGCTTGGGGAGACTCCAAGTGCCACGACCGGACCCAGGGGTGGTCGAGAGACCACCACCCGAGGAGGTCGTGTGACCTGGGATGACCCCAAGTCCTCTTTGTGAACTAAGCTAGTCCCAAGGATCAGTGGCTAGCTCGTACAGCATACAACAGTGGTAACAAACATCATACGTGAACTTTATTAACATCAGAGTTGATTACAAAGGGGAGGCTCAAGAGCCAACAAAATAAATTACAGCGGAAGACAAAACCAGCAGACCACCCGATTCACCATAGGCAATCGGCTGGAGGTCGCACCCTAGACGTCTTGGACCACAAGCTTCTTGAAGACGTGCTCACCTGCTCAAACATTATCAAGCAAGAATGAGCACAACAACTGTGCTCGCAAGTTACACCCGTCAAATAACAGAATGACATGCATACATGGATATCTCAAAGGAAGAGTTAATATGGTTGATTTGCATAAAGCCAAGTTTATTTCAAATACAAATACTAAGTTCCAAGGCAGTTATACAATAACTAAAATTCATTTTCCAAAACCAGTTTTACAGTTTGGATAACATTCATCAACAAGTGGTGAAGGATACCCTCCTGTCACAAGGCTAACAGCCCGAACCCATTTGAATAGACATCCAAAAACCATTTCGTAAAGCATTTTGAAAACAAAACCAAAATCTAACTTGGAGTGGCTTTGCTAGCATGTCCATGACCGTGGACACGGTTATTCGAATAGTTTTACGTTCTACAGAGGTGTACAACTTTACCCACACGACACGATTTCTCTAGTTTGTTCGGCAACCGTCGATACCACCAGTCACTTCCGAAGGTAAGTGGTCTAGAGCTTGTGACAAGCCCTTTATAGTGCATCATTCCACCGCAGTCCACCCTCGCTAAGGTTTCGCCCCACCCTGCTGATAGAAACCAGCAGAGATCAAGGGTCCCCTCTTGCGCCAGGCGGGGCTAACAGGTCATAACATGATTACCCGCCGCATCAACAGGATCGACCGCGATGGAACTTTGCAAATTAGTCAGCCAGGTCCCGCCCACACAACACATGTGGTTGCACGGTGTGGCTAGCAAAGGAACGCTCGAAGGCCGGTCCTCAACTGACTTGGGCGACTTCCACCAACCTATGGGCATCGGCCATAGACATGACACGATCCCGTGCATCAACATACACCAACCAGACAGCCAATTCACCCAAGTCCAAATCAATTTTTCCTTTTCTTTGTTTTACCAAAACATTTGCAAAAACCTCCTTGACAACCCAATGTCATGGTTAAAAACATTTAGACAACATTGGTCTTTTGGCAAACAAACTCCCAAAACAAGATTTTTGGTCTAAACTTGACTAATCACAGATTTTTGCAACCTGCTAGTTCATACTAATGTACCAACTAGCTCTTTTACTATGGGGACAAGGAGTGATCGGATCAATAATCAAATTCGGGCGTACAAAGGAACTAGAGATAACTATGAAGTTAAAATAGGGGTTTAATTTACTTGAATTGAAATAAGCATGCAGTAATAATTTGAAACACAGCTTAAATAATTTGAGATACTGGGTTCAATATGATCAAGGGTGTAACTTGTCTTGCTCGAAAGCTTAAGGATCTACTTCTTCACAAAGCTCGGGCTCCCCGGAGACAACGCGATCTACACGAGAACGAAGCAAAGCAAATAAAGACCAAATAAGATCCAAATGGACTCCAAACAAACTAAACTAGAAGCAAACACAAATAATCAGAACTAGAAGAATTAAGAAAGGGCTCTCAGGAGGAGGTTCAATGGGTTAGGAAGAGGTCTAGCAGAAAGGGTGATCTTTGCAAAGACCGAAGGGTGGGTGGTCTTTGCGAAAAGACCAAGGAGGTGATCTTTGCAAAAGACCAGCTGTAGGATCAAGGATAACTGACTAGAGGGGGGTGAATAGGAGGTTTTTTAATTATTTAACAACTTAACAATTTAAGCCAATTAATAACTTAGTCTAAACAAGTTACTCTTCTAGCCAAGCAATTCAATCGCAATAAAAGAGCTAGAAATGTAAATACGGAAATAGTAAAGACTAGGAATAACCACAATGAGACAAAAATGTTTTCCCGTGGTATCGAAGACTTGTCGGTCTTCACTAGTCCACATTGAAGAAGCTTGACAACTCAAGTCGGCTCCACGAATTAAGCCTTCCCTCGATCACTATGGTTGTTCTTTCTCCGCTCCAGAGATGGCGAACACCAAACCACTCACAAGCTTGCACCGGGCCTCTTCATAATCTTCTTGAAGAGATCACCGTGCTCCACCGCCAAGGCCGTCTAGGAGTTTGGCAAAACTCCAAGAGTAACAAATCAAGACCTTCGCTTGACGGCGCTCAAGTGCAATCGGATCAACCTAGGATGATTGGATGCACTTGAATGAACTCAACTACCTCACAATGAATGCACAAGAGAATTTTGGTGTTGAGTGAATGCACAAGGCTCTCAAGATTCTAAGGATGTTAAATGAAAACTAGCAACCCGTCCTTGAGCAGTTGGGGGGTATTTATAACCCCCCCACCAACCCTTATGACCGTTGGGGACCGAATCCCCAACTTTCAGCGAATTCCGGTATGACCGGTAACTAGGTTATGTTGAAGCGACTTGTGTCAAAAACTCAGAATCGCTAGAACGACGACATTTAATACTTTGACATAGCCGCTGCAATTTTTTTAAGCAGACGACCGCTAACCCAAGTGCAGTACAACCGCATCAACCGATCAGACCACATGGACGAAGCAGACAACCGATCGAGGGTTTCGATTTACTAAATGACAAGCTCTTTGGAAAATTCATACCGCCTTATAAAAATCGGTACAACCGCAGATCGGTATAACCGATTCTTAGAAGTGGTACGACCGATTTCTAAGGAGAGCTCTGAGCCAAAATGCATTGGTTCTGGTTTTATCCAACCGCCAACTAAAAATCGGAACGACCGAATGCGGTAGTACCGCCAAAGAGCTTGATCGCATCAAGATTAGCGCCGATTAGCGTAATCCAATCAAAATCCCAGAGTACCGCCAAGTGTAGAAGCGGTCATACCGCTTCAAGCTTGCACAACCGTCTGCTTAAGTTCTAGACGACGGTTTTCGACAAATGCACTTAGAACTTTCAAATTCAAATTCAAATGCATGCATGATCCTAAATTGATCCATGTGGCACAAGAATATGCTATCAAGCTACTTAGTCATGATCCCTCTTAATAGTACGGCATTTAACCTATAATCCGGTCTTCCAACCAATTCTCCTAAGACCGGTAAAATATAAAAATGATCCTAGACTACTTGTACCTTGACTTTAAGCCATGTAGATCTTCATGTCATCCTTTAGCATGCATCTTTACGTCATCAAGTTCACCAATGGGACTTAACCTTGTAAATACTTAATAAACACGTTAATCTCATATTCACATATTATCATTAATTACTAAAACAATTTTTAGGGGCCTAGATGCTTTCACCAGCGAAGACCAGGCAGGCGGTCTTTGCAAAAGATCAAGGAAGGTGGTCTTTGCAAAAGACCAAAAGGGTGGCAAAGACCAAGAAGGTGGTCTTTACAAAAAGGGAGGTCTTTGAGGAGGTCCTAAGGAAGAGGTCCTAAGGAGGGGGGTTTTAAGGAGTAGACCTGTTCAAAAGCCGAGCCAGGCCGGGCTTGAAAAGCTCGGCCAAAAATCTGCAGGCCCGAGCTCAGCCCGGCCCGAAAACCTGATTTTTCGATTAAAAGTATTATTTTAATCACTTTTGGAATAAAAACTAATATTTAATTCATTTTTCTGCATTAAATAAATAGATTTTCGCCTTTTAAATTGTTTTTACCGGTATTTCGGGCCGGGCCAGGCTTCTACCGAGTCGATTTTCAGTCTAAGTCTACCGGACGGTTTGCCTGGGCCGATCTGCTGGCTCGGCCGCCCATGAACAGGTCGACTGAGGAGGACCCAAGTGGGTCGTCTTTGCAAAAAACCAAGAGGGTCGTCTTTGCAAAAAGACCAAGAAAGTCGTCTTTGCAAAAAGACCAAGAAGGTCGTCTTTGCAAAGGGAGGCCTTCAGGTGATCCAAAGGAGGAGAAGGTCCAACAAAGGCTACGACTACACAACGTGGTCGTACAAGGAATACGATCACACCAGGTGGTCGTAGGGACAAGGGAAAAGATCGAGGCATAGAGAGACTCACCAAGGCCGAGAGAGAGACTATAGGAGGAGGGGAGGTCGGTGGACGGTGGCAACGGTTGAAGGCGGCGCGGGCGTCCCGACGAATTCTTCGATGGCAAGGTTGCGGCGCAGGCTCCGATGATCTTCTCGGCGACGAAGCTTCAATACAGTGCAACTGGGCAAGAGCTAAAAGAGATAAGCATAGAAAAAGGTTATGATAGAGGGCCACTCAAGCTGTTTATAGCCTGAGAAAGAGGAGAAAGAGAGTCACTGAAAAACTCAGAGACGGATGAGTCAAAGGTAGGTAGGAGACAAGAAAAGTGTCACAACTGATCTGGTGAAGGACAACATGACATGGTATGTTGAGAAGGGAAGGGACAAGGAGGGAGAACAAGGTACCACACAAGTAACCACGTAAGTGACCGCATTTAATGTGACACAACCGGCATTAAATGCACAATAGGCTTATGTGGCGGAGAAAGATAAAGGTAAGCAGGACTGACAAGTGGAGCCAGTCAAACTCGGGAAACAGTTCAGTCAAAGGGCGGTGATCGCGACCAATGGGGAGGTCGTGACTAAGGAAGGAGGTCTTGACCGTAGGGATGGTCTTTGCAAAAAGATCAGAGGTCGTGACCACAAGGGGTAGTCTTGACCAAAAGGGTGGTCTTTGCAAAAAGGCCAGAGGGTGGTCTTTGCAAAAAGACCAGATGTCGTGAAGAGGAGAAGGTCTAAAGGGGCAAGGAAAAGGCGTGGCTACATAGAGCCGTTCGATTTTGATCGGGTGGACCTAGGTGATAAGAACGTTGGGACCGTCCGAACGCTTATCTCCATCGGGCCGCCCAAACTCAATCGGACGATCCGCAATGCTAGGGAACGTTCGGACCATCCGAACGCTTCCTCCCAATCGGACCATCCAAATAGGATCGGACGGTCCTTGAGAGGGGTAGGCGCAGGCGCTGGATCGAACCGCGCGAAGGGGAAGAGAGATCAAACGAAAAGGAGGTCTCCACGGTTAAGATGAAACAAGGGGAGTCTTGACGGCCAGGATGAACTCGAGGGAGGTCCTGACGGTCACGATGGAATCAAAGGGAGGTCTTGATGGCTAGGATGAACTCGAGGGAGGTCCTGAAGGCCAAGATGAGATCAAAGGAGGTCCTGACGGTCAGGATGAACTCAAAGGAGATCCTGACGGCCAAGATGAGATCAAAGGAGGTCCTGACGGTTAGGATAAACTCAAAGGAGATCCTGATGGCTAAGATGAGATCAAAGGAGGTCCTGACGGTCAGGATGAACTCAAAGGAGATCCTGATGGCCAAGATGAAATCAAAGGAGGTTCAATTGGACACGGGGAGGTCCAAATGAACAAGAGGGAGGAAAGAAGGTTGAACAGGAGAGATCCAAAAGGGAGAAATTCAACCCGAAGTTGAATTTCAGAAATCAAGGATGTTTGAAACACAACCCCGAGCTTGGAACGTCTCGGGAGTGGTCGTGACCTAAGGGAAGGTCAAAACCAAAGGGATGGTCTGGACACAAGGGGAGGTCCGGATCAAAGAGGAGGTTAAACCAAAAGAGGTCTAAGCTCAAAGGAGGTCTAGACACAAGGGTAGTCTAGACACAAGAGAGGTCTATAGACACAGGAGAGTTCTAGACACAAGGAGATCTGGACTCAAGGAGAGTCCAAACAAGGGGAAGGTCTGGGCAGAAAGAGCTGGGCCAAGAGGAGAGCAGAACGAGCAGAGACATGGAGAGACAACGCAAGAGCTCAAACAACTCCAAATAAAACAAGCTTTGGATTAGTTGAAGTTTAATTTAGTCATTTTAAACTCTCGAATTCCAAAAATCTCAAGTTAAGCTTTAGTACTTCAACAAAACCAAATGGTTCTTTTTATTTTGAAAATTTTCAAAAGTCTAAAACCGTGGTGTTACAACCGCCTCCTTGCTCCTCCTGGTCACAGCTCTGCAGGCCAAGGCCTCCTCTCCTCCGCGCCTCCTCCTCTCCTCAGCCGCGCAACTCCGTGCGCCGCCACCAACTCGCCACCTCCTCGCCGCCTCCTCATCCCCGTAAATCTGCCGCCTCATTGCCTCCTCGGGGACAAGACTCCGCTTAGGTCGGACCAGTGCTTGGTCAGTGTTGTGCTCTGCACGACGTGCACGGCCGCCCACCATGCCGAGGTGGCGGCCTAAGCACAACCCGGGCTCTTGCGCCGGACCGGTACGACCCATAAACAGTGTGTGCTGAGCCATGCTTAGGCTGGGTCTATAATGTCGTTTTGTGCCGCCCCAGAGACCACCCATTTGGCCACCGCCCCACCCATCCTCCAAAGAGAATTTTTTGCATTTGTGGTCTCAGAGTAACTTTTAATTTCAAAAGTAGCCATCTTTCACCATAATTTGCAAAATTGGCCTCGAACAAGGCGCTGTCATCAGGTACCAGTATGAGACGACCGCCCGCCACCAGGCGTGGCAGCACCTACTGCCCCGGCGCGGCAGCAGCACTGCCTGGTGGTGGCGCAAGCAGTGTTTCGGCCCGACCTCGGGCGCTTGCCTCGCTCGCCACGCCGCCTTTTCCCTTTTTGCAATGAAAGTTTGTTGGCTGCATTTGGTTTTGTTTTTTCCTCCCTTTAAATCACGTCGCTGTCTTTCGTTGTCTCTTTTCTCTTTTCTCTGCGTATAAGCCGCAACACATCGGAACGATTAGATTAGCTAAGTACGTATTTAATTTTTTTTCTTATTACAATTTTTAGCGTTAAGTACGTACTTAGATCTTGCTAACTGTTAGTTATTCTCTATTTGCAGCAATGGCACATACTCTACCACCCCTACTTGAGGAGGCTTGGGACGCCAAGCATTGCTGTCACGCTTGGATCGGTGGCGATGGGCCGCCAACTCTGTTGACATGGGGTCCGAGGGAGACTTGGCCGTTGGACGAGGGGTATGTTTCGAGGCTTCGCTAACTGGCCGATTATGTCACCGCATGTGAACATAGGCGTAACCTCCCGATTGATGCCTCCCTACTTTCGCCCCGTTGATCGTTGGCGGTCGGAGACCCACACGTTCTACTTCGGTGGGGAGATGGTCGTGACATCGCAAGACGCCGGCCATTACCGGCCTTTATTACGAGGTCACAGTAGATTGTGCCCTCCGATGTCGCCGACCGAAGGCGATCTCAATGATCGCCGTAGCCTATCCTCGAGAGGTCTATAGGCTGCCCACACGCCGTCATGCGATAATTCATGCATTGCCCAAATGACGAACGGAGGAGGTGGTTTGATGGCACCTAATTGCATATTTGTTGTTTATATTCGGTGGGTCATGTTCCCTAGCACGCAGGGGACATGGTGTACCCGAAGTTATATTCACCTTATGAGTCCATCGTGGACGCCGACGATGAGGACGTGCCGCAAGATTGTTGGGGTTCACCAGATCAGGCGCTTATGTATCATGGCTTGTGCGACGCTTCACGTTACAGACAGAACAGAGCCCGTGTTTCGGGTTGCCACACGTTACATAGTTTATGGTCGGGAGCACTTCGCGGTCGACATCTCAGATTTCCGCTCCTAGTCCACCCTTATCCGCGCACAACATTTCTATGGGGTGGACGACGAGGATCCCGTGGAAGGCCCGACCATGGGATCCCGATGGACTGTGGCGGTACTGGGGTGGGCTAGGAGAGAGCGCGTCGCATATACCCCGAGTTCCACAACGAATTCGAGGCCCCGCACGAGGACGACATAATATGGGTTCCTTGGACGGATGCCCGACGGCTTGAGCTTACTTTGCCACCGGGATGTGGCGATCGAGGACAACTTGTCATCTAGTGTTCTCCCACATGGTTGAGCCCTACAACCCACAAGCGGCCGATGAGGCGCTTCCACCGCACTCAGAGACCCCCGCCTAGGGCTACGCTATGCAGGGAGCCACTTGTAAGTAGATTGCATTGCTTAATAATATTGTACGCCTTTAGTCATATGTTATGTCGGCACCATAATTTATTTATTTTGTTCCACCTTCGCTGCATTTAAGAAGGGCCGCAAGAGTGATGACTGGCTTCAGACGCAACAACTGTGGATAGATGCATGGCAAATGGCCACTGATTCCATTTTGCAGGAGGCACGGCCTTACGATGAAGAGACTTACGACACGCATTTTGGAGTGGTACGACGCAAGACACACGACGAGATTGACAGAGCCCCCGGCTCGACATGCAGATCCTAGCCACGCCAATGCTTGGACTTGGGGCCGACCCGCACCGCTTGCAGCCCGCCATGACGATTTGGTACGTTGAGCACGTAGTGGATTAACCACCCTCCGAAATAGGGTTAACTAACAAAATTTTGTTTGTTCGGTGAACCATGTAGGTGGACCGCTTGTAGAGCTGCCAGGACCGCGCCACCGAACTCGAAAGGGTACGAACAACATAGTCAACTCCTTTTTGGGTCATGAAGACGCTTGTTGCAGATGTTAAGGTGTCGTTTGTAACATGAGTCGTGGAAGGCCCAGCGATGTCAACTTGAGGCATCGGACGGAGCATCGCCACGCACTCGCCTCCATCTTCCCTGTCAGAGCGAAGTCGACCGGTGGCGCAGAAGAAGATGGGCAGCGGATCGTCCACGCAGTTACCACGCAGGGACTCTATGCTGATGCCGTTGTCGTCACGGAGGAACCCTACGCTGATGCCGTCCTCGTCGTGGAGGGACCCTACGCTGGTGTCGTCGTCGTCACAGAGGCAGGAAGAGGCCATTCCAGAGAGCACAGACGTGCAACCCTGAACCGCGGAGGTTATCCCAGATTCTCCCTCCCAGCCCCACACTCTCGGACAATTTCAAATGGGCGATACGGTGCCATGGTATCAGTCTGGCTACACACCGTACCCTACGCAGTTCACCCCGCAAGGTGAACCGTACCCCGAGCAGTTCACCCAGTTCATCCCGCAAGATCAGCCGAGTTGGTGCCCCTCCACGGATCCTACTGCTTGGATCACCAACTTGTTCTCAACGCCACTCCTGCAGGTGATGCCCCCCCCTGTACGATGACACGGCGGTTGAGGAGCCCCGCTATAACCTGCAGCAGAACCCACGGTCACCTGATAGGCTGATGTTCCCATAGGAATAGATTCGTCAGAGACCTATAGCAGGAACACGACGTGGAAGGCCAGTGCAAGGTCCTATGCCCGAGAGCAATGAGCAGCAGCGTGAGCAGTAGTAATATTAGAAGTCTATTATATATTGTAACTTGTACTTCAGTGACCGATTTGTAATCCAAGCAGAGTGTGGTAATTGGAATGTAATTGGACACTTGTACTTCGTTATCTATCTCAGTAGAATAATTTTATTCTCATTCATCAAGGATGTGACCCAAACGAGGCAGATATCCGTACTTATAAGCGATAACAACAACTTGTTGCAGCGTAGAAAGCAGTGCAGGTTACAACGCAAATCACTACAACACTCACATCGCTACGACCAACATGACTCAATACAGCAGATAGCTTACAGATACTAAGTGGCGCTAGAGGAAGAAGGTCTATTCAGGTAGTTTCTAAATGAGTGCCCATGAGTCTTGCATAGCCTACACCTTATTGGTCTTGGCCGATCTCCACGTTGGCTCTCATCCATGTCGTTGCGGATGCGCCTTGACTGACACCTCCTACGGCTTGAATGCCACAGTGCTTCATTCAGTGACCACTTCACTGCTCCCCGCCATAGGTCCCTGTAGTGGCCTTCCACGCCGTAGGAGTTGAACTCCCCGTACCAAGTATTATACAAGTGTCATATGTCGTAGTACTCCGACATGTATATGCAACAAGATTGGTGAAATACAGCACATGCGGCATATACTTGGGAGCAAGGATTGTGCAGGAGTTGAGGCTTGTTGCAGGTGCAAACTGCCACATCGCCTAAGGTGCAAACATGCTTCCGGTCACCTCTCATGTGGTCGCGAACGTACTTGTCCCGCAGGCGGATCTCGAACTTCCTCCTCACGCCATCCATTGTGATAGCTACATGGGATCGGGCCTTGGTAATCTTCTCGTCCATGTAGGCAAGGGTAACCTCCAAGTACTGCTTCCCTTCGTCCAAATGCTACTTGGCCATCATTGCCCGATTGACGAAGTAACCGACCGTGTGGTTCCATGTCTCATCGACAACAGCGGTGATGGGCAGGGCACGGACCCCTTTCAACACACCGTTGTAGACCTCAAACATGTTGCTTGTCATGATGCCGTACCGAGCACCATAGGTGTCGTGAAGAAGGGACCATTTCTCATAGTCGGGGGCATGCATGCTCATCCACTCAGCGAACTCGCTTTGCAGTGCGCCTGGGCTAGAATCTCCACTTGCCCGCTCGATTTCGACCTCAAGCTCCCGCCACACGGCATCGAACTTGCGCTTCGTTCGGTGAGCTTCTTGAACTTCTTCATGAGGTCTTTGCTCTAAGGCTGCAGAAAGTTGGCGGCTAGATGCCGCATGCACCAACGTGTGCGCATGTCGTTCCATTGGAACGACGGGCTTGTATCGTGTTGCATGGTGTGCAGCGCGGACAACAACCCGGCATGACGCTCCGTTATGACGCACAAATTGGACCGGTCTCTTACAACATGTTGCTTTATGTTTGCTAGGAATCACAACCAACTGTCAGTGTTCTCATTCTCCGCAATTGCAAAGGCAACTGGGAGCAACTGGTCATTGCTATCAGCGACAATAGCGGTGAGAATGGTGCCCTTGTACTTCCCGCAAAGGAAAGTACCGTCCATAGTCAGGACGGGACGGCAGTGGGAGAAGCCCTGGACTGCCGGGCCAAATGCCCAAAAGACTTGATCAAGGATTAGGGAATGTGGGATGTTCGACGGGTCGGGCCTGTCCACCCTGTTGACGCATGTCCCCAGATTAGCATCCATAATTTACTTTAGCATTCTGGGGACTAGGTCGTACGCCTCCTTGTAGGTACCGTACAACCCTTCGAGGACCTTCCGCTACGCCCGCCAGACCATCAGAAGCTAACGGCATACCCCATCAGATTCGCCACGTTAGCCATCGGGACCTTTCGACTTAAACGGTCAAATCGGTGACAACTACATGGCTTATGATGCTCACGATGTAGGCCGAGGTTACATTCTTATGCATTTGCAATGGCTCCTGAAGCTCACATGTGTGATCCGTCACGACTGTGATGCGGAAGGCCGTTCCCGCCCCAGGGAATCTCTGCGCACGGACTTTGCCAGGGCAAGAGCTAAGCACGCACTTAACTATGTACGTGTTAGGATTAGACTTGTAGATAATGGAAGACATATAATAGTTAGCATGACTTCATCAGAGATAGTTTAAGATACAAACAAACAACGCCAAATTTACTCAGTAAACTCGGTAAGTCCGATTGGTCTTCATCGCGAAACTCACAATAGCTTGCTCGACGGCACTTTGTGTGGGAAATGTTGCCCCTGGCTGTGGTGTTCAGATCGAAGGCCCACAAAGACTCGTGCTCCTAGGCCGTAACAAGGAATAGGTCGCTTGGCAATCCAACCGACTTGGAACATAGTCCGTGGTTCCGAAACAATGCCATCGGCGATCCCACCTCATCGTCGGCCGTCCTCCCGGATTGCGAGTCAAAGTCGTCGTCATCTTCGGTGGCAAAGGTTCTCGACATGCCATCGATAATCTCGTGACAATCAACACGAGCACCTCGCCATTTATCCACACCTTCATTCGGTTGGAAACTACCAGAATCTCCATCAACTGGAGCATCATGCCTAACGATGTCTGGCACTCTCGATACCTCTTCCGTCGTCAACAAACCGAAGAGGGGGACAAGTGCGTCGCTGCCCCCTTGAACGGCACCCCCCAGAGGATTGAGCAGGATAAACAAAATGGACATACACCATGGGTCGTCGATAGATCGGAGCGTGAGGATTGCTAACGATCTCCATGTACTGTGCCCACATGGCACTGCTGGTCACCTTCGCCAAGCCCCACAACATTTGCCCGTGTGGTGGGACCGTGGTGGCGGTGACCGCTTATTACTATCTTGTTCTCGGCGACGCGCCTATCGAACAATCGCCAATGCACCGTCAGAGCTCGAGCAAATCGACGTGTGCCAAAGTTGGGAATGTTTAGCAAGGCGACCGTAGCCGGACAAATCAACTCCGCTCGACCGATGCACGACGCTATCGTGGAACACGACAAGGTTCCATTTCGATTTAAAATATGACAATATTTCAACCAAAACACAGCATAAAAACCATACGTACGTTGCTAAAATGAACTTACCGTTACGATATTACCGACTCTTAACCTCACACACGGAGGACTGCAAATTCAAACATGCATCGCATTAGTAACGACTTCGGTAAATGGTGCTAACATACAAAAAAATGTTAAGTATGGGAGAGGGAGGCACCTCAGAAAGAGAGAGAAATTGCTAAGAGGAACGATCGACCAAGTGCGAAAATTTCCCTAACTGAGACCCGAGGCTTCTGAACAATGAGTGGGTGGCAGCGCGTTTAAATAGCCGAGCACGGAAGACGCAACGTGAGGGCGCACCCATAGGGTGCAGGTCACCTACCGCATCTAGCGTAGGGGGCAGGTGACCTACCGTGCCTGGCGGAGGGGGCAGGTCACCTACCGTGCCTGGCGGAGGGGGGCAGGTGACCTACCGTGCCTGGCGGAGGGGGCATGTCACCTACCACACCTAGCGGAGGGGGCATGTGACCTACCACAGGGGGCAGGTCCCTACCGTGCTCCCCACCGAGGGCTGCTTTGCCCACGACGTGACCCAATGAAGCAGGTTTGTGCGGAAATGATGCTACGCGGCCCCAAGATTCGTCGTACACAGACAGCGACTGATAGGTTGAGACGCAACGTGATGCCGCCCCCCAGAGGGTGCAGGTCACCTACCGCGCCTAGTACGGGGCCTACTATAGTAGGGTGCATGTTTGTTCAATGCATATAGACGCTTTGGCTGTCATTCACCTCACCCAATTGCAATTCAGTCGCATGCTATATATGGATGCTTTGGCTGCCATTCACCTCACTCCTCATTTGCTCTTCTCCTTTCCTCCAATCTTAGACGGGATGTCTTCGGTCTCATCTAACTTTTGAGTGAGCAGACAATTACAATCACTACGGTAGCAGCAGGTTTGCCCTCGTTGTAGTGATCCGGTGAATGTGTTCACCTCGCATACGCCAACGAATCCACCCCGAGTATTCATGAAGAGTTCAAATCTTACGGTAAGTTGCGCCTAATCATCCCGAATGAATTCTATTCGAAACAGTATGTTGTTTTTTTTTCACTTCAAGTTGTAATTCTTTTTCAGAGCACAACTTGCCGGTTTTGGCAGTGGGCTGATGAAGCTGTCCCAGTGGTTCGAGATATTGCAATGCAAATTGCTGCCTTGCAAGATGACTCTCGTGGTGTCGCCAGATTTGGCCCAAAGGCTCGATGGCTCGACCCCACCAACGCAGTAATGAAGAGAATAGACTTAAAAGACTGGATGAAATGATGGAAAGAGTTGAGAACATCCTTCAGAAATTAGTTTAGCTAGTTGGTTTTGCGGTCTTTCTTCTATTAGTTCTTGTTGTTGCTAAGTAGAAGTTCAGTTGTAATGAGATTTAATGTCCACTCTTTATGTATGCATCGCAATTGCTATGAATGAGAATAAACCAAGAATATTATGTACCCATCAATGAGTTTGTTCAACGATATCGACGCTTATAACTTAAAGCACGACACATGCATACATCGATGCAACATGTCAACTCTATAAAAGGCAACCGCAATAACGTGTCCACCACTTAGTTACATGCTTTAGGAGATTGAACATAAGTGTGTACAGAAGGGGAGACTACCGAGGTACAAGCTTCTCCATCCTTGCCTAATGGTAGAAGGTGTCTCTCACTACCCACATAAGAGTGTTCTACAGGGGGGTGCCTCGGATGTGGCTGGCCGTCGTTGTAGTGGCACGCACATATGCAGCTAGGGTTCGCGCAGCAGCATGTGGGATCATAGGAACTTCCTATGTTCACGACCTCCTCGTTGCCTCTCTCGCGCTGCATCTGTTGCTGGAGGTCATCATTTTCCTCGTTGAGATTGTCAATCTGCGCCTCCAACTCAAAGATTCGGTTCCACAGTCTATCCACGTACATCACAATATGTCGTTCATGGGGAGGATCGATCCAGCGGACAAAGTTGTATTTCGCCATCTGCTGCAAGGGACAGTTAGTATAGAGGATGTATTAGCAGTAACATGAACAAAACTATTTACCCCAGAGTGTGGGCATCGAAAGAAACGTCATCCGCCATCGAAAAGGTCGTCCAAGACTCGCTGACGACAAAGATCCTCCCCGTGTCGCATTTCGCCATACCGGCTGAGCACGCCTATTCGGCATCAACTGGTAGTTAGGGCTGAAGTCCTCCCTCCTTTCCAAGGGAAGGTCTTGCTTCGCGAATTTTACCGATTGGTCCGCGCCCCGCCATCGTGATATTATCGCATTGACGGATAAGGTTCTTCTTCCTACGGTTTCAAGGGTCGAGTGGTCCTACTTTTGAAGCATGGGGCGTGCATTTTATAGCCCGCGGGGGGAGGCTAACAAAGTGGGTCATGTATTAGCTTGCAGATGACAAGACCAGATGGGGCTGGCTACTTTGCGTAGAGACAAGACCAAATGGAGCAGCTTTACGCAGTGACAAGACCAAAGGAGACAGCTTTGCATAGTGACAAGACCAAAGCAGGCAGCTTTGCGCAGTGACAAGACAAAACGGGGCAGCTTTGCACAGTGATAAGACCAAAGGAGATAGCTTTGCGCAGTAACAAGACCAAACGGGGCAGCTTTGCGCAGCGATAAGACCAAAGGACACAGCCTTGCTCAGTGACAAGACTATATGGGCCAACTTTGCGCAGTGACAAGACTAAACAGGCGACTTTTGCGCAAAGGACAAGACCAAACGGGCGACTTTTGCGCGATGATAAGACCAAAGGAGACGACCTTTGCGCTGTGACAAGACCACACTGGGCGCTTTTGCGCAGTTGATAAGACCAAAGGACACACCTTGCGTGAGTGACAAGACCACACGGGCGCTTTTGCACAAAGGACAAGACCACACGGGCGGCTTTGTGCAAAGGATAATACCAAAGGAGACGATTTTATGTAGTTTAGGGTTTAGCTTTAGGGTTAGGCTTTTCAGATCGACTTGACAACCCTAACGCCTCGCCAAATTTTTCGCATCGAAAAGACGAGACTCTCTCTCGCAAAGTAAGACGTGACAATACTATGCCTCGCCAAATTTTTTAGATCGACATGACAACACTCTACCTCCTCGACTTTTCGTAACTAAAAGATGTGACTCGCATGAAATTAACCACACCATGCCAACTCTGGAGCTTATAAAAGGGGGTTGAATCAAACCCAACACTACACAACCAAACCCAGCACTACACAACCAAATCCAACACTACACTAGAGCTTACTTCACCACGCCGAGATGGACGACAGGCAGAGGCAATGGGACCGGATCCACGAACTAGCAAGGGCTGCTGGAGAGCGGGACGACCGAGCAAGGGCTGCTATGGCCCGGGTCGAACAAAAGACGCGTGCCTACATGTCATCTTTTCATAATGAAGCCCCGTAGCAAAGAACCCTATGTCAACGCTCCAATCGAAGCGTTCACGCAACACCCGCCCGAGGGGGAGACACCGCCCCTCTGTTGGTGCAGGGACAGATGCAAGTTCTTCAAGTCCAACCACCCGCGCAGCCTAGGCATACGTTACTGGGGTTACACGAACTACTCCAGCGACTATCCCGACCGACGTCGGGACACGAGCAGCTATCGGCAGCCGGTAAGGACCAGTTACAGTGTGTTCACGTACTATTTCTCTTTCAAAGTATACACTAACAACCTCTCCTGTCTACCTGTAGTCCCCGGATCCGCTATGTGGCTATCGCAAGTGGATCGACTACGAGATCCACCCATATGACCAGTGGTCTCTCGACATGTACGAGTGACATGAACGAAGAGACCGCGAGATCCTAGAGGAGCGACGGCGCAACGATGAGCATAACGAGCGCATACGTCGGGAGACGCAAGCTCATTTGGAGGCGTAAAGGCGCAGGGAGCGCGAGGCTCACGAGAGGGAGTGCGAGAGAAAGAGGGAAATTGTGGTCAAGGCCAAAGAGGCCGGCGAGGATTTCAACGCCGAGCTAGCAAGGAAGGGAAAATGGCTCCGGTCCACGCAGTAGGTCAGGTCATTTCGTAGTAGTCCTCCGTCCTGCCCGCCATGTTTTTTACTATCCCCTAAAGGCATGTATACTTACATGGTCCGGATGCTTGTGTCGCAGTGTACCGTGGTAGTAGCGAGGATGACTAAAGCAATTAGCGGAACCATCATGCCATGTGACTACGTGTAACGTGCTTCTATCAGCGGACTCTAATGTACTTCTGGTTCTGTGTCTCGGCTAAGCCATCAAAGCAAACCTATATTGCAAGTATGCCTCTTCTAGTGGAATCCTAGAAAGAACCATTCGTACCGACATCGAATCCTCCATGTTTTAGGGCATCTTCATAATCACAACGAGCGTTCTCAGCCCTTTCTATCATATTCTGTATAAAGCTTCATAGAATACTTCATCGACTGCCTGCCTATATATACGTTCAGATGACTTCATCGAGGAGAGACTCCAATAGTACTGGTGCCTTTTTATCCCATTTCTAACAGACAACAAGTGTTTCAACAGACAAAGTTTGCTTGGACGACATCCTCAAGGTTATACATCGTCTGATATGCTTATCAATTATTCTTTCTCTGAACGAATAAAATTATACAAAAATTACAGAAACAACAACACTATAACGGGAGGCTCCACCAAAAGTTTTATAATTTTCTAAACTCATTTGCTATATTTTGAAATTACTACAAACAGCGCTGAAACCGTGATTTTTTATGAATAAAATTCAATTCAATTCAATTCAATAATATTTAATATTTAAAATTTTCTATTTTTTCAAAAAAATTCGCTTTTTTTTTAAAAAAAATGGAATTTGTACGGGTAGGCACCACCGCCACGCCGCCACGGGCAAAGCGACCGCCCTGCGTGCGGAGTCGAGGCGGCGCCGCCGCCCGTGGCAATGGTAGATCGCCGCCGCGTCCGCACCCACGGTACATATACTGTTTAGAGGTCAATTTTGCGAATTACCGGAAAAGAGGGCTATTTTAAAATTAAAAGTGCTACAGGCCAAAACAGTAAAAAATTCTCCAGCCGGCGCGATCTTTGGACGCCGTGCATCCACATCCCCATCTCCACCAAACGCCGCCCATGGCTGCCGCCACCGCCACGCTCACCATTCCCATCCTCCCCATCTCGCCGCCAACGGCAGCGCGGGGGACGCCGACAACGAGGAGGAGGACGAGGGGGAGGAGGCCCCTCCGCGCCGCGTGCGCCTACGCGCTCCAGGAGGGCCAGTCCCGCCGCTTCCACCGCCTGCCCTCCGGCCTCGACCTCGAGGTCATCGCGCAGCACCCGCCGGCACAGGTCCCGACCCCAGGCGGGAGCGAGCGGCCGCCGCTGGTGTTCGTGCACGGGAGCTTCCACGCGGCCTGGTGCTGGGCGGAGCACTGGCTGCCCTTCTTCTCCCGCGCCGGATTCCCCTGCTTCGCCCTCAGCCTCCGCGCCCAGGTAGTTAGCCATGCGTGGAAGCGGCTTGTTGAATTGCCCCAGTGGGTGGTGGTGTTCACAACACTCCACCAGTAGAGCCTGCGGGTCTCTGAAACAGGAAATTGAAATAACGTCTCTGAAAGCAAATGTGGGTGGAGATGAATTCTGACAACTTGATGATCTTAGGATGCTGCTGCATAGGCCAAGTAAAATGTCCCATAAACTACACAAAATTGGTGTGTGTTAACGACAAACTGTGACTGGTGATGAATTTATAGAGTGCAATTGCAACATTTGTGCGCATTTTACAAGAGAGATATAATTTGTTTATTATCGTAGTGTCACACTTTTGGCCTATGATCTGTTGCAGGGTGAAAGCAGCGTTCCATCAGAAGCAGTGGCCGGCACGCTTGAGGTAATTTAGTGAAGCAGCACAGGAGTGCATGTAAATAATAAGAAAAATACTCTGGTACTTGATGTTTTTCTGTGGCTTTAGACGTGTTAGTACGCAACAAAGCTTGCATAGACTAGGGTGCACTTTGAAGTTACTTTACATGCAGCAGTTCAAGTATATATTTAGTTTATTTGTTTAAAACAACCTTATCAAGCATAAATTATCAGCGAAGTTGCAAGCATGTAGCACTTTCCACAACTAATAGCACTGTCTACTGTAGCTCTTTAGCATTGGTTGTACCATACTGTTTTTTCCATCATGGTACTTTTTTTTTTCACTGTCTCAGTAGAGTCGGCCCAATGTGTGATTGACTTGCAGTAGACACATACTGGCGATATTGCAGATTTCATCCGGAAGGAGATTCCCTTGCCACCTGTACTAATTGGACACTCATTTGGAGGCTTGATTGTGCAGCAATATATATCATGTTTGCATGGTATGCTCTCTCCAACGATTGAGCACATTCTTGTAGTCTGCAGGTTACTCTGGCAGTTCTTGTCGTGTTCAACATATTTATTTTTCTACCTATCTGATGTTGTGTAATCTAGAGGCGTGAAAGTTGCAACCGTATAGACGTGCTAGTTGCAAAAATATTTTCAATGGATTACATACTTACTTCCATTAGTAGCAAAAAAGGACAGGCTATTTGGTGAAGTGAATTCTAGAACAATTAACATTGTTTATTAAGCATTTTGTCTTGACATGGTAGCTCGTGAAGTTAGCAGGGAGTCAACAATTAGCATTAATTCCGTAGATGATTTTAAGCTTCTTATTGGCTATTTTAATGATTTTTCTGTGGTGAGTTTGAATTGTTTTATTTAACTGGTCATGTGTTATTTTTCGACCCATACTATGCTAAATAAAAATAATGGGTTTTGATGATCTGTTCGTACATATTGGCACTGATGAATATTGATATTCGAGCAGGTGCATCCATTCTAGATATGAATCATATTAAAGCAACTTGTATGACCAACTTATATATTTATATAAAATGTAACTCACCTTCATATTCCCCTAAAAATGTGAATAAATCGAACAAAATAAAAAAGGATTTTTTCTTGAAAAATTATCCACTTCTCCTTCATTTATCTTCCATACTAATGTTATCTAATGGCAAAAAGATACACTTTTCCGAGCTTGCGACCTTTCTTGACATGTGTGCCATTGCTAGCTGCTTATAGAACCCTGTATATATCGATGTAGTTACAACTATTCATTGGTCTTAAATCGTAGAATGTCTTGTTAAATAGTAGAATAAGCTTTAGTCCTTTATCAACACAAAAGTATATCGTATTTCACTCTCTTGATTGTAGGTTCAGAATATTTGCATCCATAGTTTGCTAACGAGTATCCATAGTTTGCTAACGAGTAATGTTTGTCTCTTTATTTCATGCAAAAGTATATTAAATACGATCTTTTCTATTTTAGGTTCAGAACCTCTTCATGCAAAGCTTTCTGGTGCTGTTCTCGTGTGTTCTGTGCCTCCCGCAGGAAACAGGTATTTCTAGTGTTATCTGCTACACATTTACCATCTTATCTTACTTTTATTATGATGTTACTCCTTTGTATCTTCTCCAGTGGGTTGGTATGGCGTTACCTTTTGACTAAACCAGTTGCTGCCGTCAAGGTAAATTGATCTGTAATACTATCCTCTTCCTTTGAGTTTTATCACTTGGCTGTCTTAGAATTTCAGTGAGATACTGTGATGCCCTACTTCTGCAATTGTTGCGTCTAGTGTCCTGCACCTATATTTGGGTGTTCTGCTGTGTTTTCCCTTTTCACTTGTCAGGCAAAACATTTCACCAGCTGGTTCTAAATCCCATTACAGGGGTGAAATGCCTTGAACATTCACTTACCATACAATCAGCGATCAATTTCCTTTGGAGTGTCTCCAAAACTGCCTTGATATAGTTGTTAATAATAGCATGAAGTACGAATGAACTTAGTGAAGTTTCGCATTGGCAATGCTCTGTTTGAATCATCATGCTTGTTGGCATTCGTTTATTCACCTCGTATGATAGGCTTGAACTCCCTATGCTTATTTTAATTCCTTCATTCATCTTAGTGGAGTCTGGATGTGTTTGCTGATCCACGATTTATTAGACTTGAATTACCCTATCCATAATTGTTAATATTCTTTCATTCCGCCGTACTGTAATTTTGAGACTTTTTTCTGTTTATAAACAATGGATTGCTATGAACATTATCAAGGTCATCCACACACTGAAGTGTACATGTAGATCGTTTCTTTACTTCAAATTAGAAATGATGCATCCATGTGTGTCCTCACGCCATTAGTATTTGGTACTTTATATAAGTACTTAGATTTGTGTATGTGCATACACTGAATTTTAATCATCTTGCTATCAGGTTACGCTCAGCTTGGCTGCAAAAGCGTATGCAAATTCATTGCCCCTCTGCAAGGAAACATTTTTCTCGTCACAAATGGATGATGAACTTGTCCTAAGGTATTTTTTGGCTGTCATTCCATTCACATTTCCAACCTAACATTCTGAAAATTAGATTATAGATTTGAACATAACAGCTATTCAGGTTGGTTGTCCAGCGCAATGGTCATTAACTGGAATATGTGCATATATCATTACTAACATTAAACCTTGGTGGAAAGGCCTCCCAACCGCGCAGGCCACGTCACTGGAAAACCTTGGGCCCGTCGGATCGTCGCTGGGCGATCGAGATCGCGTGGAGTTGAGAGGCCCTCCGGACCCACCCGGATCGTTATCGGACGGTCGACGAGCCCCTAGGACCAAGCCTTAATCCCGCGTTCCTCCCATCGCTCCTTTCCCCTCCCAGTCCCTCCCTCTTCTTTTCTCGCCTCCCGGCCTCGGTCTCCCCACCCCGCCGCCTCGGCCTCCTCCCCCGCCGGTGCCTCCTCTTCCTCCCCATTGCACCCTTGGTCTCCTTCCCCAGTCGCCGCTTTGGCGCCTCCTCCTTCGTCCCGCCATGCCCGCTTAGGTCGCCTCACGCACGGCACCACCGGCCACTGCCTCCGGCCTCCTCTTTGCCTCCTCTCTCCTGCGTGCCTCTGGCACCTTCGGTCCGCCTCGCCTCCGGCTCCTATCCCCTTCCTCTCCCTCCTTCGCCGCCCCTCTCCATCAGCGTCGCCGGTCCCTCCTTGTTCCTCCACCGTCGCCCCCTCAATCTCCTTCCCCAGCCGCCGCCACTCCCTCCTCCTTCCTCCCCTGTCGCCTTCTCGGTATCCTCACCGCCGCCTTGGCGCCTCTGGGATCAGCGTCACGCGGTCATGGAGGCGAGGATTCCGCGAGGCGGCGCTCCCATTCTCCTCCTCCCGCCTCCCCCGCTGGTCGCCGCCGCCTATCTTGCTCAAGCGTCGCCGCTCCACTGGCTCCCTCCCGATCCGTTCTTCTCGCCCCCCTCCTTCACATGATTCTATATGCTCTTCTATCTCCATGTTGCGGCTAGGGTTATGCGCCATCGACTTCGTTCCGCGGTGGCGAAGGTTGGGCGCTACACCGACCCAGCTAGAGAGCCTCTGCCATCTTCTTCCTCTGCGGTAAGGGGTTCATGCTCCATTACCTCAAGTTGATCAACATATTTACGCTCCAGTTTTGCCATGACTTTGTTGATTGTGTGTTTGCGAGACTTGTATCGGGAACCCTTTGGTTTTAGTGTGACATCGCCTCAAACACACCGTGAACACCGATTGATTGTTCTGGACAACAGGTTCGATTCGATTTGTTTATGGCCCCTGCAGTAGCTTAACATGTTTGTTTTTATGTGAATGCCATGAAATTGTTGTCGAATATTGTGGGATGGACTCTATAGTTAGTTAGGCACAATTCTTTCATTGTGGAATAGCTGAATTGTGTGGTTTCTTTCATTGGCTGTGCCTATTTGCCCTTAAAGCTGCGAAATTCAAACATTACTTTAGTGAGTCGGTATAATGGACATTGAACGAATGCTACAATTGTTACTTTGGCCAATACAAATGAGATTCCTTTCTTCGATGTTGTTTTCCTGATAGCTATTGGATATCAACTTGGGTCAATGCAGAACTAGAAATCTATCGATCGAGCAAAGGAACGAATAAGAACGAATAACATTGAAAATAACCGAAATTCAATTTCATCAAACATGCATACACAGCAGGTAGAGTATGATTTTATAAGAATTTAGGTGAAAGTTTTAGTCCAAAAGGAATTTATTTGGATTTTCTAAGAATTTAACAAGTTAAAGGTTTAATTGAACAAATAAATTAATTACCAAAATTTTATGAAACAGAAACATGAGTCAAACTTATGCTAAGTTAAAGTACAGGAAAAAAAGAGAATTAACAAAATTAATTTTATTCACTTTGGAGCTAAGATGAAATACTTATGATTTGTTGAATTTTAAACTATTTTCTATTGTAAAAAAAATTCCTTTTAGCTATTAATTTAACTCCAATATTTTCTGGAACGACAACATACTTAAAATCTATTCCATTTAAAAGTACACTAAAAATGAAAATCAAGAAAATGGGTTTCATTCAGTTTGAAGCTAATTCGAATTAGTTATTAATTTTCAATGAAATAATAATTCGTTTCGGAATTTCTAAAAGAATTCATAACTTTTATACCAATACTACCTAGCCCATAATCAGCGACCTGGGACCCGGTTGCGGTTGACCAGGTCAACTTTGACCCAGCCATAGCCGATGGTGATGTCGAAGGCGTAATCCAAGGATACGTCTTCTGTTTACAAAAACATAAACTCAATCTATGTATACAAGAAATACGTTTTTCATTAGAGAAAACGTACTCCAACAATTTGCACAATTACTTAACCGGTCCTACGGGCCCACTTGTCAACGACTCTGAGATTTAAGTGGGTTCAATTAGATTTCTAATCATGTTTATACCGGCGGGGTCCACATGTCATACAATCATTTAATAGATTGATTAAAAGGTAATGACTTTGGTTAAACCTTAAGTACGCCGGCGGCTCGTCGGAGTTTCCAAATGCGAGCGCGGTGGCGAGGTAGACGATCCGGCGATGGAAGGGCGCTTCAGACTTGGGATTGACTCCACCGGGTACGCAGCAACTTCGCGAAACTGGTGACGCGGAGTCCAAAGGTGACCGGCGGCGAGCTTGCGATTGCCAGAGGCGGAGCCGAAAGGCGGTGAACACGGACTAGCGTTGGACGTCTAGAAGATTGGGGAAACGCGCTCTGGGATCGTCTGGTCTTGAGGAACGCGATGCCTAGGACAACGTCGCCAATGAGGGTCCGTGGCAGCCGAAATCGAGGCGGCGGCGGTTGACCGACGCTGAAGAAGATGGACTTTCCCTCCCTCGGTGATGCCTCAAAATCCAATCAAACTCGTCAATAAACTCTACGAGAGATGGTGGTCTAAATGGACCAAACGGCGAGGAGATTAACTCACCGGATTGTCGGCGAGAAAAAGGGCCGTGGCCGCTGGAGTTGGCGGTGAAGGAATCGTATCTGACGATTCCCCGGATGGCAAAGTCTCGAATCGGGGAAAATGGACGCGGCGTTGAACGTGGAACCCGGTGGTGGAGTCGCGGGTGCTTGAGCGGCACCAAGATGGACATTAGCTCGACATCTCATTCGTCGGCAGAAACCAAGAAGTGAGCGGAGGGAGTGAAAAAGAGCGAGAGGAAGAAAGAAGATAGGCTCAGGGAATAGATAAGGTCTAGGCGATGCTTCGAGGTTGGTCCCGAGAGCATGAGGTGGCGGCGAGGGCGTCATGGCACGATCTTGCGGCGCCAAAGACTTCGCTTAAGCGGGCAGAGGAAGACGACGACCGACAGCGGGTCCGCACTTTGTCGATGGTAAGAAAACGCAAGCTGGTGAGTGGGTTCGGGTCCGAGTCTGACTTGGGTCCGGTGTGATGCGACGCGGTCAAGCCGAGTTAGCTAGGTTCGGTCGAAACAGTGAAATCTGGTCCGGTCGGATTAGGGTTTTGGTTTCTAGTTTTGACCGAAATTCAACTAGTTTGACTTGGTAGTTTAAAATAGCAATAAAATTCTAAAAATTCTGAAATTTTTTGTGAGTGTTCTCAGCTTCAACTATGACTTAGGAAAATTTATTTTAGGCACTATTCACACTCCAATTGTCTGAAATAATATTCTTTCCAAAACAGCCTTATTAGTTTGGTTTGGATTTTGATGAGGTCAAATCGAATTCTAAAAATCTGTGAAAAATTATATTAATTCATGATAAATAATCTAGTATTTTAATAAATTATTTTCAGAAACTTTTATATACACATTTTTCTGGAATAAAAGAAACTTGAATTCAAATCAAAAGGTTGAAATTTCAAAACAACTTTAGAAAATTAAGTGCAAACTCATGAGATTCATCAAAAGTTTTAAAAAATCTCATACTTTTATATATTTGAAACACAAACCATTATTTGGGTTGTTACAGGTCATCTCACCGATGAGCACCCCCTTCTGCCTCGCCCTACACCGCTAGTTCTGCCTGCTCTAACTACTAGTGCGGATCAGGCGGCTCAGGAGGCCGCCAATGCTACACTTGAGGAGGCCCTAGAGCTCTACCAGTCTAAGTTGCACGCCTACGAGCTATGGCAGGATGCCGAGGCTCGTGCTACCGCCATCTTGGTGGGTAGTATGCTCGTGGCCATCTCCATGGATGTGGCTTAGCTACCGACGACACAGTTTATGTGGGAGTGCCTCTGAGCTCACTATCAGTCAACGAGTGATGCTATGTACCTCTTAGCTGTGCACCAGGTGCATTCTCTTCAGCAGCTCGATGCCACCGTCGATGACTTCTACCAACAGATGTCTGAGGTGTGGCGTCAGCCTGACTCTCTAGGGCCAGATGTCTGCCGGACCTGTCCCTGCTGTGTGCGGCTTCGTGCTCATCAGGAGATTCACTGTCTCTACGACTTATCTAAATACGAACTTATCTATGGCATTGTGCTTGGCGATGGTCTACATCGGTGCCTGAGAAACAAAAAAAAAAAGATCTATATGGGGACCTCGCCCCCCACGCGCACACATAGAATAACAACGTCCACACCATTTGGCACGGGTTAACTTCTAGTTTGATTAAATACCTAAGATAAATACCAATCAAAGATCAATAGGATTAGAATCTGAACCAGAAAACGCTGTTTTTCGTTTAGTTCTTTATATTCTAGAGCTGATTCTCCAGGTGCAGTGGTAGCGAGCTTTAATACCCTACAATCTGCTTAGTTACACGATACTAGCAGTGGCATGTTCAGGAGGGAGCCAATGAAATATCCATTCAAACTTTCCACAGGTCACGGTCGATTAAATTCAATCTTTATTGGCCAGTTTCTCTGGGAACTGGCCAGCTGTTAGCTTTATCTTCTTTTTCTCTGTTTCACAAATTCATTGAGGAGCAATATGTGATGTATCACCCAAATTTGGACTAATATCATCCAAATCTCACTTGAAATTGAATGAGTTCAGCCTGCAACTCATAAGCTATACTGTTCAGTTTAATCCATCCTGATCCGGCACTGTTTGATACTTTGATCAGAAACTAGTCAATTCCCACCTGTTTATGGAACTATATGATGTAGATATGATTGTTTCTTTTGGTGTCCCCACTAAGTTATATAAGTGACTAAAATTCATTTTGACAATGTTGACAAACATTGCACGAATGTACTACTATGTTGTAGCCAAGGATGCAAGTGGGCCAACCACCGACCCATTTCACTTAATAGGTGGTTCACTTTGTGCGCATAACCATTGCATGAGTGGTGAAGCAAAATCTCTAGGACGGGCCGGTCGGTCGGCCCAAACTACGCAACTTGCATCCCTAGGATGGGCCAGTAGTGTTTGGTTGCTAGGACAAAGTGGGATGGGATCGTCCCTGTGTTTCGTTTGGAGGACCAGGTGGGATGGGTTCGTCTCTGTGTAGGGAATATTTCATTTGTATCTGGGATGGATTGGTACCGCGATTTTGGACGGACGAAGCCGTCCCAGCACGTCGCGTGACCACTTCCCTTGGATTCGGTCACCCCCATACCGCATCTCCTAACTCCTCTCCTCTCGCATTTCTGGGCGGCGGCAACAAAGGGAAGGCAAGGCCGGTCATCGTCGGCGGCGAGCGGAAGGCAAGGTCGATGGCGCCAACGAGTAGGGCTGCGAGGGGAAGGCGTCGAGGGGCGACGTGAGGCTGCGACTGGGCATAGGTGTCTTCTTTTTCCTCTCCGACGACGGGTGTTTCTTTTTCTTCTCCAGCGAGGGAGGCGGCGGCGCACGGGAGGCTGCTCCGGCGGCGGCTGGAGGCGGTGGAACGGTGGCGAGAGGCGCACGAAGGGTGGCAGCAGCGCTCTCGTTATGCAGGTGGATAGGTTTGGGTTGGGCGGGGTGAGAGAGTTTATCTAATTGAGGAAGATGGGCTGAGATCCGTTAGATCTTGATTCAATGGTCCAAAAGAGACGAGGTATCTAGGGGTATTTTCACCACCTGGTTACCACGACCAATCCCATCCCATTCCATCCCTCTAATCAAATACCAACTTATATCATCCCCGACCATCCCATCCTCCCAACCAACCAAAATCCTAGACCATCCTATCCCCCAACCAAACACCGTACTCGGACCATCCCATCCCATCCCATCCCACCTCTCCCCACAGCCAAACACTACCTAAACACATTCAGTTTGAAACTTGAGACAACAAATTCTTCCACTTTGAACTCAGGCCCTCAATTGGCTTTAAAATCTGCGCTTTTCAGTTTTGGGGAGAGCATATAAGCACCACTCCACATGATTCTGACAGTACTAAAGTCGACTTTTGAAAAGTTCTGTGAACTGTGAAGTCTGTAGTGAAAACTTGTTCAGATGAGCCTTAAACGAATAACAATCACCGATTATTTTTAATTGATAACTATTTATGCTTGATCACGAAATTTATACCTTGCCTTGAGTCTGAGTGGTGTCATCATGCTGATATATGGTCACTTTATAGGTGGCTATGGAAATTTCTAGTGGGGTCCTGTGACCCAACTCCACATGTATCCACCAGTGTTTAGGATTAATAAAATCGTGGTGCTAAGGATGCAAGTGGAACTTTGTAAAGTATTAACTTGAGTTGTATTTGCTTGCTTTCCAAAATTTCCCCATGGCTCAGAATCTCCCTGTTTTACTTGGAGCTTTGAGTTTTTGGCTAAAATGGCACGTTTTAACCCTGCCGTGCGAAAATGCCGCGGCAGGTCACCTGCCGCGGTCTGGGCCAGCGGCACGTGGCTTGCCGCATCATTTTCGTGCCGTATGGGTGCTATTTTTGCAATTTTGTTCGGCGGGGGGGGGAAGTGCTATTTTTGCTATTTCGCTTAAAAAAAGAGCCTAGAACAGGCAAAGGTTCTATGACCAGTTGACCACAAATCAAAGAATTTGATATGGCCACCGGCCACCAGTTATTATGCGAGTTGGATATGTGGATAAATTGTAGCACACTTCGTATTCTATGATAGAGATTTCTGTGTAAGTACTTTTGCAGTCTAAATCTCTCTCTTTTTAATCATGACATTAGCATATATGTCAACATCTCGTAGGTACCAAGGTCTAATGAAGGAAAGCTCGAAGTTGCCATTATTTGACTTAAGGAAGCTCAATGCATCATTGCCTGTACCTTCTGCACCAAACAATACATTAGAGGTTCTCGTCATGGGTGCAAGCAATGATTTCATTGTTGTGAGTGAACCCCCAAGTCCCTAACCCAACCAAACAAATCTCTCCCTCCCTCCCTCTCTCTCTCTCTCACACACACACACATTTGCTTATTTTCTTATTCACTTCATTTCCATGATCTAGGATGCTGAAGGGCTTTCTGAAACAGCAAAATTTTACAATGTGCAACCTGTCTGTGTGGGTGGGGTAGCACACGATATGATGTTAGACAGCTCGTGGGAGAAAGGAGCTGAAATAATCCTGTCATGGTTAGCCAAATTCTCACCAAGATCAATTTAATTTTATCTCCAACTGCTGGATTTGACATGTTGGAGCCCTTATCCTTTTCTGTTTTTTAAATTATTGGATCTTCTGTCATTGGCAATTTCTAGTTAATGCTCAGAAGTTGTTTTGTGTGTAGGTATTATCGTATCATTATTTGATTGAATGTTTGTTAACATTCAGTGTAACCAAATGACCAGTTTATCCTTTCATTTTTAACATTTCTTCTAAAATGCGGACTCTGCTCGGTAAACATTATGGCCATTATTCCCAGGGGATAGTGTTAAACTTTTAACACGAAAAATATGTAGCATGTTTAAAACCTGAGAGGTTGGATGGAAAGTACTAGTTTTGTTCAAAAGTAAAATTTCTTTTGGTAGAAGTACAATTTGCCTTAATCAAGATGGTTGCTAAGCAATTAAGCATTGTAGGTGTTCTCTTATTTCTTTCCCGTGTGTGGTTTGCTTGAAGGGGTTTGCATCTGTGTGTAAGTACTTCAAGTCCGAAAGCTGGGTGACTGGGTCATTGTGTCTCCTATCGTGAGCTATCGTGAGAACCTACCTGAGAACTGGTAATAGTGGTTAATTAATTTGGTGCTGCATGGTTGTGTTGATAGCTTTGGAAAACTCTACTAAATAATAATGGAATTTAACTTAGAGATAGCTACCAAGATCTTGCATTTAGTGCCAAATTGGATTATTGTGGCTGTGGCCCTCGTTACCAGGGACGCGGTAAAGCCGTGTAACATTTGTAGTCAAGTTTACTTAATCAAAGTGGTATTACCAATTACCATATGTACTGTAAATTTTTCACCTATCCTGCACCAAATTCTCTGCATATTCCGTGTCTGCATCGTGCATATTGTGCAAAGTCACGCCTCTTTGATAGATCAGCTGTTTCATTAGCCGGCCGAGTCGGCGAGTCAAACACGCGAAGATGCCTAGTCGGCGCAAGTCCGTTTCCATACCATGCTCGGATTGGACTGGAAACTGCAACATCTCAACCCTTGCGACAAATACCAAGGCAAGGTTAATCAACTCGGTTTGCTCGTCCCAGCAGGCCAGAACGTGGCCAGATCCCCCACCTTGCCAATCCGCCATCTACACGCACGCGGCCGTGATGGCTACGCGTGACCGCGACAACGATCAGCCTGCAAGTGTGCCATGACAGGCCAGCAAACCAAGAAGAGGAAGACGGCTGCATCGATGGCTCCCGGCGTCTCGCTGTTAGACGTGCTTATCGCGGAGGTGCTCGTGCGGCTGCCGGCGCGGTCCCTCGCGAGGCGCCGCTGCGTCCGCCGCTCCTGGAACGCCCGACATATCCTCAGCTGGCTTCCTGGAGCGCCACCTCGCGCTTGCCTCCGCGAGCGGAGCCGCCAAGTTCGCCTTCCTCCCGCTGTCACCGGAACTGCGCTCCTTCGTGAGATTCCAGTGACATGACGCGCGGTCTGCAGTTCGTGCTGTCCATGCAGTGCACAGACTGCCCGAGGCTCGTCGGTGCGATGCCCTGCCGCGGGGCGTCGCAGCCCCGTCCTCGTCGAGCGGTGGTGCGCGGGGATCTTCTCCGTGTGCAACCCTTCCACCGGCGGGATCCTGGATCCGCCGCCGGTATGCTGCGGATCGAACCTGACCAGCATCATGGCAGGCATCGGCTTCCATGCGAGAGTACAAGGTGGAGCATGCAAGCATGCCAATTTACGGCTCGCCGCGGCGCTGCCGCGTCCTCAGCGTAGGCGACGCCCGATGCTGGAGGACCCTGGCCGCCGGCGACCTAGCCTCGGCCTTGCACGGTATCTCCATCGACAAAGGCATCCATCCGGTGTTTGCGGATGCGCGCCTTCACTGGATGGCACCTGTAAGCTTGTCGCGCCTGAGCTTTCCGCCGGGGAGCCACGTGTCGCCGACGTGGTCGAAGCTCTGCCACAGTACCGCGGACACGTTGGTTGAGGGCGCGAGCACGAGGTTGCCGGTGTCGAGCCACTGACCACGGCGCTGGTGTTGGCGTCCATGGCCTTGTCGCTGCTCGCCATCGCCCACCTCATCGACTGGAACCACCCAAATCTACAGTATCTTCGGCGTGGCTGGACGTCCAACATGAGCCGGCATGTGAGCACACCGGTCGGAACGGCTTTGGCAGAGCTCAACGGGAGCCTCTGCATGGCGCGTGACGTCCGCCGCCGTGACGACGTGGACGGCTTGTTCGAGATATGGAAGCTGCAGGACTACAACACCGGGCTGTGGTCACTGGACCAGGGTTTTTTTAATCGGTAATTTTTTTTACCGGGTACCCCCGATACAGCCGATACATCTGGTTATCGGAAATTTTCGGTCAATTTCGGCCAAAAATTTCAATTTTTTTTTGAATTTTTCGGATTTTAAATTAAAAAAAAGTCAAATTCGAACAAAAATCATCAACTGAGCTAGTTAGCATGGTAGCAAGATTTAGATGGGTTTGTATTACTTCACTCATTCATCGAGTGAACAAAATTCAACAAAATTTGATTTTTTTGGATAAATTTTATCCAAACTTCAAATTTCGGAACCGGTTTGAATATCAACCGGAAGGGGGGGGGGGGCGATAGAAACGAAAAATCGGTAATATCGCCGATAATTGGACGATAAAAAAAACCCTGCACTGGACTACCGCATCGATCTCACCGGGCACATTGCCGAGAAGCTGACGAAGCCGTGTCTCGTCGTTCCTCTCAGTCACCTCTCCGGCGACCCCTCCCCCGGTGAGAAGAGGAAGATGCTGCTCGCAACGACGTCGCAGGAAGCGCACGTCTACGATCCATGCACCAACACCTTCAGACAGTGGCCTCTCTGGCCGATTACAACGAAAATGGTGTCAACCTGACGGAGACGGAGGACTGTTTGAGCCTTGTGTTGTACCAGGAGAGCCTTGTTCGGTTCGATGGTATGGAGCAAGGCAACGGAGAGATTGATTTTGGGGAGCTTGTGTCATGTGATGATGTGATTGAGCATGCGCTGCCTACTGCATTCCTTATCTTTTAATAAGGCCTTGTTTTGAAGCAACCGAAAATGTTTCTTTCAAGAAAAAATTCACAGTATGTCATTGAATAATTACATGGTTTATAATATGTCACTCTAGACTAACATGTGTATCTAGGACTCATATGTTAGTGAGACACTAGTGACATATTGTGAAGATCCGAAGTTATCCAGGAGCATATAGCAAATTACCTTTTGTTCCAATGATAAGGGGCGTTCCTCACAACAAAAAGGAAATTAGAAAAAGAAAAAGAAAAAGAAAAAGAAAGACTAAGACTAAGACACAGGGCTTGCTTTGGAGCAACAGAAAATGTTCAAATGACAAGCCAACCGCATTGATCTGCATGCGGTGTAATTGTAAACCATAAACAAGAGGGAGAACAAAACTTTACAAAAGAGTATGAGAAATTGTCCTTCACACAATCCTCGCAACTCGAACATCCATCTTGGGCTGAACAAGAATGATTTTTTAAGAACTCAAACCTTTTACACTTTCGTGTATACTATTGCTTTCTGGTCTCGGATTGTTTGGTAGGCTCGATTGTCACACTCACAGTTTTTTTTGTTGTTGAAATAACCCAATTTTTTCATTAATATGAAAAAAAATAAACACCCTGGAAAATTTACAAAAAGAACACTATATCGCCAAATGAATTCGCGACCGGCTAACGAGGCAACTTATGTCAGAATGTGTGTTAGACCATGTGGCTAGGTCTAGTATATTTTAGTTGATGAATAATTGACAATGTTGGGTACTGATATTATTTGAGGTGTGTGGTGTGTGTGGACCAATGTCGGTCAAGTTGGGAAGAACTTGTACCGGGGAAATATGTTGCTTTGGTCTTTGCATGTGCAGGGTAACTCGGAGGCGATCGTGGTCTACGGCGGTGACCGAGAGATGGCTTGGTGCGAAGTCATGGTCTAGAGAGTCGAGGATGCTGGAGGAGACGGTCGAGCTCGAGTTGGGGCGCGTGGAGATCAAAGATGGATGATGCGTGTTGGAGCTACGGAGGTGCGGTCCGAAGGCTGCGACACATGATAATTTTGGGGTGTCCAAAATTAGAAGGCTAAGAAAACTAGAATTTTGGGCTGCATAATGGGCTTATCGTGAGGACGGCTTGGGCTGTATAGGTATTGAAGTCCTAGTCGGTTTTGGTGTGATGAGACTTCGCGTGAGATAAAAAGAAGGTGCAGTAGGGGCTGTGGATGCGCGTGTTCTATAGATAGAAAAAGCAAGGGCTGGCGGCTTTAACATGGTCTTGCAGATTGCAGAAGGAAGAGGGCGACGTGCTGTTAGGAGAGAAGCAAGAATAGGGCGGCGCCTTTGTTGATAGGCTGTGCTTGTGGCGGCTGCACATAGAAAAAGGAGTCGGAGTTTCTCTGTACATGAGAGTTGTGTCGGTGATGGTTGCATTGCAGATGTGAAACATGGTGGCCGGTGCTTTTGTTATTGCGTGTTGATCCTTGGGATCTCCTTCTCTGGTTTGTGTTTCTTCAAGCACACGTGTTGATTTAGGGTTTGGTTTGTGCATGCGTGCATCTTCTTGTACAACCGAATCAATCTATTGTTAATTGTTGCTTGCTACGTGAAAGATTCAAGGTTATTAATTTGCTGCTACTTGGTAACTGCTATAGTTTGGTTTTCTGCTACACAGAGTGATTCCCTGGAGGGTGAATCAATTCAAGTTGGATCTTTAAGATTACACCTTCCAGTGCGAGCATCAATCTGTGCACGGTTTGGAAAGCTTTCAGGGCTGCAGGTTTGCATTACTTGGGCGAGATCTTGCTGCATAGTGCCAAATCGATCAGCTGAGTTACCCTTCTGTTGTTTGGAGATTAGCAATTAAATTGCTTAGCTGTTTTAATTGCTAAACCCGACATATCTATCAAGTCTACTGCTATCCTGCTGTTACATGCTGAATCCGTCTCACATATACATTAGAATTACTGTTGCTTGTTGATTAAAAAAAAATCGAAGCTACATCTGTTGATAACTCGGGTGCGGAAAATCAACCACAATCATTCACCCCCTCTGATTGTCATTAACGATCCTACAAGTGGTATCAGAGCCAAGTTGCTATGGCGTCAGAGAGGTATGTGAATCGTCCCCGCATGCTAGATGGTACTGATTTTGCTTTTTGGAAGTGTCGTATGCAAGCATATATTGAGGCTCAAGGTAGTGATGTATGGAATAAGGTTTCTAGTCCTTATGTTGTTCCTGCTACTGTTACTAATTTAAATAAAGCAGATGTTGATCTGAATGCTCAAGCTTGTAACTTGTTGTTTCAAAGAATCTCTCGCAAAGAATTTGATCGTGTAGCTCATGTTACTTCTGCTCACTTAATATGGAAGTCTCTTTGCGATTATCATGAAGGAACCACTAAAATTAAGAAAAGTACGTAAAAATCTTTATCAAAAAGAGTATTCTGATTTTGCTATGAAGCCTGGTGAATCTATTGATGATCTTTTTGCTCGTTTTGAAAAGATACTGAGTAGTTTGCGTGATGTTGGTGTTATTCCGACTGATGAAGATAATGCAACTAAGATATTGAGATCTTTAGGTTCTGAGTGGTTGATGGTTGTCACAACTATCAATCAGACTATCGATCTAGATACTTTAACCATGGATGATCTCTACTCTAGATTGAAAACCTATGAGATGGAAGTGTGCCATCTAAAAGTGATAAATCTTCATCTTTAGCTCTTATGACTAACCCCATGCAGGCTGCTTCTTCGAGCTCTTGTCTTGTGTCTGTTTTGTCTTCTTCCACAGATGAACAGTTAGAGGAGATTCCAAAAGAGCAGTTTGTACTCTTCTCCAACAGGGTGACCAAGGCAATTAACAACATCAGATCAAGGCGGAGAGGTGGTCCAATCAGATGCTATGAATGTGGTGAGCTAAACCACATGAAGACGAATTGTCCCAAACTGAGGAGTACGGAGGTCAAAGATGACAACGTACCAACTCGTCGCTCTAAATCCAAGATTGACTCAAGCAAGAAGCACAATTATTGTAAGGCAGTCAAAAAGATACTCTCAGCACTTGATGAGATTGAATTAAGTGATGTTGATTCTGGAAGCGACGATGAGGACAAAGGCAAGAAGGTAAAGGAGGTGGATTTCACAGGGATGTGTTTTATGGCGAGCAGTGAGGAGCTTAACTATGATGATCTCTATAGTGATCCTGATGAGGTAAAACCCTCTTATACAGATTTATCTCGTGCTGTGCTTAGATTGACAGATGAGCTCAAAAAGTATAAAAAGAAAATAAAGAAACATGATCTTATTGTTGAGAACTTAAATTTTGAAATTGATAGACTTAAATCTTCTATTCCTGATGATGAATCTTGTGAGTCTTGTCAAGTTTTATTTTCTGAATTGGAGACTGCTAGGTCAATACATACTAAATTTGATGAATTAAGACTAGCACATGACTCTTGTGACGAAAAGTTCAAACTTGCATATAATGAAATTGAAAAGCTCAAGTTAGTTCTACTTGTTTAGAGTTAAGTATATCAAATATTCAAACTAAAACTTGCTCTAATTGTGAATTGTTAGAAATTAGACTCAATACTTCTCAGGAAACAATTCAACAGATGCTTTATCATGAGATAGCTTCTTGCTCTAACTGTCCTAAACTTATAATAGAGATAGAAGCTTTAACCAGACAACTAAATGAGTTTGCTAAAAGAGAGAGATTGGCTCAGCTTAGTGCTTCTAAGAAAAACTGTGAATGAATCTGTTAAGTGCACAACTTGTCTTACTTTAGCTAAAGAAAATGAGTATCTTAAGGACACTTTAGAGAGATTTTCCTTTGGCAAGAAAATTTTGAATATGATTCTAGACAAGTCTAAACTGAGTGTTAAAAACACTGGTCTAGGATTTAATGCTACTAATTATGTCAAGAATAATCCACCTAAAATAGTTAAGGTCATTGGAAGTGGGTTAATTGAAACAAAAAGTGAGTCTCATAAAACTGTGTTTAAATCTGCTGGTTTTGTGCAAAGCTCTTCTGCTAATGTTGTAGGTGCTGGCTCATTATCTCAAAAGAATTCTAATTATGTTAAATCTCATTGCACCTATTGTGGTAGAGATAGGCACTTGCATGAATTTTGCTTTAGGCGTGTTAAGAAAGAGAAAAAGGACAGATTGAATGCATTAAAACAAAAATGTGCATCCACTTTTGTTGTTCCTAGAACTAATACAAAAGCTAGGTTTTTAGAGAACTTTTATGATGATTTTAAATCTGGTTCACGTGCTGGTTTGGGTTATCATTCAAATAAATCTTGTTCAGCATTGCCTGCATTTCAAGGAGCAGTTAGACAGGCCTCTTTTTGGCATTCTGATCGCTCACGCACACATGGTTCTTGTTCTAGTTTTGTTGCTCCTGTTCATCGTGTATCTCAGTATTGGATCCTTAAATCTTATCTCACTAACTCCAGTACTGTGAGACCGATGTTTCCTGTGCTGTAAGAACAGCTGACGTGGTTGAAGAACATGAGCTTGATTTGGTTCCAGTCTTTTACATCATTGCTTGATTGGATCACTTGATAGTTCTTCATTTTCTTTGATGGCTTCCAAGAGATTTCATTTTCTGAGAGACCATATGGAAAAAGGTGATGTTGCTCTTCACCTTGTTGAGTTTAATTTTTAGATTGATGATTCTTTCTCAAAACTGTTTGATTCTGCATGATCTACTATTTTGCAAAGTGAGTTAGGTGTGTTGCATCCTTTGAGTTTATTCTGAGGGGGAGTTTGGGTTTAAAAATTCGGAAGCTTTGATTATTATTCTTGTCAAACAAATTCATCAAGTCCAAGCCATTGAAATCAACTGAGTTGTAGAGCTTTCTTTATCATATTTATTTATGTGCTGTGTAGCTTTGATCTTGACTGGTTATAATTAATTTGCTACATTTAGAACTAAAGCATAACATGGCTGAAAACTTTGACTAGATTGATTATTGTTATCACTTGGAGATGTCCATAGAAAAGGATGAACTTGTTTGTGAGTCTTATTTTAAATCTTGGATTTGAAGCAAGTATGTCTCTCATTGCAATCCTTTATGTTCACTCAATTTGGCATGTTATAAAAGATAAAGGGTTGAGAAAAGGAAAATGAAAAGATGTATGCTTCAAGCATGCCATGCATAGCTATGTGTATTCAAAAGAAAAATACGCACACAAAAGTGCTCAAATGAAAAGAAGTATGCTTCAAGCATGCCATACATAGCTATGTATATTAAAAGAAAACAAAATATGCACACAAAAGTACTTAAATGAAAAGAAGTATGCTACAAGCATGCCACCCTTGAAAAGAAGTGTGCTACAAGCATGCCACATGCAAATAAGAATTGAAAGTGAAGCAATAGGGTGTTATATGAGACTGCTAGCTCATCTAGATTTAACTTGTGTCTCACTGTTAGGCTCTCACTTTTCTTGGTGATATCTTTTTGTGGTGCTTATGATCAGTTTAGTCATTGTTGAGATGCTTGTCATTAAGTTAAAATTGCATAATCATCCTTCAAGTGGTACTGACTTGTCTTATCTTTGCTACATGATACATGATTTTATATGATCCTATTAAGCTCTACTCAACAAGATGGCTTGGTTACTTCATTAAATTGATTTGCATAATCTACAAAGCTTTTTGATTTTTACTCTCCTTGCTCCCTTATTTTAGAAATATTCCTTCTCTGAAGTTCTTGATGATTCCATTGCCAAAGGGGGAGAAAATGGGAGAATTTGAAAAGAAAAAAAATTAGAGAAATTTGCTTCCCTTGTGTTGAGGGGGAGTTTTTTAGCTCCTTGTATTGAGGGGGAGTTTTTCACTGTGGTTTTGAAGTGTTTGCTTTGCAGCTTTGAAACTTTCTTTTTGTAAATTTCTTTTCTTTCAAAATTCAACTCACAGTCTTGAAGTATTGTCAATGTATTCATCAAGGGGGAGATTGTTAAATCATGTGGCTAGGTCTAGTATATTTTAGTTGATGAATAATTGACAATGTTGGGTACTGATATTATTTGAGGCGTGTGGTGTGTGTGGACTAATGTCAGTCAAGTTGGGAAGAACTTGTACCGGGGAAATATGTTGCTTTGGTCTTTGCATGTGCGGGTGGTAACTTCTGAGGCGATCGTGGTCTCTGGCGGTGACCGGAGATGGCTTGGTGCGAAGTCATGGTCCAGAGAGTCGAGGATGCTGGAGGAGACGGTCGAGCTCGAGTTGGGGCGTGTGGAGATCAAAGATGGATGATACGTGTTGGAGCTACGGAGGTACGGTCCGAAGGCTGCGACACATGATAATTTTGGGGTGTCCAAAATTAGAAGGCTAAGAAAACTAGAATTTTGAGCTGCATAATGGGCTTATCGTGAGGACGGCTTGGGCTGTATAGGTATTGAAGTCCTAGTCGGTTTTGGTGTGATGAGACTTCGCGTGAGATAAAAAGAAGGTGCAGTAGGGGCTGTGGATGCGCGTGTTCTATAGATAGAAAAAGCAAGGGCCAGCGGCTTTAACACGGTCTTGCAGATTGCAGAAGGAAGAGGGCGACGTGCTGTTAGGAGAGAAGCAAGAATAGGGCGGCGCCTTTGTTGATAGGCTGTGCTTGTGGCGGCTGCACATAGAAAAAGGAGTCGGAGTTTCTCTGTACATGAGAGTTGTGTCGGTGATGATTGCATTGCAGATGTGAAACATGGTGGCTGGAGCTTTTGTTATTGCGTGCTGATCCTTGGGATTTCCTTCTCTGGTTTGTGTTTCTTCAAGCACATGTGTTGATTTAGGGTTTGGTTTGTGCATGCATGCATCTTCTTGTACAACCGAATCAATCTATTGTTAATTGTTGCTTGCTACGTGAAAGATTCAAGGTTATTAATTTGCTGCTACTTGGTAACTGCTACGGTTTGGTTTTTTCTGCTACACGAAGTGATTCCCTGGAGGGTGAATCAATTCAAGTTGGATCTTTAAGATTACACCTTCCAAAGGTCGAGCATCAATCTGTGCACGGTTTGGAAAGCTTCGAGTGCAGTTTGCATTACTTGGGTGAGATCTTGCTGCATAGTGCCAAATCGATCAGCTGAGTTACCCTTCTGTTGTTTGGAGATTAGCTATTAAATTGCTTAGCTGTTTTAATTGCTAAACCCGACATATCTATCAAGTCTACTGTTGTCCTGCTGTTACATGCTGAATCCGTCTCACATATACATTGGAATTACTGTTGCTTGTTGATTAAAAAAAATCGAAGCTACATCTGTGAATAACTCGGGTGTGGAAAATCAACCACAATCATTCACCCCCCTCTGATTGTCATTAACGATCCTACAATGTGACAGCCTGAGAATCTCCCACAAGAAGAACTCGTCGTGTATTAAATGTGCACTAATTTCTAACGAATGAAATCCTTGAGCATACCAAATTGATGTGAGATGAATGTCGTCGGGGCATCTGATTTATTAAGGAAAAGTCCAAAGACGTTGCTAGGAAATTTTGAAAGAGGATACCAGAAATAACTAATATACTCCCTCCTGATTAATGTAGGAGGTGTTTCTGACTCTGTGAGGATGTGATAAATTGAGAAAGTTATAAGAGGAAATGACTCAAGTATCCAGATGTGGGTGGTAATGAATAAATGCCAATGAGAGGAAGAAAATAAATGGTAGTAGGGTGAGGGGAAAAACATCATTAAATTTACATATTGTTGTAAGAATAATTCATCTATCATGCTGACGGGGCCCGCCTCTTAGAAGACACGCATACAGACCACAGAAATGCAGTTATACTCATGAAAGACTATAATACCCCTCACTTGTACTCATAGTGTGGCTATACCCCAAGGGGTATTTTGGTCATTTGTACAGGCTTGGGAGCCTATAAATACCCCATGTATCCCTCCTTTCAAGGGGATGGCTCTCTTGAGCGATAAAGAGACATGTTCAAACTGGTGAGCCCTCGGGGCTCCTCTCCGAGAGTAACCCCGTCGGCTCACCGACAGAGTAGGCGGTCCTCTCGGACCCCCGAACCTGTATAAATCCTCGTGTCATTTTTACTCTCGTGGACGAGGGCCCGTTAGACGGCCGACGTCCACCCCCTCACCCGTGTTTGGTTTTTACACCTACAACATTGGCGCCGACCGTGGGGACGTAGCTAATCGATGAAGGGCTATGTCTCCTACCAAATACTCTAAGTCCGTGAAACCTCCTCCGGCTCCGGAGGGCAGTGATCTCGTGGATGACCCATCCGCTCTTTGAAGGAGCCCCAGCCGAGCACCATCGTCGAAGATCAGGGCCATCCACCTCGGGATGGCAACGCCCTACATGCCCTGGGGCTCCCACGCGCGTCATCCTCCCTTGCGCGGGTCGATGCGAGGCCCGGCCAAGGGCGAGCAGTTCAAGGCACCATCGCAGCCAGAAGGCTAAGGATTCTGAGGCCAACCATCACTCTCAGGACGCATGACGTCCATACGGCATGAGCGATGAAGGCTCGCTACGAGGCCTGCCCCCTAACGCGCTACTGTTAGGGGACAGTCCCGACATATAAATCTCATATGGGCTCTCAAGACACTTTCCCTCCAAGGGATTTCACCCCCGTGGTGCATAGGGCGTACGACCTCCGCGGTCTCCCCTAGCAAAAGTCCATGGTGGCCTGGGCGTCCATCGCCTCCACTATGGCGGCTCATGTCCTACTGGACCTAGGGCATGAGCGACCACCCCCGTGGTGTATAGGGCGTACGATCTCTACGGTCTCCCCTAACAAAAGTCCATGGTGGCCTGGGCGTCCATCGCCTCCACCATGGCGGCTCATGTCCTACTGGACCTAGGGCATGAGCGACCACCCTCGTGGTGTATAGGGCGTACGACCTCCGCGGTCTCCCCTAACAAAAGTCCATAGTGGCTTGGCGTCCGCCGCCCACCATGGCGGCTCGTGTCCCATCGCCCTAGGGCATGAGCGACCACCCTCGTGGTGCGTGGGGTGTCACGACCTCCGCGGTCTCCCTAACAAAGTCCATGATGGCTTGGGCGTCCGTCGCCTCCACCATGGCGGCTCGTGTCCTACTGTCCCTAGGGCACGAGCGACCACTCTCGTGGTGCGTAGGGCGTACGACCTCTACGGTCTCCCCTAGCAAAAGTCCATGGTGGCTTGGACGTCCGTCGCCTCCACCATGGCGGCTCGTGTCCCAACTTTGGCCCAGTACCAAGTTGATGGATGTGCTGATGACTCGTCTTCCTTAGACTCCAGACCACGCGCCGAACGACCTCCGGGTCCCCACAGGCATAGCTCCATTGCTTCGCAAGGGTTAACCACTCTCATGCATTCCCGATCATAACAAAAAAACCCACATACGGGGTAAAAGGGCTTCATTGCCCTCATAGTTCGGTGCCCCACGACTTAGCCTCGTGGGCGCCACCGGTGTGCTCGTGACTTACTGTCAGGGGCACATGTCTAAGGTGCCCATGAGTTAGCCTCATGGGCACCCCCAAGTCCACTGGGGGGCTACCACCCCTATGGGCCTTTCGGTGCCTCACGACTTAGTCTCGTGGCCACCCCTTTAATATGTCCATGACTCAGTCTCGTTGGCAGCTCGAATCGTGTACCGTCGACTTGGCTCGAATATTGATCAAGGACCATCATGCTCGCATAAGGCTATCACCTCGGAGATCTTAGTATCGAAAGTGATGGGACTCTACTAGTCCCTCGGCAACACTTCGATCAATGCTCATGTCAAATAAATGTTATCTTGCTACAAGAAATAAGTGCTCATCATTCTCTCTTTCCCGCAGAGACACTCGTGTTATCTACCTGTCACTGCAACATTTCTAGCTCGAGCTGCGACCATTCTGAGGAGTTCTACTTCGACAACTCTCATCAAGCTGCGGAGCAAGAGGAGGACGACTTCCCCTACTTAGGCTTCGCTTCGATGCACCGCCGGCCTCGAAGGCTTTGCCTTAGCTCGGCGGCCTCGCGTCCACGACTTAGCCCACAGAGGCTTCTCTCCGACGCATCGTCCTCCTCGAAGGCTATGCCTCGGTTTGGCGGCCTCGCGTCTACGACTTCGCCTACAAAGGCTTCGCTCCGACGCGTTGCCCGCCTCGAATGCTATGCCTCAGCTCGGCGGCCTTGCATCCACGACTTCGCCTACATAGGCTTCACTTCGACGCGCCGCCCACCTCGAAGGCTATGCCTCGGTGGGGCCTCAGATTCAAGATTTCACCTTCAGATCGAAAATGAAAACCATGCAACACGGGGCGGTGGGAAGCGGTAATTTGGTACCCGCCCTCGCGTGGAGCACTCACGCGATATGAAGCACAAAATAAGCATAAGTCTTTGGGCACCCACGTGCCCACCAAGCCAAAATTGGCTAAGCCGCAGGACCCCTTTAAGATATTCTCGGCTCTCGTGCTCTCGTGACCGCACCGAGTCAGAATTTGGCAAAACCTCGAGCGTTTACATTCCCGTCAAGCTGGAATTTGGCCAAGTCCTTGGCCAAGCATATTCGTCAACAGGATACAAGACCTCGACATTCTTCTTTGCCCTCAAAGCGCCCTTGCGAGCACCCAAGGCGGGGGGCTACACTGTCGAGGAATCCGACCACCTCCCGTTGAAAATGATCTATACTTCGACAAGTTTGCACAAGGGGCGTGCGTGAGCCCCTTGCCCCAAGCGCTTGGCCACCAACTCACTAGAAGTGGTTTGAGGCCTATTTCATACTTGCACACTACAGGCATGTGTTACGCAGACATCTTGACTATACCCCGTGCCCTTCGCCCTCGCGGTGCCCGGCGATGCAGCCAGATGTCCGGGTGCCCTGGCGATGTGCACAACGGTTCTCCGAAGCCAAGTCATCGACTGCATCGCCTTTCTCCGAAGTCGAGTCCTCGAGAAAAGAGAACATAGAAAGTTGGAGTTTTCAGTTTTGATCTTTGTATTATGCAGATTACAAGCTCAACCGAAGACAAACGATCACATACACTGGCCCTCATGGTGCCCGCACCTGTCAGGCGCCAAGACTCGTGTCCTCGGGGCCTCAGACCTCGGCCTCGCGCCCGGGGCCTCGTGCCCTCGGGGCCTCGAACCCTCGAGGCCTCGTGCCCTCGGGGCCTCGGGACCCTCGGCTCAGACCAGTGCCTCGGGGCCTCAGACCTCGGCTCGCGCCCGGGCCTCGTGCCCACGGGCCTCGAGACCCTCGAGGCCTCGTGCCCTCGGGGCCTCGGGACCTCGGCCTCAGACCTCGTGCCCTCGGGGCCTCGAGGCCTCGGGACCTCGGCTCAGACTCAGACCCTCGAGGCCTCTCAGGCCTCGGGGCCTCGGGACCTCAAGCCTCAGACTCAGACTCGTGGCCTCGTGCCTCGGGGCCTCGGGACCCTCGAGCCTCATGCCTTCATGCCGTCGGGCCTCGAGACCTCGAAGCCTCACACCTCGTGCACCTCAGACTCGAGGCCTCGTGCCCTCGGGGCCTCGGGACCTCGAGCCTCGACCTCGTGCCTCGGGGCCTCGAGGGCTCGGGACCTCGGCCTCAGACCAGACTCGAGGCCTCGTGCCCTCAGGGCCTTGGGACCCTCGAAGCCTCGCACCCTCGTGCGCCCCCGTGCCCTCGCTCCCGAGGCTTATTTTTCACCATCAATAAGCAAACACAAGCTACATACAAACTGCACCGAATACACACTAGCAAAACACACACAGTGACACGGTGGCAGAAGTCACAAAAGCACCCTACACGCAACGTTGCTGTCACCACGTGAGCAAAGAATGGTCGTCGCCGACTGGTCTGTCCTCCCACCAGATCTCCTCACCGACATCCGCGGCCACCTCGGACTCCTCGACCGCCTCGCCTTTGTCTCTGTATGCTCCGCATGGTGCGGCGTTTGCAAGCCGGGGGGACGTCTCTAGCTCCTCGGACGGGTGGCTCGTCACGGCCGACGAGCTGGCGCGGATGTGCCTCCTCGGCCGGCCATGGTGAGCATGCGCGCCCGCCATCGCCACCATCCCTTCTTCCACGAAGCTCAACTCGGCGCGGCTTTTATGGGACGCGAGTGACGCGCGGACGATTTCGCCGGTCGTGTCGCGTCGTCGAAGCGGCGTTGCTTGTCAAGGATGTCGAGCATGGAGTGGCACGCAGCGCCGCCGGACGCGCACCTGGCTGTCTTGGCGCCCACAGAACCCGGCGTGCACGGCCAAGACAACAGTATTGCGAGGCGGCGAAAGCACGGTCACCACGAGCGGTTCGGAGGTTATGGTGCCGCACCGCTCGAAGGCCCCTCGCTGCGCGCAGGTTCACAGAGAGACCTCACCGCCACCACGACGGTGCCCACGCCAAGTGCTACGCGGGTGGAAGCCGGTGGTCCCGAAGGAGAAGGGTCATCTCGCCGCCACCGTCGGCGATGGGATCTCACGAAGTGGAGAGAGGCGAGCCTCCGGTGCTCTGCGTCCGGGAGGCACACCAGGGCGCCTCCTCCTTCCGCCCAAGGCCTCGGCCCGCCTGCCGCCGTGCCTGCGCCTCCAGAAGGTCTGCGCCCGGACTGCCGATCGCTGCCGGGCCACGACGGGCTCCACCGAGCAAGCTGCGGTTCCACCACAACATTAGCCTCACCGTCTCGCTTGCCATCGGCTCGCCGTCCCAGAACATCACCATGGTGCTCCACACCGCAATGAAGCTCTCCGGTGCTCTCACATTTAGGGAGAAACCTGAATGGCGCCTCCTCCGCCCCCAAGGCCTCGGCCCCTTCCCCACAGGCCTCAAGGCCTCGCAGAGTGTCACGCCCATGTACCAGCCGGCCTTGCCGCTTCCCTTACTTTGATCACATGGCGACTCCATCCAGCTCCTTGGCATCCGTGTGCCGGTGCCAAGACCTCGCCCATCCGCGTCAGGTGCTCAGGCCGACCACACCGGGTCAGGCGAGACCATGGTGGACTCGGTAGCAGATTCACCTTCCTCCTCGGTGACGCCTACTCCGCCTTGAAAGCCGAGTTCTTGAGACAGCCAGGAGCCCATGCAGTCACTTTCGGTTGGAGAAGAAAGGGGAGTTAGTAGAGAAATGGAGCCAGGAGCTTCCCTTGACCGAGAGAAAATAATGGAAGAGAGAGAAGAGGAGATGGGAAATGACAGTAAAATGGGTCGATAAGGACAAGAAAAGAAAGCATCTACCTCCAGCTTGCAACCGGCGTTTCCTGCGGCTTGCCTGCCTTGGATTCTCTAGAGTGTCCACAGCGTCTAGAGTGCTACCTCAATACGTTAAAAAGCCCCTTCGATTTCACATTGCCTGACTTGGATTCCCCAGAGGACACAGGTCATGTGGAAAAGCAACAACACATCCACCACGAGTTGGTCAGTGCGGTGTACATGTTGTGCTGGCACATACGAATTGGATGGTGCAATACACAGACTGCATTGAATTGGGACAGCGGCACCCGCAAAGGAGCTTTCAGTTCGCATCCGTTCGGCCAGCGTCTTGCACACGCACGTTCAAATACCCTACCGTGGAGCGCCCTACAGATGGCCCCACGCCCTACAGCCTCGGCGCCCTACGCGGCATTGCGGTCTCGTGTTCTCGCGACCTTGCGCCCTTGTGGCGCCCTCGCACCTCTGAAGCATCCACCGCCTCGTGCGGCCCCACGGCGTCTCCACCGCTTCGCGTGGCCTCACGTGGCCCCTCGTCGGCCACCTCGCGCCTCCGGAGCTACCCGTGCCTCTGAAGTGTCCATCGCGCCTGGGCGCCTCCTCCAGCGCCCGGCGACACCACGCTACCGCCGCGCCCACAAGATCGGGAGCCTCACCCGTTTAACGCAACTATCGCTCGTAACCACCAGACTTTTTGAAATATCAACCTCTGCATAAAAGGCACAATTCAAGACTGCCCCTCTGGCGTTCCCCCAAAACACCAAGGGGCCGGGGGGCTAGTGTTGTAAGAATAATTCATCTATCATGCTGACGGGGCCCGCCTCGGAAGACACGACATGCACCACGAAATGCGCTTATACTCATGAAAGACTATAATACCCCTCACTTGTACTCATAGTGTGGCTATACCCCAAGGGGTATTTTGGTCATTTGTACAGGCTTGGGAGCCTATAAATACCCCATGTATCCCTCCTTTCAAGGGGATGGCTCTCTTGAGCGATAAAGAGACATGTTCAAACCGGTGAGCCTCGGGGCTCCTCTCTCGAGGTAACCCCGTCGGCTCACCGATAGGAGTAGGCGGTCTCTCTGACCTCGAACTCAGATAAATCCTCGTGTCATTTTACTCGTGGGACGAGGGCCCGTTAGACGGCCGACGTCCACCCCCTCACCCGTGTTTGGTTTTTACACCTACAACACATATACACCCTACATTTATCTTTTTTTAAACAAATACGCCCTACATTTTGTTATAAATAGTGCTTGTATCCATTATGAGGCCAACAGGCCAATATATATACAAGTACAGGTGTAGCATATATACAAGGAACCCCTTATACAATCGGGAAAATACATATACATCTAACACCCCTCTCAAACTTATGGTAGATCAACAACATTAAGTTTGAAGAGATAGAAACCGTGCCGAGCTCTGGTCTGCGCCTTTGTGAAGAAGTATGCCACCTGAAATTCTGTGACGACCCACCCCGTGATGTACCGTAAGAGGTCCGGGAGGACCATTTTTTTTTTGCGCTGCGAAGTCACCACAGAAAGATGTGGTAGCACCGCATGGAGCTTTACCGAGGAGGTGCGCCAGACCTCCCAGAGGTCTTGCGGACCTCCCGAGGTCTTGGTCGCCATCGACCTCCCAGAGGTCTTGAAGACCTCCCGAGGTCGTGGCCGCCACCCGCTTCAGAGCACCTCCAGCACATCACTAAGAGAGGTCGGCAGACCTCCCAAAGCTAAGTCCCAAGGACCTCCGGTGGTCCCGCCCTGCATCCGAGCTAGTCCCGGGACAACAGAGCTAGCCCGCACAAGAACACAAGCCAATACCACAACCACGAGGTCAAACAGAGATGAAGGCATAAATTAAACTTTATATAATAGGACCTTATGGCCAAGCTTGTTAACAAGAGGTCGCCACCGAGGGCTTACAACACCAACGAGGACTTACAACTAGCAACAAGGAGCTTCTAGGGCTCAAACACGAGAACACGCAAAAGCCATCCAACAAGCACCACAGTTGCTCGGGTGGAGGGCGCCCTAAGCGATTTTAGTCGTCAAGAACTCCTCCTTGAAGAGGTCTCAGACGCCTCGCACTTGATCATCCTCATAATCTGCTTTGACATAGGGCTTAAGCCATGAGTACTTGGAATGTACTCAAAGAAGTCACAGAGAGCAAAGATGCAATAATATTCATGCAAGGACTTACCAATGGAGAGTCAGATGGTTAGTTTTGCAAAGCCGATTTGAACAATAAAAATAGTAATAGATTGAAAAGCAAGAAGGTAAAACCATAGTACATAATACTTTTGATGTTTAAAAGGTAGGGTGAGCACCAACTCACGTACCACAACCAAAATGAAGGAGTTAGGCCACACCCGTGACTGTGTCCTTACCAAAACCCACTCCAGAGCACCCACTCTAGAGGTCCGACCAACCTCGACCACTACCCGAGCCAACCTTGACCCCTCCGAGCCGCCAAGGTCTCTTCGAGGCAAAGCCAAGGCATTTCGCGGAAGTGTCCAAATGGCACAAGCTTTTGAAACAAAGCTACCCTTGCACCATTTTCATCGAAAGCATGTCCATGACCAAGGACTTGGCTATTCAATAGATCTTTTACTCGCAGAGGTGTACAACTTTACCCACAATCCACGGCCTCTAGCGGGGCGGGTTCCGGCCACCCTTGCTCACTTCCTAAGGTGAGCAATCTAGAGAGCGCAAGGCCTTTACAAAGCTTTGAACTGACTAGGGTCGCCCGCTAAGGTTTCGCAATCCCTCCAAAGGGTCTAGAAACCACAGGTTATGGGTGCCCTCTGCGCCAACTAATCACACGCCAACCACAACAACCCCAAGCCATCTCATTGCTAATTATTCAGCCTGCACTATTCCCATAAAATGATCTTGTGGTTGCAACTGCTTGGCCCAGTTCAATGAGACACAAAGTGAAGTCCTTAGTTGTGCCCAGCAAGACTTCCACAACCAAGTGTACAAAGCACCCACTACTCACTCCTTGCCTTCTTGCCTCAGCAAAACAATTTGTATAAGCCCATGCCAAAAGACCACCCAGTCTTGGCACAACAGTTTTTTTTAACCAAGTGATCTCACACCACAGTCAACACAGCTTAGGCGTCCTGCCATAGCTGCTCAACAATGGCACCAGCCACACATTTCATATTTATTAGTCAAGATTATTAGAGATGAAGCATGATACGTTTGAACCACGTATTCTAAGCAAGGCTATAAAGACATACGGTCCCCCATGTTGGCAAATAACAAAGAACACCAACTAAATTATCCACCCTAAGGCTCACAAGGTGAACATGACAACATGATGGAGACAAGGTATAAAGGAGGCATAACAGCAAGTAGGCAAGTAACTACATCCCAAACCATTTTCATATAAACATAGCCATGCATGATAAAGTAAAACCGAAATACATTTACAAAACTTGGTTCAAGATGATCAAAAGGGATCTGTGGCTTGCCTTGGTCAAGCAAAGGAGAGCCTTCGCAAAGAAGAGCCGGGTCCAAGATCTCCTCGAACTCGTGATCTACACGCTCGCAAGAAAACCAAATAAGCAAAACCACACTAAGCCGAGAGAACTTCAAAAGAACCAAAAAGGAACTCAAACCAACTCAAACCAAAAAGGAAACCAAAAGGCTTAACACGACCTCAAAGAGCTCTGGAAAGGTCTTGCACAAGGAAGAACCGAGCAGATGAGGCAGGAAGGAAGAAATGAGCAACAAAGTTACAAAGGTCGGCCCGCCTGTGCTTTATATAGCCGAGTTGGTAGTGTGCACCACAAGGAAAAACTCAAATGAGGTGTAGGCAATGGGCAACTAGGGCAAGGCTTGCCCTAAAAGAATTGAATAGTACTCAGATGTGACTGCATTTAATGTGACCCGACACCTATTAAATGCGCATGAGTTCGAGGCAAGAGCAATAATTACAAGGTGAAGAGGGGGCAAGTGGGGCGACCAAAAGGGTGCACCACAAGTCAAAGAGGTGGCCCCACCGCAAGGGTCATCCCCGCCAAAGACCACTATAAGGTCCGGGCAAGAGGTCCAAGACACTCGAGAGGGAGGTCCCGGACAGAGGTCCAAGGACTCAAGAGGAGGTTCTCGGACAAGAGGTCCGTAAAGCTCACCACGAGGAGGTCTCGACGCCTGCACTGCACAAGGGAGGTCTAAGGGTCAAGATTTCAAGGGAGGACCTCAGCAACCCAGATCAAAGGGTGTAGGGAGGTCCCGACCAATAGGGATATCTGATTTAGGAGGGCGGTCCCATAAAAGACCAAAGAAGGACCGAGGAGGTGGTCTTTGCAAAACAACCAGAGGAGGTCCCGAAACAAGGAAAACGCAGCAGAAAGCAGAGCTGCTCGATTGAAATCGGGCGGCCCAAAAAGGATAGGAACGTTTCGACCAAACTAACGTGTTTAGGATCGGGCCATCCAAACCACATCGGATGGTCCTAAGGTTAAGAAGGCAAGGCCTCAGCGATCTGACCACAAGAGTCAAAGATGGGTCCAAGCGCTAAGGAGGTCTTGGACCTAAGGAGGTCGGAACCTTTGGATCCAACTAAGGGAGGACACTCGACGGCTAAGATCTCCCGAGAGGAGGTCCTAATGGCCAGATCCTAACAAGGGAGGTCCGAGCGGCTAGATCTCAACAAGGGAGGTCTGAGCGGCTAGGTCTCAACAAGGGAGGTCTAAGCGGCTAGATCTCAACAAGGGAGGTCTGAGTACTAGATCTCAACAAGGGAGGTCTCGAGCGGCTAGATCTCAACAAGGGAGGTCTGAGCGGCTAGATCTCAACAAGGGGAGGTCTGAGCGGCTAGATCTCTACAAGGGGAGGTCTGAGCGGCTAGATCTCAACAAGGGGAGGTCTGAGCGGCTAGATCTCAACAAGGGGAGGTCTGAGCGGCTAGATCTCAACAAGGGGAGGTCTGAGCGGCTAGATCTCAACAAGGGGAGGTCTGAGCGGCTAGATCTCAACAAGGGGAGGTCTTAAAGGACGCGAAGAAGGTCCGAAGGACACAGAAAAGTCCGCAGGGACAGAGGGAGGTCTATTTGGACACAAGGGAGGTCCAAATAGCCACGAGGAGGTCTAGGAGGGTCCCAAAAGGGGCGCTGGGAGGTCCAGAGAGACTCTGGAGCGCCCAAGAGAACTCAGGGGTTCCGAGAGAGCGTGGAGAGGTCCACGGGAGGTCCAAAAGAAATAAAACCAAGCGTGGCTTGGAGGGACCAAAGAGGTTTTGAAACACAAACCTGAGCTGGGTCTTTAACAGGAAAACCCGAAGCACGGGGGAGGTCCGAACAGAGGGGAGATAAGAGAGAGGTCTGGATCTCAAAGAGGTTCAACCCAACAAAGGAAGTTAAGAGAGAAGAGACAAACCCAGGGACACACAGAGAGGCTCAAACAGCAAGGAACACCAACAACGAACTTAATTAAGGCTTAATTAATTCCAATTGAACTCTCCAGATTTCAAAACGTCAGGTTAAGCTTTGGATTCTCAATAAAGCCAAATGGTTACTTTTATTTTGAAAACCAGGCAAGAAACTTAAGAGAAACGGGACGTTACAAATTCTGAAGGCACATACTGAAGAGCAACAATTTGGTCATGTACCTGTGTCCACGTGTAGGAAGCATAAAGACCAATATGCTTTGTAAGCTCATGCTTCACTGGATTTGTAACAATGCTAATGGCCCATATACTGTCGGACGAAAGAGGAGTGGGTGTTGAAACAAAAACACCAAAATCCTCAAGTAACCACTGTAGCCAACAAAGCCATAGCTCGCTTAACTCACCTCAAGACTTCGAACGAGAAATCACATGCCCGCTTAGTCTTCCAAGCAATAAGAGAACCACCAACAAAAACACAATAAGCAAAGAGAGACCGGCGATCGAGTAATCATTATCCTGTGGCATCGAATATGCCTCGAGTCAGAAGATTTGGAGCGAGGAAAAATAGACGACAGTGATGGTTCCACGAAGATATTGTAGAACACAAAGAAGATGATCAGAGGGAGGTGGTGGGAGCGTAAACAAATCGACTCAAGATATGCACAGGTCTGAAATATTAGGATGAGTGACACCCAGATAAACAAGACTCCCAACAAGGTGATGATAGCTAGTAGAATCAGCAAGAGGCTCACCATCAGTAGGCCAAAAATGAACATTAAGCTCCATAGGAGTCTCAGTGGTGTACTGATCAGTAAGAGAAACACGATCAAGAAGATCCTGAATATACTTTTCTTGGGACAGATAGAAGCCCTCAGGTGTAGAAGTAACCTCAACCCCAAAAAAGTAGCGAATAGGACCCAGATCAAACATGAAATAGAATTTTTCCAAGTTCATTTGCTATTTGCTATTGCTTATTTGAATTTTTGGTATTTTCTTAAAAAAGAAAACTAATTTAATTCTCAGATAATCCCTTGGGCCGATTTCCAACCCGGTCTGGCCCACTCCTATTCATCTCAGCCCGTTTCCTCGCGCAGCCCAACTCGCCCTTTATCTGCGGCCGTCCGATGGGAATTGTGCGGTTGGATCAACGTCAGAGTCAAGACGCAGCGTGTTTCGTTCGCGTCGCATCAAGATCCACCGATTGGGGGCCGAGCCTTCGTCCCCTCTACGCTTTCTTCCTCGCGAAGTCCAGGTCGCGCCCATTTGCCATGGCTGTCGGTCTCCAAGCTCCGTACGGCAAATCAAAATCTCCAACTAAATCTTATCTCTAAAATGCTTAGAATCTCATCCCTATCTCTCCCGTATCCGTTTCCGGTGAAATCTTATCTCGTTTCGTTCTCTATCTCTAAGAACAAACAAGTTTGAGATTTTTCAGTTTTGGGGATTCCTTATCTGCGCCCGATCTCGGGGTATAAAAAGGTCCCTAGGGTTCGCCCTTGCCTCCTCATCCCGAAGGCCCACCTCGTTCCTCTCCTAAAGCCTTAGCGCCGCCGGAATTTCAAGTTCTAGGGTTTTGGCCGCCGTGGGCAAAATCTCGAATTCCGCCGCCGCCAACATCGCCCTGCCTTCGTGGATCGCACCACCGCCTTCCCCGTCCCCGGAGCTTCCTCGTGCCCCTCTTCGTGATCCCGAAGCGCCCCTGGTTGTCATCCCCGACAAAACCGATCGTCTCTCTCCACTCCGGTGCCAATTCCGGCTGACTCCAGTGACCTCCTGCGCCGATACTTGTGTCAAAAGGTTCGCAATAGCCTCCCCGACCCTTTGCACACATCCGTTGCCGGTGCAGCGCCGCCGCTCACCGTTGTCGGCCACAATCGAGGCATTCACCGTCGATCTGACGTCATCAGCGGCGTGGCCACCCCGTGTCCAGCCAGATCAAGAACAGATCACCATCTCACCGATGTGTCATTGAAGTCAAGACTCACGCCCAAACCCACCATCTATTCCCAATCCAATCTTCGGTAGACTTAGTCCACAAACACCTAGCCACTTCCAAGTGGGACCCACCTGTCAGGTGGTTTTCTTTTTATTTTTCTTTCTGGTGGAAAATCCCTCGCTGACGTCAGCCGACGTCATTATTCCGATTTTCTGTTAAAGAATAATTCGGAATAATCCAAAATTAGGGTTTTCTTTAGATTTCAATCTTCCCAAGCCCATATCTTTTGCATCCGAACTCCTGTTGAGCCCATTCAAATTTCTAAATTCATCTAAATTCAAGATCTACCTATTTGAGATTTTTATTTAATTTTTTAGAGTTTATTTTGCCTCTATTTTTATTTATTTTGTTTTGTTTGTTTGTTTCGTTTGCGAGTAGACGTTGATACCTCGGGAGGTTTTGAAGAGCAATGAGCATCTCAAGACCAGGATCACCACCAAGACCTTTTCCAAGGCAAGTTATACCTTTGATCATATTGAACCCAGTTTTCAAAAGTTATATTGGTTCAAAGTCTTGCATTTACTTTAATTATTTATTTCAATGCTTTTGGGATTAGTTAATGTCCAATTTGTTATGACCTCCTTGTCTAATTGTATGCCATAATCTCTTGTCACCCTAGTTTGGTTTAGTTAGTTGGTGCTAGTGTATTACCAACGTGGGTTGGTTAGATGCGATTAGATTGCTTAGCCATGCTACGAGTCATCATCTCATGTAGTTGCAAATATAAACTTGACTAAGTGACTATGGAACTATGTGATAGAAACTGTGTGTACTATGTGCTATTACTCGTTGATGGCATATGTTGCACTTAACCAATAGGGTGGGAAAAGGTTTTGGACGGGGGCAAGTGGTCTGGTATACTTTTATGGTGGATCTGTGTTGGCGGGAATAATAGGTTAAAATTGGGAAGTCTTGCCCCGGTCAACTAAGGACTTAACTTTGTGCGCCATTGAACTGAGGCTTTCGTACAACCACATGCCCGATGGGGCCGGCCTAACTTAGTAAGTTATGGAGTCTTGGCATTGATTACTCGAGTTGTAGGTTAGGCGGTCGGATTGGGTGGAGGTGCGTACTACCAAGTAGTCGCATCACGGGTGGTTCGCCGTGTCCCCGCCCAACGGTGCGCGTGCATGGCGGCTAAGCATACCGAGTGTCAATGTCGAGATGAAGTTTTCAATTGTTTTTGTTACGGCTAGTGCTAGCTACACTAGTTGTATCTTGTGGGTAAAGTGTACAACCTCTGCAGAGTGTTAAACAAACTATTGAATAGCGTCATGAATATAGACATGCTCGGTGATTTCACACGAGGGGTAGATTTTCATAAAACCTTGGGAAGGGAGCTGTGTGACCTAAATCATATGGCTATGTGAATAACTTGTTTAGGCTATGTGACTTTGTGAAATAAAACTGTCAAATTATTACTGTCTATTTGTTTTACTTATGCTTTCAATCTATTACTTGTATTTAAATTGCAAATGTTGCATTTATGCAAAAGAACCACAGAAGCCATTCCTTTGGAATAAACCTACATCTATAATTGCATTTCTGTGGTATGACTTGCGAGTACGGTGTGTACTCATGCTTGTTGTAAAACATGCAACAGAAGAGGAGGAGTCTTCGCCTGCTTTCGAGGAGGAGTTCATCGAAGGTGTTTGATCGTAGGGTCTTGATCGATCCATTGTGCGTGGTGAATTGATGGGATTCCACAAGTTTCTTCGTTCCCGCTATTTTATTTCTTGCTAGCCCTGCGTGGCTTAATAATTGTAAACTCGACCATAAGGTCAAAATCCTTATTTGTTATCAAATTACTCGTTATGTTATTGATCGTTTGTGTGGATCGATATTCACCTGTGTTGATACTGTGTGCACTAGCGTGATCCTGGACTAGTGCATTATACACAGAGGGTCCAGAATTGCATATTTTGGGTCCCGACACCTTTCTATTCTGCCGAATCAATGGCAACTATTGGCCTTTGGACTCTTTTCTTTTGTCTATTTAAGCGAATTAAGAGTACTGGTTCTGGTTCGAGTTTTCCACATCCACAATACAGAAATCTTCAGTCTTGTTGCTGTTTCTGGCGATCTCCATCCTGGCGAGCCGCATGTACGGCCGCACTGGGAGAGCAAGCCTCCGAAACCCTCGTCCTTGAAGGGTTGCACGAGTGAGGACGAATAAGGTTTTTGGGGAGCGTTCGCGCGACTGCTCGTTGATCCTCTACTACATCTACATCAACTGTACGACTACTACCACGATGTCCACTATGCCATGACGAACGACGTCCTCATCAAGAATTCTACTGCAGCTTCTTCTTCCACTGAATCTGGGTATGGCTATCTCTTTCTTATTACTTGGTTTGCTTTACGATCTGTTGTTGTCTTGAATATTGAGATAGTTATGCTAGCTTCTGTCCTTCTAGAATCTGGTATGGCTATAGTGTTCTTGGTTGTTTGCTTTGCGAAAATAGCTAGACTATTTTTCATGTTTTATCTAGCATATTTCTGGATTAAAGTAATTCAAAAAATGCTTATATCTTTAACACCTTGTAGCGCTCAAGAGAACTATCAGAGCGGGTCTTAATCTTGAAGACCCACTTGTATGTGATAGGAGTAATACGCGCAGGAAGAGGGACAAGATCTCACGTGCCAGTACGCTCAAGGCCGGGCAACAATCTCCTCTGTAATCGCATGTTACCACTCCTGATGAACATATACATCTAACACATTTATCATCAGAACTTTAAAAATTATATACCTTACATTAATCGACGGATGGAATGCTTCATCTCCAGACGATTAGTATACATAGAGGACTAAAAATGGAATCCGAAGCATCACCAAGAAATGCCTTGCAAAGAGGGTATAGGCATACGATCTTACGTAAGAGGCACTACAAACTAATAACTGAGTGCAGATGTAATAATGAAAACCTGTTCCGGCCATCGAATCGACGTGTAAAAATCTTTTAGAAAAGAAGTGAAGACAACTTTTGCTGATGATTTAGAGTATATACAATAGTGTGACGTCAGCTGTATGTAAGACTTGCTACGTAAGATATTAGATGACGTGGATGAGAACGAGAGAGCATAGAGAATTGGATCATCTCTCATGCAGTAGTCGATTATAATACGAGAAATAAGACACATTATACATGAAGGAGTTGTCTATAGAGATATGTAAAAAGACAACCCATTGTAGGAGCTGTCTTTAGTGTACTATAGACAACAGTTGTTTATACCATTGTACATGCCCTTAGCACTTGATTTGAACAAGAGACCAAAGCAAAGGAGGGAGTTTAGGCGAACACGAAGGGTCGGAGTCGAGGTGAATTTTTTTATTAAGGAAAAAGTCCGGTTTACTCCCCTGAACTATCAGAAAAGTCTGGTTTACCCCCTGAACTACAAAACCGGTTATTTAACCCCCTGAATTTATCAAATCCGGTCAAATAACCCCCCGTAGCGGTTTCGAATGGTAGTTTTGGTGACGTGGCCGGTTTTTGTCCAAATCAGCATGTACGTGGCGTCCAAATCAACATGTTGCGTCCAAATCAGCTTCTCTCTTCCTTACCTTCTTCCTCCGCTTTCGTCGGGTTGGCGCCCGCCCGCTCATTTCATTTTTTTCTCTCTCCGATTGGCTTGGCACGGCCCTAACAAACCCGCCACCGCCTCCGACGCCCTAGCCGCCACCTCTCCTCGCGCCGCGTCTTGGTCGTCGCTTCTCGCCGAGGCCTTCTCTGATCACGGCGTGGGGTGCGGACTCCACCACTGCGACGACACCTCTCTCCATGGCGCCCCTCACCGCTCCTGATTTGGTAGTAGCTGGCCCCACCCTAGACTTCTTCTACCTCCCTTCCGTAACTTCCTCTTATATCTCAATAATCGAAATCTCGATTTGATTATTTTTATCTTTCTATTTTTTTGTTCTTGTTAATCAATCGTCCCCGCCGAGCCCGAGGCGATCGCGTGGTTGGCCGACCTCTCCATGGCGTTGTACAACGGGACGGCCGGGCGCGCTTACTTTTTTTCGTTAACGAGAACGGCGACATCGCTGCGTGCGTCGCGATCATGCCACGCCGCTTGGCCATCAGATCGACCGCCAAGGTGGTGGCTATATGGGTTGAACGCCGCCATGCGGCCGGGCTGGCTCGCTTGCCGCTGGCGCGGTTCCTCGACGCGTCTTGCCACCGCGCGGAGACCTCAACGCGGCGTCGACCACGCTGCGTGTGCTCCACCGGCCACGGCGGAGGTACTGTATGCGTACCCAAATAAGTGCAACCAGATGTACGTCGTGGAGGACATTGTGGAGTTCGCGCGCTGCTCCGCTTCGGCCCGAGGCCGGCTCCAAGCCATCGCTCGCTTTCGCCGATGGCGTTGGTATGCTCGATCGCTTCCGCCTCTGACTTCCACATTGGCTCCCAGATCCCGACCATCGCTTCGCTCGCCGATGGCGTTGGCGAGGCCGCCAGCAGATTCATCATGCGAGCTCGCCGCCTCGGTGCGCCATGCGCGTCATTGATGTTGGTGGGAGCCTCGGCATTGACTATGATGGAACCCACTCGGCGCAGACCGACATGTCGATGGCATACTTGGAGGAGGCCGCCGCAGAGAGGGCATCGTCGGTGGCGGCCTCAAAGGACTAGCCAAAGGTGGCATGGCAACATGAGGACCAAAGGAGAATGGGGAGAAGAAAAGCAATGAAGAAGAAGCAGGGGAGTGTTTGGCTGTGAGAAGGTAAGGAAGAGAGAGAAGCTGATTTGGACGCAACATGCTGATTTGGACGCCACGTACATGCTGATTTGGACAAAAACCGGCCACGTCACCAAAACTACCGTTCCAAACCGCTACGGGGGGTTATTTGACCGGATTTGACAAATTCAGGGGGTTAAATAACCGGTTTTGTAGTTCAGGGGGTAAACCAGACTTTTCTGATAGTTCAGGGGAGTAAACTGGATTTTTTCCTTTTATTAATTAACCTTTTTTTAATTTTATTTTAAAGTTAACCCCCCGAACTTAATTTCCAATTATAACTCCTTTGGTCACACCACTACCCGTGGCATGACAAAATAACACTATCATGCCAGCCCGTATTTGAGCAAACTTTTGTCACGCCACGGGTGGTGGCGTGACAGTGTTGGCGTGACAAAAAGTACTATTTTAGCGGATTTATCTTATGGCGTGACAATATTGTTTTATCACGACCAAAGAGGTCAGAATTGAAAATAAAGTGTTCTAGGGTTAACTTTAAAATAAAATTTTAAAAAGAGTTAATTAATAAAAAAAAGTTCAGTTGAGGTGGCCTGCACAGTAGCTTGCCTAGCGCAATTTCACCGGGGTGGCCACTGCCACAGCCACAACATGGTCCACAATGCTTGCTATTGTTTCTTGTGTTTAAAAGCATCGACTGGTTCATCCGTGCATTGATGCGAAAAAACGTCTCAGTTTTTCTGTTTGACTTCAATTGCTGAAAGAATAAAGGACATATGGGTGCTCATTCCATGGTTTGCTGTCTTGCTGAGATGTGCTCAATAAATTGGAAAGAAGAGCTAATGGTTTTGTTAAAAACGAAGAGGATGGATTAATTTCAGTTTCAGTAAAGGCACTAAGGGCCTGTTTGGTATAGCTCTGCTCCCAGTTTTTGCAGCTCCAACTCCAGCTTCACTCTTGAATCTACTTCCCTGAGAAGTTGGAGTAGTTTAAGGAGGTGTTTGGTTAGAAAGGTAACTCCCACTCTATGAATGAGAATGATCTATGTAAAAAGACGAGAGTACCCTTGGATTATTTTTTCAAAATGGTACTGTTCACACGGTTTACTGTAGCATCCCGGACTGCTCACTGCTTGCCGATACTTTTTCAGAATGATTACTGTTCATACGATTTTACTGTAGCAGCGATCTGAGACCTTTTTTTTTATTTTTTTAATACGATTTTGTATGGGCTGTTGCATAGTTCACGTACTACACCTTATAGATTGATATGAGAAAACAATGAGCTCTTCTTTCTCTCTCAAATACTAGTAGCTCTATAAATACAATGATAGCATCCTTATAGATTGATAAAATGTCGTTAATACGATCAATCGCTGATGATGTTAGATTTGATCTCTGTAATTTATGAACAAATAATCGAGCATTTAAACTTCTCTCTTTGAACAAAAGTATCAGGCTCGCGGGCCAAACGAAAGCTAACCTGGAGCTAACCTGGAACCAAATTCTTGGCACATTCTCGACCAAAATTAAGTTACAATAAATGCTACAGTATTGGCAGAAGCTCAGCCACCTAGTTCTTGTTACAAACCCATATTTGCACGTGGTGAATCGTAAGCAATAAAAGTGCTGCTTCAATTGAAATTAATACATACATATTTGCGAATTGTCCAGGGCTTGGTCGACAACCCTCAAGTCATTAGCACCATGAGATTTGTCAGATTGTAAAAAACTTACTAGCAGGAAGAACAATGTAAATACCTACTTGGAACTCCTGATGTGCGCGAAATCAGCAAGATATAGATGATCAAACAAATAAACACCAAGGAGATATCATGAAAATGTAGAAGGTAGAATGCAGGATGCAGGGGCCATCTCACATATGCAACTACTGATGGAGCATATTTCATATTCTGACGAAAGTGACAACTTTATGCCCCCCTCTGATTAAAGTTCACAATTCAGTATGTTCTACAAGTGCCTACAGTTCATCACACAAGAATTATGTCTGTGCTCCCAACAATCCAATGAGCAGCAAATAGCCAAATAGTGATGTATTCACAAGATTGCTTCATAAATTGATCGCCGGTGTGCAAAAACTACAATAGATTGTGATGCATTTTTGTCCATCACTATCATAGGACAGAGGTGTTACATAACAGAAAATATGACGAACAAGCAGAGAATAGTTTTTTGGATTTGAAATGCTTTAGAAAAACGGTGATTGGAGGAGTGGGCGTAGAGATAACATAGCGAATAGTTACAATCATGACAAACGACCTAACACCAAGGATCATTAACAAGAACAAAAAAGAAGAGTACCAAGTTACCTGTGGCAAAGGCAATGCAGCCACCACATCAACCGCAAAGTCAGATCTCAAATATTTCCATGCAATTTCTTTAGGATCTATGACAAGATCTCCTCTTCCAAATACCGTCAAGGTCGAGCTGGGATTAATGTATGCAGTTCTGAACTTTATTATGATGTGAATAACACATAATAAATTGGCAACTGATCAGAAGAATGTAACGATGATGGCTAAATGTCTGTTTGTCCCAACACAAGAATTGGGGGTGGTGTAGATGATTTTTGGCACATAGAAGTACAGGGGGTCTATAAATAGAGCAACAAGGCATGAAAAAAGGAAAATCTGATTCCATGTCAAGATGAAGTCACTCGATGGATCAAAAATCTTGTTGTACCACAGCTCATCTCCTGATACAAAAATCTTGTTCTTTCCTGAGCTCACCACACCAAGTTTACTAGCAGCGAACCCCACCTGTTTCCGATGAATTGGTATAGTTGGCTTTGCCCTCTCATCATAGAACCTGTGAATGACAGCAGCAAAAAGAAACGATTATACTCTAATATTTGATATTCCCCAACATTTGAACCGCTCAAAAGCTGTGTTAAATGAATTAGAACATCTTTTAGATGCACATTTCATAGCCTAGACTCTCATTCCTAACTAAACCAAACCACATAGATGATGAAGTGATGCCGCTCCTGACCTTATCCACAAAACGCTAATATTTACCGGTCAGATCAACCAAAAAGGGTAAGGCACCATGCTTTTGTACAACAACTCGAAATGGAAGCCACTACACCAACATGCTCTAATCCAAATCAAACTGATCCTATTGACTTCTTACCACATATTTTGGTCTCGGTGGGAGGAGAGAGCGCAGAGGACGCCGGATGCGACGGACTCGGAGAGGGTGGGGGCGGCGAGCTTGGAGAGCTGGAGGAGGCTCTGGGGGATCTCGTCGGAGTCGGAGCCAACCTGGGAGAGGGCGTCGGCGAGGGAGAGGAAGGCGGGGTGGAGTCGCCGGGGGAGCAGCCGGGGAGAGAGGCCGCGCGCCCGGGGTGGAGTCGTCGGGGGAGAGAGGCCGGGGTGGAGTCGCCGGGGTGGAGCCGCCGCCGCCGCCCTGGCCGAACCCTAGAAACGGCGACGCACGAGGAGATGAGAAGAGCCAGAGAGAAAAGAAGGATGCGAAGGGAGAACGCATGGGGGGCTGCGGAACGGGTGGGGGTCTGCGGGTTGGGTCGGGTATATCAGTGGCATATTGCGGGTAATTATTTTGAACTTCCAAGGGTATTTTGTTTTGTTGGTCCGAACTTTCAATTGGAAGCGAGTTTACTGCTTCCCAAAATTTCAGACTACTGCCGCTCGCCCCTGGCTGCTCCAACTTCAAAAAATTGTGGAAGAACCCTGTTTAAGATACTTCCACAAACTCCAACCACGGTTAGGAGTTGGAGTTGCATCAAATGCACCCTAAGGTGCTGTCTCTGGTGTTTGGTGTTTTTCCTTCTCAGGAAAATGATAGAGCTTGCATTCAGCTTGCGGGAGTAACATGTTCTGCAGAGTGTAGATAATTTTTATGATGACTTGTTCTTAAGTTGACTTGAGTACAAATTAGATCTGACCACTCATTTTCAAGGGATAGTATGGACTTTTTTATGGGATCTAAAGTTCTTTTATCAGTACTAGTCGAATGCCCGTGCTTTATTACGGATAAAAAAACTTAATATTACGTCGAACACGTTCAGCCAATGCCACAGCTTCGACTTTGCTTCTTCACCCAGCGGAGCTCCGTCTCAGCTCGAGTCGCACCTCTGTATCCCACGATCAGCCTACCCTACGCCCTTGGCTTCACCGCTGTGCCTAGCCGAGCTCTACCAAGGCTTGTGTTGCTTCTCTATCTCTATGCTCAGTCTGCTCCGCATGGGCCTAGGTCATTATCCTTGTGTTGCACCGCTCGTGGTCAAATTGGGCTTGCTAGAATGAGGAACAGGGACGGACCGAGCAAGAGAGATGAGGTTGATTAAGCAATAGAAGCAGTAACGGAAAAGGTGGTTTTGGACGCTCACAATCTCCTCTACACACCTTGCTGTCCTCCATGCTTGTAGTGACATCTTCAAAAAAAAAAATCTTCATGTTATCTACACCTAACTCCTTTAATTGAATAGAAAGAAATAAGAGATATCGTTGCCATATGGATTGGTTTAAAAAATGTCATTTGAGTTGAGACTTTTGTTATTGATTTTTATTTTTTATTTTTCAACCCGCGGGGATGCCTAGCAACCTAGTATCAGTTAAGAACTTAAGTGAAACTTATTCACACAAAACTGCCAATTCAAGGCTTAGTCCATTATGCAGTTGTGGATAAGTGTAGCTTCTATTCTAGGTGGATGTTCAACCTTAACCAGTCTCCATCGAAATACTGGTATATTAAAACAATACTGTGGATCAAGGCATTTGACATGTGCCTTTAGGATCTGGTGGTGGATTGTTGGAATTAATACGGGTAGGCCAAATTTTAATTCTAATTAATTCCTGAAAAATCTCAAAAGCCCATGTGCACGTGCCAAAACTGTTTAGTCCCATATGGAGAGATGAAGAAGAGTTACACTATTTTATAAGGTGGAACGTGGTAGCTTCCCTTGTGGAATTGGAGAGAGTCAATACACGCGCGCGCTCATTCACTCGTTCGCTCGCCGAGCCGAGCGGTGTGGTGTGTGTGTGTGTGTGTGTTTGCGGCGCGCGTGCGCAAGCGTGTTAAGTGTGGGCGTGTTTTTCTTTATCTATTCGAAAATCGAAACGCACCGACTTGTAGTAAATGGCATTAACGAAGCTACCGGTAGTAACGGTTCGCCATTAGTGAGTAATGGTCATGTTAACTTTCTTGGTTGATGGCGAATCAATGACGACCGTTTTCTTGGCGAATTAAAAATCTTTGGCCTCTTTGTTTTTGGCTATAAATAAGAACAGAGAGCTGGTTCTTCTCTAATTCAATCCTCTCTGCGAAAGACTAAGACAGAACTCTACAGTTTTGTTGCTGTCTCTGGTGATCTCCATCCCAGCGAGGCGCGTGTACGGCCGCACCAGGAGAGCAGGCCTCCGGAACCCTCGTCCTTGAAGGCTTGCATGAGCGAGGACGAATAAGGTTTTTGGGGAGCGTTCGCGCGACTGCTCGTTGCTTTCTATTCATCCGATTCTCTACTACATCTACATCAACTGCACGGCTACTACCACGACGTTCACTACACCATGACGAACGACGATCTCATCAAAGACTCCTGCTGCTGATGCTTCTTCTACTGGATCTGGGTATGGCTATCTCGCACTTGTTGTTTGGTTAGCTTTATTATCTGTTGTTGTCTTGAACACTGAGATAGGTATGCTAGTTTCTGTTCTTCTAGAAATTTGTATGGCTATAGTGTTCTTGATTACCTGCTTTGTGAAAATAACTAGAGTAATTTTCATGATTTATCTAGCATATTTCTGGATTAAAGTAATTCGAAAAATGCTTATATCTTCAACAGAAGTTGTACCGATCGACGGTAGGGGCTGGGCGGGTGGCGTGTCGATCGAGGGGTTATGCGTGCAATGGCAGCGAGGAGAGCGCACGTGCACAGGTGCGAGGTGGAGCGATGGGATCGAGCGTGACTTTGGACGACCCCACCACTCAGCACATTTTTTTAGGAGGAAGGTGGAAGAGAAAGAAGAACACATCATTCACCACACCACTAGAGTCTAAAGATTTTTTGGGTTTTGATTCAAATTATCTAAACTAACCCCAACACTATCTGCAATTTCGTGTGATGTCATCGGTGCCGAACTAATTCACCGCCATTGTCTCGCATGATGCCGCCGGCGCCGAAGAAATTCGGAAGCCCAACACCTGTTTCAATTTGCCAAGTTGCCGCTGGTGCTGAACGAATCGGCTGTTGTCTCGCAAGCCGGAGCCGTCGCCATGTTTGAGGACAGGCGGCTTCACTCGATGTTCATGACAGACGGCGAGTTATATGAGTACCAGGGCCAGCGTTTTCAGTACCAAAAAGTTTTTTTAGGGGGATTTCGGCCAAAATATTCAAATTAATTTTTTTTTCAGATTTTAAACTAAAAAGATCAAATTCGAGCAAAATAAAAAAAAATCAATTTTTTGAGCAAAATTCATCCAAACCGATTTTTTAGAGGCCAGTTTGGATTCCTACCGGCCTCCGGTAGCACCAAAATTTCTGATTTTCGGCCGAAATTCCGAACCTGATGAGTATGACAAGCCTCATGACATCCTCTCCTTCTCACTTGCCGACGAGTCCTTCCGACGAGTTGCGCAGCCACCTTTCTCCACGGCCGACCTCGTCGATTACCCAAATCTCCAGTATCTTCAGCGTGACTGGACATCGGGCATGAGCCAGCATGTGAGCTCATTGGTCGAAACAGCCCTGGCAGAGCTAGATGGGGGACCCTGCATGGTGCGTGACGTCCTCCGCTGTAACGACATGGACAGCCTGTTCGCGATATGGGCAACTAATTTTTTCGAGTTCATTTGCTATTTTTCTTGACTTATTTGGATTTTTTTAAAATAAAAAGCTAATTTAAATATTGGAATGTGGGTCTATTTCTCTCTTCGGCCCACGGGTCCTAAAGTTTATCGGATATCCGGGATAGTATTTACCGGATACTATCCGATAAAATTTTCGGATAGCTCCGAATCCGACAGATACCTCTTTCCCAAATCCATTTCCGTATTCAGCCCCGAATCTGAATTTTGAAAAAAATCCCAGACATCTGGTTTCACGCTAAGAATAAGATCCGAATTTATTCGAACGGATGGACGGTCGGGAATTATCTGCTCCGTTTGCACCCCAATCCTTAAGCATGCCAAATGCTAGATGTATGCCATCAGGGCATCCGATTTATTTATGGAAAAAAAAATCCAAAGTTGGTGCTAGCAAATCTTGAGAAGGACACCACAAATAGTCGATATACTTCACGCTATCTCATCTCCCTGGCTCTAGCTAGCACAAGATTAATTATTTTGAACCCTAGTTGGAAAAGTCCATAATACCCTTACAAAACCGTAAAAGAGCTCTATAAAGAAAAGTCTATTATGTCCTTGACAAATCCATGATTAGATTTGATTTATACTACCACCATATACTACCAGTAGAATGTACTATAAAATTTCTCGTAAATAAAGGGTTCCTCTGGAGCTCTACTCGATCTTCACAGCAGCGCAAAATGACGCTGTAACACCCTGGTTTTTGAAGCCATTTTGAAAGTTTCCAAATAAAAAGAACCATTTTGTTTTGATGAGAATTTAAAGCTTAACTTGTAATTTTTAAAATGGATATCAATTGACTAACTCAAACTTCAGCTAAAGACCCTCTGTTGGTCTGTTGGATTTGTTGGAGTTTTGGTGATCTCTCCCTTTCTGTGTTAGTTTTGTCCTCCTCTGGTCCAGACCTCCTCCCGGTTTAGACTTCCCAAGTGTTTGGACCTCTCCGTATCCTTCAGGACCTCCCTGTGTCCTTTAGGACCTCCTCCTTACTCATTTGGATCTCCCCGTGTCCTTCAAGACCTCCCTGTGACCTCCTCCTTACTCATTTGGACCTCCCCGTGTCCTTCAGGACCTCTCTGTGTCCTTTAGGACCTCCTCCTTACTCATTTGGATCTCCCCTTTAGAGATCTTAACCGTTCAGACCCCCCTTTGTTAGATCTGACCGTTAAGACCTCTCCTTTGGAGATCTTAATCATTCAGACCTCCCCTTTGTTAGATCTGACCGTTAAGACCTCCCCTTTGGAGATCTTAACCGCTCAGACCTCCTCTTTGCTGGATCTAAGGGTTAAGACCTCCCCTTAAGAGATCCGACCGTCAGGACCTTCCCTTGAGAATCTGACCGTCAGGACCTCCCTGTCCCTTAGACCCCTTAGTCCTTTGGACCTCCTTATAAGACCTCCCTAATAGGTCACGATCTCCTCTGTTTGGCCATGGTCTTTCCTCTGGTCGTGACAACTTTCTTTTGATTAAGCTGTTCCCAAGTTTGACAGGTCCCACTTGCCAGCCTTGTTATTCTTGGTCATCTCCTGTAACATCCCAAATGTACAAATGGAACCAAATCTAGCTTTGTGTTTCAAATGTAATCAATTATGGGTGTTTGTTTCAAATGTAATTAAATGTGTAGAAATTAAAACTTTTTCTCACATCTTGAAACCCTTGAACATTTCTATAATTCTTGTCAAGAGTTATGGAATTCAAAAAAAAAAACCTAAACCTCCTGTTGACTAAAGTCAACCCCTTAATCAACTTGACAAGAATCTGGGATTCAACCCTTGGAAAATCTTTTCCTCTGGTTCTAGGGCTGATGTGGGCCCCCTCTCGAAAATGTCATAAATTTTAGAAATTATTTGATAAATTTTGGAGGTAAGTCAAACCCTAGAACAATCTTGATGAATTTCTTGAGAAAAATTTAGTGCATAACAACCTCTGGAAATTTTATGTAAGGTTAATCCTGGAGTGAGGAAGCTCCAGTTAAAATTTCGGAATTTTTGGAGTTAGTTTGCTACCTCTAAGAATTCCTCCAACGCCAGCCTTCAAATTTAAATTCAAATTTGGCACTGTTCCTTGGGTCCGAGCCACTTCCCAAGTGGGTCGAACCCAATCACATCCCCAGCTCAGCCCGTGCTCCTCCCTCGCGCGAGGTCGTGCTCCGTTGGATCCAAATCAACGGTCACGACCTCCCCTCTCCTCTCATCACCGTCAGATGAGGATCTCGCGGCCACGACCTCCCCTCCCTTTCCAGTGTCTTGCCTAATGGCCAAGACCTCCCACCTCTGTTGTGCGCCATTGGATCCAAATCCAACCGCCACGACCTCTCTCTAGGTTGTGCACCATCGGATCGAGATCCACTGGCCACGACCTCTCATCCCCATTGTGCGCCATTGGATTAAAATCCAACAGCCACGACCTCCTCCCCCGTTTCAGCACCGTGCACAAAGCCCACAACCCCCCCTTTGTTCAGCGCCATTGGATGCAAATCCAACGGTCCTGACCTCCCATCTAGGTTGCATGCCCTTGGATTGAAATCCAATGGCCACGACCTCTCCTCAATGTTGTGCGCCCTTGGATGTAGATCTAATGGCCAAGACCTCTCTTTGTGTTGTGCGCAACGCCCACGACCTCCCATCGTTGTTGTGCGCCCTGGATGTAAATCCAATAGCCACGACCTCCCCTCAATGTTGTGTGCCCTTGGATGTAAATCCAATGGCCACGACCTCCCTTCGATGTTGTGCGCCGTTAGATTAAGATCCAACAGCCACGACCTCCCCTCGCTTGTCCGCGTCGCGCGCAACGGTCAAGACCTCCCACCTCTGTTCCGCGCCATTGGATGCAAATCCAATGGTCACGACCTCCTATCTCCTTCAACGCGCGACCTCCCTTTTCTTTTCGCAACCGTGCGATGGAGATCCAACGGCTGCGACCTCCCCAATTGAGATCTTGTGGTCGCGACCTTCCCTTTTCTTTTCAGACCACACCGTTTCAAATCCAAGGGTCACGACCTCCCCCTTCGCTTATCCAACGGTCGATATCAGCTTCTGTTCTTCTCCTTCCTCGGTCACGCACGCATGTGCCATGGCAGAGGGAGAGCAGTGCCCTGTCACCTCTCAATAGCTCTTTGCTGCCAGCATTAAATGCGGGTCAGCCTTCCACCCCCAAAGTCGTGTGTAGACCTGCCCCCATCACCTCCACGTCCTTGTGGAGCCATGGACCGAGCCATGGGCTAAGCTCACCATGGAGGTCAACCCTAGCTCTTATGCCTCTGCTCCCCGGCTATAAAAGGTCCTCTTGTTCATCCTTGGCTTCCTTTAAACACTTCCCCACTTGCTCGCGGTGTATTGAGCTCAAATCACCCCGTGAGCCCCAACCGCCATTGTTGCACCTTGAAGCTCCTCGGTGGAACCCGTGCTCCAGTGGCTCCCTCACTCAACCTCTTGCTCCATATTGTTCCTCTAACCTCCTGGAGCTTTAACCCTAACTTAATTTTGGGTTGACCTCTTCAGGGAGCAGCTAATTTGGAGTTGGTCCCCTCTGGCCGAAAGCACCACCTCTTCCTCGTCGCCGGTAAGGACCTCCCCCTTTTCAATTCCTTGCTCTGGGAGCATCTCCTAGCTGTATTGAATCCATCTTGATGACCCGGTGCGGTTATTTATGCCCAGGTCCTCTTCTCGCGTTGTCTTCCTCGACGCCAAGAAGGACCTTCGTCGCGGGAGTCGCAGTCCTCCTCTGTCCTCCTCGACCTCCGTGTAACCTCTGGTAGTCCCTTAGAGCTGGCACTCGCTTGAATGAGCCGCCACGGAGCTCCTTTGTCGCTTGTCTTTTGGTCGTGCTATCTGGCTGCCTCTCCGGCTTCATGCGGCGTTCTAGACCACCTCCCATGGTGTGAGTGGTACCATCAAAAGCGATCTCTATTGCGGACTGGTGGTACTCTTTTGTCTGCACTAGTGGTTCCAATCGCCGGCGGTGACCATTTTTTCGCTGTCGGTTTATGGTTTCGGACGAAACCGACAACTGTAGCGATGTCCTCGGGCCGTCTAGTTTTAGATCTGCGGGCGAGATCTCGCAGGGCCGTGCGCATGCGCTGTGTCGTGTTGGTTGCGAGCCGTCCATCTCACGATCAACGGTCCACGACCTCCGCCTCCTTCGCGCGCGGGATTTCCAGACGTGCCGCGCGCGATCCAACTCGGGACGTTGGATCCAAGATCAACGACCCATGTTCGTTGGATCTGCATGGGCGTGAGCGTGCGTTGCTGGCAGGACTTGAGCCGTCCGATCCAGGATCAACGGCCCAGGTTCGTCCACGCCGTTTTGGAATTTAGGATTTCCCGATGGATTTATTTGTGAACTGAAAAAGGTAATGAACTTCAAAAATGCATAACTATTCCATTTTAGCTCCAATTGGGTTGATTCAAATTTTGGTAGCTCTGGTTTGAACTAAACTTTAATCTAAAAATGGTTGTAAGTTGAGTTCGGCGCCAGAAAATAGATTGGTGAATTGGTTTCAAAATTAAATTGAAATGTTGCTCCAAAACTGGTAAAATGCATAAGTATTTCTCTATAGCTCCTTTTTGAGTGAATCCTATTGTGTTGGCTTCCTATGTTAGTATAATAAATGGTAGAATAGGATTTAGGCATGTCACTATTTTCAAAGGAATTGTGGGTGTATTTTATTTGTGCTCTTTTGCATGTCTTCGAAAAATCATAAAACATGCATCATAGCTCCAAATGAGCTGAACTCAATTGTGTTGTTCATCTCATGAGGTGCTTGAATTACCATAAAAATACCAGGTGCAGAACCACTTTGGAAAATTGTGCTAGAGAATTTAATTCGGATGAACAAGAATCGATTTGAATTTTCCAAAGAATTTCAGTCGAGCAGATTTGTTTTGGCCATATCTTTTGCATTAAGAATCCAAATCAATTGTTTCTTATTGCTAAATTCTTTAAAAATCATTCTCTTGCTGCTGTAAAAATTTCAAAGTATTTGGAGAAAGTTTGCTGTGGAGTCCTTTTGGTTTTCTTCGTTCTTATCGGTTCTTTTTCGCTTTTTCGATAGGTGCCGACGAGTGTGTTGATCCCGTGAACGAACCTTTGCAGCATAGTGAGCAGCACCAGTAAGGCAAGCAGTTTGATCATATCCATTATGTTCCATTACTTTTAAAGTCTAATACTTTGTTTAACTTGTATGTACGCATGCTTACTTTGTGTTAAAGTATCGATTAGTTGAGCCTATAGATGCACACTCTGTAGGCAAATGTTCATTCTCTACTACTAAGTCTATGATTATCTTGCTGTGATTTAGAGTTCGATGGATGGACTCTTATCACTTAGTAGTATACGTGATGATGCTTAGAAATGCTTAGATAACGGTAGAAATGGGCGGTTGTCGACTTACGTCGATGACCTTGATCACACAAAAATATTTATTCCATTATGTCCAGCACTTGTGCTTTGATAATTTGTAAAGTTAAAACAAAACTGAAAATGAAAACTATTTGGACTTGGGCACAATGGATGATGGTGTGATTTGTTGGTATGTGGAATGGTACCTAAGTCAACAAGGACCGAACATCTTGTTACACTAAACCAAGAAATTTTGCGTGCTAACCACACGAGGGGGATATGGGACCTCTCTTGACTAAGTACTTTGGCGTGTGTTAGCTTTGAGTTGCATGGTGGGCTATTGGGTGAGCAAGAGTGGGGTTTATCCACCGCAAGGAGCACCATCCGTATAAGGGGTGAGCATCTTTGATGACTCGATCAACGTATGGGGAGGTTGTATCCCCATATGGGCAACTCATGGTTGGCACACAATATTGGAAATGTCTCGTTGGACTTAGCTGTGCTGGCATACCAAAGGAAATGTGCTAATAGCTTGGCGAAAAGGCGGTCTGACGTGTGGGTACATTGGTACACCCCTGCAGGGTTCAAACTATTCGAATAGCCTTGTCCTAGGTTATGGACACGCTTAGAGAGGTCTTTCGAGAGTTAGACTATAACCTTTAATTAAAACTTGACATGGGTGGTATGAATGGGTAATTCATGCTATTGTTGTGGTGACTATTGGGTTAGTCACTTCCAGGATTGTTGTTGTTGTCATCTATCTATTGTTATTATGTTATCGTCTCGTTGTTAATTGCAAATTAAAAATGAATTGCAAAACGGATTTGAATCTATTTAAGTATTGCAAATGAAAACTTGCTTTATGCTAAAATGAGCCTAAAGCCTTCCACTTAAATAAGGCTTTCATATAGCATATGTATAGGTCTGTTACACTACACGTCAGTCTTGCGAGTACATTTTTGTACTCATTTGCTTTGCTTAATAACTTTGTTGCAGAGGAGGTGGAGCCCCAAGGGCCCTACTTTTGTGAGATGTGCGGTGGTTGGGACGACTAGGTTGGTGGCATGGTTGGTTGCCTTGTGGGCTAAAGGCAAACCATATGGCCTTCTTTTGTTTATTGCCATTTTATGGCTTTTGCTTCCGCTGTTGTTTGTCTTTCTTAGTTGTTATTTGGCCGGTCGGCCCCTTTTGTAATAACTCTCTATTATGTATGTCTTTTGTTTAATCTAGTTCGTGCTTGAGTTCTATGTTTGTATGGAATTGATGCATGATTTTGTAAAGGGGTGTGTATACTGCATTTCTGGGAAGTACACATATCTCGAAGACACGGGTTATTTTGTTTGTGATGCTAGGGTCAATGGATGACTAAGCATTACAAGCCAAATAAGCCGGGGTCCTCACATCTCCGCCACATAAGTACCTTGTGCATTTAATGCATGTTGCGTCACATTAAATGCAGCCATATACGTGGCTCATGCACTGAATATGGTCACATTGCGTGGCACCTTGATTTCTTGTCTTGTTCCCTACCTTCACAGCAAACATTATTTTATTATCCTTCCACTAAGCTTGGCTGTACCCTACCTTAGCCATCATCTACCCTTGACCTACCTTGCTATACCTTGACACGTATGTTTCCAGTGTCTTCTTGCCTACTTAGGTTATAATTGGCCGGGAAGCCCTTCCTCCTCACCTTTTTCCACACTTAGTGTTTTGGCTCTTGCTTAGTCTCTCTGTGGTGAGACCTTATTGCCCAGAACCTCGCTAGGGACCTCTAGCGCTGCATCCTTGCCGTTGAAGGTTCCATCGAGGTGGTTGCACCGGCCTCAACCGCCACGGCCATCCCACGACCTTCCCTCCTTTCTCCACCCTTTGGTGAGCTCATTGGTGCTTTGTTTTTCCTTTCTTGATTTATACAACCACAGTTGAAGCCATTGCATCTTCCCCAGTACCACCTCCTCAATATCTTTCTCTGGACCTCTGTGGTCTTCGTGCAGGACTACCTCCCTGTTCCCTGCGCCAAGGTCACTCCTTCGGCCTTTACAAAGACCATCTCTTTGGTTCTTCGCAAGGACCACCCTTTAGGACTCTTTTGCAAAGACCACCCTCGTTGGACCTCCTCCCTGTGAGTTGGGACTTCTTTCAAAGAACTTGTTTTTAAGTGTAGTGTTCTCCTGTTGGTTGAATTCTGAGGTTCTGTTGGAGCTTTGTTGGTTCTTTATGTGGTCATTGTTTGAGTTTGCTTTTCCCCGTGTAGATTGTGACGACACCGAGGAGCCCGAGTGTCCTGAGGAAGAAGACCCTCAATATTGTGAGTAAGGCAAGTCATGCCCTTGATCATGTTGAACCTAGTAATTTAAATTTATTATGTTGGTTTCAACTGAATATGGCATGCATATTTCAATCCAAGTAATTTAATCCCTGTTGTTAAAATCCTAGTTATCCTTGTTATCCTTTGTACAACCAGACTTGATATTGATTTTATCTTCCTTGACACCCTAGATGAGAACCTAGTTGATACAGTAGTATGAACTAGAGTTATTGCGAAAATTGATGCTTAGCCAAGCCTAGATCAATTCTTGTTTTGGGAGATTTCATTGCCAATGACCAATGTGTTAAATGTTTTAATCCATAACCTTGGATTGTCATGGAGTTTAAAAGATTTATAAAAGCAAATAAATGGAAAATGGGCTTGGGCTGGGGCGAATTTGGATGCTTGGTTGGTGCAAGTCCATGCACGAGCTCAACTTGGGTAGAGTTGAGGCTCAGGGGTTCTGTGGCAGTCGCCCTAGTCAATTAAGGACCGGTCTTTGAGTGTATTTTGCCATGCCTCACCGTGCAACCACATGTCCTGTATGGGCAGGATCTGGCTGATTAATTTGCAAAGTTCCACTGTAGTTGCCCATATGGTTGAGTTAAGTGGTCCTTCATGACCTACGTACATGCATTCCCACTGGTGCAAGAGGGGGCCATGAACTCTATGGGTTTCTATCCACAGGGGCGAAACCTTAGCGATGGGGGACTGTGGTGGAATGATGCATTGTAAAGGCCATATCATGAACTCTAGACCTCTTACCTTTGGCAGCGAGAGGTGGTATTGACGAATGCCAAACAAACTAGAGGAATCATGTCATGTGGGTAAAGTGTACAACCTCTGCAGAGTGAAAATCTATTCGAATAGCCGAGTCCGCGGTCAAGGACATGCTGGCAAAGCTGCTCTTAGTTAGATGTTGTTTTTGTTTTGAAAAGATTGGACAAACTGATTTCTGTTGGGATTCCTATCCCATGGGTTTGGCGGGGAGCCACGTGACAGGAGGGTATCCTTCACCACTTGATGATGAATGTTATCCAACTGTAAAATTGATTTGAGAAAATGAATTTTAAATATAAGATTACTTGCCTTGGAACTTAGTATATGTAATTGAAAGAAACTTAGCTTTGTGCAAATCAAACTTATTATGCCCTCTATTGAGATATCCATTATGCATCTCATTCTGTTAATCCACGGGTGTGACTTGCGAGCACGGTTGTTGTGCTCACTCTTGCTCAAAATAACCTTTGGCAGGAGAAGGCTCTGACAGTGATGAAGACCAGATCAACTAGGTTGAGCCTCTAGACAGTTGCCTGTGGCGTGCTGATGGACCACCGTTTTTCTTTGATCCTTTGTATTTTATGTTCGGCCCAATTCCACTTTTGTAAGCCACTCTGTTGATATTTTGAAATAAAGTTCACGTTGTGGATGTCAACACTTTTGATACTGTGTGGGCTAGCAGTTGATCTTGGGACTAGCTCAATACACAGAGGTCTTGGGGGAATCCCTAGTCTCATGACCTCCTTCAGGTTTGGTTGTGAAACTGGGGAGCTCCTAGACCTCACGTCCACTCTCAGACCTCCTGGTGGTCTGGCAAGATCTCTTGGGTGGTCTTGTTGGACCTCTCGGGTGATCTTATTAGACCTCCAGGTGCTTCCTGAGAGGCCTCCGGGTGGTCTAGACCTCCTGGGAGGTCCTGGCGGACCTCCTGGGTGGACATGACCTCTCGGATGACCTTAAGGGACCTCCTGGGAGGTCTTGAGAGCTCTCTGGTCATGACAGACGCCCAGAAGAACAACGGCCAAGCTGATGATTCTTGTGGTGTTTTCACTCGCCATTGATATCTCATTAAGCAAGCAAACGGAGATCGCCACGGACATGTGTATGCTAGTGAATTACTTGAGCGTTTGTCGGGATCCGAACATGCAAATTCGGACCCAATGTGTATACCATACTAGTCTGGAATCACAGTAGTACACACAATGTCAACATTGATGAACAACGTTCCATACACAGGGAATTTAAAGATAAACGTACTAAGTTTGATAAATAAATAAATCTTGTGACCTTATGGTTGGGTTTATATTTATTTAGCCTCACACGGCTCAAGCACTAAATAAAGATAGCAGCAATGGAACGGAAAAAACATAAGCGAGATCCATCGACTTGCCATAGTTAACCGATTGGGAACAAGACCTAACGATCGACCTCCTCGTAGTACTCCTCCAAAAAGGGTGTAGACTCTTACTCTTCGTCAACTGAGTGATGATTATTGCGACAGTGAGTACATGGAGTACTTAGTAAGTTGAACCACATAATGCAAATATATATGATGACTTATTCCAAAGGATATGGCTAGTAAGGTTGTTTTGCGTAAAGCAGCATTTGCAATTGAATAGAATATGTATAGATCGAAAAACATAGAGTAAGACGATAATAATAACTAAGCAAGAATTTTAACACAAAGCTTGCACATAGCCTAATCCATTTCATTCACATAGTCATCCTTTCCGGTTTTTATTTTCGAACACTACCCCTTGTGTGAAATCCCCGAGCATGTCCATTACCATGCACACTGATATTCGAATAGATTTGATTAATACTCTCCAGAGGTTATACAACTATTTCCACAAGATATAACTAATGACATGGTTTTGACATGTTTCCATGGATGTGCGACCCGGAAGATCATAAAAAAGCATTTTAGAGACTTTGCTCAAATAATTGGCCTTCCCGGTAACTTACCTACACTCTTATTCCATACACAGGGAATATCACAATATAGTGAACAAGTGTAAGGGTACACCATTGGATTTCAGAACAGGAACCGTCCATGATGTAGATCATACACAACACACCAGACCTTCCACCCTACACTCAGTTTAGCCTACTTCCTGAGGAAGCTAACATTGAAACTCAGTAACATACTAAGCAAGACTCTTCCCATTAGAGCATGTGGTTGTACCATTGTGGCTCGGTTCAATGGTGCACAAAGGTAAGTCCTTAATTTTCTAGGGCAAGACTACCCAATGTACTAAGCTTACACATAGAATCATATAATTTGACACATAGTCTACCACACATAGTTTAACACTAAGTCTTGTCACTTGCCCTATTCTAAATCATTTTTCCACCTAGCTGATTATTGTGCAACACATGCTATCAATATGTGACAACACATGACACACCAAGATTCACAAAGACATTCCATAATCCATTAATTAGGTGTAGACTTGCATTTCAAAATGATATAAATAACCCATTGTAAAGCTAAGCATACTAGTCGTGTCTAACGAACCCATGTTGGTGTTATAATAATTACTAACTAGTATTATCTAGTGTAGGGTTACAAATGATCATGGCATACAATCATCAAGGTAGAATAAATGACAAATAGGTGACATAACTATTCCTCAGAAATAATAAATATTTGATAATTTAAAGTAGCATGCAATAGTTTGAAACAAGGTAATTTTGTAAAATTGGGTTCAATAAGATCAATGTCCAACTTTCCTTGGAAAAGGTTCTAATCTTGGTCTTGATCAACTTCGACTCCTTCAAACGCTCCCGGTGTCTCAACGTCTACATGCAAAAGACAACAGAAAGAAAATAAATAAATAAACAACAATGAAACAAACTCCAAAAAATATAATAAAAATCCAGGAGGGTAGGGTTTGATTTTATATGAATTTATAGACTTGAACAAAGCTCAATCAGAGTTCGTATAAGGGAGAACGAGCTTCTATAAGTAGCTCGGGTGGAATAAATCGGGAAAATAACAAAGGACAGATAAAACAGAGACTAACATATGGGGGTCAAGGGAATACTATGAGAATCTTTATTTTTGGAATTTTGAAAAAAAGACCGAGTGAGTGGCATGTGGGGTCCACGGTCTATAGACTGGGTTCACGGTGAACTTGGTCTACAGAACAGTACTAACATGTGGGACCCACATGACATAGGTTCGGCTCACGGTGGACTAGGTACACGCGGTTTGGATCTAGAGTTTGGGGGTGATGGGGTGGTTGACGTGTGTCGAACCCGAGAGCGAAGGATCACAGATTCTCTATATTTCATACACTAGTCCAGGAACAGCTAGTGTACACAGTCAAACAAAAGATGGTAGCACAACCATAATACGCGATTTATTCATACTAGTTCAAGTTTGTTACAAAAGGGGCACAAAGCCAATAAGCAAAATACAGCAGAGCCAAAAACAGTAAGGTGAGCCACACGATTCGCCACAGGCAATCGTCTAGGGGCGTAGCCTAGTTGTTCAAGTTCTCATCATATACGTAGTAGTCCTCCTCTGAATAGCAATTTATTAAGCATGGTTGAGTACAAATAAATATACTCCGCAAGTTACACCCAATAACAGATTATAATGTATGCAAGGTTATCAAAGAGAGGCTTATATGGCTCAATTTGTATAAAGCGAAGTTTTATATTTCAATACTTTTACTAAGTTCCAAAGCAGTTTATTCTATAACTAAAATTCATTTTCTAAATTGTCAAGTTTTATAGTAGATAACCACCATACAAGAATTGGTGAATGACACCTTCCTATCACATGGCAAACCGTCCAATTTTCCAATTGAATAAACTATCCAAAAACATTTATCAACACCTTTTAAAATCAAAACTAAATTCTAACTTTGAGTGGCTTTGCTCAGCATGTTCGTGACCGTGGACATGACTATTTGAATAGTTTTACACTTTACAGAGGTTGTACAACTTTACCCACAAGAGATAATCATCTTATAATGTCAGACATGACACACTTCCGAAGGCGTGCGACTAAGTGATTATCACAAGGCCTTTACAATGCAACATTCCAATCGTAGTTGTGCCTGCTAAGGTTTCGCTTCCTTTGGATAAAAATCAGCTGGATTTAAGCCCCCTCTTGCGCCATGTGGAAATATATAAAAAAGTAGGTCATTTTGACACCCACACAACCTGATGGCACAACCACAGTGAAACGTTGCAAATTATTTAGCCAGGTTCTGCCCACACAGGACTTGCGGTAGTACGGTGGGGCTTAGCAAGATGCGGCTCAAAGACCGGTTCTTAACTGACTTGGGTGACTTTCCAAAATAACCTCTGGGCCTCAATCATAGAAATGACTCGATCCCGTGCATCAACGTGCACTATCCAAACATCATTTCGCCTAAGTCCAAACCAATTTTTATTTTTTTCCAAGTCAAATTATTTTATAAATTTGTATGGTAAAGACAATACCATAGTCTCATTTTAAATCACGATTGAACATTTGGCTAAATTTTCCAAATTCAAAATTTTTGGTCTAAGCTTTGTCTAAACATAAAGTTTTACAACATGTTCTAGTTCATACTAATGTACCAACTAGATTTTATCTATGGTATCAAGGAGTGGTTAATTCAATAACGAATTTGGATGTAAAATGGAATTAGGAATAACCATGAAGTTAAAACAAGGATTTAAATTATTTAAATTTAAATATGCATGAAATAATAATTTAAAATAGAATTTAAATTATTTAAAATAATAGGATTCAAATATGTAACTTGCCTTGCTCAAAAGCTTGAGGATCTAACTCTTCCAATAATTTGGGTTACTCGGAGTCATCGAAATCTACACGCAAAAACGAAGAAAATTCAAATAAATTAAAATGAACTCCAAATTAAACAATTTTAGTATGAATTTAGATGAATTTTGAAATTTGAATAACTAAAATCAGAGCTCGAACAAGGGAGAACGAGCTCTCGGAAGTTTGAAAAACACATGAAATGATGAAATTAGGGATTTTCAGAATTTTTGGAGTTAATTTTCTAAAGGAAAATCAATTACTGAGTCGTGCTGACGTCAGCGGGGGATTTAAAGATTTCAGCCAAATTATTTTTCAAAAGAAAAGGCGCTTGTGCCACTGACAAGTGGGCCCAAGACGGTAGACTGGGTCCACGGACTTTGCGCCGATCCACGGTGGACTGGGCACACAGCAGAGGGGCTTGCCACACGTGTGTGACACGCGCGCATGACACGCAAGTAGAGGAGGCTGAGTTGGCTCGGACGTGGCGACCACGCCAGTGAGCAGCCGACGGTGGCTCGGGTGGCGAGGCTCGCCAGCGCTACGCGCCATGGTGAGGCTCAGGTGGGGTACCAAAGGAAGGAGAGGAGCGAGGTGAACCTAGCACGTGGGTTTTTGGTGACGAAGCACAAAGAGATGGCCAGCGGCGAGAGGAAAAAAGCGGTGACGGTCGAAGTAGGCAATGGAGCTTTGGCGAGTCTCCGGGGAAAGCAAAGAGAGCCCGAGGTAGAACACAGACTTGCGAATCCGATGGTGGAGACCACGTCGCCGGAGAGTCCTTGCCGGCGGTGGAATCGATGGCGAAGCAAGCTTCGGCTGCGGAGCTTCAACGGCAAAATACGGCGAGCACGGAGGGAGAGGGAAGAGGAGAATGGGGGGAGAAGAAAGAGGAGGAGGAGGGGCGCGTGGAGCTCCACTTATAGCGGTTGAGGAGGAGTGGGGAAGGGTTTGCGCGGCATGGGTGCGCGGCGACACGCTGGGCGTAGGGCATGGGCGTGGTCGGAGCGGCATGGGCGTGAGGATGGGTGCGGCTACGACATTTAATGCACGCTGACGGGAGCGACATGGCGAGCGACGAGGTGACAGGGTGGGTGAGGCGCGCTGACGTGGCTCGGCATGGGCGCTCAATGGGAAGGATGCGGGGGAGAAGAAAAACAGGAGGGAGGAGGCGCCGACAAAGGGGCCCTTTTGCGATGAGAGAGGAGAGAAGAGGGAATTTGGTGTGGTTGGTGAAATGGGAGAGTTGGGTAGGGAAGGAAGGGATGGGCTGGGAGCAAAGCTTTCGGCCCAAAACCGGATTTTTAATGCTTTAACAAATACAAAAATTGAGTTAATTCATTTAGGTTTTTAGAAAATAGCAAATAGGGTTCACAAATTAAGGGAAAATTCACAAAAATTCCTTGACTTATTTTGAACTTAATAAAATTATTTTCAACTTGATGTTTGCTTTTATTTTTGCACATAAATTAATTTTAATTTCGAAAATAGAAAAAACCTTTTAAAATTCATAAATTCAAGAAATTAATTCAAATTTTATTTTTAACTTTAAATCCAATAAAACTCCAGAAAGCTCCATAAATTTTCTTTTGACTTTTAAAATTCAGGAAATTCAAGAAAAGTATAAAAACTATTTTGAAACTCAGAAAAATCCTATAAAATAATACTTTATTAATTTTAAATTGGTAACGTACCCTTGGGATGTTACAACGTGCGCGCACATACACTGAGGTGGCTTCAGTGGTTGGCTCCGATGATGGCACTGTGCGGAAGACAACGCGAACATGTATTTGTAGCGGTGATCTGGACCAGGACACGCTGGTAAAGCGGGCAGGACGCACACGGGAACCGTTGGTCATCAGAGATGACCGACAACAATGAAGAGCTCGGAGAGACGACAATGGCAACGGCACAAATCCAAAGCTTCGACGCCCTAGGGTTTGGGGTTTCGGTGGCGACGGATGTTTCAGGTGCGCAAGTCGAAAGCAACAACGCTTAAATAGGTGACCGGTGGTGCCTTGGAGTCCAGCTTGGGTCCAACTTAGGAAAGAAGCAAGGTAACCCCCGGGTCAGGCCCATCTGTTAGTGATGGCGGGGCGCGGGTGGATGCGTGTCACACGCAGACGCAACGTGGCGACGAGCGTGGGATGGGCTGCATAGGCGACGGTGGATGGGCCGAGAGAGAGAGAGAGAGAGAGAGAGAGAGAAGTGGGTCGACGAAAGAATTCGACCAACTTGGCCTTCTAGATTTTAAATAGTTTTTCCATTTTAGAAAATATAAGGGAAATGGAAATAGCCATGAAAAATTACAAATGCACTGGAAAAATTCCGAGGTTAATGACATTGACGAGGATTCAATAATCTTGAATTCATGAAACTAATTATTTGTAATATTTAATATGGATAATAGTATCCTTATTAACCATCAGAGATACCCCATGCCGTTAGAATCTACAACGACCAGGGAAGATTTCGACCACTTTATGGTCGTAAGCTCTATCCCGACCACCCTATGATCGTAAGTTCTACTACGACCACCTTATGGTTGTAAGATCTGCTACGACTACCTTACAGTCGTAAGGTTTGCTACGACCAGGTCCGATCGTGACTGTTTTATAGTTGATAAAACCCACATACATGTGGACCATATCGACTAAGAAATCTATACACTACGCTTATTTACGCATGGTAGTTAATATACGTGCTGTGTTATCTCTGACATAACCGCACGTAGTTCTCTCTATATCTGACATAATCACTCGGCGAACGTGCAGAAGGATGTCTCTCTGACAACAACCGTAGCCAATGTGCGTATTCAGGTAACCGTCAATGCGTCTCCTGACACACGACAACTGCCACCCTTTCATAAGCTAACTAAGGAGCAATGCCGACAGAGAAGAGAGGAGGATTCAAGATCTAGAGATTCAATACACTCATAAGCCATCAGACTTAGTTTCGGTGTCTTAAACACGTTCAATACAAGAACACATGAGTAGCGTTATTACTCTCTCCGAAGAAGGCCTAAACTTGTATAAAAAGCCTCTGTCTCCTCTTGCATAATCTTGAGTACCATGTTCCCAGCATTCATATCATAAGATCGATAGTAAAACATCGACACATATTAAATCATTTTATATTTGGAAAGTCCCGGTTAAGCTGTAATTAAGTAAGGAAAACTGGTGAATTTTTTTAGGGAACCTAACCTACACAATGAGATTGTTACCATAACACAAGCCAATGATTGAAAGACATAGGGTAGCGCCTTGATTAGAATGCTTTGCGATTTTTGTCATGAGTTAGGGTTTGTGAGAGGCAAAACGAGAAACTACTGTTGCTTAGAATTACTTGATTACCCATGTGTGACCTAGACTAACCATACGCAATTACAATTTTATCTTAAAAGAAATTGTACTCCCCCGCACTTAGTGATGAATTTTGGTCTAATTCTAACCGATCTAATTTGTTTGATTGAAAAGAATGGATGGTCCATGATAATTGGTGGGTTATGTAAAAAGCTTCCAAAAGAGGTTGCCCAGAAGAGATAATGTATCCCAACTGTCGTGAGGCGGCCCAGCCCTCACGGCCTGAGCGACAACCGAAGGACTGCGATGCTTGAGGGGACCCGCCGAGGACCACGACGAAGGGCCTCAGATGGGCCGAGGCCCCCGAGGCGTCAAGGCCCCAAGGTGAACCCGGAGGCACCCGGGAAGTGTCCCGGAGGCTCGAGGTGGCCCTCGAGGCCAGGAGGGTCCTGGGTCCCGGGAGGCATGGTGAGACACCCCCCAGGGGGCTCTGAGGTCCTAAATCACCGACCAGTAGGGCAGCCGGAGGTGGAGACCAGTCCACAACAGGGTAGGCAGGTCGGGGAGGACTACCGTGCTCCCAGACCTACTCTAGGCTTAGAAACCCCCTGCGCCCTCGTTCCATGTACTTCACTAGGCGTACAAGTGTAATTCCATGTGCAGGCGGGAGGCTATAAATAGCCCTCCTCCCCCATGTAAAGGATCCTTCCTCTGGCAATAAAAGTAAGAGCATTTCTAGTCCGTACTCCACATCCGAGACCCTTGGCCCCTTCTTCTGGCGGAGGTCTCCTCTTGTTACTATCTGGTCTAGTTTATACCCACGACGATTGGCGCCGTCAAGTGGGGTTGTGAAAAAGTCCAAGACCCGGCGGGGATGGCCCCGCAAGGCAGCGTCCAAGGTCTCCATGGCGGCGGCGGCGCATGACCCAAAACACCGAGGGCCAAGAAGCGGGATGTCGCGGCATGGCAGCACCAGGCATGAGGAAAGGCGAATAACTCCACTCACGGGCGTCGTGGGAGGCGACACCCAACCCGCCAAGCATCCTTGCCCAACCCCAACCTCCCCCCCGGCCCAGGGCCATCAGAGCACCAGCAAACCTCTGAGGCCCTCAGTGAGAACTTGCCGACCTCAGCAGGGCTGCTTAGCTTGCAGCGGCCGAGAGTAGCCTCGCCCTGGCCTTCTGACAGTGGACCCTTCGGAGTGGCCACCACTCCCAGGCGAATCTCGATCCATGGGGATCCTAATTCCCGTTGGTAGCGGGACTTGAAGTAGCACGCTGGCCCAAGGACTTCAAGATGCAAAGTCACCCTTTGAGGGCACCACTGATCTGCGAGTTCCTCCGAGTCTACGAAATGGCCATAGAGGCCGCGTGGGGGGCGACACCACGAAGGCAAAAAGCATCTCCCTCGCTCTCAAGGGCGTCGCCCTCACATGGTTCTTCACCATCCCCCCCGGTCCGTGTACGCTTGGGAGCGATTCTTGCGACCTCGTCTTATAACAACTTCCAAGGAAACTACGTCGAGCCAAAAGGCCGGACACTGTGGGACGTAAAGCGAGGCCTCGGGCGAATCCCTCTTAACTTCTTGGGAGGTTCGCCGAGGTGAAATGCCAGTGAGGGTGTCAGCGAGACAACGGTAATCAGCGGCAACTGCAGGCTGCGAAGGGCCCGCTTTGAAAGGCTGGCTCATAAGCCCATCTCCACCGTCGCCGAACTCTTGATAAAATGGAGAGTCTGTGGCGAGGAGGACAAAGCGAGAGAGGCGGAGGTCGCAAGCACCTAGCGTCGAAACCGCCAAGCGGGCCAGAACAAATTGCAGCAACCAACTCCAAACCGCGCGGTAACTACCGCGCGAAGGGTCGCGGAGTCTACCATGTAGACGCCACCCAAGACCAAGAAGGCACAAAAATGGTGGCAAGAGGCCGCTGGCGAGCAGAGGCAGGGCGAGCAGAGGCGCGCGGACGACGTCTTGGGCGACAACCGAGACACCGCGGCGCGAAAGAGTCACGTCATATTGCGACCTCCGGCGAGTGCTCGCCTACCATCGCAAATTGTCGCGCCAGCGGCCATGAACGACTACATCAACGCGCCCGCAACCAGCGAGGCGAGGCCCTAGGGACTCCGGCAATCGGTGCCGGTCGCCGGCGAGGCCACGAATTGAGGAGCATGACGAGCAGCGTCGCGGATAATAAACATGATAGCGGTGGATCCTCGCTCGGCCTCAAGTCAAGAAGCGATGCCGCGCCTATGCTCGACAAATCCACCACGTCGCGGCATGGCCGCAAGACGAACGCCCGTATGCCGAGGTGCCCATCACCTTCGGCCCGGGATGCCAGGCATCCACTTCCCCACCAAAGACCCTCGTCGTTTCGCTACCATCGCGGACTTGGTCGAGCGGATCTGGTGGGCCGGCGGAGTTCTGCCGACCTTTTGTTTGGAGATGCCTTCGACAAAATGATGATCCTGCGGACCGCTGTCGCCCGGGCATACCCTCGTAGGCGAGGAAGGCGGTGACGGCGTCGAGATAGATCGACTGGCCGTCACATTCGGCGATGGCCTCGCCAGCGCCGAAATCATCACCTTCGGCGTGGTCACATGCCGTACCAATACAATGCCATTTTGGTGCGCAGCGTTGAACGCCTTTAGGCGATGCGCCCACCACAACTACATATGCATGAAGATCCCCACCAGGAGGCGTCATCACCGGCGAGGCGACCAAGACATCGCAAAACAAACCGAGTTGGCCATTGACCCCTTCGCCGCCATGTGCACGATCCCGCATAAATCTGATCGCCCCACGAACCTTGGGCAAATGGGCCCCAAGGGCCAAGTCGGGCGATTGGAGAAAGTCGCCTGGAGGATCGTCTCCGAAAAATCAGAGCCACAGGGGCGGAGCTTCCCGACGAGAGCGCGACGCCATCCTCGGTGTGCCGGGCCAACTTTGATATTTTGCATGGTGCGGAGGACATTCCAGCGTGGCCATGAAACCATGGAGCATCGCCTCGCTCTCGGATGGCGGTTACACCGGAAAGCTAAAGCTTCGCCGAATGGCGCTTGAGCGACTCTGAGCCGCCAAGGCCGAGATAACAAAGCTCCTCAAGGCCGGGGTTGTCGGGAGATTAAACACTCGGAGTGGTGGCAAACCCGGTCTTGGTCCAAAGAGCAAGGGCAAATGGGCGTATGTCGTCGATTTCCTGAGACCTCAACAAGGCCTCCCCAAGGATGACTTCAGTTACCTCGCATAGACCAGCTGGTGGACGCTACCTCCGGCTGCGAACTGATGAGTTTCCTCGACGCATACTCCGGATACCATCAAATCTTCATGGCCTAAGAGGACGAAGCGAAGGCGGCCTTTATAACACCAATTGGGACATACGCTCCATGAGAATACCCTTGACCTCAAAAGCGCCAAGCAACTTTTACACGGCTCATCACCAAAGTCTTTGGCGGAGCGGTTAGGGCGTGCGTCGAAGCCTCGTTGATGACATCGTGGTGAAAAACAAGCTCGCTGCTCTCACGCGAAGACCTCCAGAGACATTTGGCAACCTCGGGAGGAGGGATCAAGCTAAACCCGACAAGTGTGCCTTCGGGGTCAAAAGGCGGCAAGTTACTAGGCTTCTCGTTTACGAAAGAGGCATCGAGGCCAACTTGGGAGAAAATCCGGGCCATCCAGAGATGGGCGCCTCGACCGCTTTGCAGTGGCAACGATGACGGACCGCCTCGCAGCCCTCAGCCGCTTCTTGTCCCGGTCGGCTAAACGGGCTCTGCCCTTCTTTAAACCCTTCGTGGCGGGCCGTTTTGCTGGGCCAAGCTCGCAGAGCGCGTTTCAGGACCTCAAGGGGTACTTAAACCAGCTCCCAAGCCTAACAAGCCCGAAGCCCCAGGCGCAACTCCTCTTGTACCTCGCCGCCTCCACGGCGGCAGTCAGCGCGGTGCTCGTGCAAGAAGATGATGGCCAACGGCCCGTGTACTATGTTTCCGAAGCACTGCAAGGCGCGAAGTTCCGTTACACCGAATTGGAAAAGCTCGCGTATGCCCTACTCATGGCCTCGCGCAAGCTCCGCCACTACTTCCTGGCGCATCCCATTGTCGTACCAACATCCTATCCTCTGGCGCTTATGCTCCGCAACAAAGATCTTGACCGGCGGCGTTAAGAAGCGGGCGGCAGATTTGGCACCTTCGACATCACCTTGGCGCCCTTACGTGCAATCAAATCCCAATCCCTGGCGGATTTCGTCGCCGAATGGACCCCCCAAGCGGAGGACCACCTCGCGGAATAGCTAGATGCGCCATGGACCGTCCACACAAACGGATCGTGGTGCGCGGCAGAGCGGTAGCAGCGGCTATCTTGAGTCGCCCCAGATGGACGGAGCATGTCATACGCAGCACGCCTCGACTTCCCCACAACTAACAATGCTGCGGAGTATGAAGCTCTACTGCTGGGACTCCGCAAAGCCAAGGCCCTGGGCGCCAAGCGTGTCATAGTCAAGAGCGACTCCCGCCTCATGGCGGGCCACTTTGACAAGAGCTTCGTCACCAGGGACCCCGAAATGGCATGATACCTGAAGGCCGTGCGAGCCGCAGCGAGTCACTTCCTCGGCATCACCGTACAAGCAATCCCACGGGGCAACAATGAAGCAGCAGATCGGCTCGCCAAGGCGGCGAGCGCAGGGGATCGCCCCAAGCCCGAAGTCTTCACGAGTCTGCGCACCCCTCGTATTGCCGGAAGAGCCTCATGCATCCCGGAAGCACAAGGGGCTGAGCTCCAAACAGCCGACCTGGCATTAGGGCAAGGGACCCCGCGTCCTGTCCTGCTGGTCGACGAAGCAGATTGGCGAAAGCCGATCATCGCCTACCTCCAAGGCGAAGAGCCCGAAGATTCATCGGAGGCGCGAAGACTCAAGCATCGCTCCCGAAACTACCGCATCATGAACGGCGAATTGTACAAGGGGGGTGTGTGCACCCCATTTCTCCGGTGCGTATCGCACCAAGAAGGAGGGACTCACGAGGCACATCCATGAGGGAGATCTGCGGGCGCACCAAGCTCCGGCTTGTCGTCGCAAAGGCCTTTCGCGAGAACTGATTATTATGACAGACGGGGCGCCCGGGACCTCGTTAAGCATTGCCAAGGTTGCCAATGGGCTAGTCACATTCGAAGGCGACCGCATTACCCCTCCAGCCGCTACCCCCCGTCTGGCCCTTCGCGCGATGGGGACTGGACATCATAGGCCCTTCCCGGCTGCAAGGTGCAGCCTCCGGTTCGCCTTTGTCGCCATAGAATACTTCTCGGATGGGTGGAGGCGAGCCGTCGCCAAAATCACGGCGCGGCCGCAGAATTTGCATGGAGGAACATCATCTGCGGTACGGGTGCCGCGGACGTCGTCACCGATCGCGGCACCCGTTTGACTCCACGACTTTCAAAGGCGTTTTGTCATGGCCTCGGTATCTGTCGCTTTGCCTCCGTAAACCACCCCAAGCCAGCGGAGCTGTGGAGTGGGCCAATGGCAACTTCGATCGCCCGGCCTCAACAAGCGCCTCGTGGGATCGCCAAGGGGCTCGGCGGAAAAGAGCTACAGAAGGCATTATGGGCCCTCCTTTGCAACGCCTACTTGAGCCACGAGGCTCCCCGTTCAAGGCTGTTGTTAGGGATGAAGCAATGACCCTAGCGAGCTTCGCCGCAAGATCTCTGCGGGCAACACAAGATGTCGACCACGCTAATCGCGAAGTCTCCTCGACCTCCTAGAAGAAACTCGCGTCGAAGCAATCTCAACCATGGCGAGATGCGGATGGCATGGCAAGATCATACAACAAGAAAGTCAGGTCCCGCCCGCTCGCACCTGGCGACATGGTCCTCAAACGAGTCGCCAACCCCTCCACAGTGGGCAAGCTCGAGTTTAAATGGGAGGGCCCCTACATCATCACCAAGAGCACAAGGGCGCAAGACACTACATCCATAACCCCGGAGGGCCAACAGCTCGGCCATACAGGCACGCCAAAAGCTCTTGCAGATTCTACCCCTAGAAGGTTTTTTCTTTTGTATTTTGTACAAAGGCCCAGCTGCGCCCGGACAGTGGATTCGCCCGTCCTTCAATCCCACCCAGTGGGACCTCGAGGCGGCATGTACAAATATGTAACTTTTGGGAACCTGCTGCCATTACAAAGAAGACAACGTGGGGCAACTACCTCGCGGTCACCTCTCTACAAACTCAAGCCACCGCGCATGGCCTAGGGTCTCGGTGCACCACCAAGCACCGCTCATGGCAGGTGTATAAACTCAAGCCACAAGATGGCCCTAGGCCGGTGCACCAGGCACCCTTCGGGCGGTGTATAAACTCAAGCCACCGCGCATGGCCTAGGCCCCGGTGCACACCGGCACCCTTCGCGGGCGGTGTATAAACTCAAGCCACCGCGCATGGCCCTAGGCCGGTCCACATAAGGGCTCCCGAGCCTATCTAAAAACAATGGGGGCGGCGCGAGGCTTCGCCTCCCGAACAAAGATCGGGGCTCCCTGAGCCCTATCTAAAGACAATGGGGGACGGCGCGAGGCTTCGCCTCCCCCGAACAAAAAACATCAGGGCTCCCTGGAGCCCTATCTAAAGACAATGGGGGACGGCGCGAGGCTTCGCCTCCCCCGAACAAAAAAAGATCAGGGCTCCTCGGAGCCCTATCTAAAGAGAATGGGGGACAGTGAGGCTTCGCCTCCCCAACAAAAAGATCAGGCTCCCGGAACCCTATCTAAAGACAATCGGGGGCCGCGAGGCCGCCTCCCCGAACAAAAAAGATCGAGGCTCCTGAGTCCTATCTAAAGAGAATGGGGGGCGTGAGGCCGCCTCCCCGAACAAAGATCGGGGCTCCCGGAGCCCTATCTAAAGAGAATGGGGGCAGGCGCGAGGCTTCGCCTCCCCCGAACAAAAAAGATCAGGGCTCCCCGGAGCCCTATCTAAAGAGAATGGGGACGTGCGAGGCGCCGCCCCGAACAAAGATCGGGGCTCCGGAGCCCTATCTAAAGAGAATGGGGGACGCGCGAGGTTTCGCCTCCCAGAACAAAGATCAGGCTCCCGAGCCCTATCTAAAGAGAGCGAGGGGGCAGCGCGAGGCTCGCCCTCCCAAACAAACAAGCGGAGCCGACCAAGGCAGACCTTACTGAAGGTCGTGCGATACAATCACGTCGATATTATTAAAAAAATACTCAACACAATGTACATCTCATCACGTTACAACACGAAACAGCAGGGAGCACAAATTGTTGCTACGCAACTTCGCCCGCGTCACGGCCCGTACATCTTTGGGACAAAGTCCCACTCGTCCCTATGCATCGCCCAAGCAAACAACTCCTCGTCAGACGCCCTGGAAGCAACTAGCTGCTCATATTGCCTCTGTACGACCACGTCTTCGGGAGTATCCGACGAGCTTGTCGAAGCCTCCACGACGCTTGAGGCACCAGGGCCCCGCTCGCTGCGGCCCCCTGCTGGCGCCCGGAAGGCGCATCTCTTGCGCACCTTCGCGGCCTCGCCTCGAACACGGAAAAACATCTTCATAAGCGGTTTGGATTGGCCCTCTTCCATCGCCGCCGCCGCACCATGGCACATGATGTTCCGTACCAAATCCTCACAGTCACCTGTCCAGGATCTCGCGCTCCTCCTTCGGAGGGCGCTCGTGGCGAGTCACGGCTGCCGCCCCATGGGCTGGTGAGACCCTCCGACGCACACTTAAACAAGCATCGCTCACCCTGTATAGACCACAACGTCTTGACTTAAAACAACAAGTTCAGGCACGGATAAAGACGCATCGCCAAGACAAAAGATTTTCTCCTTTAACACCAGCAGGCCATTACACGAGCAAAAGCCCCCACCAAAAAAGTGTTTTTTGCTTCCCCAACATCCAAAAAAAAAGACATAGAGCAAACAGAGACCGAAGCGCCCAAACTACAATTCGCAACACTATGCTACATTAAGAGTTTTGAGCCGCTCCGGGCAAGCGGAGGGTCACACCTTGTCATCGCGGAGGGACCCCCGCTCGCCGCCTTTGTGAGCCACAGCCTGCTCGGCTGACGGAGACTTTCCTTTGGCCTTCCTCGCCTGCTGATCTTGGAAGGACTTTGTCGCATCTGCGTGTCCGCGCAACGCCCAGTAGTCCTCCAGAAGGACCTTGCTCGTCTTGCGCGTCTGTCGTTCCACGCTCGCCAACTCCTCTCCGGTGGCCACGGCAACCGAGCGGGTGGCAAGCGCATCTATATGCGCGCACCCTGCCTTGTCTAAAGACGCCAGGGTCTCGCACCAGGCTGCCTTCGCGCAGTGGTCTCCGTACGTCCGGGCCGCAGGGACGATAGCCCTCGCAACGTTCTCAGCCGCGCGAAGGTGATGTCCGTCTTAGCTGGCCGGTGAGTTCTCGCAGGGGGCACTGCACCAAGCTTCATCACAGCGTCCTCCAGCATCACCAGCGCCTCGAAGGTCGTGGTCCCCATGGTCTCCGACAACTCGCGCTCCGCCGCCATGTCCTCCTCGAGCGACGCCCGAGCCCTCCGCGAAGCCTCCAGCTCGGACCGGAGCCCTGACACTTGCTCCTCCAAAGTTTTTATCCTCAACTCGAGGGAGTCGCACTTGCCGCTAAGGGCCTTGCTTTTCGAGTGCTCCTTCTCGACCTCTCGCTGGATTTTGCCGAAACACCGTGCGATGTCATCATCTAGCACCGTGCAAGATCATTATCCGCGCGAATAACACCTCGTTCTTGTACCACAGCGGCAAAAGAACGCCGAAGTTGCGTAAAAGACAAACCTTCATGGCATTCGCCCACGCTCTCGATCATGTAAACATGGCCATCTTCTTGAAAAGGCGGGGAGGAGCGGCGAGTGAGCAAAATTCCCCACCGCCTCGCGGACGCCGCAACGCCGGGACTCACGACGAAGTCCTCGCGGCACAACGGGGCCGCGTCTACACGGTCCGCAGCCACGGCGCAGAGTCGTGAGCATGGAGAACCGGACCTACGTAACCGGTGGGGCCTCCTTCGACGTGCCGCCCTCGCCACACGCGGGCTCTCCTTCGCCGGCCGGTTCAGCATCACCTGCCCCTGCATGGCCGCACAAGTGTTAATGCATGCGACAGCAACCACCAAAACGGACGGCCGTTCATACCTCGCGGGGACTGTGGAGCGACTGCCTCCTCCGTAACGATGTCGGCACGCAACGGAGTGACCGGGGTGCCCAGAGTTACCTCCAATACATGCGACGAAGTCTCTTCGTCGGAAGACTCCTCAATGGCAAGGCTCGTCAAGTCAATTCGCCGTCGCCTTGGCCACCTCCGCCGCCGCGCCCAGCATCCTCCGACGCGCCATCATCGGCCGAGCGCTAGGCTGCGGACGAAAACCACGCGAACTCGCCGAACCCTCGACCCAGGACCACCGCTGCTAACCGCAAGGCGGTCGCATTTCGCACCCTCAAGCGGACGGCCGCCTCGCAAGGGCGGCGGCCCAGCGCACCGCGTCAATCGGTCCCGGTCCGCGCCCTCGGCAGAGCCCGACGCGTTTCCTCTTCCGGCGTCCGTCCGGACGTTCGGAAAAGCGAGCAGACGGACCGTCGCCCGGTGGCCAAGCGATCGCGCACCACCGTCCGCGCGTTTTGAATGTTCTCGCTAGTATCGGCCCGATAGCACCTCGGCGCGCGAGCACGCCTCGTTGATAGCCTAGCTGCGAGACACGGCGTAACAAAAGTCATGGCCGTCACGAAGACAAAAGCGAGGCCCCACGGAAGGACAACGAGGCCGTGAGGTAAAGACTCATACCTTCGCGCCCCAGCGGTCGAGTGACGCCCGAACCGCCGCTCCTATCTCCACGCTCGATCCGGGCCAAGGGCGAATCCGGCGCGAAATTCTTCCACGAGATCTGGGTGGAGAATCGCTTAAATCACGTCAAGCAGGGTAGGAGAGCCTCCTCCGCAGTGGGGCCCGCCGGGGCGCCACAAGTCTTATCGGCCCACCCGCGATCGCAAGCCGCCCTCTCGTGGCGACTTGTGGTAAAACCACCGACGCGTCCAGTCGGTGTCCCAGCGATTCAGCGCCGGCGGGTGACGCACATCGAACACCGGCGGCGTGGTCGGAAGTTCACGCTGCCAAAATTCAGCGTCTCGCCATCGTTTCTTTTCTTCTTGGTGGTGGCGACCGTCGTGTGAATCTGTGACGATCGCCCCTTCGCGACCATGCCGTGACCGAAGCATCCACTCGAAGACCCCGAGCTTGACGATCGAATTCGGCGTGAGCTGCGCCAGCTCCACCCCGTATAATCGGAGCACGTCCCTGACGAGGTCAACACACGGCAAGCAAAGACCCGCGTCGAGGAATGCGACGAAGACAATCGCCTCATCGTCTCGGGGAGCGGGGGTAGTTTCCGCTCCGGGCGCCCGGACCTTCTCCAGACTCTCCAGCTTGCCCTCGTCAACGAGGGTGCCGAGCACAAGGTTGGTTACAAGGGACCTCCCCAGCTCGCTTGTATAAGACACCTCCCTGGCTCCATCCCTAGCACCCTTTGCCATGATGGACACCACAGTGAACAAGGCAGCGCGCACGCGGACTAACAGAGGGAGAAGAAATGGCAATAGGGTGGTTCTCTGAGGTGCCGCATATTTATAGCGGCAGACCTACGGGTGGAACTCGGCGTTAGGTCCATTGCATAACCCATACGTGCAACCTGTCAACGATCTTGTGATCGCTCATTTATGGCACGCGCAACCCGAGACGCCTTGGCAAGGAAATCCTACGAGCACATAGCGCGCCATTATGGCGCGCGACCAACCCAGCTGTCGTAGGTTCCACCAAAGAGGACTTTCACCTGCGTTTCCAAACCATGCTTCGCCAAGCAGCGGGCGGTGTGCTGGACCCTCCGGAGAAGCGGCGCGGTTTGACCATGGCGGCAGGCCTCGGCCATGAGGGGCTTGTCGTGAGGGCGCCCACCGCCCTCCGCGGCCTGCGACAACCGAAGGACTGCGATGCCGCTGGGGGCCCCCAGGGACCACGACGAAGAACCTCCGGATGGGCCTGAGGCCCCACGAGGCGTCAAAGGCCCCAAGGTGAACCGGAGGCACCGGGAAGTGTCCGGAGGCTCGAGGTGGCCCCGAGGCCCCGGGAGGCATGAGCTGAGACACCCCCAAGGGGGCTCTGAGGGTCCTCGTCAGGCAGTAGGAACCGGGAGGTAGACCGGGTCCAGAACCCGGGTAGGCCAAGTCCAGGGAGGACTACCGTGCTCCCAGACCTACTCCTAGGCTTAGAAACCCCCCTGCTGCCCCTACGTTCCGTGTACTTCACTAGGGGTACAAGTGTAATTCCATGTACCAGGGCGGGGATGCTATAAATAGCCCTCCTCCCCCACCGTGTAAAGGGATCCTTCCTCTGGCAATAAAAGTAAGAGCATTTCTAGTCCGAACTCCACATCTGAGACCCTTCGGCCCCTTCTTACGAGGCAGAGGGTCTCCCCTCTTGTTTACTGTCTGATCTAGTTTATACCACGACACCAACCTCTATTGCTCTTGACTAAATCCCTTTTTTAAGCGATAGAAAAAATGACTACGAATAACCCTTTTTGTTTCCTTGGAGCACACGCCCATAAGCTATACCACGATGAGCGTGTTATCCTATTAAGATAGGGGGTGGGACGCCGCGCGATGGGCGACGCAAGCACTGGGCGGGTAGTGCTGGCTTTGGGGACGACGACGACGACGACGCGACAAAGGCAGGTGACACGCAGGTGGGGGTGGGGGTGGGGAATTGTAGAATGACGACGGTGCAGTATAGGGAAGATGAAAGGCAGAGGCAACACCGGCGAGGTGGCGACCGGGTAGGGTTTGCCGAAGGAAAGTGAAGAGGATGGTATATATACGGTTGGGAGGTAGGATGAGATATCTAGATCTAATGGTACAAAATTCGAATACTTTATAGAAAAAATACTCGCATATCTCTAGACATAAAAAGATCGTACTGTATTAAATGTGCACTTATTTCTAAGCGAAAGAATGAAATCCTTGGGCACGCCTAATGCTAGATGCAATGCCGTCAAGGCATCCTATTTATTAATGGAAATCCAAAGATGTTGCTAGCAAATCTTCAAGAGGATACCGCAAATAATTAATATACTTCACATCATCTCATCTCCCTGGCTGAAGCATTTTATAAACGCAGGGTCCCTCTCGAACGCTTCTCTTCACAACAGTGCAAAATGGCGGCCAGAGGAACAGCCGCGCTGGTGATTTTTCTGGTGGTTTTACTCGCCTTTGCAGGTATAAATGGCAAATGGTATCATACTATCGTCAATATACGCTATCTGTGAAATTCATCTCTAGACGAAGAGTAAACATCCTGAAACTAATAAAGTAATAATTGAGTGCAATTATGCAAAAAAATTTTCCCAAGTTGTCGAATCGACGTGTAAAAATCTACGTTTTAATAAAAGAGAAGTGAAGACTAGTTCTATGTATTTTCTTAGGCTTGCCTCGCCCTATACTCCCTGCTTTTGCTGACGATTAGCGCTTGATTTGAGCAGCAGACCAAAGCAATGGAAGGAGTTTAGGCGAAAGCGAAGGGCCGGCGTTGAGCTTCGGGAACGGCGGCGGCGGAGGTGATGGTTCGGCTCCACCCCCAACGAGCAATTGCAATGAAGTGGTGCTGTACGAAGGACCCTGCATGAGTCTGCTCTGCTCAGCAGCTTGCCTAGCGAAGATGCACCCGGGAGGCCACTGCCGCGGCCACGGCTTTCTGTTCAGTGCTTGCTATTGTTTCGTGTGCCCAACATCTTCCACTGGTGGTTCGTCCGTGCATTGATGTAAAAAGATGTCCCAGTTTTTCTATTATTAACTGCCCAAACGAATAAAGGATGTGATGACGGAGTTGTCATTGTTACAGTTCAGATGCTTGTATGTTCATGGCTCTCTTGTGCGTCTGCAAATTTGAAGAGGCATTTTTTTAGCTTCCTTTTTGTCTGCGTGCCGACGACGTGCCGTGCGTCCGTGCCCAAGCCGTATCGCCCGCGCGGTCTCGCTTGCGGCCCGCGCCGAGCCAGCCTCCCATGCTCGGTGGCCCGCAAGAATTCGGGCAAAACACGCAAATTTCTCGGCCGCGGTCCCGTCGGCAGAGCGAACCTTCGCGTCCGCGCGGCACGTTTCCAGAACCTGCAGCGCCACACGGCCCGTCGCCCCGTCCCCTCCCCTATCCGCCTCTCCTCAGTCCTCCCCGGCTGCACGGCCTCCACGCCTCCAGAAACCAGCCGATTCCCACCCCAAAATCCTCGTCCGCCTCGGCCGGCAAAAGCTCTCGCGTGCGCACCGCGCCGCGCGGCTCGTCTCCTTCACTTCTTCTCTAATTCTCTATCCACTTTCCGCCCCACCGGAATGCCGCTCCTCCCCTCCTCCTCCACCGCCGCGCTGCCCCACCCCCTCCTCCCTCTCCCGCTCCCCCACAGCCTCCTCCTCCGCCGCGCCTCCCACCACCACCCGCGCCTCCTTGCCGCGGCGGCCTCCCTCCCCCCGCTGCCCCCCGACGCGCTCCTCCCGAACCAGGCCACGGGCCTCGTCGCGGCCTCCCAGGCCAACTTCATGCGCGTCATCGTGGGCTCCACCCCGCCGGGGCTCGAGCACCACAGCGGCGCCGACCTTCTCTGCGTGGTCCGGGCGCTGCTCAAGAAGATCCGCCGCCGCGTGCTCGTCGGGGACAGGGTGCTCGTCGGGGCCGTCGACTGGACTGACCGCCGCGGGATGATCGAGGACGTGTTCGAGCGCCGGAGCGAGGTTGCCGACCCTCCCGTGGCAAACGTCGACCAGCTCGTCGTGCTCTTCTCGCTGGACCAGCCGCGGCCTGAGCCTGCCACGCTCACCAGGTTCCTCGTCGAAGCCGAGTCTACAGGGATACCGTTCGTGCTCGTCTTCAACAAGGTCGAGCTCGTCGACGAACAGGTATATATGGATCGTCGTGTGCTTCTTGATTTGATTTGGTTGCTAAATTTTCACACCAATTTCTATATTGTGCTGTAAATTATATATGCTGGATTGTAGTGTAGTGCACTGCATTGAAGATGTGAGGTGTGGATAAGGATATATTGGTGCTCATTCGATAAATTGTTGTCATGTGCTCAATAAAATGGGAAGAAGAGCAAATGGTTTTGTAACACACGAAGAGGATGAATTAATTTCAGTTTCTCAGGAAAATGGTTGAGCTTGTACTCAGCTTGCGTGATTAGCATATTCTGTGAGCAGTATCTGTACCAACTTTTAGAATAAGCCAAGTATTAGAGGGAATGAAACATATCTAAATTGAGGATTTTTTGTCATTCCTATATTCTTACTTGTCAAATGAAACAAAGACGTTCCATTTAAGTTATATCAAAGGGATGTGCCTTTCAACCCAGACCCAGTTGTATGCTGTCTTGTTTTTTCCTTATTTTATATTTATATCGGTCAGATGATAGTTTATAACTGGGTTTTCTGCAGACCATATTTTACTGGAGAGATAGATCGAAGAGTTGGGGTTATGATCCACTTTTCTTAAGTGTTAATCAGAAATCTGGATTAGCTGCTCTTGAAGAGATGTTGGAAGGACAGACAACTGTAATTGTTGGTCCAAGCGGTGTTGGGAAGTCCAGTCTGATCAATGCCTTGAGATGCAACCAAGACATTTCAGAAGAGGATTCAGTACATAAACTAGTTGAGCAGGTGGTTATTATACCATTTATATATTTTCCTTTTTTTACCATTTTCTGAATCTCTAGTGAGCGCCTATAATTTGTTCTGAGAATTTCTTAGTTTTGTGTATCTCTTAATTTTTCTATCAAAAGTGCCCTTCTTTTTCTTAGCTGCATATTGATGTAGGGACTAGGGATAGCAAACCTATGATCGGCTACTAAAGTTGTATCACAGGGATAAAATTGTTAGCTACACTTGAGATATTGCCTATTGGCTATTGGATTTGTTGAACTAATGTGTTGGATGTGGAATTCAGGACTAATTCGAACCTGCATATCTAGTGATATGATACTAGAGATTTGTACTGTAGTTACTAAGTTGGTTTGGCTTGGAGAGCTGGAGGCATGAAACGTGCAAAAGATGGAGCAATGTGATCTGTCAGATATTGTATAGTAGTACCTGTATTTGACATGTTCGCTCCTTCTCATTTTTACCATATTTCAGTTTGTTCCAGTAAATTTAACATGTGTTGGAACTTGGAATCTTTCTTGATGTGGACACTGAAGTCCCTTTCTTGTGCACACCATTTTCCAGAATAGTAAATGGTTTGGTGAACAACGCGTTGGAACTGTGTCCAAGAAAAGCGGCAAAGGAAAGCACACAACACGTCATGTTTCATTGCTTCCTATAGTTGGTGGAGGTTTTCTTGCTGATACTCCTGGGTTTAACCAGCCTAGCCTGATGAAAGTAACCAAGAAGGGACTCGCAGAAACATTTCCAGAGGTTTGCTCACTCTAGTGTTCTGTTGCTCGAGGCACTTTGGTCAATTGCTTTCCCTTTAGTAAATCTCAGTTGCAGCTTCTGTGCATCAAAACATGTGCCCTGTTAAGGCCATTCTTTAGTTTGTTACTACAATTGCTTACGTGTACTATTGATTTGGCTATCCAGATAAGAAAGATGCTCAAAGAAAATGAGCCCTCGAAGTGCTTATTTAATGATTGTGTTCACCTTGGTGAGCGTGGATGTGTTGTGAAAGGTGACTGGGAAAGGTATCCATACTATCTGCAGTTGCTCGATGAGATCAAAATCAGAGAATCATTCCAGTTACGAACATTTGGAACAAAAAGAGAAGGTGATGTCAGGTATGCTATCAAGACGTCCTTTATGAGAATTATTATGTACGCTAATTGCTAGATGGTATATGTCTTTCCTTCTCGTGTACTAGTACTGTAGTTTCTAATTTTATATATTTTGAAAAAATTTCTAAGAAATATTTTAATTCCATACTTTGACTTAATAAACCAATGAATACTTTTACTGTGTTTAGTTATGTTGAACAAATATCCTATGGCCTATCAAGCAAATAAAGCCTAATGCTAGGAGTTAGGAGGACGGGTTAGTTCCCCCTAGTTTTACAAGGTAAAAAAAGCCTTATGGTGAATGAAATCTGCCACCCTAGCCCCTACTAGTACTATAGTTTCCAATTTTCTATCGTTTGAAAATTCTTTCTAAGAAATATTTTAATTCCATTTCAGGCTTGGTAACTGATGAAGCTTGTATTACTTAATAAACCAATGATACTTTTACTGCGCTTAATTATGTTGAACAAACATCCTATAGCCTGTCAAGCGAATAAAGCCTAGAGTTAGGACGGGTTAGTTTTTTCAGTTTGACAATGCGGAAAGCATCATGGTGAATCAAATCTGTCCTAGCCCCTAGGTGAGCTATTTGGTACAGGGGTAAATCTGCTTACTATATGATGACTACTCTTTGCATGTGATGACCATGTAAATGGTGATTATTCATGGAGTTCTACTGTACTGCTATGATGGTTGACCTTTTGATGTTGTTGTAGACAATAATTACTTTTATTTAGAGGAAAATAATTATCTTCCCCATACTCTACTCTGATGCACAATATATATCATGTGGTCATTTAATTTGCTTAAGCTCCATATAAACTACCTTGAGCATGATATGATGTGTTCTACTAGAGTCTAGGCTTGCACCCTAGGAAATGTCATGGTCTCTATAAAGGGCCATAGTGACACTTTGCCACTACATGTGATGTAGGAGTTTTAATTAAGAGAAAATTGCATGGTAGCTTCTTGAACTTGCGTTGAAGCGAAGTTCGTCGGATGCGATGCTAGCGACTTTGTCCCCACCGAGTCTGGTGGACTCATCGTCGCCCCGTTTCGGCCGTGTTCATCGTCCCGTCTCCTTACGTCGAAAAAAATGGATTCTTCGGGCCCGGGAACGCACCGTGCTCGCATCTTCGCCAGAGCTTCATCTTCGCAGGTTGCTGCCGCCCTTGCTCTTGCCTCCTCCGAGTTGGCCGTGTGAGAGAAGTACATTCCCAGTACTAGAGTAGAAGCTACTCACCCTGCACGAAATCCATTTGGCCGTTTGCTAACAGAAAAGCTGAGATGACGAATCACCGTGAGAGAGAGAGAGAAGTACATTCCTAGTGGGGGCACAATACTTCTCTCTCTCTCTCACAGCCGACTCAGAGGAGACAAGGGTGAGGGCGGCGGCAAGCTGCGACGGTGAAGTTCCGGTGAAGACGCTAGCGCAGTGCGTTCCCTCGAAGAATTTGTTTTTGTCAGTGTGAGGTGGACGATGAACACAGCCGGAGCGGGGTAGCGACGAGTCCACCAGACTCGGAGGGGACGAAGTCGCTAGTATCGCATCCAACAAACTTCGTTTCAACGCAAGTTCAGAGAGCTAAGTGGCACAACCTCGCAAGTTCAGGGGACTGAGAAAGTAAAATGCAAGTTCGGTGAGCTAAGTGGCACAACCTCGCAAATTCAAGAACCTATAGTGCAATTTTCTCTTTAATTAATATAAATTGAAATTCAGATATTGTCACCCTTTTCTTGATACTAGTTTCTTGCGCATCATAGCTTCTACTCGCGATGGATGCTAAATTTTTTGAGTCCTAATATCCGTCTTGCTTCAGGCATAAAACAGGTATCATGGGTGTGAAGCAAGCAGAACCTCGTCTTGAACTCAAAAGGCACAGGAGGGTGTCTAGAAAGAAGATTAACCAATCAATTCTTGATGACATTGATGATGACATTGATGACTGACTACTGGTTTGATGTGAAGCAAGTTCTAGGAAGCGATGACCTAACTCTATCTGATCTAACGACTACTCTAAACCATGGCAAGAAGGAACCTATGGATGTTGTACATAGTTGGCTTTTTCGTACCACCGTGCCCTTATGCTGGTCAACTGAGCGGTAAAGATTTGCAAATAGAAATGTGTAGGCAAGGAAGCTGTAGAAACTTGCTCCTGATGATGACGATGAGTACTCGTTGTTTCCTTGCGACAAAGCAGTGAAAAGAAAGGAAGTCGAACAAATAAGCACAGTACCAACCGATGGCTATGGTTTTGAGTCCCGCTAACAACATGTTGGGCGGGTTTAATTGCGGATTTTCTGGGATTCGATGGTTGTTGAGAGCTAAGGATGACTACAATAACTAACTGCACCCCATGAGGGGAAAAAACAAGGAAGCAGAATTTCTAAATTCCTTGCAACGTTGTTCTAAACTTTTGATCGGTCTGTTCAATTGTTTGAGGTATTTGTGTATCAGTATACATACTTATGGCCGTTAGACGTGTTGCCTGGTAATGGTATGCTTATGTAATTGGTACGCTGCAAGCATCAATTCTCCACTGGCTTTGTTTCTGGCTAGGCGTCCAAATTAAACTCACTATTGGTTTTCAACTGAAGCTTAAGACTTGTTTGGAGGCGCTGACTGATGAGCTTCGCCAAGGAACTGGCTTCTTATAGAAGCTTGTCTGCTTGTGGAAAGGGCCTTAGCTAGGGGTTTGTGCCAACCTACAAACCTGGAAAGCTGGCTTCAAGTATAAGAGTACAGTAGGGGAGATTGAGAGATTCATGGGGGCCAAATGAAGGCCAATGCAAATTTAGTAATTCAAGTACTAAATCATATTACTACATGACAAGTTAGAATTTGTAGTTGTCCCGTTTGGATTATAAAATACATGTCTCACCAAGATATATAGGGGTGGCCATCTAAAGGACTTAGTATACGAGCCAAATTAACTACATTCCTAGTTGGTCAAATATTTTCCAATTGTTTGAGGCAAGGATTCAAAAACTGGAAAAAATATTGGACCTTGGCCGGTACCAGACGGTTTCATAAACTCAAAATTTTTCGTTTGGAATCACTGTTCATTTATTCAAATTCAAACTATTTTTTTTTAAAGTGTATTTTTACCGGAATGGTATTTTTTACCAGTCCAAGCCCAACTATCCTACATAGGGATGGCAACGGGGCCATTCCTCGGCGGAGAGTGGTGGAACATTCTCGTCCTCGAGAGAAGGAAAAAACCTCGTTTCCTGTCCCTGTCTTTGTTCTAGGGTGTTATTCTCCCTCGTTCCCCGTCCCCGTCGGGTTATCGGGGTCCTACGGGGACACATACTCGAAAATTAGATCCCCAACCTCTCCTACACAGACACACATAGAGACGACAGAATCAATATTCCAAATGAAGAATTCCAACAATATTCTTAAAGATGGTGTCCTAACTCCTAAACAAATAAGCAAGCAAACCTTTAAAGATTTAAACAGTGCGGTAGTGGACTAGTGGCCCACATGTCATAGGATTATCGGGGGCCATATGGGTAGTGGGGATGGGGAGTAGGGGAATGGCCCCGGCCCCGCTTCACCCGATGGGGAATTGTATTTGCATATTAGCATCCTCGTGGGGAAGAAATAGCCCTAACCCTAATCTCTAATGGATGAATTCCCTGTCAGGAACAAGGAATGGGGCTATTGCCATCCCTAATCCTGCGCCCCAATGCGTGTGTATGTTTTTTTTTTTTTTGCGATAGGGGGTTTTAAGCTGAACTTGAAGTTAAAATCCACAAAATAGGAACTTCATCTTCCGACGACCAACTTAGGAAGCCACATCTCGTTTGGGGAGCTTAAACTTTCATAGCTTTAAGCTTTGCCAAGGAACCGACTTAGAAGCTTGTCGGATAGGCCATAGCTTCTTAATAAAGGGGCTTATGCCTCCCTAAATAATGGTACAAAGAAAGAAATATTGGAAGGGGATAGCAATACTAATTATTACCACTTGAAAGTGTGGAGATCACATGTAGATGATCATAATCTTAGTGTGATTAAACAATTGACAATGGTGTTGATGTGTTGGGAAACCCTCAGTTTTAGCGAAGTGTAGCTTGTTGTTAGGCAGAGGTGGTCTGACTGGCCCTGTGGGCGGTTGGACCGGCCGGTGGCCAGCAGTCAGACCGGCTAGAGTACGATTGTCAGATCGACGAAAGGTGGCGGTCTGACCGGCCAAAAATGAAAAGTTGATTTTTTTTTGGAATCGGTTAAAAATCACTTGTGTAGGAAGTTGAGTGGATGCGTTTGCACTTGATCTCATTTAAAATAGAGTTTTGAGAAAAAACTAGATAGAGTTTGAAATTTTCAGAGAGAGTATAGCTAAAGACTTGGGAAATTTCCTAAGTTCCAAGTGGTTTGACCAGCCATTTGCTGGTGGTTAGACCAGTGGACTGACGGTCAGACCATTCGTGGATGGCGATTTGACTTGCTAGAGATGTTTCATGTGTCCGGTAGGCAGTGTTTTTCTTGGGTTAGGCCAAAGTTATGGGATTCAGTGCATAGGTGTTGCATGATGCATGTTTTTGCTAATCTGGATCAAGTTGTGAAGAACTTATGCCCATAATTGATTTCTTGGTCTATTGTTGTGCATGTGGATTGGAGTCAACGATAGTCAACGGCGAGGATGATCGGGACTATGCTAGGAGAACTGAGGTCCAGAACGATCAATGATGTCGGGTGAAGTGGTTGGACTCAAGTATGGCACAAGATGGACAAGAACGACCGAACGGGAAGTTTGGTGCAACGGGTTGTATCAAGTGGCTTAGGGGTCGGTGCAAGAGCTATGGTGGTTTTGGTGGGAGCTGGATGAGAGAGACTTGCCGATATGAAGAGAGCGATTGATGAACCTACACGTGGTGAAGCATGGGATTGCTTCATGATGATTAGACTCGGCCTTTGAAGAAGGATCGAGAAGGGATATTTTGGTATCTTCACCAAAATACCGGATTGGTGACCTTTAGAGAAACCACGATGCAAGACAGTGCAAGGAGAGACGGTTTAGGTTAAGAGAAGATGAAGATCACGAAGAGACGGATTCGGGAGACCCAGTTCATCATCCGCTTTGAGAAGTGTGCATGAGTATAGACTCGTTTGTGTGTGGGCTTAACGGATGCTAGGTAAGGTTTTCTCTCTAGACCTAACCTCTACTATAAAAGTAAGAGATGCTGGATTTGCACCTCAACCCTCTCAAAGTCTAGAAACCACAATTTGTGATTTGGGAAAAGTGAAGATAGAGGAGGCTAGGGTTTGAGGGAGATGGATTGATTGAGTGCTCAAGTGTTGAACTTTTGTCTTCTATGGTGGAGTGGTTGTAAACCAACAATCTCTTAAATCAATCTAAGTAAGGTTTGCCCAAGATGAATTCTATCTTGTTTTTGCTCTCTTTTTGACGCCTTTGGGATTTTTGTGTTCCTTTGGTTTTGCTTGGGTCTCTTACTGTGATCTAGCTTGCTAGGACTTGTGGGAATTGATCTAGGGTTATCTTGACCATCTTCTACCCACGAGCAAGCTTTTGTATCAAAGTTCGAATTTTCTCGATTTTTGTGCCCTCTTGATCTCATCTAAGAAATTCATGGAACCTTGACTTCCATTGCCCTAATTGTCGATTGGAATAGGTTTATGACCTTCTTGATGAGTTGTATTTGAAATTTTAGGTGATTTGTATCTTGGAATCAAAAGTTAGGTCGTTTTGAGATCTTCTCGGGCTGCTTACCCTATAACAGGCGGTCAGACTGGCCCGACCACGGTCAGGCAGGACAGCTCTTGGCGGTCAGACCGGCCAGGAAGTTTTGACCTCGGGGATTTCCGATTTTAACGCAAGACTTCCGTTGTGTTCTTGTGTTTTCGATCTTCATAACTTTCATAGCTATTGGAGTGAAGAAGAAGTTGAATACCGTCGGGGTTGAGAAAGAATAGGTGCTCCTATTCATCCCCCTCTAATCGCCTTGTCGGTGCAACAGAAAGCAAATGGTAGACATAGGAAGCAAAGAATCGTGCAATTAACTGAAGGAGTCATTTCTGGTGAGGAGGTTTTGCAGAAATACATCACCACATATTACAAAAATCTTTTTGGGCCTGATGATTCTAAATTTTTTCAGTTAGATGAAAGCTTTAATCAGGATGTTTCCACCCTGTCCTCAGAGTAAAATGACTTCCTTGTTCAGCCTTTCTCTGAACAAGAGGTAAAAAATGTTGTTTTCCAAATGGAACACAACAACGCCCGTGGGCCTGATGGGTTCCGTGCAGAGTTCTACCAGGTTTTTAGGAGTTTATTAAAAATGACCTAATGAACATGTTTTGAGACTTACGATGGGAAACTCCCTTTGGAAAGACTGAATTTTAGGGTGATTTCCCTGCTGCCTAAAAAGACAAATGCTTCCCAAATTCAACAATACAGGCCCATCTCTTTAATCAATGCCAGCTTCAAAATCTTTTCTATAGTAGTGACCAACAGGTTAACTGCTGTTGCTGATACAGCAATTGGTCCTACGGAATCTGCCTTCATTCCTGGTAGATATATATTGGATGGTGTGGTTATTTTGCATGAATGTGTACACTAGATGAAAAGGAAGAAGCTAGATGGGGTTGCATTCAAAATTGATTTTGAAAAATCCTATTATAAAGTAAAATGGCCTTTCCTTCGGCTGGTTTTAAGGCTGAAAGGCTTTTCAGTGAAATGGTGTGCATGGATTGAAAAGCTGGTGCAAGGGGGTAGTGTTGGGATCAAAGTTAATGATAATATTGGTCCTCCTTTTAGAACTCATAAGGGTCTTAGGCAAGGGGACCCTCTCTCCCCCATATTGTTTAACATTGTGGCTGACATGCTGAGTATATTTTTTACTTAGAGCCAAAAAATAATCTAAAATTAAAGGGGTGATTCCTCACTTGGTGGAAGATGGATTATCTTCCAATATGCTGATGATACCGTCTTGTTCTTGGATCACAGCGTGGAACAACCTTAAGATTACGCTTGTGGCATTTGAGTTACTTTCTAGCCTCAAAACTAATTTTCATAAAAGTGAGCTCTTTTTTTTTGGGCAAGCTTAAGTATACCAAGAGCAGTATACTCAGCTTTTTGGGTATGCTGTGGGTGCACTTCCTTTCAAATACCTAGGCATCCCAATCCATCACAAGCAAATTAAGAATTTTGGTGGATAATGATCAGCTGTTGGCAAGGAAAATCCTTTGGCGGGAGGATGAAGGGAAAAAAAGTATCATCTTGTGAACTGGAGAGTGGCGTGTCTTCCTAAGGACCAAGGAGGTTTAGGGAGCTTGGATTTGGAAAAAAAAAATGAACCGTAGTCTTCTCTGTAAATGGTGTATGAGATTACATAATAAGAATGGCATTTGGCAACAAATGGTAAGGAAGAAATATTTGAAAACCCAGGCTCTTTCTCAGGTCAGTGCAAAACCTGGTGATTCCCATTTTTGGAGAGGCTTGATGAGAGTTAAAAAATTGTTCCTACCTCGTGTCTTGGCAAAAATTGTCAATGGTTTACAAACTAGGTTTTAGGAAGGCCCCTGGTTGGGTAATATCTCTATTGCTTAGCAATACTCTAGGCTTTACAACATTGTTCAAGTGAAAAATGTTACTGTGGTTGAGACTTTGTCTCAACATTTGGAGAACATCTCTTTTAGGAGAACTTTTGCTGGATGATAATCTAAGTGCCTGGTCTCATCTTCTCTTAAGATGTTCTGACCTTAACCTGTCAAGTGAAGGGGATGTTTTGCTTTGCAAATTTAGTCAAAATAAGTAGTTTTCTGTGCGTTCTATGTACTCTTATTAATTCACTCTAGCTACTGGTTTCCACACAAAGTTTTGGAAAATCAAGATTCATCTCAAGATCAAAATATTTCTCTGGTATCCGTCTAGAGGGGTTATTTTGACTAAGGACAATCTGTGTAGAAGGAACTGGAGGAAAAAGGATATGTGGTGTTGTTTTTGTCCAGCTTTTGAAACTATTGAACAATTGTTTTTTAAATGCCCCCTGGCTAGATTTTTGTGGCAGGTGGCTTCTTCTTCTTTTGGTTTTCCCATTCCTATTAGCATTGAGCACATGTTTGGTCAGTGGTTATGCAGCTTTGGGAAAACTGGGAGGCATTTAGTTGGTGTTGGCATAGTTGCACTACGCTAGTCCTTACGGAAAAAAGCTCTTTTACAGTACACTCAATTTAATACGGGTCATTCAACCTGCAACACTGCTTGCTTTGATAAGAAATGGCCGGGATACTCGATTCAGATTGTGTTCTTTATGTGCCATTGGATCCATCTTTGGTCTGTTTTGCAGAAACAGGAAGTCAGGGAGCTCTTGATGTCTGGGGCAACAAGAATGGTGAGAGTGGCGAATGAGGTGTTCCTGAAGAGGCGCGGTTGGGGCGTCGAAACCCTCGGTGGCCTGCTGTCGTTTCAGTTTCTTTAAGCTCTGGTTTTTACTTTCCTGTTTTCTGTTTTTCAGTTCATCGTTTCCAGACTGTATGTAGTAATCGTAGTTTGGATTTTTGGTGAACTTTTGGCTATCTGATGTATGTCGGAGGCCGGAGATGTAAGGTTGTGATCGCCATTATCCCGAAGCTGTTTTTTCTTTCGAGATCTGGGTTTAGGACGAAGTTGAAGCTGAAGGTAAAGAGCCTCGAATAGGGACCTTAAGCTTCGACGGGAAACTTAGGAAGGCACATCTCATTTAGGGAGTCTAAATTTTTAAAAAGCTTAAATTAATGATTTCGGGCTTAAGCCTACCATCAACTGTGATCTTGCCCTTTTAGAAGCTAGTGGAAAATGGCTTTAACTTTTTATGGAGGTGTGCTTATCTTCCCCAAGGAACCGACTTCTATAAAAGCTCATGGGAAGGGCCTTAGCTTTATAATAAGGGGTCTTACTGCTAGTGATATGCCTTAAGAGACAATCATAGAGATGATTGTATCACGTCTATGTTTATACGGTGCACATGGGGTACGAGCGTGTGCACGAGGCCAACCTGCAGATCCTTAAGTAGGACTTCGAGGGATTGAAGAAGGAGGAAGGGGGGACCGTTGATGATTTCGCCAGTCGGGTGACGTTGGTCGTCACCGGGATCCGCACGTTGGGCAACACGGTAGATGAGATTGCCGTTGTTCGTAGGTTTCTTCGTGCGACCCCGGCGCGCTACATGCAGCTCGTCACCTCTATCAAGCAATGCGTGGACTTGAAGACCCTCACTGTTGAAGACCTTGTCGGACGGTACAAAGCCTACGACGAGCGCGTTCGAATATGTTTCGATGACCCGAAGGGGGGTGAGCATCTGTTTCTCACGCGCACGCAATGGGATACCCTCACCAAAGAGAAAAAGAATGGAGAAGGGTTAGGGAGTGGCGCAAAAAAGAACCATGACCGTGGTGGTGGCCGCGGCAAAGTTGGTGACCATGGCGGTGGCCATGGTGACGAGGAGGCCCTACTACAGAAAAGGTCTTCACAGACGGTTCAAAAACGCCATCACAGACGGTTTCTGGAGCCATCTGAGTCTATGGGTCAGTGATGATATTAGATCATCACGAGCGGTTTTGAACCGCTCATGATGCATACTATCACTGAGCGGTTATTAACTCGAAGTAATGCTCGTGATAGTCGACTATCGCTGAGCGGTTTATAGATAAAATAAATGCGTGATAGCTACGTATCCTGCAGCGGTTGGTAGTTGGGCTATGCTGTGATAGCCTCTTCTCTACAAAATCTCCAAGCAGTGGCTGCATTTGCCTTTAAAACCGGCTTCGTATATATATATATATATGTATATATATATATATATATGTATATATATATATATGTATATGTATATATGGTTTGTAGTCCCTTGTTAGCTAACTCGATGCTTGAATTCAGCTAGCTAGCTCGCTCCTTGGCCGTTCATCCTAAACGTGCAGGTGAACCATGACCTACTTCATCGAACTGACACACTAGAGTGCACGATTTGCTTCGATGAAGTAGGTTGTGGTTCACCTGAACGTTAGGATGAACGGATAGCTAGCTTAATCTGCACTTTGTTAGCTAACAAATATATATATATATATATATATATATATATATATATATATATATATATATATATATATATATATATATATATATATATATATATATATATATATATATATATATATATATATATATATATATATATATATATATATATATGGTATGGTACTCACAGGAGGACATACTCCCTCTTCTTATATACCACTTAAATCGTATGATGATACCTCTTTATCTATTTGAGTATACTCCAATAATAATGATAAGATACTCCAAAGTGAGTTCTATGAAAAAATCGTTAAAGTCCACTTTTTATAGCAAAATTTGTGTATATACTTCTTTTATATATGAAAAAGGGTATATAGCAAAAAATAAAGGACTCTAATGAAAATTTTTCAATCAAGTCATATTGGAATATCTTATAATTGGTATTTAAGTATACTGAAAGTGATTAAGAAGTATAATATATTCGTTTAAGTGGTATATTCGAAGTAGGAGTATGTACTCCCGGGAGTACAAAACGAGCGTCCTATATATATAACCGGTTTTAAAGGCAAAAGCAGCCATTGCTTCGAGATTTTGTAGAGAAGAGATCAAGAATATAGAAGAGGGGAGGAGGCGGCCACTGTTTGGAAAACTCTCATAAGGATTGAGAATCTAGGTTATCAAAAGAGAAAAAAATTTTGTGCTTGGCTGTAAGAAATTGGAATATGAGTGGTTCATGGATAATACTTGAATACAAGTCCAGTGAAACATATAAAATATATTGAAACAAATAATTAAGACTCAGACAATTACAGTCACTCTCGTTCAAGTATTTTAATACCGAGTGGCAAATTTCTTCATACTAAATAAGAAAACCAAAAACTTTTGTAAAAAGAATATGAATGGTAATAAGATAACAATATATGGTAAGTTGACGATACCATGTTAGGATGTAATTAAAAAAGAGTTTTCTTAATGGTTTACTCTCTATCTATAAAGCAGATAAGAGCAGCAACCTGTAGAAACTCACCTCTATCCATGTAGAAGTTTATGTGCAAACTATGTGCAAAAATTTTGATTCCATAGATTCATAAGCTTTGATTTCAAAATTATTCATATACAGTTCATCCTATTGTCCCTGGAGATTCATTTCATATCTCTTCAGTGAACACAACTAGCTAGTAACATTTGCGGTTTTCATGTCAAGCAGATAAGAGCAGCAACCTATAGAAACTCACCTATATCCATGAAACACTTACATGGTGTTATTTATCCTAAGAATAGATGGTGATCAGACTTACTATTAACAGACAACCATTTATTAAGATCCTCTCTAAGAGGCAACCAAATTGCCTCCCTCATATTGCCACTTCTTAAGGTTGCATCAATGTGTTTTTTAGCAAAGACACCTGCATCATAATGATCGAAAATAAAAAAATATCTTTAGGAACATACCAGTAGTCACACCCAAACACAACCCCATTCCCCACCTCCGATTCATCCATCCATCTAGTCAACGGCGATCCACAGAGGGCAAGACCGTCTGTATTGTTACCGTGCGCTAAAACCGCTCTGTGAAGAGGTAATATCACGCGGTTCGCCGTTGAAAACCGTCTATGACGATCACGACGGTTTCATTTAATAACCGCTCGTGATAATACTACATATCACGCATAGCGATTTGTCAACAAGAACCGTTTGTGGAACATCACTGAGCGGTTCTTAATAATAACCGCTCGTGATATTATTACATATCACGACGGTTTTTTGTTATAACCGTCAGGATAATATCGCTACAGCTCCACGGTGAGTTTCTTCGCCGCCGCGCCTCGCTCGCCGCCATCCGCCGGCTCCACGATGCGTCTCTTCGTCGCATCGATCGATCCGCCGGCCTCGATCGTCTCTTCGTCGCATCGATCCGCTTCGCTTCCCGATGCGTCTCTTCGCCTCACGCCCAATTTATTCCTTGTTTTATAAAAAGGATCATCCGCCATCTAAGATGATCATCCCCACATACTTATAAAAAAATGTAAATGGTTGCTTCTTCCTTGTCATGGCATTGATGGCCTTCTAGCCGCAAGACCGCACGAGCACCTCTCTCGTGTACATTGAACCGTCTTTGCGGAAGAACACTGCTTGATCACAGGTGTCTTCACTCTCCGCCGGCAGAGAATTTGCCAAGCAGTGACGGCCACCTTCCGCCGTCTTGACATCCTCCTCTGCAGTGTCTTCCGGTGATCTCCCACTTTCGCGAAGCTTATCAGCGTCATCGACGTAGTCCTCCAAAACGACGTTATCGCCTCCAAGAGGCTTGTTGTCACTTGGATCAAGTGAATCGAGGGTGAGACGACCCGAGTCGACCAAAGCCGAGACCCTCAAGCAAGGGAAGAGAGCCTATGGGCTCAATTCTTCTTGGTTCAACAGTCCGAGGGTCTTTTGAGAGACACTTGAACGAGCGCGTTAGTGGGTGGACACATTTCAAGCTTCATTCGCTGATGATCAGGAACCGTCCGATGCCGACGCCATCGCCTATGAAGTATTGAAGACGGAGATAGCAGCCTACCTCCGCCACTAGAAAAACTTTGTTTATTTATAGGTTTCTACTTTTTTTTAATCTTTTTGTAGTTTAACGCCACGTATGTTTGGCCATATATATGAAAATTCCAAAATAAAAAAAAAGTATGGAGGTAAGTTACTATATTAATTATATGTTTAATTATTGCTATATATATATATATATATATATATATATATATATATATATATATAGAGACAGTTTAGTGGAACAAATATATATATATATATATATATATATATATATATATATATATATATATATATATATATATATATATATATATATATATATATATATATATATATATAAGAGACTATTTTGTGGAAAAACAAAATCTAGTTTGGAGGTGAAGTTACAATTAATATTAATTATATCGAGACGGTTTAGTGAAACAAATTAATTAATTAATTAATTAATATATATATATATATATATATATATATAAGAGACTTTTGTGGAAAAACAAAATCTAGTTTGGAGGTGAAGTTACAATTAATATTAATTATACCGTAGACGGTTTAGTGAAACAAATTAATTTTATATATATATATATATATATATATATATATATATATATATATATATATATATATATATATATATATAGTTAAAGCAAATTTTCAAAGAAGATTTAAATGACAATATTGACATATAAACATGTAATTTCTTCATGTCATGTAAGTGTATATACAAGATAAATAATATACTTGAGAAAAACCATATCATGGGCTGTTCCATAATGGAACTGTTCAGGATATTATCACCGAGTTCGCCCATAATAGAACCGTCTGCGGATAAGTCTCTTTATTAGTAACGAGCCCTACTGCTAGGGTTTGCGCCGCCTAACTCTCGTCACTCCTCAGCTCCGCTTAGGGTTTACGCTCGCCCTAACTCGTCACTTCCCAACAGATTTACTCGCCTCCCACCTCGACGCCACCGCCGACTTCGCCGCCGTCGCCGCCGCCGCCCAACCCCGTCGCCGCCGACAGACACCACTGCGACCGCACAAGACACTCGTCACGATAGTAGTGTCTTATGCAAAGGTCGTGGTCGCCACAACCTGATGACATCGCCACCTGCCACTGGGCTTGGCCCCGCTGTCACCCCGCCGCCATGGCTTGGTTCTCTGCCGGCCTCCCGTGCTTGGGGCCCCGGCCTGCCTTGCTTTCCCCATCCTCCCTCTATTCTCCTCTAGATCTGTTAGCTTAATGTCTTGTGTTGAGTTTGATTTTTATGCTTGGGCCTTAAGTTGTGTAACGATGTTTGTGTGATTTATGCAAGGTGAAGGAGATGGATGAGGGTTGTGAGTGGTGGGGTCGCTGTTGTGGTTTTTATTTAGATCGAGGTAACCCTACCTTACTCCTCTCTGTCTCTACCCCCTAGCTTGCTCAGGATGAAAATGGCTAGTGCTCTGTGATGGATGCCGAGGGCTACTATCGTGTGGTGGCGGGTTTGGACACCCTTGGTCTTGTTGTCTTTGTCGTTGAACCGCTTCAATGATATTAATAGTCTTATGCTGAAATTGAATTGATAATTAGTTCATATTAATAGTCCCCTTGCTCGTGATGTAATAATGTTAATAGTCTTATGTGAAATTGAAGTGATAATTAGTTCATATTAATAGTCCCTTGCTCTGTGATGTAATGATGTTAATAGTCTTATACTTGAAATTGAATTGATAATTAGTTCATATTAATAGTCCCTTGCTCGTGATGACTTATTTGTCGATTTGTCATTTTGTCAAGATGTCATCTGTTGCTTCTCGCCATTCATTTCACATTTGTCTATGTAATCGGTACATGCAGTTAAGTTCTCTACCTTGCGCCCTAGGTACGCTGTCCTACCATTCCATTCCTAATCTCTTCTCTATAAAGTCTCCAAACGGTGGTCGCTTGTGCCTTTAAAACGGTATATATATATATATATATATATATATATATATTATATGTATTGTTAAATGAGTCCTCGGCCACTTCGGAAGTACCGTCCTATGACATGAGGAAGAGGAAAAGTGACAACCGCGGGCAATTCTCATCGAAGTGGCATCATGTATTAGCAACCAAGCAATTGGATGTCCCGACGCGTCAGCAAATCAGATTTTAAATTTGCAGGGCTCAATGAGGTTGCCCTTCGTTGCCGCTCTTCTTCCTCATGTCATGTGGACGACTTCTCAAAGTGGCTAAGGGCTAGGAACAATAGAAATATAATATATTTATGATGCCGCTTTTAAAGGCACAAGTAGTCACCGCCAGGTTTTATAGAGTCATCATCATGCAGTTTCAGCCACAAACCGCTCGTGATATATATAGTCATCACAAACGGTTTGTTGTCGAAACCGCTCTGCATGATATATAGTCATCACGCACGGTTTGTGGCTGAAATCGCTCATGATATATAGTCATCACGTATGGTTTGTGGTCAAACCGTCATGATATATAGTCATCACGACGGTTTGCCAGGTCAAACCGTCAGGATATATAGTCATCACGTATGGTTTGTGGTCAAACCGCTCGTGATATATAGTCATCACCAGATGGTTTGTGGTCAAACCGCTCAGGATAGTATGCATCACGACGGTTTGAAAACCGCCTGTGATGACCTCATGCATCATCGAATTATAAACTCGGACGGCTCAAGAAACCGCTCGTGATGACGCTGAACCGTCGTGAAGGCCTTTTCTGTAATAGTGCAGGCTCCTACTAATAAAGAGACTTATCACAACCGCTTCTATTATGGAACCGTCCGTGATATGGTGTTGTATCACAGGCTATAGCGATATTATGACAGACGGTTCGTGTTAAGAACCGTCTGTGAAGTGTCAGAGACGGTTATTTGTTGAAAACCATCTATGATATTTTGAAATATCACAGACTGTTATTGTTAAGAACCATCTGTGATACTTCATAGACAATTTTCATAATGAACCGTATGTGATATTACCTCTTCACAGATGATTTTTAGCGCAGCCAGTAACACAGACGGTCGCAAAACCAAAACTGTCTGTGATTGCATGTAATATAGACGATTTTGGTGAACCGTCTGTGATGAAATGTCTGGTATTAGCCTTTTTGTAGTAGTGAGGGCAGTCGCGACTCCGATACCAGTGAGTGCAAGTTCAACAAGAAGAATATCAAATGCTACAACTGTGGCATCCGAGGGCATTTTGTCAACAAGTGCCGCAAGCTGAAGAAGGAAGTGACGCATTTCACTGCGGCGGATGACGAACCGGCGCTACTCTGAAGTTCGACGAGAACGCACTCAAATAATGACAACTTGATTAGGGGGGTGATTGTCTTAGTATTTTTTTTTTTGCATGTTAGTCTAGTCTAAAGTCATCAACTAGGAGAAGGCAAGTCTAGATTAGGGGGGAGATTGTTGGAAATTAATCTAGACTTGCCAAGTAATATGGCGTTAGGATCCTGATGCAATCGGCATCAGATCAAATTAGTTTGTTTCCTTTGTTAGGCTTTCCATGTTTACTTTTTGACTTGGTCAGCAAGTTGATTATGTAGTCTTTAAAATGACGTGTAATCAGATGTGTTTGATAAGCAGTAGAGGAAGAGAAGAGAGAAAATTGCCTCAGCAGCGTCTTCGCTCTCATCTATGTTGTGCATATGTTCTTGTTACTAGTATATGCTTGTGTGAGTCATTGATCTAGAGGCTGCAAACCAACATCGGTGGCCTGCTGTCCTTTTAGTTTCTTTAAGCTCAGGTTTTTCCTTTCCTGCTTTCTGCTTTTCAGTTCATCGTTTGCAGACTATATGTAGTAATCGTAGTTTGGCTTTTTGGTGAACTTTTGGCTATCTGATGTATGTCGGAGGCCGGAGATGTAAGGTTGTGATCGCCATTATCTCGAAGTTGTTTTTTCTTTCGAGATCTGGGTTTAAGACGAAGTTGAAGCTAAAGGTAAAGAGCCTTGAATAGGGACCTTAAGCTTCGACGAGAAACTTAGGTCTTGTTTGGTATGGCTTTACTCCAAGTTTTTGCAGCTCCAACTCCAGTTTCACTCTTGGATCCACTTCTATAATAAGTTGGAGCAGTCTGATGAGGTGTTTGGTTGTAAAGTTGACTCCAACTTCAGGAAACTCTAGGAATGAGAATGATGTTTGTAAAAAGACTACACTACCCTCGTTTTGTGACTTGTAATCTTTTTTATATGAATTATACGAGGAACAAACATCATAGAATTCCCGATCTCTGTAAATGGCAAAATTTAGCTGTAGACAATCAAGATGCTCTATGGTCTACTATCCATATGCACTTGGTTCATAAACTTGTAAGATAAGTCTCTGCTAATTTACACATGATACATAACATTTAACTCATCTCTGGAACCTTAATCCTTAAGCAAACATTCTGGGATAGAAAAATTATGACAATTTTATACATCTCTGAACATCATCTAACATAACAACAACTAGCAATTCATCTATGAAAATACACATCCAAAATTCAAACCCAGTGAGGTTAAACCTCACATAGATCAGCTTCCAGTGTATGCTAATATGGATAGAATGCAAAGAACCATACTGCTGAACTAGCCATATGTGAGAGCCGCTGGACGATTTAACTTGTAATGCTTAATCCTCCAATTGATCCTAGCATCACAAATTAAACTTCCCCGCTCTCGAAGTATTATGTACCTCCCAGGAGTGGTACACATACACCTTCACAAACAGTATCGAACCATACATAGGATATCATAATGTTGCAAGATAAAATATCAATTACACAGCGGAAAACAGTAAATGAACTGAAATAAAAACATAACTTAACTAGAAATGGAGTCCCAATGGCTTGCCATATCCCGCAGGGCAACCGACTGGGGTTTAAACCTTAGCAAATCGACGTTCCTACGCAAACTTTCTTACCCGATTCGACTTCAATACCTGCCGTCCAGATTAGTAAACAAAAATAAACAGTGAGTACACGAATGTACCCCGCAAGACTTTACCAAGCCTATACATAGCTACATGCAAGCTCTACTCAATGGAGAGGGCTACAAGGTTTATTTTAACGCAAAGCAATATTTGAATTTGAATACACTGTAATAGATTTAAATGGCAAGTGAGCAAACATTTTTAATACTTGAAATAATAGCGAGTAGTTAACATTAGACAATAACTAATTCTCAACCAGTGGCTACCCCTGCAGTACACAACAATAGCATGAGAAACCCTTCTCAATACCACCCATCAAGTTTTAAGTTTAAAATCCAAAATGTTGAGTCTAACTCTCGAAAGACCTCCCCAAGCGTGTCCATAACCAAGGACGTGGCTATTCAAATAGTTTAAACCCTGCAGGGTGTACAACTTTACCCACATGTCAGACCGCTCCTTTTCCAGGCCATGAAGCACACTTCCATAGGTATGCCGGCAAAGCTAAGTCCTACGAGACACTTTCCAATGGAATGAGTTAATTAAGAGTCGCACGTATGGGGGTTAACCCTCTGTGAACCGCCCATCTTGGGCTCTCACAGAGGACCCATACGTTGTGTCAGAGACATTAACCCAGCCGTAGCAACTGCAAATGCTCCTAGGGCGTGGGAACCTACCCGGAACCCACCCCTCACATGCCTGATACAACAGAACAACATAACATTTTTCTTTTCTCCTACACCTACCACCAGCGACTCATTAATTAACATACCCCAAAGTACTAAGTCAAGAGGGGTTCCCAATACCCTCATGTTGATGCACGCAATAATACTTGGTTCAGTGTAACAAGATGTTCGGTCCTTGTTGACTCAGGCGCCAAGCACACACCCAACAGCACACCATCCAACCATTGTGCCCAAGTCTAAAATATTTTATTTTCATTTTTAGTTTTCCAAATATAATAACACAAGGTGCTGGTTATAACATAATAAAAATGATTTGTGTGATCAAGGTTATCGACAAGTCGATAACCGTACAATCTACCGGAAACTAAGCATTGCTAAGCATGACGTCGAATAAACATAAATAGACCATATAACATCCACCGGGCTCTAATTCACCAGCGGGATTATTAACCTAGGCTAGTGGCAGGAGATGAACAATTTTAGGGAGTTCATGCAATAGGATTAACTACCTCTAATCGATAAAATTAACTTGACAAATAAAGCATGCATACATACAATTGCAAACAAGATAATAGTTTGGAAAAATAATAGGATCAACATGCATCTACGGAATGGGTGCTTGCCTTTATTTGCTGGAACTCTGGACATTATCACAAACTTCTCAATTGTACTCCGAATCATCGTTGTCTAACGGTAAGAACTGACAAGGCAAAAACATCAAATAAACACTAGAATTCCAAAAAGTCTTCAAAAATTATGAAATTAATACACAAGAAAGATATTGATTTTAGATGAATTTAGAGACAGAAATTATTTGATTTAGAGTTGAATTGAATTGGTTAAGAACTTTTGAAATTGAGACTAAGGCATAAGGTTTATTGTTGATTGATTAATCATAACCTAAATCTTGGCTCATAACTAATTTTGCACTTTTTAGGTTATATGTGAAAGATTTAGTAATTATATTTTAGAATCCCTTTGTATTTTTAAACAAAGTTATATCTTACTGCTATAAGAATTTCTACCATCTAATCTTACCTCCCTTTAGCTCTTGTTTTCTTTAGACTAATTACTACTGGCTGTTTACTAAACTTGATGAGGTTTACAATTCTATTTTTATGTTCATACTGCTGTTAAAGACTACTAGTTATTATCTAACATATTTAAGCACTAGACTTCACCTAACATCAAATAGGTTGAAAATTTGAACCCTCATTAGTTAACGATCCTACTGACTGCTCTCCCCAACCCCAACTATTTGCTGCAAAGATAAAGTTCACTGTTTGTGTTGGAGGATCAACTAATACTTACTTTTCAGATTGATATGCCTCTAATAGTTTAAGATTCAAAACTGAATTGGAACAAAAGCCTTCTAAGGACATGAATGCTAGAATGGCCATCAACCTATTGACAATTTCTTACTTTCTCATATTACCGTTCAATCTCCTACAACAGAATAAAACTCTCTGGACAGAAATGCTACAATTGGATTCCCATCAATTTAAACTTCTAGATTTGCTAACTCAATTGAGTCGCGCAATTAACAATCATCAAAATTTGGTAGCATAAGACCAATGATTTTTGCCAGGAAGTTATGCTAAACTTTCTTCTCTTATCTGTTTATACAACCTACAATAGCAAATATCCTCTGAATTGAATTGCTGCTACTAACTGACTATCCTTTAATAATTCAGCTTTCAAATTGTGAAATCACTTAAATGACCTATTTTATATTCATAAAAGTGGTTAACAACAGACAGTTGGTTTAGCAAGGGGGTTACACTAACATTCAATTTTCTCACCCAAACATCTTCTCTATTGATTTATGAAAATTCACATTCAAAACTGATTTTTAGACTACTGGTCACATACCTACAACAGAACATCTTCTGGAATTGAGGTGCTAGTCAACACATTTTCTTACTAGAAATCACTTAATCAAGTGTCAATTAGGTTTGAGCAACCTAAAAGTTAATAAAAAGGGCCCATTAACAAAAACATTCAGATGATCTTTCTAATGGGCACTCATACTCAGAGAGGCATAACTACAGAGTTGAAGAACAGAGGGTGCCAACACAGGGGCAACTTGGCCGTGGCTAGTCGCCGACGAGGGAGTGGCTGCGAGGTGAAAGTGACCCCAAAAATGGGTTGCTCCGAGATCAAGGAGGCTAGGGGTGATGGCTTTGGTGCTTAGCTGCACGGAGGCGGCGCGGTGAGGGTGAGCGGCGACCGACCGGAGGGGTGAAGCAAGGTGACGGCGCCGAAGGGGGGTAAGGGGGAAAATAGAGGGAGCATGAATACTGCTGAAGTGTAGGGATCTCACCGGAGTAGTCGCCGGTAGAGGGGAGTGGCCGTAGTGACCCGGCGGCGGAAGCCTCCTATGGCACGGCCGGTTCAACGTGGAGGGGTCCCTGTGGAGGAAGAAAGCACATGTGAGTGATCGGGAAAGATAGAGGGGGACTACTAGATGCTCATGGAGGAAGGAATTGGAAGGGAAAGCATCGGAGAAGAAATGACAGTAGCAATGGCGGTGGCGGCCGTGGTCAGGGAAGAAGGGGGATGCGCGGTCCTCCGGTCGCTCAAGCCACAAATTGGCGGAGGGGTTTATCTCCTTACGGCACATGGCTCGCCGTGACGCGGTCTGAGGCGATCGAAGATAGCCGGAATGGCTGGAATAATGACGAGCGGCTCGGGGGTTTGGCGGTGGCATTCGGCTCAGGAGCTCGGTTTGGGACATGGAAAGTGGGAAGATGGCAGGAGAGTGAGGGAGATGAGGCCAGGACATGGGGCGACTTGAGCGGCGCAAGCACGAGGAGGAAGACGGGTGGCCATGCACTGGCGTGGTGGAGCTACTGCGTGGTAGTGCATGAGCGCGAGCTCGGGCGAGGGCGGCGCCGCTGAAGAAGATGACCCTGGCGAGTGGGGCCTGCCAAGTCAGTGACAGTGAGAAAAGCGGTGCGGTATGATCGGGTCAGTACTTTTTGGGTCCGGTTAGAAATAGGGTTAGGTTGAACCTGTTCAATAGTAATTGACTGATTTGATTTAAAAAATCCCAACTTTGACCCAGATTTAGAAAATAGCAAATAAATTTCAAAAAATATGAAATTTTGCAGAGGGGTTACTGGGGTGATATATAACCCAAATAAATTTTTAAACATCACTGTTACTAATTTAAAACTTAATTTAATTTCAAAAACCAAAAAGACTTAATTAAGGAGCCTTGATTTTTCTTGAGGTCAAAATAAGCTCTAAAAATTTGACAAAAAATATATTTATTCGTGATAATTATTCTAGTATTTGAATAAATTATTTTCTAGGGTTATTTACAAGCATTAACTTTAGTTTTCTTTTGGAATGTCCCTTTGAGTTAAAAGTTTGACTTGAATTTGGTATTTTCAAATGCAACAAAAGTTTTAACAAGCCCAAAATTTCACAAATGCATATTAGATGCTTAAATAATCTAACTTAAGAGTCTTGGGCTGTTACACCATAATGAACCATACTCAATTTTGTACACATTGTATGATTGCAATTAAGCAGAACCTATCTTGGTGCATGTCTATATGCAAATCACACATTCATCCTCCCTTTCCACATCCTTGTTACAAAGCACCCTCCAATCTTCCATGCGCTTCCTACTCACTATGTATTTGCATCGACCCTTCCCTTTCAAGCTGTTGGAGAATAGGGTAGATGATTGTTGAAATGCAAGCAAGTGGATCAGACTATAAGTCCAAAGTACACTGCTATGAAGGATGCAACACAGTAAAATGAAGTTACAGATTACCATGGAATTCTCTAAGGCTTGCCTGCCTTTCGTATGTTGACATTGAGCTATCTCCTTCTGCATAAACCTGTATAGACAAACATAAAGGGTTCTTTAGAACTATAATGATTTGCGAAGACCTTGAGTTTGGTTTTACTCTATTATACTCAACCCCTACCACAAGAACTCACTAGGTCCATGAAAGGAGTAAGAACCAATCCTGACCATTACTTTACATTTGCAAGGCTGAAATGGTATCATTCCTAATCATGATAATGTGCCTTGCAATTACTAAGCCCACCACTAATGCATAAAAGTATAAAACAAATTCAACCATGGCATCTCCAGGAACTATCCTTTGTGAGCATCTGAATGAACAAGGACTACAAATCACAGCAACCTAAATAATAGCTCAATTCAACAGATTTGCAGTTAGCTCTTTCACTTGAATACTTGTTATAAATAACACATCGTATTGTTTCAAGATGGCTGCAAAACTTGGTAGTAGAAAAGCAAGAGATGCCAATATGTGAACTAATTATTAGTAATGTTAAAACGTGGTCCATATCTTCTCAGGTAAAAAAAAAGGAAACAAAATTGTAAATTGGCTGCACTAGTCCATACCCATGGATGTGTCTCTCATCCTTTCATTTTAAAACATTTAGTGTTTGTGCACATAACAAAGAGCGACAAGCAAAAAGAAATTCATATATGACTCAGCTGGGCAAGTATTCACATGCATAACACCAATGAGCTCCCACTCTCGAAGTTACAGAAAGTTTAACATCTTAACATTTAACTGCTGCTTCTAGTATAATACATATATTCTGTGAGGTTTACAAAAGAAGAATGGATGAACATGAAATTAACAGTTAACTAACCTGACTAACAGAGTTGCTGCTGTGTGCATTTATTGAAATACAATCTTGCTTACCTAACTAACATAGCTACTGTGAAGTGGCAACCATGTGGTCGGGTAACCAGTTGACGGCGACGCCACTGACGTTGAAGGCCATCTCGCCTTACGCGTGCATCACGGATCTCGAGGATGAGGTCAGCGAGCTTGAGGCGGCGGCCATGTGGCCGGGGAACCACTTGACGGCGCCGCCACGAACGTTGAAGGCCATCTCGCCAGCGCGCTTCACCGCCCGTGCGAGCCCCGCATCTTGGTCGCTCCCCCACGCGCCTACGTGCCTCCTCAAATCAATCGGCAGGGAGCGAGAAGGGTGGGCCAGGTGTGATGCCGCCATGGAGGGGAACGTCACCTTCTTCGTGGCTGGGGAGGGGGTCATCGCTCTCGTCGCGGCCAGGGAGGAGGGGCGTCGCTGCCGCCCTAGACGCCGTCGCCATCTAGGGTTTCTCTCGGCTACCGTGGGGATTTGGGAATCGGGAGGTGAAATGAAACAAGTGCGAGGGGATGGGGTGCCGGGTGGGAAAGCCAAAGGGGTAGTTCAGTGGCATATTGCAGGTAATTAATTTTAACTCCTAGTAGTATTTTGCTTTGTTGGTCCACTGCTCCCCACCTGGAGCAAGGTTCCACCCACTCCTAAAAATTGCATTACTAGCTGCTCTACTCCTGGTTGCTTTAACTCCAAATTTTTTTTGGAGTTACCCCATTTGGCACAGCTCCACCCACTCTAACTACGAAGCTAGGAGTTAGAGCCATACCAAACAAGCCTTTAGGAAGGCACATCTCATTTAGGGGGGCTAAATTTTTAAAAAGCTTAAATTAATGATTTCGAGCTAAAGCCTCGCACCAACTGTGAGCTTGCCCTTATAGAAGCAAGTGGAAAATGGCTTTAACTTCTTATGGAGGTGTGCTTAGCTTCCCCAAGGAACCGACTTCTATAAAAGCTCATGGGAAGGGCCTTAGCTTTATAATAAGGGGTCTTACTGTCCGTGATATGCCCTAGGAGGCAATCATAGAGATGATTGTATCATGTCTATATTTATGAGTTGTAGAATAAATATTATCACGTTCTTTGGATGAATTATCATTTATAAAGATTAGCAATTATGTGAATTGTTGGTGAAACTCTTTAATAGTTGTATGATGTCATTATAAAAGGATCTCTAGTCGGATGTTACTAGTCAGAACACTAGTGGCTTATAGACCAGCACATGTATTAATTGATGACCATGTTTCACTAGTCATAAATATGAGGACATCAAATCAATAATGCGAGCACATGTTAGAGAACATGATGTTGGATTGACTCACCTTGAGGCATCATTGAGATTGTTATGATTATATGGGTTATCAGTTGATCTTAAGCAATAATGATGTATAAATCCTTAGACCTGAGATCAGCATGTTTTTTTTACATGTGTAACAGTACACTCAGGGGTTATCAAACGTTACTCTATGACTTGGTAGTTATAAATGTAGCTTTCGGGTATGCTATGAAAAATGCGGAGAGATATAACTGGTCGGATATAGAATTTGCCCCTCCTAGCATAATAAGATATATATCTTTGGGTCCCTTGATGTGGTCGGATAAAGAAAGTGCATGACTGTGCAACAAGTGGTCAAAGAGTCGACCACACGAAGTTATCCGTCACTAGATCGAGAAAATATTGAACAATCCATTGATAACATATATCTCACCTAGAGTTCGATCAGATATCGTGAGGCAAAAGGAGAATATACAATCATGTCGTTTAGGCCGACCAGATACGAACTGGTCGTATAGGGATACAGACTGGTCGTGAGCTGATCATACATGATAATGAACTAATCATAAGGCGTTACGAACTGGTCGTGAGTGATACGGACCTGGTTGCATATCATATTGCATAATATTCATCCGATATAACATTTATGTGTATTCAGGAGTCGCTATGTCCTGTTAGGAACCGCTATTGACTTATGACCGGAAAGGAGTTTCTGGGTTACGATCGATTACGCATGAACCTACAGGGTTACACACTTAATGGGTTCGAACAAACTAGTTCGGATTGGATCCATTATGGGCTCTTTATAATAGAAGGCGTGGGGGCTTTTGGAAGTACGAGTTACACCATCCACCAAAACCTCCTCGAAGGCTCTGCCGTGCGCATGGGTGCTAGCACACGGCGTTCCGTATGGATACCGTAGAGACACTGCATCAATTACTGCTACACTAATCGAGAACGATCCTTGACCTACATGAGGAACGCGAGAGGCTACTGGAGGAAACGATCTAAGGCCAAAGATGTTGGACGATCGACTACGACCACTACATCGACGCGCTCAACGTTAGACCAGGCTGCTCCAACTTTTCTTCTGCTGCACTGCGCGTCTAGTGTTAACGATTTATGATCTCTCACTCATACGACTTTCTAGTTTATACGGTAGATTTTTGAATTGTACACTAGTGTAGTATACCCGTATCCCTTTACTTACACCTCTCTAAAAAAAAATCCCAAAAGCTGCGCTCTGTTTAGGGAGCTTAAGCTTCTCATGACTTCGAGTTGAACCTTTTATCTTCTGCCTAGGATAGGGGTTTAAGAGCTTTTGTGACAAACCTCGCAAGCCATGTACTGTTTGTGGGAAGATCAAACTTTGATGGCTTTAAGCGGAGCGCCGGGCTTGGCCTCGTTTGGTGTCGATCATGTATATCACTGAACATTTTACTTGCATGGCTTGGCCCTGTGTGAAAAGTAGAATTTTTTTATCGGTCCTGTCGGAATTAAACTATTTTCTGTTAAGGTCCTATACAATTCTTGTGCGTTACAAACAGAGCCTTAAAACTGTTGAGTACATAAGCATTTTTCGAATTACTTTAATCCAGAAATAAGCTAGATAAAACATGAAAAATACTCTGGCTATTTTCACAAATAGAAAGTGTATGTATGAACACTATAGGCATACTAATTTCTAGAAAGACGTAAACTAGCATATCTATCTCATTGCTCATCACAACAACAAATAGTAAAGCAAAACAAGTAATAAGAGAGATATAGGCATACCCAGATTCTCGAAAAGAAGAAGATGCAAAGAAGATTCTTGACGAGGACGCTGTTCGTCATGACGTAGTGGTAGTAGTCGTGCGATTGGTGTAGAACGAAAGCGTAAGGTTGTAGTCGCAGCTTGATGTAGACATAGCAATGACGAGCAAATGCGAATGCTCCCAAAAACCTTATTCGCCTCGCCGGCAAGCCTTCGAGGATGAGGGTTCGGAGGTTCGCCTCCCCGGCGGCCAGACACGCCTCGCCACGGATGGAGATCGCCAAAGACAAAGAACAAGCACCGTGGAATTTCGAAGCGTGGAAGTGGAAAAACTCGCACAGAGCCGCTTCTCTCGGTCTCCTTATATAGCCAAAAGACGAGAGCCCAAAGGTCGCCAGAAGACCAAAGACCATCAACACCATCAGGGCAGATTGCCAAGAGTCCAAAGGCCAACATCACCATCAAGGATACGATACTGAAGACCAAAGGCCAACAAATACTAGAAGACTAAAGGTCAACAAATACCATCAAGGACCAAAGACTGTTCTTTTCAATGGCAAAAACGAAGAGACGAAACCAGATCACCCTCAATGTCGGTGCGTTTGATTTTCGAATAGATAAAGAAAATCGCGCCAAGACTGACACGCTCACAGACACGCACGCCAAGACGCACGGCAAGACGACGGCAAGACGGCACGGACGCAAGACGCACGGCTTTCGGGAGAGGCGCAGCTGCAGTGTCGCCTCTTTCCAATTCCACAAGAGGGCTACCACGCCCACCTTTTAACCGGTGTCACTCCCTTAATCCCTCCATATGGGACTAAACATTTTAGCACTTGCACATGGGCCTTTGAGATTTACTAGGAATTAATTAGAATATAATATTTGGGCCTAGCCCATATTAATTCCAACAATCCCCACCGGATCTCAAGAGCACATGTCAAATGCCTTGATCCTGAGATTGTTTTAATATACCGGTGTTTTGATGGAGACCGTTAAGGTTGAACATCCACTGAAATGGTTACACTTATCCACAATCGCACAATGGACTAAGCCTTGAATTGACAGCTTTGTGTGAATAAGTTTCACTTAAGTCCTTAATCGATACTAGGTCGCCAGCATCCTCATGGTTGGAGCATATAAGTCATACTCTGGCCTATTCATGAGCTTCCTAGAAATTACCCTATTTCATAGACTGTGACTAGCAATGGGCTCATATAGGTGTGTTCTTTCAAGATCGCTCAGAGGGCAAAGATCTTTGCTTTAACAAGCCACGTAACACATTAAGATAAAAACCAACCCGCCATACGATTTAGGAGAGAATTGCATCTCCAATGGAGTGGGTCTATAAAGGTACTCTCCTCCCGCTAACTAATAGCTTGTTTCGCCAATCCTACTTCACGGATCTCGATCACATAGGATGGGTTACCACTATGGTATAACTCACATGGGTCTCAAACCCATCTCCTTGATGCATTGTCTATCACATTTTGTGATAAACCCTTTGTGAAGGGATTCGCTAGATTCTTAGTGTTTGGATATAATCCAAAGCTATTACTCGAGTTTCTCATTTTCCGACAGACTTAGGTCTTTTCTTCACATGTCTTGATGATTTCATATTATCCTTAGAATCGTTTCACCTTGACAATCATAGTCCGATTGTCACAATTCATCGTAATAGCCGGTGATCGGTTTTTCAACCACCGCAAATCCATCAAGAGCTCACGGCCATTCGGCTTCAACAAAGGGCGAGATCTAATCGCCGTGAGTTACGCCCATTGTTGACCTCGTTAAGATGGTCTCGCTTGCAAGACTTCCATGAAACAAGCGCCACCTCCAAGTAAGAAGACATATCCACTTGTGGTCTTAATCTCATCAAGATCGATATCCGGTTTGAATCGCTATAACCCTCCAAGACTCGGGTACCTAGATAATGAATGCCATAGCTCATAGTACCCTTTAGATAGCGCATTGCCCTCTCAAGAGCATGCCAATGATCATCTCCCTGATTGAAACAACCGGCTTAGTTTGCTCACACAAGAAACGAGATGTCGTGCCTAGTACCGCTTAGCTAAATACATGAGTAAACCAATTATATGAGAATATCTCAATTGGTCTCTGGCTATTCTCCGATTCTTCCTAAGCAACACGCTAGGATCATAAGGTGTTGGAGAGGATTTGTAGTCGCTATAACCAAAATGACTCAAAACCTTTTCCATATAATGGGATTGCAACAATGTAATCTGTAGGACCGGAAAGGCGACTAGAGGGGGGGGTGAATAGACGCTTTCTCTATTTTTCACCTCGATCGAACTCAACACTACTTTCACTCCAATAGCTATAAAAGCTATGAAGATCTGTATACAGGCACAACGGATAACCTGTGTTGAATCCGATCAAGCCCCGACGCTCAAGTCTAAAAACACTCAATAAAACTTAACCTCCATGCAAGAGAAGAAATGGCGATCAAGTAAAAGATCAAGAAGCACAATATTTTTTCATTGCTCATGCCCCAGATCAAACTGCTCTGAAAAAGGACTATCTTGTCTACAGAACAGAGCAAACAAGAAACAGCAGCCAAGCAATAAACTCAACACAAAAGATACAGCTACTAGAACCGTGGGATTAACTCAAACTTCGCTAGTGCCTAACGTTCTAGCACAAGAATCAATGACAAGAAGCAACACACTTCAACTCGTCAGAACTAGTCACGCACGCATCAATGTCCAACAACAAACCAAGATAAAATAGACTAAGAACAGTAAAGCATCACTAGCACAACCACTGCCGAGATGTTTCTCTGGAGCTCTACCAACAAGCCGAACCGCCGCCACTGGCGCGCTCATTCATTTCCGCACACAGGGAACAGGCGCTCATTTCTCTCTTTCTCCGGTACACCGACACAAGCACTCACAAAGAGAAATGTAAGATGGACTCAAAGCATCGATGGCGATCCAAACGATGGGAAAGTAATGATTTCACTAGCAAAATAAACAAAGCTTGACCTGCACACACATGCACAGGAATGAAATTAAAACCGCCGATCAAACTCATTTCACATCATTGATTGGCAGCCACAAAGTCTTCAAACAAATGCATCAATTCAGCTATCAACTTAAGGATTAACTCAATGTAGAGACTTGTGAATCACAAACCAAGAAGACAAATAAAAGCAAAGAATTTTTCAGAAGGAATCGGCCGCCACAATTTCGATTTTCTCCGGTAAAGACGGACTCCAACAAGCGCCGCCATCGTCACGCTGAGCACCACCGCTAGCACGAGAAACCCAAATCCAAAAACATACAGAGGAAAAACAAGATTTCTCGCTAACCGAGACTACAAGTCGCTACTGTTACGGCTTTTATGGATACTGAAGTAGTCTTGCCTCCGTGAATTTAGATGTACAAAGGTCGCCATCCCCAGCTTCAATCGTGATCAAAAGAATGACCAAGGCAAGAAAGCAATTCGTCAAGAGCAATCAAAAGCACTAGAAATAAAAACAAGACCTTAGTCTCATCAATGAGCAAATACAATAAAGATCAAACCATTGCGCCACTTTGATTTCTTTGCCTCAAAACTCATTTCTGTCTACAATCGACTTGGAACAAACAAAGCTCCGCCCAGCTACTTTTCTTCTCGACCAAAAACGGCGCCATCAAAGGCCGCCGCCATGAGGCTTACAGGAGCAGCTACAGGACGCACCAAAAAACGCCCCTGGCTTCCTTTTCCTCAGAAGCAGCAAGAACAAGCTGCCAACTTGGGCACTACACGCTCACAATTTTTGGGGGGCGCCGCCATGCTCAGATTTTCTTTGTGGTCTACAGGAGGCCACCACACAAAGGCTCTCCAGATTTTTCAAAAGCAGCCCCAAAACCCTAAAGTCCTATCTCAATCCTTATATAGGACAGCTCTTAACCCTAAAACCCTTTTAGAATTAGAGCTAAACCTAATAGGCTTCCGTTAAGGCCCAACATCAACGGAACACACACGCACGTAAATTAAAGCACCGTCTTCATCGTCGATTGATCTAAACTGCTTCACCATACCGACCAGCGCCATGCTTAGTCAAAAATGTCACAAAAGGGTATTTGGTAAAATTACCAAAATACCCATTCTCGATCATTTCCAAAAGACCGAGTCCATCTGTTGAAGCAATCGCCGCTTCGCCACGTAGGTTGATCAACGGCTCCATGTCGCCAAGTCTCTCCCGTCCGGATCCCACCGCACCATCGAGCACTTGTAACGACTCGCCGCTGATCCAACCAACAGACCAACCGCCCATTCGGTCATCCTTGTCCATTCGCACCATGCTTGAGTCCTCGACTCACCCGCATCCTTGATCGTTCGACCTCGGCTCTCCAAGCTTAGTCCCGATCCACCTCGCCGCTGACCGTCATTGACCTACAAGCCACTGCACAAACAATAGACAAGCAACACGAATCCGGAACAAGTTCTTCACAACTTGACCCACGTTAGCCAAAACATGCAATATGCAACACATATGCATTATCAACAAGGATATGACCTATCCCAAAATCAAATCACCACTTATATCAACATTCAAGACAAAAACGGGCCGATCGCCACGACCAGACAGATTCAAACTTTGTCGAAAATGCTTGAAACTTCAAACCAAAAGCACCATTGCCAATTGTTTCATCATCCTAAGATCATGAGCATATCCCCATGATATCCACAATCTCCCCTTGATGAACACATTGGCAATCTCGTAAAATGTAAGTTTGTGGTTTGAAAAGTAAAGAACTCATGAAGCAGTACAAAGGCACAACTTGGTCTATTAGCAAGAAAAAGCAATGGAAATGACCAAGCTGGCTTCAGAATAGCATAGGAAAGTGAGATAAGGCAAAAGAAAGCACAAAAGCTTCCAATTCCAGAAAATCGACAAAAATCTCACTTAAGGTCCATATGAAAGAACAATTGTTCTATTTGACCTTGGATCATTGTGAGGCTTCAAGATTTGCAATTCAAGTTCAGAAAATGCAATAAGACCAAAAGAATGCAATATGAATGCTCCCCCTCACTATGATCATCATTTTAAAAGCGAGAATATGAAATTTCAATTTCTCCATTTCGCCCCCTTACAAAACTTCTCCCCTATAACCAAAAAGCTCTTTATTAACATTACATTTTTGCTATATCTTCTCCCCCTTTGACAATGGATTCATCAAGGAATCATCCTTCCTCTCATCCAGAGATGACAAATGCACAAGAAAGGAAGAAGCAAAGAAAGAGCATGCATGAAATGCAATGGGGTGGCTTCATTTTTGTTTTGATTTTTCAATTTTTAGGTAAAAGAAGCTTTGGAGATTACTCAATTGAACAGGCTAGCATTTCTACCATTACTCAAGATACAACAAGCCTGACAAAGCTAGCAAGATCATGATAAGACATATATAGCAAAGCTAGACTAATGAGCTCAATATATCACAAGTTGTTGGGTAAAATTAAGCAATGCTTCAAAATTAGCAAGTTCAACAATAGGTATCCTAAAGTGATAATGGCCATATCAGAATGTCATTGTGAGATCCAGAAGCTAGCAAAGACCATCTTAGAGACAAAAAGTTCTGAATTGAATCATTTAGCTCAACTTTTGTCAAAAGCCCAAATTCTCAACTATTTTTCATTTGCAATGAATATTCAAGTTGATTAAAGGTCTATCTTAGTAAAGAAGATCCTAGACTAGGAGCTATCCACAATCTCTTCCTAAGATTCAACCACATTTGACAATTTGCATTTTAGCCATGTGCTAGATCTCAAGCCTCACTGCGACCATCTCAAGCAACAAAAGCTTAAAAGAGTGGTCTAGGTCATCCAAAACTCCCCCTGAGTTCATGCCTAGTACAATGGCAAGCCGTCTCATGAGAAAGAATTGGTGAGATCAGTTTTTTCGCACAAAAGAGATCATTTTTCATTTTGCACAAGGGCTATTTTAGATTCTTTAAAGAACTGAAAGCTCAAAGATGTTCAATACTAGATTCCAAAGCTAACAAAGCAATTTTGACAGGGCCAATGTCACAAAAGGATCACTAATTGTGCAACTAGCTAAAAGATCCACAAATTGCAATTTTCAGTTCAAGTTAATTAACAGTTCTAGCTCATATAGCAAAGACATTGCTGCACATGTGAAAGCATGATAATTCTAGCAAGTCAAAGAACTAGACACAATCTTGAGCAAGAATTTAAAATACTAAAGCTCAAGTGGGTAATAAGCAAAGCTTCATCAATTAAAAGACAGAAGCGGTAAAGCTTATATTACAAGTATCTTTTTGTGATTTTTCATTTGTATGTAATATGATACAATGAGATGCACAAAAGACTTAAAAGCCTAAAAGGTTCACAAAAGAACTAAGAAAGTTCCGAAAAGAACCAACTCCCCCTCAAACCAACCTATAGGGATAAATTATCCCTAACATGTTTCTCAAGGTGGCAAACCTTGTTGGGTCTAAAAAGATTTGAGGGAAGGAACTGCCAAAAAGCCTTGGACTCCACAAAAACTAGCACAAAACTTCAAACACCACAAGATCTCTAAGGACAGCAACTCGAAAAGCTAGGGAGCGAAACACCAACACTAAAAAGCTCACAGGCAATTCAAAAACCTGCTAACACTAGTGATTGGGAGACAAGCTCAACCTAAGCTGTGAGAAGAATGCATCCTAGCAAATCATGGGATAAGAAGAGTGCCTAGAAAGAACACGTACTAGAACAGAGCCTCCTATCTACCCTGAACCCAATAAACTCAAATGCTATGCAAGGTAGACTAGGGATACCATACACAAAAGTAAGGTATAGAAGCTCAAACATGAGTCGCACTGCTTGGCAGTGAGATGTAGCGACAATAGATGAAGATCCAATCCTTGAAGCTTCAGAAGGTAGTTGCGCTCACCCATCATCCTCATCTCAAATTCCTTCGTCTCCGAGAAGTGATAGTCATCATTAAAGGCACAAATGAAGAAGAACCAACAGCTTGAAATCATGAATCACATGTTCTTCTTCTCAACTGAAAAGACTACACCAAAGAGACAGAAAAGTCTATGCCTTGATACTGGGTTAGTGAGACAAAATCTAGAGAAACAGTACCAAGACACATGACTAGCAAGAATAGCAGTAAATGATCCAAAACTTATAAAAGCATATAATCAATAGTTCAGGATATGAGCATGAATATAGACAAATCAATTTCAGCACATGCTATCCAAGATATGGTAAAGCTCAAACTATCCTTAATCCACAATAAGGCATAGGAGCAAGCAAACAAGCACATAGCATATCACACATCATATATACAGTCATAGATAAAGCATGCTAGTGAAAGCTATGGCAAGACTCATGCATCCACAATTAACAGTAAGGCACAATAACCATGTAAGCATAAAGCATTTTAGAACAAATCATGAATAATGAATGCTAACATGGATATCAAGTGAACAAGTGGATACATAAGACAAAAATTAACAAGAGCAATATGATAAATGTATGAAATCAGTACAAGCTCTTGAAGACAAAACCAAGCTTATACATCTATAGAAATTAAGAACTACAAAATGATACATGGATATATAAGCAAGATAAAGGCATGATAAAGGATATCATAAGAGAAATACATGCCAATATGGTACAAGTGAGCACAAAGATAAGCACAACATGCCAAGATTGAATAATTATGAAGATAAATGCATGAAGGTATAAGATAGCTCACAAAACATGTGAAGACGCCGATCATGAAAGCACATGCCTCTTGGAGGCCATCGTTGAGGTGGAGAACCATCAAGTGTCCCGATCATATGATGAAGCAAAAGATCAAAATCTTTATGTCCATGTTCTCCAACCCGTGTTCTCGGTACCTACACATGAGAAAGGCAAGGTGTCCGAGTCTTGGGTCCCGAAGGGTTAGAGAGCAAATGCTTGGGAACCCAAACCTTGGACACACCACCACCAGAGGCAGTCAAACCATTATGTGAGTTAGCATGATGCAAATGATGGTCCATGCAAGAAGATCCAATCTCATCCTTGAAGGCACGTCGCGAGTGGACAGCTCGATGAGGAAAACGAGGTCCAACTCTAGAAAAGCGGTGATGGCCTTGCTTGAAAGCACCATGATGAGAACCAACAAAAGCACCAAAAGAACTCACATATCCTCGCCGTGGGTGTGTACCTCGATAAACAAAACGAGGTCCACCTCTTGCAAAACAGCGGAAATCCTGCCTTGGGGCAGCTCGTGGACCAAAACCAAAACTATGCAAACCATGTCCACGGTGCTGTCCAACACCACTAGAAAAGGTGTCAAAGAAGCCATCAACAAATCGAGTCTTCGTGCTTGGCTCTTTAGTGTGCATGTCATGAGAGAGACTATGCCCACTAGGAGACTTAGAAGCATAAGCTCGACGCATCTGTTTTGCACGCCGGAAACAAAAGTCAACAAGATGTCCATTCTTCCCACAAAATGAGCAATGGTGTAACAGTCTACTAGTAGACACGGTTCGAGAGGACGAAGCACCATTATGGCTCAAAGAAGACATCCTAGAAGAACTAGCATCATGACTCGTCCTCGTATCGACACTAGACCCACACATGCCATGAGAAAGGCTATGTATGTTCCTAGAGGTACGACGACGCACTCGACGCTCATGTTTCAAACGGCGAAAGCAAAACCCAAGAGTGTGTCCATTCTTCTTACAAAAGGTGCAATGATACTTCTCTTTTGAAGATTTAGTACCATTTGAGAGAGAAGCACCTTTGTCTCTAGAAATACGTTGGACAACACAAGAAGAGTCCGTGAGAGTCGAACTCACCAAAGAAGAGCTATCCAAAGCGATGCCACAAAAACCAACATCAAGTGACTCACGTTTAGCACAAAAAGACTCCAACTCCGAATGCAAAGATGCAAGAGAAATCTTAAAACATCAATTTCAGAGTGAAGGCAAATACAAGAGTCACAAGATTTGGCGCTCATATCATCAAGAAAGACTCAACCTCGCTCTTCAATGAAATGCAAGATGTGCAAGAAATTAATGATGCTTTCGAATTAAGCATGCGTTCAAAGCATCAATTTCAGTTTCTAAACAAGCACAATTCTTGCAGAGACTAAACCATCCTTAAGCAATTTTTCATGTTCTAAGCACATGCTACAAGGCTTAGGTTCAATTTCAATAATCTCAACCCTAGCATTTTCTAATTGCTCAAGATGCATGGAATTAGTCAATTTAAGCTTCTCAATTTCAGCAAACATGCCTACACAAGAATCACAATCATTTCTACCTATAGATCTAAGATTGCCTATTTCTAACTTAGCATTGTCAAGCTCATGATGTAAGGCAATACAAGAATCACATGGCATAGAAGCATTTGATTTCAATAATTCATTTTCAGCTTTTAGGCATGCAAGAGAGTTATTCAGGTTCTCCATGTCTACATGCAATGAATCATAAGTATTCATGGAGGTTTTCAATTCGGCAAGCTCATGAGACAAATCATTCTTTTCTCTTTTCAGCAATTTCATTTTCTCCCTAAGAGTATGCAATTTGTATTCATATGAAATCAAGCTATCAATGAGTTTTTCTTTACTCACCTTGCTTAGCTTGAGTAGGGGATCGTCCTCGGAAAAGTCATCATGATCATCCTCAATCGCTGCTGTACATACGCCATGGGGCTTCTTCTCTTCGGGATCTAAAAGTGACTCATCCCTGAAACTAGGACAATCAAAACAAAAGGATTTGCCACAGATATCACAGGAGACTTCCTCCTCCATCGCCATTAGACTTATCATAAGTTCAAATGTCTTGTTACGACCAACACTATTGGTAAAAGAACCACGACAAGATGCAAGAAAGCGCTCACAAGTCCTCATATTTGTCGCCATGCTCAAAGCTCGGTTAAGATCACAAAAGAGCAAACTTGGCTCTGATACCAATTGTAGGACCGGAAAGGCGACTAGAGGGGGGGGGGTGAATAGACGCTTTCTCTATTTTTCACCTCGATCGAACTCAACACTACTTTCACTCCAATAGCTATAAAAGCTATGAAGATCTGTATACAGGCACAACGGATAACCTGTGTTGAATCCGATCAAGCCCCGACGCTCAAGTCTAAAAACACTCAATAAAACTTAACCTCCATGCAAGAGAAGAAATGGCGATCAAGTAAAAGATCAAGAAGCACAATATTTTTTCATTGCTCATGCCCCAGATCAAACTGCTCTGAAAAAGGACTATCTTGTCTACAGAACAGAGCAAACAAGAAACAGCAGCCAAGCAATAAACTCAACACAAAAGATACAGCTACTAGAACCGCTGGGGATTAACTCAAACTTCTGCTAGTGCCTAACGTTCTAGCACAGCAGATCCAACGACCGAAGCAACACACTTCAACTCGCCAGAACTAGTCACGCACGCAATGAATGTCCAACAACAAACCAAGATAAAATAGACTAAGAACAGTAAAGCATCACTAGCACAACCACTGCCGAGATGTTTCTCTGGAGCTCTACCAAATAACCGCCGCCGCTCTGAGCGCCTCATTCATTTCCGCACACAGGGAACAGGGCGCTCATTTCTCTCTTTCTCCAAATGGTACCGACACAAGCACTCACAAGCAGAAATGAAGATGGACTCAAAGATCGGATGGCAGATCCAAACGATGGGAAACAGAACAGATTTCACTAGCAAAATAAACAAAGCTTCAGCCAGACACACATGCACAGGGAACAGAATTAAAAACTGCCGATCAAACTCATTTCACATCATTGATTGGCAGCCACAAAGTCTTCAAACAGCTGCATCAATTCAGCTATCAACTTAAGGATTAACTCAATGTAGAGACTTGTGAATCACAAACCAAGAAGACAAATAAAAGCAGCAATTTTTCAGGAAGGAATCGGCCGCCACAATTCTGATTTTCTCCAGCGGCAGCACGGGACTCCAACAAGCGCCGCCACTGTCTGCTGAGCACCAGCCGCTAGCACAGAGAAACCCAAATCCAAAAACATACCAAGAGGAAAAACAGATTTCTCTGCTTAACCGAGACTACAAGTCGCTACCAAGTTACCGGCTTTTATGGGATACTGGGTATAGCCGCCTCCAGAATTTAGATGTACAGTGGCCGCCATCCCCAGCTTCAATCGCATCAAAAGAACAGACCAAGGCAAGAAAGCAATTCGGTCAAGAGCAATCAAAAGCACTAGAAATAAAAACAAGACCTTAGTCTCATCAATGAGCAGTCAAGCAATAAAGATCAAACCGCTGCGCCACTTTGATTTCTTTGCCTCAAAACTCATTTCTGTCTACAATCGACTTGGAACAAACAAAGCTCCGCCCAGCTACTTTTCTTCTCGACCAAAAACGGCGCCATCAAAGGCCGCCGCCATGAGGCTTACAGGAGCAGCTACAGGACGCACCAAAAAACGCCCCTGGCTTCCTTTTCCTCAGAAGCAGCAAGAACAAGCTGCCAACTTGGGCACTACACGCTCACAATTTTTGGGGCGCCATGCTCAGATTTTCTTTGTGGTCTCTGAGGCCACCACACAAAGGCTCTCCAGATTTTTCAAAAGCAGCCCCAAAACCCTAAAGTCCTATCTCAATCCTTATATAGGACAGCTCTTAACCCTAAAACCCTTTTAGAATTAGAGCTAAACCTAATAGGCTTCGTTAAGACCCAACATCAACGGAACACACACGCACGTAAATTAAAGCACCGTCTTCATCGTCGATTGATCTAAACCGCTTCACCATCGCCGACCAGCGCCATGCTTAGTCAAAAAATGTCACCAAAGGCGGTATTTGGTAAAATTACCAAAATACCCATTCTCGATCATTTCAAAAGACCGAGTCCATCTGTTGAAGCAATCGCGCGCCGCCACGTGTAGGTTGATCAACGGCTCCATGTCGCCAAGTCTCTCCCGTCCGGATCCCACCGGCACCACTGAGCACTTGCAACGACTCCCGCGCCGCTTGATCCAACCAGTCGCACCGAACCGCCCGTTCGGTCATCCTTGTCCATTCTGCACCATGCTTGAGTCCTCGACTCACCCGCATCCTTGATCGTTCGGACCTCGGCTCTCCAAGCTTAGTCCCGATCCACCTCGCCGTTGACCGTCATTGACACGCAAGCCACCGCACAAACAATAGACAAGCAACACGAATCCGGGAACAAGTTCTTCACAACTTGACCCACGTTAGCCAAAACATGCAATATGCAACACATATGCATTATCAACAAGGATATGACCTATCCCAAAATCAAATCACCACTTATATCAACATTCAGAACAAAAACCGGTCAGATCGCCGTGACTGACAGATCTGAAACTTTGTCGAAAATGCTTGAAACTTCAAACCAAAAGCACCATTGCCAATTGTTTCATCATCCTAAGATCATGAGCATATCCCCATGATATCCACATAATCCCACCATCATCACCTCTCAACAGCTTGATGATCAAGATAACATCAGCTACTCCCAGATCTTTCATCTCAAAATTCTGAGATAAGAAATCCTTGACCTCCTTAATCACATTAAGGTTGGTCCTAAAAATCAGTATGTCATCAACATACAGACATAGAATGACTCCTCGCCCCACCATGGCGATAATACACACATCTATCGACTTCATTCACAACAAAGCTGCAGATGTTAAAGTTCTTGTCAAACTTTTCATGCCACTGCTTAGGTGCTTGTTTAAGACCATACAAAGATTTCAACAACTTGCACACCTTTCCTTCTTGACCATCTACTACAAATCCATCTGGCATTTAGGAAAGCCGTCTTAACGTCCATCTGATGAACGAGAAGACCGTGTGAGGCAGCCACTGATAGTAGTACTCGAATAGTGGTCAATCTAGCCACAGGTGAATAAATATCAAAGAAATCTTCGCCTTCCTTTTGGGTATAACCCTTGGCCACAAGACGTGCCTTGTACTTCTCGATAGTACCATTAGGCCTAAGCTTCTTTTTGAACACCCACTTACATCCTACAGCTTTACAACCATAAGGACGATCAGTGATCTCTCAAGTTCCATTAGAGATAATGGAATCCATTTCATTACGGACTGCTTCCTTCCAGTATTCTGCATCTGGAGAAGCGTATGCTTCAGAAATGGTACTTGGAGTATCATTCACAAGGTACACAATGAAATCAGGACCAAAAGACTTTGCAGTCCTTTGTCTTTTACTCTTCCTTAGAGTTTCATTGTCTTCCTCCTCGTGAATTTGCTCAAGGGTTTGTTCAAAAATTCCATTAGAATGGCGCAGTTCGTGAATTGTATCGAGTTCCCGACTCGATGAACTAGGCATATCTTTCATCGGAAAAATATCCTCAAAGAATGTAGCATCTCTCGACTCCATAATTGTACCAACATGCACGTCAGTACTCCAGATTTCACCACTAGAAATCTATATCCAACGCTATGGTGAGCATAGCCTAGAAATACATAATCAACAGTTTTTGGTCCAAGCTTACGCTTTTTAGAATTGGCACATTGACTTTCGCCAAACAACCCCAAGTGCGCAAGTATAAAAGTGATAGTCTTTTCTTCTCCTATTGTTCATATGGGGTTATCTCTTTATTCTTTGTGGGAATCCTATTTAGGACATGACATGAAGTCAATATAGCCTCCCCCACCATGCTTTGGAAAGACCATTGTGTCTAACATGGCGCTAACCAAACCAGTTAGAGTGCGTTCTTTCTTTCAAGAACCCCGCTTGACTGGGTGAATAGGAGGCGTCCTCTCATGGATTATACCATGTTCCTCACAGAATAAATTGAACTCATTTGAAAAGTACTTCCACCACGATCGACCTAACCTTTTTAATTTTCCTTTCAAGTTGGTTCTCTTCGCCTTATAGATTTTAAAGTAGTGAAGAGCTTCATCTTTAGTTTTCAAAAGATACACATAATGTAACCTAGTGGAGTCATCAATCAAAGTCATAAAATATCTGTTACCACCTTTTGTCAACACACCATTCATCTCACACAGATCTCAATGTATGAGTTCTAATGGTGCCAAGTTTCTTACCTCCGCTGCCTTATGAGGCTTACGAGGTTGCTTTGATTGCACACAAACTTGACATTTAGAACCTTTGGCAAGGGTAAATTTGGGATTAACTCTAAAGCGGCTAACGCGCCATGCAACCAAAATTAATGTGACAAAGTCGTGAATGCCAAATAGTAGTCTCATTACTACTGCAAACATGGTTCACAATATTATTACATAAATCTGAAAGAGATAGGCGGAACAAGCCTCCGCACACATAGCCTTTACCAACAAATTGTCCACACTTGGACATTACAAATTTATTGGACTCAAATACCAGTCTAAAACCATATCTACACAGAAGAGATCCGCTGACAAGATTCTTATTGATCGATGGCACATGATGCACGTTCTTCAGTTGCACAATCTTCCCCGAAGTAAACTTCATATCGACCGTGCCAACACCATGAACAGTGGCATGTGACCCGTTCCCCATTAGAACGGCTGAATCGAGTGACACGTAAGAAGAGAACAATGAAATATCAGCACACACATGTATATTAGCACCAGTGTCTATCCATCAATCGGTAGATTAACATACGGAAAGAACAGTAGGTAAATTACCATACCCTGAAGTTCCCGTCTCGGTAGTACCAACAACAACATTGACAGACTTGGAATTATGCCCTTGCTGATTCTTCCCACCCTTACGTTGGCTGCAATCCTTGGCCCAATGACCAGGTTCACCATAGACAAAGCAAAGGCTCTCCTTTGTGTTCTTCTTTTTCTTCTTGAAGCTTGTTGTTTGTGCACTCTTGTTCTTGCCTTTGAACTTTTGAGTTTGGCCATTCTTCTTCTGTACCATATTGGCACTAGAATGTCCCTCATTACCTCTAGTGTGTGTATCTTTTGCCCTCGCCTTCTCTTCAACATCAAGAGACCCAATGAGATTTTCAACAGAAAACTCTTGTCTCTTGTGTTTCAGAGAAGTAGCAAAATTCCTCCAAGAAGGAGGAAGTTTGGCAATAATGCCTCCGCGACAAACTTGTCCAAGAATACACACTTGAAATACTCAAGTTCTGTGGTTATAGATTGTATCTCATGAGCTGTTCAACTATAGAATGGCTATCAACCATTCTCGTAGTCATGGTATTGCTACATGAGATACAATTCACCGCTCGCATCCAAACCCCAAATTTGGCCTCGAGTGCATCCTACATCTCTTTTCCGCTTTTAATCACCATGTATGCATCGACTAACTTCTCACCAAGAACATTAACCACGGCACCTTTAAAAGGTTATCGTGACCTCGAACTCTTGCTCCTGTTTAGGAGTAAGTGTTCCTTCAGGCTTGCCGTTTGCCACATGGAAAACGTTCATGGCAGTTAGCCAAAGCACCATCTTGGTGCGCCACCTCTTGTAATTTGCACCATCGAATTCAGAGGGTTTGAGCGCAGCAGCAAAGCCAGTTGGTGAAAAATGCCTATGCCTAGCATAAGGTTTTTGGATTGTTGAGTACATAAGCATTTTTTGAATTACTTTAATCCAGAAATAAGCTAGATAAAACATGGAAAATACTCTGGCTATTTTCACAAATAGAAAGTAGGTATGTATGAACACTATAGGCATACTAATTTCTAGAAAGACAGAAACTAGCATATCTATCTTAGCGTTCATCACAACAACAAATAGTAAAGCAAAACAAGTAATAAGAGAGATATAGGCATACCCAGATTCTGTAGAAGAAGAAGATGCAGCAGTATTCTTGACGAGAACGTCGTTCGTCATGACGTAGTGGTAGTAGTCGTGCAGTTGGTGTAGAACGTAGCAGAAGGTTGTAGTTCTTGCAGATTGATGTAGACGAGCAATGAAAGCCGCGCTAACGCCTCCCAAAACCTTATTCGTCCTCGCCGTGCAAGCCTTCGAGGATGAGGGTTCCGGAGGTTCGCTTTCCCCGGCGGCCGCACACGCACCTCGCCGGGATGGAGATCACCAAAGACAGCAACAAGCACTGTGGAATTTCTGAACTGTGTAAGTGGAAAAAACTCGGACCAGAGCCAGTTCTCTTAATCTCCTTATATAGCCAAAAGACAGAGAGCCCAAAGGTCGCCAGAAGACTAAAGACCATCAGTCATCATCAAGGACAGTTGCCAGTAGTCCAAAGGCACTCTGTTCTTTTTAATGGCAAAAAACAAAGAGACCAGAAACCAACAGTCACCCTCAATGTCAGTGCGTTTCGATTTTCAAATAGATAAAGAAAATCGCTACCAAGACCGACATGCTCACAGATATCAAGACATCAAGACGGCACGGCTCGGCGAGGCGAGCGAGCGCGCGTGTGTGTCGTCTCTTTCCAATTCTACAAGAGGGGCTACCACGTTCCACCGTTTAAACTGGTGTTACTCCCCTTAATCCCTCCATATGGGACTAAACATTTTTAACACTTGCATATGGGCCTTTGAGATTTACTAGAAATTAATTAGAATATAATATTTGAGTCTAGCCCATATTAATTCCAACAAAAACTTGGATGTACATCACCTGTTGGAAGTAAACTCCCAAATTCGCTGGCTGACGTGAACATATATTTGACGGCTCTCTTGTTAGCTACTGTCTCCAGCCGGCATGAAGCTGCCCAAAACACCTTCCTTTCTGCTCTGCCAGTAAACTATTGATGATACTGTACTATGCCTCTCTCTATATATATCGGGAAAATGCAAAAGAGAAAGCCAAGTAGCAGCTCACGTGGCCAGAAAATAATTCTATAGCATGGATGCTGTGTATGACTACATGATGCTTGACATATATTTACATCCTAAAGATGATATTATAATATTATGTGTAGCACTGACGTCATATAATTTTTTTAGTTATCCGCATGTCAAACCACCCGCCGCGGGTTGCCTGCCTCCGCCCCAGATTGTGCCCGTGCGTGCAGTGCTCGTGCCATGGGCGCACAGCCACGGGCAGGAACGTGATGGCTTAATTGATTTATCTGCGCCGAGCCTATCCTAACTGTGCTGCTGGCACCGTGCATCGCATAGACGATAGACCGGCCTTTAATATTTCTGCCCACCGTTTATTCCGGCCGTTGTATCTGTTGAGACTTGAGACGATGTATGTATGTGACGTCATGCTTTTCTTTCTTTTTCGGGACAATTCTTTATTTGCCTCAAAGTTTACATCATCTTCTATATGTTACTCGTTGTATCGTTGGTTGATATGTGATCCAAATCTATATGTTAGTGAAATTAGACCCACATATCAGTGACAAAATCAGATATTTTAGAAATTTTCAGTGGTTTATAAGGAATTGATCCTTTTTTATTTGTAGTAGCGGGTGGTATTATAGTTTTTGTCAATGAAGTTTTCTCTCTTTTTTTTTTTATCATGTTAGTTTCTTGCGGAGGTTCTTCTGGCAGTCTCTTTCCCAAAAAGAAAAGTTAATCAGATGAGGTCATGCATCTTTTTGTAGATTTGTTTTTAAATATGGCACTTCAACTACTGCTAGCTAGTAGTACTTTGCACCATGTATTATTCAGGAACTTTCACAACTACAGAAAATGTCTTTACAGATGGTTTAAAAACATCATCATAGATGGTTTTGTGAGCCGTCTGAGTTTATGCATCAGTAATGACATGAGGTCATCACAGACGATTATTAACTCAGAACCGTCTGTGATAGTTGACTATCACAGACAGTTTATAGAAGAAACCGTCTATGATAGCTGTTTCTCTATAAAATCTCCAAGCAATGACTGTTGTGCCATTAAAATCGGCTTCACATATGTGTGTGTGTGTGTGTGAACATATCTAGTGCTAATGGGTAATTCAGTGCTAAGGTGCTAATATCAATCTTGACCGTTGGATCTGGATTGAACAACCAAGATTAATACGGACTCTCACCTCCAAACCATTTAATCTCCTTGCATACTCCTACCTGCAACGGTCAAGGTCAAGATTGACATTAGCACTTTAGCATTGAATTATATATACATACATACATACATACATGCATACATATATATATATATATATATATATATATATATATATATATATATATATATATATATATATATATATATATATATATATATATATATATATGTGTGTGTGTGTGTGTGTGTGTGTGTGTGTGTGTGTGTAAAACCAAACACAAGTTGAGGGGTGGGCGTCGATCAGTGAGGCACTTGTGAAGGCACGCGAGGGCTTCAGGCATGAGGGCACGTGTGAAGGCATGCTGAAGGCGCACGCGAGGGTACGCGAGGACACGCAAAGGCGCACGCGAGGGTACACGAAGGAGCACGAGGGTGCCGGTGCGAGGGCACGCGAAGGCACGCGAGGAGGCAAGGTGGCCCGATGTCGACGAAGGCCTGGCGACCTCGCGGCCACACGGTCGTCATGAAGGTGCCGGGGCCGGGGCTTGTGCGGAGGTGAGTTGGTAGGATTCCCCAACATTCTAGCCCCCCTGCCCCTTGGGTGCCTGCAAGGACGCCCGAGGGGCAAAGAAGAATGCCGAGGTCTTGTATCATGTTGATGAATATGCTTGGCCAAAGACTTGGCCAAATTCTAGCTTGACGGGAATGTAGACGCTCGAGGTTTTGCCAAATTCTGACTCGGTGCAGCGCGAGGCACGAGAGCTGAGGAATATGCGCAATGGCACCCGTGACTTAGCCAATTTTGGCTTGGTGGGTACGTGGGTGCTCAAAGACTTATGCTTATTTTGTACTCTATATCGTGTGAGTGCTCCACGTGAGGGCAGGTACTAAATTGACGCTTCTCGTTGGCCCTTCGTGTGGGGTGGTTTTTGTTGCTCCATCCCTGAAGATGAAGTACTAAATGCTGAGGCACCCCACCGAGGCACAACCCTCAGGGCAGGGGGTGCATCCGAACGAAGCCTGTGCAGGCAAAGTCATGGACGCAAGAACAGCCCACCGAAGCACAGCCTTCTAGGCGGGCGGCGCATCGGCGCGAAGCCTTGTAGACGAAGTCATGGACGCAGAGCCGTCGAGTCGAGGCATAGCCTTCGAGGCGGGCGGTGCGTCAAAGTGAAGCCTATGTAGGCGGTTTAACGAGAGGTCCGCTGGCCGAGGCATAGCCTTCGAGGCGGGCGGTGCGTCAAAGTGAAGCCTATGTAGGCGAAGTTGCGAACGCGAGGCCGCCGAGCCGAGGCATAGCCTTCGAGGCGGGCGGTGCGTCAAAGTGAAGCCTAAGTAGGCGAAGTTTTAGACACGAGGCCGCCGAGCCGAGGCATAGCTTCGAGGTCGGGCAAAGGCGTCGAAGTGAAGCCTATGTAGGCGGTTGTGAACGCGAGGCCGCCGAGCCGAGGCAAAGCTTCGAGGGCGGCGCGCGGTCAAGAAAAGCCTAAGTAGGCGAAGTCTTGACGCGAGGTCACGAGCCGAGGCATAGCCTTCGAGGCCGGCAGCAAAGGTCAAGCGAAGCCTAGGTAGGCGAAGTCTTGGACGCGAGGCCACCGAGCCGAGACATAGCCTTCGAGGCCGGGCGGGCGTCGAAGGAAGCCTAAGGGGCGAAGTCTTGGATGCGAGGCCGCCGAGCCGAGGCATAGCCTTCGAGGCCGGCGGTGCGTCGAAGGGAAGCCTATGTAGGCGAAGTCTTGGACGCGAGGCCGCTGAGCCGAGGCATAGCCTTCGAGGCCGACGGTGCGTCGAAGGGAAGCCTAAGTAGGTGAAGTCTTGGACGCGAGGCCGGCGGTGCGTCGAAGGGAAGCCTATGTAGGCGAAGTTGTGAACGCGAGGCCGCCGAGCCAAGGCAAAGCCTTCGAGGCCGGCAGTGCGTCGAAGTGAAGCCTATGTAGGCGAAGTCTTGGACGCGAGGTCGCTGAAGCCGAGGCATAGTTTTCGAGGCCGACGGTGCGTCGGCGAAGCCTATGTAGGCGAAGTCTTGGACACGAGGTCAGCCGAGCCGAGGCATATCCTTTGAGGCGTGGTGCGTCAAGACAAGCCTATGTAGGCGAAGTCTTGGACGCGAGGCCGCCGAGCCGAGGCATAGCCTTCGAGGCCGGTGGTGCGTCGAAGAAAAGCCTAAGTAGGCGAAGTCTTGGACGCGAGGCCGCCGAGCCGAGGCATAGCCTTCGAGGCCGGTGGTGCGTCGAAGGGAAGCCTATGTAGGCGAAGTCTTGGACGCGAGGCCGCCGAGCCGAGGCATAGCTTTGAGGCGGGCGGTCGTCGAGCAAGCCTATGTAGGCGAAGTCTTGGACGCGAGGCCGCCGAGCCGAGGCATAGCCTTCGAGGCCGGCGGCGCGTCGAAGGGAAGCCTATGTAGGCGAAGTCTTGGACGCGAGGCCGCCGAGCCGAGGCATAGCCTTCGAGGCCGGCGGTGCGTCGAAGCGAAGCCTAAGTAGGCGAAGTCTTAGACGCGAGGCCGCCGAGCCGAGGCATAGCCTTCGAGGCGGACGACGCGTTGGAGAGAAGCCTGTGTAGGCGAAGTTGTGAACGCGAGGCCACCGAGCCAAGGCATAGCCTTCGAGGCCGGTGGTGCGTCGAAGTGAAGCCTATGTAGGCGAAGTTGCGAACGCGAGGCCACCGAGCCGAGGCATAGCCTTCGAGGCGGCGGCAAGGTCAAAGTGAAGCCTATGTAGGCGGTTAGAACGCGAGGCCGCCGAGCCGAGGCATAGCCTTCGAGGCGGTGCGGCCAAAGTGAAGCCTAAGTAGGCGAAGTCTTAGACACGAGGTCAGCCGAGCCGAGGCATAGCCTTCGAGGCGACAGCGTTGGAGAGAAGCCTGTAGGCGGTTGTCCTCCTCTTGCTCCGCTGCATGATGAGAGTTGTCAAGCAGAACTCCTCGTAATGGTCGCGATTCGAGCTAGAAACGCTAAAGGATGTAGATAACACGAGCATCTCTCAAGGAAAGAGAGAATGATCAACACTTATTTCTTGTAGCAAGATAACATTCGTTTGACATGAGCATTGATCGAAGTGTTGCCGAGGGACTAGTAGAGTCCCATCACTTTCGATACTAAGATCTTCGAGGTGATAGCCTTATGCGAGCATGATGGTCCTTGATCAATATTCAAGCCAAGTCGACGGTACATGATTCGAGCTGCCAATGAGACTGAGTCATGGACATATCAGCGGGGTGGCCACGAGACTAAGTCGTGGGACACCGAATGGCCCATAGGGGTGGTAGCCCCCCAGTGGACTTGGAGGCACCCATGAGGCTAACTCATGTGTATCTTGAAGGTGTGCCCATAACACTAAATCATAGGCACACCGGAGGGGCGTCCACGAGACTAAGTCGTGGGGCACCGAATGGCCACTAGGGGTGGTAGCCCCCAGTGGACTTGGAGGTGCCCATAAGGTTAACTCATGGGCACCTTGGACGTGTGCCCCTAACAGTAAGTCACGGGCACATCTGTGCCGCCCACGAGGCTAAGTCGTGGGGTACTGAATGGCCACTTGGGGTGATAGCCCCTAGCGGTCTTAGGGGTGCCCATGAGGCTAATTCATAGGCACCTTAGACGTGTGCCCCTGACAGTAAGTCACGGGCGCACTGGTGGCGCCCACGAGGCTAAGTCGTGGAGCACCGAATGACCACTAGGGGATGTAGCCCCCAGTGGACTTGGAGGTGCCTATGAGGCTAACTCATGGGCACCTTGGATGTGTGCCCTTGACAGTAGGTCACGGGCACACCGTGGCGCCCACAAGGCTAAATCGTGGGCATCAACTATGGGGGCGATGGAGCCCTTTACCCCGTGAGGTGGGTTTTTTGTTATGATGGGGAATGCATGAGAGTGGTTAACCCTTGCGAAGCAATGAAGCTAGGTGTCGGGGACCCAGAGGTCGCTCGTGGCGTGGCACTGGAGTCTAAGGGGACGAGTCCTCAACACATCCATCAACTTGGCATGGGCCAAAGTTGTCGCCATGCCCTAGGTTTAGTAGGACACGACCCGCCATGGTGGAGGCGACGAACGCCAAGCCACCATGGACTTTGCTAGGGAGACCATGGAGGTCGTGACGCCTATGTACCATGAGGGTGGTCGCTCATGACCTAGGGCCAGTAGGACACGAACCGCCATGGTGGAGGTGACGGACGCCCAAGCCACCATGGACTTTTGTTAGGGGAGACCGCGGAGGTCGTAAGCCTTACGCACCACGAGGGTGGTCGCTCATGCCCTAGGGCCAGTAGGACACGAACCGCCATGGTGGAGGCGACGGACACCCAAGCCACCATGGACTTTTATTAGGGGAGACCGCGGAGGTCGTACGCCCTATGCACCATGAGGGTGAAATCTCTTGGAGGGAAAGTGTCTTGCGAGCCCATACAAGATTTATATGTCGGGAATGTCCCCTAACAATAGCGCGTTAGGGGGCAGTCCTCGTAGCGAGCCTTCATCGCTCGTGCCGCATGGACGTCATGCGTCCCGGGGGTGATGGTTGGCCTCAGAATCCTTAGCCTTCTGGCTGCGAGGGTGCCTTGAACTGCTCGCCCTTGGCTGGGCCTTGCATCGACTCGCACAAGGGAGGAGGACGCGCATGGGAGCCCCAGGGCATGTAGGATGTTGCCATCCCGAGGTGGATGGCCCTGATTTCTGACGAGGGTGCTCGGCTGGGGCTCCTTCAAAGAGCAGATGGGTCGTCCACGAGATCATTACCCTCCAGAGCCGGAGGAGGTTTCGTGGACTTAGAGTATTTTTTGGTAGGAGACATAGCCTTTCATCGATTAGCTACGTCCCCATGGACGGCGCCAATGTTGTAGGTGTAAAAACCAGACACAAGTGAGGGGGTGGGCGTCGGCCGTGAGGGAACGCGAGGGCTTCGGGCGTGAGGGCACGCGCGAAGGCACACGCGAAGGCATGAGAGGGTGCGTGAGGGCCTCGGACGTGAGGGCACGCGGAGGCACGCGAGGAGGCAAGGTGGCCTGATGTCGACGAAAGGCGCTGCGGTGGCCCTCGGCGGCCACACGAAGTCGTCGCGAAGGTGCCCCGGGGCCGGGGCTTGTGCGGAGGTGAGTTGGTAGGCGCCCTTACAAGTGCCCAAGGGACAGGGGGCTACACTGTCGAGGAATCCGACCACCTCCCGTTGAAAATGATCTATACTTCGACAAGTCTGCACAAGGGGTGGGCGTGAGCCCCTTGCCCCGGGCGCTTGGGCCACCAACCCACTAGAAGTGGTTTGAGGCCTGTTGGATACTCGCATGCTACACGCACGTGTTACGCAGACATCCTTGACTATACCCCGTGCCCTCGGGGCCTCGGAACCCTCGAAGCCTCGCACCCTCGTGCCCTCGGGGCCTCGCACCCTTCGTGCTCTCGTGCCCTCGGGGCCTCGGGACCCTCGAAGCCTCGTGCCTTCGTGCCCTCGGGGCCACGGGGCCTCGGGACCCTCGAAGCCTAGACCCCTCATGTGCCCTTGTGCCCTCAGGGCCTCGGGACCCTCGCACCCTCGTGCGCCCTCGTGCCCTCGGGGCCTCTCACCCTTCGTGCCCTCGAGGCCTCGCACCCTCGGGACCCTCGAAGCCTCGTGCCTTCGTGCCCTCGGGGCCTCGGGACCCTCGAAGCCTCTCACCCTCGTGCGCCCTCGTGCCCTCGGGGCCTCGCCCCCTCGTGCCCTCGGGGCCTCAGGGCCTCGGGACCCTCGCACCCTCGTGCGCCCTTGTGCCCTCGTGGCCTCGCACCCTTCGTGCCCTCGAGGCCTCGCACCCTCATATGCCCTCGGGGCCTCGGGGCTTCGTGCCCTCGGGGCCTCGAGACCCTCGAGGCCCCGCGCCCTCGCGGGCCCTGAAGCCCTCGCGTGCCCTCGCACCTGAGCCTTCGTGTGCCCCATGCCCTCACGTGTCCTCGCGCTGAAGCTTATCGGCCAGTGGCCAAACAACAACAGAAGTTACCGAACTGTAAATCTGATATTGTAGTTAGTACAATAAATGAGCAATTTACGCATTGATTCTCCTTCCACTTGCTCAACAAGTTATTGACTATGCTACAAAAATATCATGCGTGGTGATCTTATAGCTGAATTCACAGTAGCATCGTGGCAATCATGACACCGCACATAGTTCATAAGAATGCCGGCCTCATCGCAGCGAGCAAGTGAGTCGGGCGTCCGCGTCGCTTAAGACGGCAAGGAGCCGCACGGCGCGCAGTGCGGTGAGCCCCAAGGCATCCTCCATGTCGAGCTCAGCCGACTTCATGATGTCGGGTAGCGCCCACTCGAACGAGTGGATGAGCCGCGCCACCGTGAGCCCCAACTCGCACGGCCGAAGCGCTATCTTCGGCACGCCCTCCGCCCAACCCGAACGGCAGAACTCAAAGCATCCGCCCTTGAAGTCGGCCAGCCGCCTCGTCCTCCGCCATGAAGCACGTCGGGCGAACGCGTCGCGTCCTTCCACCCGTGCGGTCGCGGCCGATGGTCGAGCGTTCACCATGACGCTGGAGCCCTTTGGCACGGAGCACCCGCCGAGGATGCGATCCGTGGGCTGTCTCGTGGAGGAGGAGCGCGATGGGCGGGTGCAATCGAGCGTCCCTTCATGACGACTTGAGGAAGTGCAGCTTGTCGTGTCGGTCTCGCCCACGCTGCGGTCGAGGTCGACCACGCCACGAAGCTCCTCTGCGGCGGCGGAGGTCGCCGGGCTCTACGCAGCAGCTCCGCCATCGCCCGCTTCGATCGCCGACGCCGCCGCCGAGACTCATGTCCGAGGAGGCGTGTTTTGGTCCGGCGCTCACCAAGTCCTTGCAAGGCTCGTGGAGTCCACGCGGTGGTGGCGTTAAATCACCGACCTTTTCGGGACGGACTCGTTCGCTCGACGCGGTGGCAGCCGGCGTCGAGGAGGTACCTTTTCTGCCGACCAACCTCCACATGCTCACGTTTGTCCTCCACCTCCAAGAGCTCGATGTCTCCATCCTCGACGAGTTCTGGGACCTCGCCGAGCCCGTCAGGCTCCCCGATTGAGTGCCCATCCCGGGGCCAGACATCCTCTCACCGCTCCAGGAGAAGTCCAACCCCTGCTATAGGTGGGTGGTCCACCACGGCGCGCGCTACCGCGACGCCGAGGCCATCCTCGTCAACTCCTTAGACACCGCCGAGCCGGAAGCCGCCAGTGGCACTCACCTTTGGGTGCCGAGCCACCGCCGGTCTACCCTGTTGTTGGCCTGACAGACCGACAATGTTGTCAAGACCGCCTCCATTACCACCCGGTGGCGAGGTGAACACGAGTGGCGACTCGAGGACGAACACGAGCACCACGTAGATGAGGAGCACGGCGGCCAGCCCCTCAATCGTGCGCCGGTGGTAGGACGCCGCCAGCCGCCGCCATGATGCCCTCGCTTTCCTCCGAGCCCCGCCGCCATCACCCTACTCAAGGAGGCGCAGATCTTTGCCATGGTGCCACCGCCTGCCAGATCCCCAGGCGGGCCAAGCCACCAAGAGCAACTGGAGGAGCGCCATGGAACCACCTGTGAAGAAAGAAGAGGATTGGGGAGATGGGGAAAGGAAGGTGGCACCAGATGCTCATTCGGTTGAAAAGATAAGAGAGAGACACTCTATTGCCTTGGATTCCCACTACCAGCAACTCAACATGTGTAGCCTTCATTATTTTATAAGAAGACACTTAGCCACCATAGGCTCACATGGAAAAGAAAAAGCTCTCCGTACAGCTCAAAAGGACAGCAATTGCATTACTTTGAAAGGAAGAAGCTGCTGGCACCTCATGTAAAAAAAAGGAGAACGCAGAGACCAAGTCTTGTCCAGTCGTGTTAAAGGACAGCGGGATCCACAAAGGAGCTTCTAGTTCGCATCCGCCCGAAGACCCTGCTGTGGAGCACCCTGCAAACGGCCCCACGCCCTACAGCCTCGCGTGGCATCGCATCCTCGTGGCCTCGCACCCTTGTAGCATGCCCCCTCGCCAGCCACCTTGCGCCTCAGGAGCTCCCCGTGCCTCCGAAGCGTCCACCGCGCGCTCTGCAGCGCCCCGCTCCCAAGCGCCTGGTGACACCACGCATCCTGCTACGCCCGCAAGACCGGAGGAGCCTCGCCTGTCGGAATGCAACCACTATTCAGAACTACCAAGACTTTTTTGGAGTATCAACCTCTGGATAAAAGGCACAATTCAAGACTGCCCCTTTCGACGTTTCCCCTAAAATGCCAAGGGGCAGGGGGGCTAGTGTTGTAAGAATAATTCATCCATCACACTAATGGGGCCCGCCTTGCGTAAGACTCGTGATACGAGATCACGTAAATGCGCTTATACTCATGAAAGACTATAATACCCTTCGCTTGTACTCATAGAGTAGCTATCCCCCAAGGGGTATTTTGGTCGTTTGTACAGGCCCAAGAGCCTATAAATACCCCATGTATCCCTCATTTTTGGGGGAGCTCTCTTGAGCAATAAAGAAGCATGTTCAAATTGGTGAGCCCTCGGGGGCTCCCTCTCCGGAGGTAACCCCTCGTTGGCTCACCGACAGGAGTAGGGCGGTCCTCTCGGACCCCCGAACTTGTATAAATCCTCGTGTCATTTTTTACCCTCGTGGACGTCGGCCCGTCAGACGGCCGACGCCCACCCCCTCACTTGTGTTTGGTTTTTACACCTACAACAGTGTGTGCGTGCGCGCCGATTTTAAAGGAACAAGCAGCCACTGCTTAGAGATTTTATAGAGAAGAGATCAGGATAAGAGGAAAGACTGAGGCAAAAATGGGTGTGTGTTGGTTCCTCATTTAGTACCCTACCCCAGCACTTAATTTGCAGTTACCAAAGGCGGCATTTCAGGTAAGTACTACCACATAGAGCATATTGAATATATCCAATAGCACCAGCATATAAGCAAAAGTAAACAAAAATTTGTATGTCTACAGACTAATAAACTGAAGATCAAAGTGACAGCACCCGTGAACCACCACTGTCCATCCATTTTCCAAACCAACAGATGTAAACTACCATTCCCACCCACCATTATTTTTTCTCAATTAGAACCCATGCCACAATAGCTCTCAGAGCACCAACCCATTCCAATACGAGCACCAACACACCAATTAATAAATAATTGATGATCAGAGGCACGAGTTAGGTAAAAATTTCAGAAATTTGTATGTTAATTGTAGCTTTACAAATTAGCCTAATCTTTACAAATCTAAAAAGTTAATTGCAGCTTTCAAAAGCAGAATACCATATAGATATACCATAAGATTAGTCACATGTACAAAAATTTATATGTGTACAGACTGATGTTTTGCCCCATCCGAATGACATCTCATGAACCAACATCACACACAGAGAACCTACCCATATCATCCAACCATCACAGAACACCCACCATAGACCACATCATTCATCACCCTCATCACAGAGCAATGGGAGGAAAAAGGATAGAGAGTAAAGGGGAGTAGTTACCCCAGTGAAACCGCCAAATCGACCACCAGCAATAGCTCACCACATCCATCTCCTTCATGTATGCATAAGAAACAACAACCCACATCAGTAAAAAAGTCAAACTCAAACCCAAAAACTGAAGCAACAGAGAATGGAAAATGAGAAAATAATGTAGCCGGGTGTCGCGCCCCGGGTAAGCAATCCCTGGGACCCACTGTGCATTCCGAACCAGTCCCATGATCAGTAGCTAGTCCGCACAGTTCCAATAACGATGTGATCAAAACCATACAATAAACTATAGATGAAGCAGACAAATTACCATTAATATAAGCAAAGGACCTTATGGTCAAGATTCTTATAGAGTTGCCACGCAGGGCTTACAACAAAAGAGCTCGCAGCGGAAAAACAAAACACACGGAGGCCATTCGACATGCCCACATGCAATCGAGTGGAGGACGTCCCTAGCACGCAAGGTCTTCAAAGACCTCCTCTTCAAAGAGGTCGGAGCTCCCTGGGTCTTCTTCAACTACTGATTAACTAGAGGGCACAAGCCGTGAGTACTTTGCATGGTTGTACGAAGAATACAAAAGGGTTACGACTACGCAACGTGGTTGAGAAAGATATAACTACGCAACGTGGTCGTGAGAGCAAAAAAGGAGAACAGTGCACGGAGAAACTCACTAAGACAGAGAGAGAGAGAGAGAGAGAGAGAGAGCAAGAGAGAGAGCGAGAGAGAGAGAGACCGGAGAAGACATGAGGATGACGGCGAATGGCGCGGGCGCTCCGGCGAACTCCTTGGCGACGAGGAGATGATGGCATGGCTCCAGCAGACTCCTTGGCGAAACTTCAAGCACGGAAACTGGTTGAGAGCAAGGGAGTGATGGGTGAGGGCAAAGGAGATGAAAGAGGGCAGCTCAGGCTTTTATAGCCAAGGGAGACGGGAAGAGCCACTGAGAAACTCAAAAGCACACGAGGTGTAACACCCTGATTTTTAGAGCCTTTTTGAAAATTTTCAAAATAAAAAGAACCATTTGATTTTGATGATAATTCAAAGCTTAACTTGAGAATTTCAGGATCTGGATTGTTTAAAATGACTAAGCTAAACTTCAACTAAATCAAAGTTTGGTTCTTTTGATGTAGCCCTAGCTCTCTGGAGCTAACTCCCTTTTCTTGATAGGATTTCCTTTCCTCTATCCTATATTTGGACATTCTTATATGTCCGATCGTCCCTCTTGTTTGACCTCCGCTGTGGTCATCCTCCTTGTCTTTTCTGGTCTTTCCTCTCCCTAGAAATCTCTCTATTGAGACCCTTTTTCTAGTCTACCTCTTGGGTCCGCATCACCTTTGGGTGGGACCTCTCTTAATCTCTCTTTTGTAGTTTAAACCTCCTCCGAGGTTTAGATTTTTCCTTGTATCTAGACCTCCTTTGAGGACTAGACAATCCTTCTTGGATTTGACATTTCTCTTGTGTTTGGGCACCCCCAGGTCTAGACTTTCCTTGTGTTCTAGCCCCTTTGTGTGCCTGCACTTCCTTACCATCGGGACCCCTCCCGTGGTTCGGACCTCTTCCTGGTCTTGACCTCTTTGATGTCTGGATCTCTTTGATCCTAGACCACATTCTTCGATTGGGCATATTCTTATGCCTGCACCTCCTCCAGGTTGATCTAGCTGCACCTTCCCTTTGGTTTGGATCTCTTTGATTCAGAGACCTCCTTCTGCTCTAGACCTCTTCTTAGTCTAGACCCCTTGTTGCCTGGGCACTCTCTTATGCCTGCACCTCTTATCGCTTGAGACCTCCTTGTATTCCTTTTGATCTCCTCCGCTCAGACCTCCCATGCGTGGATCTCGAACCATTCGGGAACTCTTTGTCCTAATCTTAATCCTCGTGACCTCCCTTTGTTCTCAATCTAATGGTTTGGACCTCCTTACTTTGAATCCTAAGGTCCGACCTCCCCGTGCATTACTCTCCTTGGAACCTCACCTTCACGTTTGATCTTGGTTGTTGGACCTCCTCTTGGAGATCCAACCGCCTGGGACCTCAACTTGTCCTTAATCTTAACCACGGACCTCTTGGTAGTTCTTGGACCTCCGTCCGGGACCTCTCCGTGGCTTTTAGAGCGGGCTTGGGACCTCCTCGCTGCACCTCTCTTGAAGAGATCCTCACCGTCAGACCTCCCTGTTGATCCCGACCGCCAAGACCTCCCCATGTCCAGACCTCCTCCGCATCTCTGGACCTCCTCCACTTCAGACCTCCTTGAGTCGCGGGACCTCCTTTGATGAAGTCCTGGTTGTCCGAACCTTAGTCACTTGGACCTCCTCCACGTGTATTTGGACCTCCCCATGTTCGGACCTCCTTTGTGTATATCAGACCTCTTAGTTTCTTGACCTCTCTTTATGGGCAAGACCTCCCCTTGACCCGACTGTTTTTAATTTGACCGCCCCACCGCCAGCCTTAACCATTCTCAATTCCGCCATGCGTTATTATATTGAGCATTTAATGCGGTCTTGTCACATTAAATGCATCCATATACGTGGTGTTCTACTTTGAATTGGGTCACTTAACCGCATTCTCGACATTTTTCTTAGTCCTTCCCAAAGCAACATAAGTTGTCCTTTCTCGTATTTTTTAAACAGGTGGTAGTGACACCGCTCCGCCACTCACCCATCTTTGACCTACTTCCATACTTATCCTTGACATATGTATTTCTAGTTTTCTTCACCCTTTTTGTCTATAATTAGTCCAGGAGCTCTACCATTTTACCTTTTTCACATTCACCATCCGGCTTTCAGTCGTTGGCTGTCCAGGAAGACTTGGCTCTCACAACCTTCCTTCCATCCATTACTTCTTGTCCTGGTAAGTTCCTTTGGTAATCTGCTCCATTCTCGTGTTTACCACGCCACCATTTCAACTCTCGCCAGTTCTTGTTCTTGTTGCCATAATAAACGGGTGTATCCTTCCCAGACCCCTTTTCTTGGATTTCGCCGACTTGTGGCTTCTATGTGAGGACCTCCTCTGTGGTCTCTGCACATAGAGTATCTTCTCGACCTTCTTGGCCGTGGCGCAAGGATTACCTTCCGTGGTCCCTCTGCTCCTTGGTCAAGATCACTCCTTTGAAGTCCTTTGTCAAAAGACCACTTCCTCTCAAGAAGTTGGAACCACCTCCAAAGAATCCCTTCTAAATACAATGCTTTTCTGTTAATTGAGTTTTGAGGTTCCTCTCGTGTTCTTTTGGTTCTTTATTTGGAGCTGGGTCTGAATATGTTTTCTTACCGTGTAGATCTTGACGCTTCCAGAGAGCCAGAGCCGTGAGAGTGAGTAAAATCTTAAGCTATCAAGCAAGAGGCAAGTTACACTTTTGATCATATTGCACCCAAGATTTCAATTTATTTATGTTTCGTTTCAAAGTATCATGCATGCCTATTTCTACCAAGTTATTTCAATACTGTCTTTAAACACATAGTTATACCACTTTCTCTCATATGGCCAACTTTGACATTGAACCAAATTTGTTGTCACCTTAGGCAAAATCTGTTGACACAATAATGTGAACCAGAATCATTTGAAAAACCCATGCTTAGTTAAGCTTAGACCAAAATTGTTGTTTTGGGGAAATCTTTACCAACATGACCAAGAACTGCTTTTGAATGTTTTAACCATGACATTGGGTTGTCATGGAGGTATGAAAGTATTGTTGGGGAAGCAAAGAAAAGGAAATGGATTTAGACCGGGCGAAATTGGTTGGCTTGGTTGGTGCAAGTTTATGCACGGATCGTGTCGTTATGATAGATCGATGCCCTTGGGTTTGTGGAAGTCGCCTAGTCATTTGAGGACCGGTCTTTGAGCGACCAATGCCATGCCTATAATGGGCTATGCTAAAACCGAGCAACCACATCGCCTCCAAAGATGGGGCGTGGGACTGGCCGATTAATCCGCAAAACTCTACCATATGTCGCTCCATTGAGGTGTGGGAGGTCTTGTTTGGCCAATGGTCTTTTATAACCTACTATTCCCATTGGTGCAAGAGGGGCTTCACGGATTGCTATCCATAGGGGGTGAAACCTTAGCAAGGAAAGGTCTGTGGTGGAGCAATGCATTGTAAAGGCCTTGTCATGAACTCTAGACCTCTTACCTTCGGCAAAGGAGAGGTGGCACTCAAGATGCCAAACAAACTAGAGGAATCATGTCGTGTGGGTAAAGTGCACAACCTCCGCAGAGTTAAATCTATTCAATAGCCGTGTCCGCGGTCATGGACGTCTTTGGCAAAGGCCACTCGGGTTAGTTGTTGACTTTGGGAATTTCTCGAAATGATTTTCAAATTCTTTTGGGACCGCCGTCCCATGGGTTTGGGCAGGAGCCTAATGTCAGGAGGGTATCCTTCACCATCTTATGATGAATGTTATCCAACTGAAAAACTGATTTGATGAAATGAATTTTAATTATTGTATTACTGCCTTAGAACTTAATACATGTATTTGAAAGAAACATGGCTTTATGCAAATCAACCATATTAAGCCTTCCATTGTGATATCCATTATGCATGTCATCTTGTTATCCGACGGTGTAACTTATAGCACGGTTGTTGTGCTCACTCTTGCTTGATGCTATCTTTTAGCGTGAATTGAGAGCTTTAAGGTGATTCGCTCGGTGGACCAAATGGTCCAGATCGACTAGGATTGCCCTCCAAATAGGTTCTGTGGTGTATCGGGTGGCTCAGGTGTTCATTTTGTTATGTTTTGCCTGCTGGCTTGTAAGATCTCTTGTAAACAACTCCTTTGGTTATTAATAAAGCTTATGTTGCTGCTATGTTATCACTGTTGTTGCTGTGAAGAGCTAGCCATGATCCTTGGGACTAGCTCGGGTTTCACAGGGAACCCTGGAGTATGCTTGGACCTCCATGTCCACACAGTGGAGTGAATGCAGGAGGTACTGGGGTGGTCCCAGATCTCCACGACCTCCTCTGGAGGGTCGTGGGAGGTCTTGGGAATGCTCTCAGACCTCCTCATTCTTCTCTGTTTGGCCGTGGTAAGGCCCTCGGGTGCTCCTTGGCTCCAAGACCCTCTCGGGTCATGATCTCCTGGACCTCTAGGAAGTCCTACTGGACCTCCTGGGAGGTCTTGGTGGTCAGTCCGAGAGGTCCTTTGTAGACCTCTTGGGAGGTCCTGATGGACTTTTCAGAAGGTCATGAAGAACCTCTCGGCGCCCTAGGGCTGGGTCGTTACACGAGGTCAAGGGTAGGTGAAGGAGGAGATGGGGGCAGGTAGGGGAGGAGACAAGAGGGGAAAGCAGGTACTGTAGAAGGACAACATTTAATGCGACACAACAATATTTAATGCGCAAGGATCTTTGTGTCAGAAGTGATGCGATGAGAGGAAGAAGAAGGTGAGCAGGACTGACAGGTGGGGCTAGTCAAAACTCGGGAGGGTGGTCAACCAAAGGGGTGGTCGTGACCCAAGGGGTGGTCGTGACCAAAGGGGTGGTCATGACCCAAGGGGGTGGTCGTAACCAAAGGGGTGTCTTGACCCAAGGGGTGGTCGTGACCCAAGGGGTGGTTGCCTAGGACCACCTAGGAGATCTCCCAGAGGGGGAGGTCCAAACGAGAGGGAGGTCTGAACAAAGGGGGAGGTCCAAACGAAAGGGAGGACGGGACGAACAGAGAAAGGGGGTGTCCAAATGAGAGGGAGGTCTGGAAAAAGGGGAATGTCCAAATGGGAGGGAGGTCTAAACCAAAATAGAGGTCTAAACCGCGAGGGAGGTCTAAACCAAAAGGGAGGTATAAACCGAGAAGGAGGTCTAAACCAAAATTGAGGTCTAAACCAAAAGGGAGGTCTAAACCGAGAGGGATGTTTATACCAAAAGGGAGGTCTAAATCAAAAGGGAGGTCTAAATCGAGAGGGAGGTCAAAACCAAAAGGGATGTCTAAACCGACAGGGAGGTCTAAACCAAAAGGGAGGTGTAAACCAAATGGGAGGTCTAAACCGAGAGGGAGGTCTAAACCAAAAGGGAGGTCTAAACCGAGAGGGAGGTTTGGACAGAGAAAGGGGAGGTCCAAACGAGAAGGAGGTGCGGGGCGAAGAAAAGCGCGATGAAGCTGGGCTGCCCAATTTTGATCGAGCGTTTCAAAAAGGATTGGTCATTCGGACTGGCTGAACGTGCCAACAAGATCGGGCCGTCCAACACAGATCGAACAGTTCAAAACGAATTGGACGTTCAGACTGGCCGAACGTGCCAACAAGATCGGGCCGTCCAACACAGATCGGACGGTTCAAAACGAATTGGACGTTCGGACTAGCTGAACGTGCCAACAAGATCGGGCCGTCCAACACAGATCGGACGGTCCGCGACGATAAGGATGCACGGAGCTGGGCCGCGCGGGGAGAACGAAACGAACAGATAAAGGAAAATCAACACCAGAGAACTCCAACAAACTCAAAGCAAACAAAATCGAATTAATTGAAGTTTGATTTAATCATTTTAAACACTTTAAATTCCAAAATCTCAAGTTAAGCTTTAGAACTTCAACAAAACCAAATGGTTATTTTTGTTTTCGAAATTTTCAGAAAGCCCAGAAAAATTTGGATGTTACAAACCTACCCCCCTTAAAAGGAATCTCGACCCCGAGATTCGAGCTGACTAGAGATTAGGTTCGGGAACTCAGACTTCGCTCCCTCTTCCAAGCGACTTTCTCTTGAACAAAACAGAACTGCAAACTAACACTGCACTGACTTAGCACTTTCCAAGAATGAAGTTTTGAGCTGGTTGGGCTGGCCCGGCGGTGACATGATTCACTTGTCCTCTTGCAGAAGGAGGTGGAGTCCTGGTCGCTTGGCTTGGGGTCTGAGTTGTCCCTTGGCCTGCTCCTAGTGTAGTGATTCGGGCTAGTGTAGCTCCCAAGTTGAATGGAATTGGCGTCGGGGCTCGCTTTCTTGGGCAACTGTGAGCATGATGACCTATCTTATGATACTTGTAACAAATGACTCCAGAGAGTGGATTATCCAGCGATGAAGCTTTCTTCCGTGGGTAATTGATGACATAGTGACCTTTCTCATGGCAGTTGAAACACACGATTTTTGCGGCATAAGATGAGTTTTTCTGTGACGGGCCTCCAATGGATGTGTTGGGAAGCGAAAGGCTGTCTGGATGGTTCACAGTTGTTTCTTGAGGCATTGGTAGGCCTAAACTTCTGTATTTTTGCAACTGTGACAAGTACCTTATGTTGTTTTTACGACCTGCTGCTGGTGTTATTGTTGCGATTAGAGTAGCCTCTGGAATGTTATCCGGGGTGACTGCTAAGTGCCTTTGCGGGCATTCCCTGGCAATATGTCCCATATCTCGACACCTGAAACATTGTATCCCTGCCTTGGATGTTTTGTTCTGTTGAGATTGGCCACCATTGTTGTCGCGGGACATCTGCATCGATGGAAGTAGTGCTGATTCTGGAATGATGAGTGGGGTTGTTGTTGGTGCTTGGTTGGGTTGAGGTTTAATCACTCGAGTCTTGAAGTTTCTTGCAACATTTTGTTCTTGATTCACCATCTTCCTCTTGTGGCAATTGTCCGGCTGATGACAGGTAGCTTCTAAATGGAGTGCCTCGGGATAGACCCTATTGGAATTTGGTTCCTCTGATTCTTGGGATAACTTGGTAGAAGTAACCATGGTCCTACCTGCCTTGGCTTGGATGAGAGTGGCCTGAAAATGCTCATGCTGCTGCTGTAATATAGAGGTTGGCATTGTCTTCAAAGGGCACTGGGCTGGATAATGATCTTTACTCTCACATAAGTAACAGATAATCTTGTTCATTGGATATTCTCCGAGTAGATGATTTCCTTCATAGTTTGAGCATCTGATTTCATGCTCACTGGCACTAGGCCCAATCTCTCCACAATGGATACAGACACAATCCTTAGACTGGTTCGGTGGGTAGACCCACAGTTGCCTCTACTCATCTTGAGCTTCTTCAGTAATGTCATGGCTTGCTTGGCTGCCTATGATGGGCTTAAAGATCCTTGCAACTTGGTGTGACATCCGAAGTTCTTCTGATCTGGCTTCCAATGCCAAAGTTTCTTGTGGTGCCACGAATTCTTGTTTATGCAAGGGACATTGCTTGACAAAGTGTCATTCCTTGCCACAATAGTTACAAACTTTATACTGGATCAGCTTCCTCTGGGGACACCTGGAGAAATAGTGTCCCGTACTATTGTAGTTAGCATAATTATTATCTTGTTTTGACTTTCCCCTTTGAGGACATTCACAGGCAAAGTGCCCTTATTTACCACATCTGTAACAGATAACGTAGTTCCCTGAATGGTGACTTTTAGGGAGAAAATGACTCTTGTCATCGGAATGAGGTACTTCCAGTGGTTGGATCCTTGGTAACTCATTTTTCTCCCTTTCTACGATACTCCCAGGGACATGTGAGTGACGAAAAGCTGCTAAAAACTCAGCCCAGGTAATATCTTGTGGATTTTCATGGGTTGCACAGTAATTCTCCCACATGTTTGCAGCAAGGCCTTCTAGTTGATGTGCGGCGTATAGAACCTTTTCGCGATCGTTACACTGAGCAATGGTGAGTTTCTCCCCAATAGAATGTAACCAATCATCGGCGTCCAGTGGTTTGGAGGAGTTGGAAAATGTAGGTGGATATGTCCTCATGAACCTTGCAAACTTTGATGGTTGTAACGCTGGTGGTGGCGGTGGCATGGCAGCGATCTGATGGTTCTGGTTCATCATGGTCATAAAAGCAGCAACAGTCTGGTTCTGCTGGTTCATCAGGTTGACTAGGGCTGCAGCAGCCTGATTTTGTCGATTCATCATTTGATTCATATTCTGCATTATGACATTCATTAACTGAGTCTGAGCTGCCATAAACTGACGCAAGCATTGGTCTGCTATGGTAGCCGGAGGAGGTGGTATATTAGGGTTAACACTGGCGTTGGGGTCCACTGATCCACTGAGACATGTTGAGGTGCGGGTCTGATCCATTTGAAACAAATCTTCCCAGGTTTAATAGATGAGAAGAAGAAAGCATAGTAGATGAGAGGGAACAACACAGAGATGAGCAAGAACAAGGGAGAAAGATGGAACAACCTAACTGGGGAAAGTCGGTTTAACCCGAGGAACAAATAGCCGAAGGGCTATTAAGAGGCAACAAAACTCAAACAGAAGATCCTAATTACTAGACTAAACGATACTGAAACTAAGAAGGGGAGCTCTACTGAAGCACTTCTAACTTAACTTATCTGGGTGGTCGTCTTGAAGCAAACGATAGATCTTGAAACTTCCAGGGCCTCCAGCGCTTGATCACGAAGAGCTCAACCCTATAGAGATTGCTGAGGTAAGGAGGTCAATTTGAGTTCGAAAACAAGGCTTCAGAAGAGATCAGATGCAAAAACCTGAGAATGAGACGAGAAAAGAATAGATTGAGGTGAGAAAAGATGGGGATAAGATCATAGAAGAATAGAATAAGATGAGAGAGGAATAACTACTCAAGTTAATCGGTTGGTTTCATTTATAAAATAAATTTTGAAACTCTTGACTAAATGACCATGCTAACTATGATTGCGTCCTACAGTCGATATGGCTTTGATACCATCTTTGTCGCGCTCCGGGTAAGCAATCCCCGGGACCCGCTGTGCATTCCGGACCAGTCCCATGATCAGTAGCTAGTTCGCATAGTTCCAACAACGATGTGATCAAAACCATACAACAAACTATAGATGAAGCAGACAAATTACCATTAATATAAGCAAAAGACCTTGTGGTCAAAGTTTTTACAGAGTTGCCACGCAGGGCTTACAACAAAAGAGCTCGCAGCGGAAAAACAAAACACACGTGGAGGCCATTCGACATGCCCACAGGCAATCGAGTGGAGGACATCCCTAGCACGCAAGGTCTTCAAAGACCTCCTCTTTAAAGAGGTCGAAGCTCCCTAGGTCTTCTTCAGCTGCTGATTAACCAGAGAGCACAAGTCGTGAGTACTTTTGAATGTACTCAGCAAGCCGTAGGGAAATGTATCCAAATAGTATTCGTGCAAGGCTCAACAAGGATGTCTTTATGGTTATTTTGCAGAAAGCAATATTGACTGGAAATACAATAAGTAGATTGCAAAGCACAAGTTGAAAGATTAATACATAAGTAAACAAGTTTTCTTTGAAACAACTCGTGGACACCCTGTCCATTCCCAAACCACTCGTGAATACCCTGTTCACTGTCCAGACCACCCGGAACCAACCAAGACCACATTTTGAGAAAGTCTACCCCTTGCGTGAAATCGCCAGGCATGTCCATAACCGGGGACACGGCTATTCGAATAGTTTTACACTCTGTAGAGGTTGTACAGCTTTACCCACAAGATACAAATTCTCTAGTTTGTCTGGCACCCATCGATGCCCCTACTCACTTCCTTAGGTAAGCAGGCTAGAGCACGTGACAAGGACTTTACAAGGTTCTGCTGTGACCTGGTTCTGCTCGCTAAGGATTCACCTTCCTGCCCCCCTCTTGCTCCAAGTGTGAGTGTCTAACCCAGGTCTCACACTTCCACCAAAATAGAACCAAATCAAGGCATTGCCAATTAGTTGGCCAGGTCCACCCCAGTATGGACTTGTGGTTACACGGTATGGCCCGAATCAACGGTTTACAAGGTTAAGTCCTTAGAGACTACTTAGGCGCGACATCCACATCCCAGTGTGCTTCTAGCACCCCTTTACTGCACGATCATTCGCCCGAGTATAAAACATTTTGGGTTCAACCTGGCCAAATGGCCACCCTAGTCATGGCACACAAATTTTATTAGCGACAACACATGCCTTGTTAACACATGCCACAATTCCATAATCTCTTAGTCAAATTTATCATCATTGAATCATGTGATCGAGAGACATCGCATAACTAAAGCAGGACTAAGCAATATACACACCCATGTTGGTATCACAATAAAATGTGCAACTAAGATTACCCAACCTATGGTGTCCAAAGGTACATGTCAACATGTCAATCACAAGTATTCAAGGAGTCATACTGTCGAGTAGATGTTTAGCTATTTCCCAAACCATTTTTATACAATTAGCCATGCATGTTGGTATAAAACAAAGTAATTTTGTAAACTGGGTTCGACATGATCCAAGGTCTACGACTTGCCTTCGTTGAAGAGTTGCGATGCTTCGGTCGAGGTCGCCGGGTCCAAGAATTCTTCAGAGAAGCCGGAATCTACACGTGCGAAAAAAGCTAAATAAATATAACAAATCCAAATAAAAACAAAATACTACCAAACTAGAACCAAAAGAAAAGCACGGAATTAGAAATGGGCTCAAGGGAGGAGGTCCTGAGGAGGAGGTCCTTAGGAGGAGGTCTTGAGGAGGAGGTCCTGAGGAGATCAAGGGAGGAGGTCCAACGAAGGATACGACTACTCAACGTGGTCGTACGAAGAATACAAAAGGGGTACGACTACGCAACGTGGTTGAGAAAGATATAACTACGCAACGTGGTCGTGAGAGCAAAAAAGGAGAACAAGGCACAGAGAAACTCACCAGGACAGAGAGAGAGCGAGAGACCGAAGAAGACAGGAGGATGACGGCGAATGACGTGGGCGCTCCGGTGAAATCCTTGGCGACGAGGAGGTGATGGCGTGGCTCCAGCAGACTCCTTGGCGAAACTTCAAGCATGGAAACTGGGTGAGAGCAAGGGAGTGATGGGTGAGGGCAAAGGAGATAAAAGAGGGCAGCTTAGGCTTTTATAGCCAGGGGCGACGGGAAGAGCTGCTGAGAAACTCAGAAGCACACGAGGTCAAGGGTAAGTGAAGAGGAGATGGGGGCAGGTAGGGGAGGAGACAAGAGGGGAAAGCAAGTACTGCAGAAGGACAGCATCTAATGCGACACAACATCATTTAATGTGCAAGGACCTTTGCGTCAGAAGTGACGCGATGAGAGGAAGAAGAAAGTGAGCAGAACTGACAGGTGAGGCCAATCAAAACTCGGGAGGGTGGTCAACCAAAGGGGAGGTCGTGACCAAAGGGGTGGTCGTGACCCAAGGGATAGTCGTGACCAAAGGTGTGGTCGTGACCAAAGGGGTGGTCGTGACCAAAGGGGTGGTCTTGAACCAAGAGGTGGTCGTGACCCAAGGGGTGGTCGTGACCCAAGGGGGTGGTCGTAACCAAAGGGGTGGTCTTGACCCAAGGGGTGGTCGCCCAGGACCACCCAGGAGGTCTCTTAGGACCACCCAAGAGGTCTCCTGGAGGGGGAGGTCTAAACGAGAGGAAGGTCTGGACAAAGGGGGAGGTCCAAATGGGAGGGAGGACGGGACGAACAAAGAAAGGGGATGTCCAAATGAGAGGGAGGTATGGACAAAGGGGAAGGTCCAAACGGGAGGGAGGTCTAAACCAAAAGGGAGGTCTAAACCGAGAGGGAGATCTAAACCAAAAGAGAGGTCTAAACCGAGAGGGAGGTTGGACAGAGAAAGGGGAGGTCCAAACGAGAAGGAGGTGCGGGGCGAAGAGAAGCGTGGTGAAGCGGGGCCGTCCGATTTTGATCGAGTGGTTCAAAAAGGATTGGTCGTTCGGACTGGCCAACCGTGCCAACAAGATCGGGCCGTCCAACGCAGATCGGATGGTTCAAAATGAATTGGACGTTCGGACTGGCCGAACGTGCCAACAAGATCGGGCCGTCCAACACAGATCGGACGGTTCAAAACGAATTGGACGTTCGGACTAGCCAAACGTGCCAACAAGATCGGGCCATCCAACACAGATCGGACGGTCCGCGGTGATAAGGAGGCACGGAGCTGGGCCGCGCGGGGAGAACGGAACGAACAGAGAAAGAGAAATCAACACCAGAGAACTCCAACAAACTCAAAGCAAACAAACTCGAATTAATTCAAGTTTGATTTAGTCATTTTAAACACTTTTAATTCCAAAATCTCAAGTTAAGCTTTAGAACTTCAACAAAACCAAATGGTTATTTTTGTTTTCGAAGTTTTCAGAAAGCCCAGAAAAATTGGGATGTTACACCGGGGTCACGCAAGCCGGAGAGAGAGGACAAAGAGGAGAAGGCAGATCTGGCGGCGAAGAGGTGGATTTGGCCAGGGGGAGGTCAATTGGACCGACGACGGTGGCAGTGTCACCGTAGTTGTGTCACGATGGTGATGCTGCACAAGACACTCTTATCATAAGAGTGTCTTGTGCAGTGAACCGTGGTGTTACAACCGGCGTCGACGGGAAGAAGGGCGGCGTCGGCGACGGGGTCGAGGAGAAGGCACGACTTAGGGGCGGCCGTCGGGGAGGAGGCTTCGGACGGCAGCGTCGAGGTCTGGAGCACTCGGGTGGGGAGGGGAACCGGCGCTGGGGAGTGACGAGTTAGGGCACAATCCCTAGCGGGCTCCTATTAATAAAGGGATATCACAAACAGTTTAATAATAGAATCATTCGTGATACGGTTCCAATAAATAACCATTTTTTTACTGGCATAGGGCGTGGCGTTTTTGGTGTTCTCTGTGCACTTAACTAATTAAAACAAGTCGCGGGTACATAACAACATGAGGTACCTACTTCACAATAAATAAGTAAATTCTATTGTAATAAACAGTAAAATTGAAGACAAAGAGATATACTTGTTTTTCACCGGTCAGTAATTAATGCCGTCATGTGATTGTATTTAATTTTACGGCAAGTAGTTTAACACCTATGCAAATAACTTGGCATACTCATGCCTAATCCTACAGCCGTCGCTACAGAAGACGACGTAGTCGTCCCACCCTTCTGCCACGCCGCAGCCGGTGGTTGTGCATCGGTGGCCGTCCTTCGACAGCGCCCACACTCAACCCCGTGGCCCGGCCATCTTCTTCCACGCCGCCTCCTAGACCGTGTCCACAGCGAGCCCCCAGCACCGCCTGCACTCCCGGTTGGTCCTCTTGGCCGTCTCGCACCCGCCTTCGCCCGGCTCACCCTCGACCTAGCTGATGTAGTGCTTCCCAACGTCGCACGCCTCGTCGACCGTGTAGAGGAGGAGGCCGAGCACGTAGGCCGCGGCCTTGTGGCTGGCATTGGCCGCCCGCTCGAGGCACATGAGGCCACGCTGCATGTCCTAGCGCGCGAAGACAAGCGGGGGGCCGACGATGAAGTAGGCCTCTGGGTTGCCGGCGCCGGCCAGGTGGTTGACGACAGCGGCGTAGCGCTCGCTGTCCAACCACTTCATCGCCTCCTCCCGCTCCAGCGCCACGCGTCTCCCCACGACGCCCTCTTTGGACGCCTTGTACACGCCCTTGCAACTCCAATATATGTACGTACACAATTCAAGATGTCAGAATAAATAGTAGTATGTATTTTTGTAGGTATAATACGTACGTACGTCGCTCATATGCTGTAGAGGTCAGCCATGGGCTGAGGAGAGCTCATGGCCACGCGGCCGACAATGTCGACGATGACATCGTGAGGAAGAGTGACGGCAATCGCCGACCTCGCTTTGGTCCTCGCCGTCATGCTCCGCGATCGCTGCGTATATGTATGATCAATATCGTGAGTAGAGCGATGGGAGGTACGTATAGATCAGTGATGTCCGGATGATCATCTTTGATGACGGATTATCCTTTTTATAAAACAATGAATAAATTCGGTGTATGAGACGAATAGACGCATCGAGGAGCCGAAGCAGCATTGATGCGAGCGAAGAGACGCATCAGTGATGACGGCGGCGAAGAAACTCATCGGGGAGCTGAAGCGATATTATCACAAATGGTTATAGTTAAAAACCGTATGTGAAGTCTACAATTATTACAGACGGTTCGTGTTCAGAACCGTCTATAATAATTCATAGATGGTTTTAAATATGAACCGTCTATGATATTACCTTTCCACAGATAGTTTTTAGCGTAGCCGGTAACACAGACGATCGATAAACCAAAACCGTCTGTAATTGTATTTAATACAGACGGTTTTGGTAAACCGTCTATGATAAGATATCCAGTATTAACCTTTTTGTTGCAAAGCTTGCTGCCCATGTCGCACAAGGATTGCCATTGAAAATGGTTTTGCTTTTTTAGTATTTGTTTTAGCTGTTGGACTACTTGAAAGAAGTTTTAGAAGAAAAAAAAAAGGTAGGGACGGACCATTTGATTAGACGATGACTTGATTGCTAAGACCATCAGGTGCACCTGCACAGGGGATGACAAAAACTAGTTTGGCGTTGTCGTTCTATGCTATGCCGTGTTACGAAGAGAATATTTAACAAAACATTTCTATTATGGATCTAAGAAAGAGCTTATAAACAAGTCAATATGTCAAAAGAGTACAATAAAATTCTGGATTATAAGCTATAGATCGCAATGCTAAACGAAGTCTAAGTTAATTTTCGCCAAGGTGGATAGTAGGTGTTATATTATAGCAACCCCGGATCTGATTAGAGTTATGAGATATGGTATGATCGAGTATATATAGTATCTAGAATGAAGTAGATGAATCTCGTAGAGAAAACCGAAATAACGGCGATGAAGCAACCACAACGAGAGAGAAAGATTTGACGAAACCGACCGTAAATTCCTTAAGCATGACCTCAAAATAGTAAATGATTATCGCTCTCTCACAATTCCCACGAACCTTTTAGAGCCATCGGATCCTTGCCCTATATAAGGATCTAGCGCTAAAAGAATAATCTAGCATCTAATTCTCGCGTATGCATCTACACTCGCTCGTGGTTTGCTTAGTTTCTTTATGATCACACCTCATGACTTTATATAGTCATTCTAGTCCTCTTCTAAAGTGAAGCAGGAATTCTAATCTTATTAAGATTATGACAGGAATCATTGTAGCACTCATATCTACGTTTTACTAGATTAGGATATAAGTCACCCTATCTCAACGAAAGGGTTAAAAAAAATATCGCGCGCCTAGCTAGCTCTAGGTGTACATACTTCGAAAATAATGCTAAACTAAGTATGTATCATAGCTTCTTACAGTAATGATGTTACGGTGAGTTCTGTCGAATTCAGGCACTGCTATCAATCTCTACAGATTTGTTTATCTGAGTTTTAGGCTAGTGTGTGGTGGAGCTGTGTGTAAATTAAGATGGGGTACACTTGTACAGTTGTACTCCCAAATGTCAAAAAAGAAGTATTGGTCCTTACATATTTTAAAGAAAGTATTTTAATTTTGGTGGTATTTTAAGATGGGGGTACACTTGTACAGTTGTACTCCCAAATGTCAGAAAAAAAAGTATTGGTCCTTACATATTTTAAAGATAGTATTTAATTTTGGTGGTATTTTAAGAGATGCTCAATTTTGCAGCCCCATTATTCACTTTCTGCTTTGATTTCTAGCGGATGTATATTGCTAGGGAAGATTAAATTTTGTTGAATACAAGCTAATTTTTTACTTTTCACAAATCACAATCCAATGCTACACTTGGATTATAGTTTTTTTACAGTCATATGATTAGTAAAAATAATACAAATTATATATACTGAAAGTATATTCCAAGAAAAAAAATCTAATACCATTATTTTCATGTGATCAAGTTATATACTTTTCTGTATAATAATTGATAAAGTTTCAAAAGTTTGACCGTACGCATCACAAATATACATATATTTAGAAGAAACATCTACATAATAATCATATCTTCAATATTTCAAATACAAAGCGAAGAGCATATGCCACGATGCTTCGGTGATGTGCGATCGTAAACAATGCACGGAGAAACATGGTTGCCATATTCGTTCGCTTCCCATCTATAAAATGTTAGTGGTCACTTATGCAGCATGAATGATAGCGTCTACCAGAACCAAAACATATCATATGACGTCTCAACTGATCAGATCGAACCTAGCTACCTAGGTCTACCCATGAAGGTACGGCAAACTACGTGCCGCGATGCATGTGGGACCTGTGATTACGTTCAATAATGTACGTTGGTTAGGATATCAACTCGGTCTTCAATATAATATATTTATAAAATAATATAAAATTATTATATTATAAATTTTTCATGACTAATTTAATGATATTATTTTCACATGATCAATATAAATATTTTTTAATTATATATTAGTGGTCAAAATTAAAAAAGTTTGACTACACGTTATCTAAAACATCGTATAAATATATAACTGAACGGAGGGAGTATATGTTTCAACTTATCTAACATGTACATCAGTACATTGGCACTCAATCTTGCCTGAATCCTAATTAATGCCTGAATCCTAATTGATGCTCGTCAGTGCAAGCATTGTTATACAGTAAATACGTTTCTTAATTAGACTTCACAGGGGACAAAAGGCTGACAAACAAATTAAGTTCAAGATTCCCTTGGTAGCCGTCACGCCATGTGTTTTGTATTTAACTATACAAACTAACTTCTGACCAAACTAGTGATGATAATTTGTGTTTAGTTAGAGTTTTGTCCCATCTTAATGGCCTGTCTAGATAATGCCTTCCTTCTGTTTCTTGATATTCGAAATGTTGAAATTGTCAAATTAAGGACTACATACAATGTACCAGTACTACTACCAACTGCAGACATCGTTGTTCTGGAGCCAGTGCCACGTACTCTTCAATATACGGATGGACGCTTGGTCAAAATGGTCAAACCCTGGGAACCTTAAACCTTAGCAACCAAATCACTGGCCTTTAGCATTTATAATGACGTTTATCTCTCTGACCATCTATCCTTTAACATGATCTATTGTTTCTCTTTAAGGTAACCCTAGTTGAGGCCTGTATAGCTAGCCACTCTCTATTCTTCTTACGTTACTCACTTCAGCAGCCTGACATAAGCACAAATCTTTTATCCGTAGGTCCACAGTCAGAGAGTCTACGGGCACCTTCGATGCATAGCATCTATAGTTACTAGTTGGCCTGTGCGTGCCTGAAAAAGATGGGGTTTTTTGTTAGCCAGAATAAGCAGGTTGGTAGGAAGAATAATGATTGTTCAGAACAAGAAAACTGTATGTAGTCTGATAGTATTATCCATATGTGTAGTATGTGTAGTAGAGTTTCTACGCCAATTGTATATCGTAGAGTTTAGTATGTCTGAAATATTGGCGTGCATAACAGTCACTACGATAGTCGCAGTATGGGATAGGCCGCAGAAATAGTTAAGGCAAACTGAAATGTACACAATAGTAGACGTTTGATGAATTACCATAAGTGGCCACTATTGTTGGCACATAAGTTTGCAGACTAAGTAGGGATGCGTCCAAAATACTATGTTCTACTTGCAAAATATTACAACATGTTCGAGAATATGATACAGTCCATAGATTAGGTACGCAGTTGCGGATTAAGTACAAAAGGCACCCGAACTCTGGGTACGCAGTTGCGGATTAAGTACAAAAGACACCCGAACTCTGGTACGCAGTTGCGGATTAAGTGCAAAAGATGTGCAATCAATGTGCATAAATATGTGGCTGCTTCTGGTATCGGGGTTATCACACTGTCAAAACCGAATCACATTCACTCGGTGGACAAAATAGGAATCCCTCGTAACAACAACATCATTGCATTATATTTCATGTAAAAAGAGAAGAATGTTGCATATAATGTGACTCTAGAAATCGTTAAAACATGTACATATGGCACTTGGTATGGCACGCCAATGGAACACATGAGAAGCATATGGCACCCGTCAATGGGGGTCACTGCAAAATTCTTTCGATGACGTTTGTATGCCTATTGCTTGCACTCATGACAAAAAACTTTGATTCACCCATCAATCCTCAAGACCTCAACAAAAGTGGAACCATCAACCATGTCTCATGAAAAAGGTGGTCCTAATAAAAATGTTTTAAAAAAAATTCTTGCCAAAGAAGAGAGGAAATATGAAATGATTAATAGTATTTCGAGAAGCTTTCACAAGACCATGACAACAAAGCAACCACGAGCCTTGAATGCAGGACAAAATAAACAGGCCATCAAGGTGCACCTTGCACGCTAAATGCTCAAGAATAAATGAAGATGCAAATCAAATTTAGAAATCAATAGGACCAAAATATGTATCTCCCTTGCATGCTCCTTTCTATGGAATGAGTATAGTAGTGTGGTTTTATCCATTCTATAAAAAGCTAAGGATTTCCCTAAAAGAAAAGTTTGTAAGTCTAGCAGGTTTCTGGTTTCTTCAATAACCAAGAAAGGGGAAAGCCACCATGACAGTTCAAAATTAAAGTGCCCTGGTAACATTGTTGCTTACGCTCAAGTGAGGTAAACAAAGGGAAAATATGATCTACCTCTGACATGACGACTCTGTCGGGACCGGATTTCTGAATCCAAATCCTTTGTGTATTTCTGCACCAGTCCTAGATCAGTAGCTAGTGCACGCAGTCGAAACAGCGTTGATAACAAGTTCGAATAATGATTAACATAAAAGTATTAACAAAGTACCGGCCTTATGGCCACTTAATACAAAAGAGGTCAAAAGACTTTGAGTCTTACAGCAGCGGAAGCAACAAAAGGGTAAACTCCGAGTGGTGGCCCAACAAATTGCCCAGTAGCATTCGATTGGGGGAGCGCGGTCTAGTACTCCGGGTGTCCATCAAAACCACATGCGAAGTAGTCGTAGTCGTCCTCAGCATCATTGGAGACTTCTGAGATTTGTTTTGAGCTGTAGCATGTGAGTACATAAAGTACTCCACGAGTCTTGGAAAAAAATGCATATGCATAGCTTTAACAATTGTGCTTATAAGGTTCTTTTGCACAAAGCAAGATTTAATGTTTAAACATTTTTCATAAAGCACATTTGACAAAAGCAGTTTCCATAAATAAATTAACTGCATCGCTAGTGGAGGTTCTAGCTACCAACCACTAGTATAGAGGCTCTAACTGCCGAGGTTCATAGGATAGGGCTCTAGTTGACAGAAAACTACCCGAGAGCCCCAACTGCTCCCGATTTTCCAAATTTACTCTTTTGGAATGAAAACCAAAATATACCATGTGAAAACGCACCTTACCCGCCCTTGACCGTGGGCACGGCTATTCGAATAGTTTTACACTCTGTAGAGGTTGTACAGCTTGACCCACACGAGATAATCAGCTTATAATGTCCGCTCACACATTTCTGAAGGTGTGCAATTAAGAGATTATCACAAGGCCTTTACAATACCTTATCCTTACATCAGCTCGCCCAATGAGCTTAACCCCAGGTCATGGATGTTCATTTACCATTGACCCGGAGCTCACCGTTGTGAGGGATAACCTGCTCGGACGTGGATGTTCATTTACCATCGTTGGCGCAAGCCCTGACAGACATGAAAGTTCATTTACCATGCTACACGACCCAAGGTATGGAAGTACATTTACCATAACCTGCACCTCTCAAGATATGGAAGTACATTTACCATAATCAAGAGAACACCTATCACTACAACCTGTGAGCTTAATGCTTGTACTTGGTAAATTATTTAGCTAGGTCCATCCCATTTTGGACATGTGGTTGTAAGGTAATGCTTAGTTTGGATAGTCACAAACGTCGGTCCTTAATATGACTTTGGTGGAACTTACCATAATACAAGTTCTTGTGCTCTAGTTGCACTCGCCTGACCTTACCACCCGCCCAAGTCTAAAACAAGTTTTCACCATTTTATTTTATTTTCCAAATACTGACATTACCTAATGTCATACATTTCTCAAAAAGATTTACATAAAAGGTAATAATGGTTTCCCATTGGGTGATCAAGGTTGATAAGCAGGTCTAAGCAATTCTACCGCATTTAACTAATCCACAATATTGTAATCAATATTGCGGAGTTACTATGCTAGGGTTACAAAGGTATAAGTTAACAATTACCAAGGAAGACAATAACAACTTTTAGGTTTAACTAACAACCTACCATTTTAACTCATAATTTTGTGTGAAATAGCAATGCATAATATTTTTAAAAGCCGAAAACATAATTTAAAAAATCATAGGTACAAAATGGTCAAAAGAGACTCGCCTTTGTCGAAGGTTGAGTTCACGGCGTCCGGTTGATCCAAATTGACTTCGGCGGTGTCAGATTCTACACGCACGATACGAGGCAAATAAAAACAAGAAAATCTAACAAAATCTAAAAATTATAAAATTAGTACCAAAATAGAGATTATGAATTTAGGAATAAGAATTGACGGAATCGGAGTTCGTATGAAGGAGGATGAATGCCCGAAAGTTTTGCTAAAAAAGAAATCCATGGAAAATTGAGAGAGAAAGAATATTCTAGGAATATGCTATCAAAATTTTCTTCCAACAGCTTAAGCATATGACAAGAGGGCCCCATGTGGTAGTGAGTGAGAGAGGGATGGAAAGTGGAGTGAGTATGGCATGTTGAGTCCACTTGCAAGTGAGAGGGATAGAAGGAAAGAAATGAGAGAATGACCTTGGGATCCCACATGTCAATGACCCAACATCAACTGTTGTTTAGTTTAGTCTAATTGTTCAGGTTCTCACAATTACCTAACTGACGTCGATAGATCTAATTGACAAAGTTAAGCAAGCATGGTGACATATCAAACTACTGAAATTATGAAAACCTAAGTGTGACAATAGGAAAAATTTGAGGGCTTTTTGTGCAATTTACTATTATCCATCCGACACGTGAAGTTATAAAACAATGTTTGAATTCTAAAAAAAACCCTTCAAACTGTCAGATATATAGCTGACATTTACCCTTTAGCACTTGAAACCTATACTGCTTATCTAAGACTCTAACTTCCATTTATGGTTGACATGGTTATTAACTAGAAAACGTTTAGAGATTTTAAAAAACGCTTATAAATTAAGCAAGATCACTACTACAAAAAGGCTAATATTGGACGCCTCATCACAGACGGTTGATCAAAATCATCTGTATTACATGCAATCATAGACGGTTTTGGTTTAGAGACCGTCTGTGTTACTAGCTACGCTAAAAACCGTCTATGAAGAGGTAATATCACAGACGGTTCATGTTGAAAACCGTCTGTGAACTATCACGCAGCGATTCAACAAGAACCGCTCGTGATATTACTAAGTATCACAGACGGTTTCAACAAACAACCGTCTGTGATACTTCACAGACGGTTTTAATAATGAGCCGTTTGTGATATGAGACCATATCATGGACGGTTCCATTGTGGAACCGTCTGCGATAAGTATCACTGACGGTTCTATAATAGAACCGACTGTGATAAGTCTCTTTATTAGTAGGAGCCCACTAGGGTTTGCGCTCTAACTCGTCACTCCCCAGCGGCGCCCTTACTCTCGTTTGTTCCCCTCCCCACCCGAGTGAACCCATCGCCGACGCCGCCATGCATTCTTCCCATCACCGATAGTTGTGACACCACGGTTCACTGCACAAGACACTCGTACGATAAGAGTGTCTTTTATAGTGTCACCGTTGTGCCACAACTACGGTGACGCTGCGCGCCTTCCCCTCTTCCTTCTCCCCCGGCGTACGCGACCCCGGCTACCTCTCCACCGGCGATGTCGAGGTAAGACAGATCTATCACCTATTGGTTTGTGCTGTTGGTATTCATGTGAACCGAGCTCCTCCTCCCTCGCCGCCAGCTCCCGCACCTCTGGATCAAGTTCCCTCCTCCCTGCGCTGCCGGATCAAACTCCCAGTCCCCCCTCATTGCGCCGTCGGCCCTGGCTCCTCCTCCCTACGCCACAGCTCCAACTCCTCCTCCCTCTCGTCGCCGGCTCGTTGCACTACCTTGGACCTCCCTCGTGCCTCCAACCTCTCCGGCTCTCCCACTAACGCATAAGTCCCCTTCTTGTCTTCTTAATGTTGTCTGGTTGTTGGTTGATGCTGATGATGATGGCCATTGGCCAGAGCCCAGATGCTAAATGTGTAATACATACATACATGATGAGAAGTGCATCATTGCAGAGAAGTGTAAATGTGTAATACATACATGTAGAGAGAAGTAGAGAAATCATAAATATAAATGAATGCAATGATCATGCAGATGCTTGTTGGCTAGTGGCACCTTGCTAGCTGTTGAACTGCTCAATGATGTTAATAGTCTTATGCTGAAATTGAATTGATAATTAGTTCATATTATTAATCCCCTTGCTCTGTGATGTAAACTGGGGGCTATTGGTGTATGTGCATCTTAATTCTGTGCATCTTGCTTAGTTCATGCTGTGGGTTCAGATTGACAAAATTGAATGGGACAAAATGGTGGGTTTGGTTAATGCTCGCTGATGGATACTGAGGGTAATTGATGCCGGTTCTTTGTGCTTGGTTAGCTTACATGGGATCGATGTGGTTCGGATGGGACTTGGCTACAATTAACTTTTCAGATTTGTGTCCCAGGTACAAATACGTCCTATCATTCTATTCCTCATCTCTTCTCTATAAAACCTCCAGCGTAGTTGCTTGTGCCTTTAAAACCGCTTCATATATATATATATATATATATATATATATATATATATATATATGAAGCCGGTTTTAAAGGCACAAGCAACCATTGCTTGGAGGTTTTATTTATATATCACTGACGGTTCGTAACACAAATCGTCTGTGATAGTCATATATCACAGACGGTTTTGAACACGAACCGTCTGTGATGACCTCATGTCATCACTGATCCATAAACTTAGACGGCTTACGAAACCATCTGTGATGACGCTTTTGAACCGTCTATGAAGACCTTTTCTGTAGTAGTGGGTGTGTCTCGGGATCCCTAAATTTGAACGCATATAAATTTTACTAAGTTTGTACAAGTGAGCCAGTATAGGTCCAACCTGTTCTTAACTAGTAATAAGAGATGGCATGTCATCTTAAGCCCAATCTAAATCGTTGTTTTGACCCCATGATTTTCATGTAAGGCCACTGGAAAATTAATGATTTTAGATTTGGTAGTAGTTCTTAAGACGTTTTTTTGGAGAAAAAAAAATCACTAGCTTTCTATCTTACTCGACGGACCTGTGTCCCAAAGTCCAAGCTTCGAATTTACTCGTTATTTGCTGGTTAGGTTGGGTTTGAACCCGCAAGTAAATAGGTTTAGAACATATACAATGGACTGAAATCACCTGTTTATAAATGATGCCACTCAAATTCATGTTGATTTGGAGGAGAGAGAGGGGAGGCTCGTCTGCTCATAACGTGATTTGTAGGGTCTCGTCGGAGTATACAATGGTCTATTCCATTGTAAATGTTGTCTCTAAATTGTTTAGAACATAATGTGGAGGGCTACAGACACAATTGTCTAACTGTTCAGTGGCGCAAGTGACACTACAAAAGGTTTACGAGCAACTAGAGACTACTTTACTCTATTTACTCTAGTATAAATTTACAGGTAAATCAGATCGAAGAAGAATTCATTGATGGATCTAGACATCTAGTCGCCACTCCCTTGCACTAACAGCGAAACTTGATTAAAAGAAAGCTCGACTCTCCCCGCTCGATCTGTATCTAATCGAGGTGCTCAGTGCATGCCTCTAATTACATTAACCCACACCCAATTTGTTTTTGGACAGCTAGCTTCGGGCAAAGCCCTAGTTTAGCAACGAATAAACAACCTACTCCCACCCATCACAAATACATATCATTTTTGTCAGGCTCCAAATTTACAATTTGGAATCATCTATGTTCACAACACCAATCCCTATATCAGTAGCTAGTGCCCACAGTTACATCCTTGAATATCTATCACATATCACGAATATATAAAACTATTGCATAATAATAAACACCGTATAAATATGCCTTACGACTTTTGACTTGTAGAATGGTCGGTCAGACCAAATACCTTTTAAAGAATAGTAATGGAAGCAGAATAAAAATATACTACGTGGAACTCTCACGATATATCCACGGACAATCGGCTAAGGCCCGCGACTTAGTCCTTGGCCTTCTTGTCTTCCAGTCTTGATGAACGCACATAAGTGTCCATATAGTCTTCTTCTTTTTATACTTACTGAATAATAATATTGAGTGAGCATGATTACACAACCGTACTCGTGAGCCAACACATAGAATGCAGTTATATAATATGCAAGGATGATCAAAGGAATGGCTTGTGGTTCTTTTCTTTGCATAAAACCACTTATTGAAATCGATTAGGTAGTAGCAAATCCTAAGACCTAGCATTTTAACAAACATATGTTTTAACAAAGTTGAGTTTTGTTGTAAAATACCAGTGGAGACTCCAACCTCCTATATCATTGAGTGGCTTCATCCACACAATGCTCATGTTCTTTCTCAGGTCACATCACGTACTTCTCACTAGTTCTCAACCAGGCCATCTCAAATATCTGGGCTCCAACCTATCTTTTCATTCCACCCACAAATCGTTTTATAAAAATGAAACCTAATTCAAGTAAGTTCTCAACACCGCCCATGACCATGAGCACGGCTATCTAGATAGTTTTTACACTCTACAGAGTTCACACACTTTACCCACAAGAGACAATCAACTTATAATATCTGCCTTGACACACTTCCATAGGTGTGCGACAAAGTTGATCATCATAAGGCCTCTACAATGCCCCACCTTAACGCAACCCCACCTGCTAGGTATCACCTCCTTGGGCTGCGCCCCCGGGAGGTCTCCCACTTGCGCCGTGTAGTTTTCCTGTGGCTCCTACCCATACCTACGCCACACACCCACTAATGGTGAAGTTGCGAATGAGGCGAACAAATTAGTCAGTCAGGTCGTACCCATTATAGACTTATGGTTGCACTATTTTTACATGAGAAGGTCGTTACAAGAACTCAGTCATTTATTGACTTGGGCGGTACTTCCTCATACCCACTTTGTTGTGCTCTTTTCAGCACCTGCCACGCTTTCCAGCCGCCCAAGTTGAAATCTGTTTTTGGTTTTCTTTTGTTTTAAAATACTTTTCTAGTCAACATACCAGCTAGGCTCCAATCTCGACCGCTCAAATCCAGTTTTAAATTTTAAATGTTGTTGGGACAAATCATTGCCCGCCTACCAATGTACCTAATAAATGCTAAGAATAACACACTTAGGTACGGACTTAGTAGCTAGTATGTATACTATTAGTTTAGGGTGACAAAGGATAGTGTCCAAGTTTAAGGATTGAAAGTTTATATGCAATTATCATTAAGGTAGTAGCTATGAGATAAATCAACATATGTGTATAAATCATATCAATGCAATTTCATAATTTAAATCAAATATAATTTGCACTCAAAATTTAGGAGCAAAATGATCAAAGTGTTGACTCGCCTTGCTTAATATTCTGATAATCTTGATATCGACCCCGTTCTTGTTGGGACTGTTATTCTTATCATGGCTTCAGATTCTAACTACATAGAATACAATTGAACCCAAGAACGTCTGAAAGACAACCAAATGAATTCCAATAAATCCAAAGGTATTCAAACAAATGGAAACACTTCAAATGAAAGTAAACATATCTAATAACATCTGAAAAGAAGGAAGCCTTCCTAATGAAACTAAACCTACTTAGTGGAGTTGATGAAGGAAATACTTCAGATGAAGTATATCTAAGGGAAGTTGATGAAGGAAATACTTCACACAGAATGAAGTACATCCAGGGATATTTGGAATGAAGGAAATACTTCAGACTAAAGTAGATAAACCCAAATTCTATTTGTTTGGTCTAGTGGTGGGGTTTTGGTTGATAGTCAGACTTAGGGTTAGGTAACCGTTGGATCCGGAGTGAGGGCGAGCGAGATCGGGCTCTCGAAAAGTCCACTGGTGCAAGGAGTTTAGACTCCAATGAGAGGGGGAGAATATTTCTAGGAATATTCTGCATCGGTTACCTAGATGGGAGTGACCACCTTGTTAGGTAGGACTCTTTTGATCCACCTTCGGATCACACACTATCCTTCTATCAGGAACGGATAACGATGGATGATAGCTAGAGCCTATACGAGGTAGATTGGTGGTTGAACTACTAGTGTCCACTTGAGAACATATCATTGCTACTCATACGCGGCGCCTAGCTGATCTAATGATTCCTCTAGTTATTACTTCCTATTTATCGAGGAAGTTCCATGAAAGAAGTTGAGACCTATACATAGGTTCAGGGTTCGCATAGGGTAGACATTGTCTCACCGACATATGGGGTCTAGTTCACTTAATGATTTCTTTTATGACTTGCCATTTATCAAGGAAGTTCCATGAGCCTTGTGGAACTTCCCAACATTAGCTAGACATCAACCTTATGTCTTGGTCGAGGGTGCCTATGGGTTTAGGTTTCATCTTTGAGGTGATTTATACTTAGCCTTACTACAGTAAAGTAAACCTATCACACTAGATTGATCCTTAGCTACAACACCTGCTTAATGACTATTTCTAATTAAGTAGACATTTACTATGCAAGGTCTATGGGCTCCCACATACCAGTCTTTGTTTAGCGATCAACCCTATCATCTTGATTACTGTTACTAGCATAAGGCTAGGTCATAGCTACTACTAGCCTCCATGACTACCTAATAGTGCTAATAAACTTCAAAATTGATATTTTCTAGTTGGTTGGGTAGGGTTTGAATTTAGATGAATTTAGAAACCAGAATTGTTCAATATGGATTTAAAATGAGAGAGAACGGGTCCACCGAAGTTTTAAATCCATTTAAATCCCTGAAATAAATAGAGGAGAGATGATACTCTCTCTGACAGGTGGGACCCTTGTATTTTCAATTTCTTTTCGATTTATTTTCCATTTGGCAATTGCTATAGTGACTGATAGGTGGGGCCCTGGCATTTTAATTTCTTTTTATTTATTCCTTTTCTTAAAATAGTCACAGTCAATGACAGGTGGGGTCCGACCATCCTGGGCTTGATCCCTGTGAACAGTGCATGGACCGAGGGCCCACAATCACTGTGTCGATCCATGGACTTGGTCTACACTATGCGCTTAAGTCCTTAGGCCCACAGGTCATAGACTTAGCATTGGTTTTATTTCCTAATTAATTATAACTAACTTATAGGTCCCACATATCATACTAACCTAACTCTAATTACTAACCCCTAACTATTATTCTGTCCTAACGACATCATTATGGTCCTAATGACCTTGCTACAACACTAATCCTAACCAACCGGAGCAGAGGAGCTCCAGGGCACTCTTGGTTGTGATTGCCGCTAGTGAGCAAGGCTACGGGGGTGGCCAGTAGGGCCCAAAATGGAACCCCACGGCTCGGGCGACCTCATTGGTGCTGGCGGTGAGGGCCATAGTGGCTAGTAGCGGCGGCGCAACGAGCTTTAGCGGCGGCAGCACTCGGGGCTGCGATGACGTCTTTGATCCGGTGGCGCTCTCGGCTAACAGGCGCGTGCATGAGCATCTAAAGGTAGCGGGGAACCTACCGGAGTGGAGGGAGACGATGGAGATGGATGGAGGGTGGTCGGCGGCGATGACTCGAGGCGGCACGGGAAGCTCCTCGTGGCAGCAATGACCTGAGAGGAGAGGGGAAACCGTGAGCTACCAGAGAAGCTCGAGGGACGTGAGAGGATGGTTAGAGGAGGAGCAATTGCGAGGGGGGAGCTCACGGGAGAAGATGCAGCGGCGGAATGAGTGGAGTTAACCTGGAATGGGGAAGAAGGGGTCATCGGCACGTTCCTGTGGACCAATGGGGAAATTATCCTCGTGCTTCGGAAGACATGGTGACACGGGTGGTGGGGTGAGGAGCTCACCAGAGCGGCGGCGGTGTGATGGCGGCGTGACGTCCGAAACAAAGGCGACACCCTCTTTCGCGGTTGCGCTTGGTGAAAGAGAGGGAGAGGAGGAGAACGGCGGGGAGGGGCCAAAGGGAGATCAGGTTGGCCATTTATAGGCTGAGGGGGGAGATAGGGAGCTGGTGGCAGAAGTGGACCGACGGGACAGCGTTGGTTGGCATGGCATGGCGGTGGCATGGGAGCAGTGGCATGGAGGGATGCCGAGGGGACGGGTTGGCCGCCTGCTCCTTTGCGACGATGCGGGGATGAGCGCAATGCGATGAAAAGCAAGGGGGCATCATCTCTGTGTGGTGCCAGTATGGGTAGGTGGGAGTCGACGGGGGTGGTTGGAGTCGGGGCTGGCGGTAGTTGGCGGCGTGAGCGCTGCCAGGCAACACCGTGTGTGTGGCGCGTGACAAGGTGAGCTGCAGCCGAGAGAAGGGAGGGGAGGCTGTTGGCTAGGCGGCGACGTGATGGGAGGGCATGGGCGGTGCTGTGATGTGGTGACGCGAGCGACACAGCTCCAGTGATGGCGACGGGACGATGGTTAGGCAAGGACGGTGTCGACGTGCGAAGTGGCATGGCTATAGCGGTGTTGCTGAGACGATAGCAGTGGCATGGGGCCGGCCTGGCTGGCGAGGCGACCGGAGCGGTTAGCGCGACGGTGACAGGGCAGACGCGGTATGGCAACAGTGTCGGGCATGACGGGTGGCTGAGTGAGGACGGCGTGGCTCCAGCGGCGCGAGGACGGAGGCAGTTGGCTCGGTGACACGGGTGGTAGCGTCCAGGTGAGGACGGTGTGGCGCTACTGGCTGGGGCAGGCACGGGAGCAGGTGGCTTGTGCGCGGACGACATGGTGCCAATGCGTGTGAAGCAATGTCAGGGCGGCATGGGAGCAGTGCCACGAATCGACAGGTTGGCGGCCAACCTCCCTGCGACGGTGCGACGCGAGGAACGGCAGTGGGGCGTCCTTGCGGCATGGGGGTTATGACAGGGGCAGGTGCGACAGTGCCTCGGGGGGAACGAAGCAGTTTGGGGGGTATTGGCGTGGAAGAACAGAGGAGGAGGAAAGAGAGGGAAGGATAGAGGTTGGTAGGTGGGCCTGGGGAGGAAAGAAGAGAGAAAAGAAAGGGAAGCAAAAAGGGAAGAAAGAAAAGAAAAGAAAGACAAAGAAGAAGTCAGACTGGCTGGGTGGCTTTCGGCCCAGACCGCACTCTTGAGGTCTCAATTTATTTTTTCTTTTCTTTTTAAACTCAGGTTTGAATTCGATTTTTTGTTTTGTCGAGTTGAGATTTCAATTAACAACTAAAAATTCAAACGGTGACGAAGCGTAATAAAAAGTTTTAAAAATCTCACATTTTTAAACAACTGAGCTGAAGGTGAATTTTGGGGTGTTATAGTTTTGGACATTGTCATGACAACTTTGGACACTAACTTTTATTGTAATATATTTATCAAACCCAATAAAATTATAATATTATGAAAATACTTTTGAAGAAAAATCTACACATATGATGTTTATGTATATAATCTAAATATTTTAAAAATATCAATAATCAAAATTTTAAAAACTTGACAGCATCTATCCCAAAATAATATGTATTTGTGACTAGAGGGAGTAGTAATTTAATCCAAACCTGGGAGCAGATCGATGTACCTGGGTCACGGGCTCCGTCCAATCCTGCTCATCTTCTCCTCCATTATCAATTCCATACAGCACAAATTGAATCCGATTCCTTTCACACCTGTAAGCTATATAAAATGCACGCCACTTGGGCTCCTGTCCTGACTCCTGACTCGATCGCCTCCGGTTCACGGTTCAGCACCACCAAATCGATAATGGAGCACCACCACCAGCAGCTGCTTCACTTCTCGCCTCAAGAGCACCTCATAATCAGCCCGGGCTTCTTCGACGTCGGCGGCGCCGATCACCCCGCTCATTTCCAGGACGGCGGCGGCTTCCCGGTCATCGCCGCCGCGGGCATCGATGACAGTGGCTGGTTGGAGGACCTCATGCAACTCGGCGGCGAGCTGTTCGGCGGCGACGATAATAATGTCGTCGTCGACGTGGGTGATCACCAGGCATGGCAGCAGCTATGCGAGGGCGCCTCCTCGGACCAGCCCAGCTACGACGACGTGAGCCCTCCTTCGGGGGAGGAAGGCGCGGGGCAGCTCGCCTGCGAGCCTAGCCGTGACGACGGAGACCTGTCGGCGACGAGGAAGAGGAGGGACCGGTCGAAGACGATCGTGTCGGAGCGTAAGAGGAGGGTCGGGATGAAGGAGAAACTCTATAAGCTCAGATCCCTGGTCCCAAACATCACAAAGGTATGTATTTAAGCATCTTTTCGCCACATTTTTACTAGGTGTCGACGTCGCAACATATGCATGCCAAGTTGCCAACACATGTATGTTCGTGCGCATTCACGCAGATGGACAAGGCCTCCATCATCGCCGATGCGGTGGTGTACGTCAAGAACCTGCAGTCGCACGCCAAGAAGCTCAAGGAGGAGGTCGCCATGCTCGAGGCACGGCCGGGGTCGCCCGGGCGGCAGCAGCAGTCGGTCCGCCGCCGCGCGGCAGCTCGCCGCCAAGGCCAGCAGCACGGCAACGATGAGGGGAGTAGCGGCAGCGGCCTGCTGCACGGCGCGAGGGTGTCTCACGTCGGCGCGGCGCTAGTAGGCGAGGGCAGGTTCTTCGTGACGGTGGAGTGTGCAGCGGCGGGCGTGGCGGCGCCGCTCTGCGCCGCGGTGGAGTCGCTGGCGTGCTTCCGGGTGGAGAACTCCAACATCGGCTGCTCCCCGAACCGCGTCGTGTCAACTCTAACCCTCAAGGTATTTCATACGAAAATACTCATGTACGTAGTTCATACGGCTATACCTGTACAGTAATAATTGTTTGTACAATGTACTGATTCCTACATATAACATGGATTGTTACGCGTGTGTGTGTAGGTCAGTGAAGCAGGGGAGGAGTACGCCATGATCAGCGAGTGCACGGTGAAGCTTTTGCTGATGGCGGCTCTTCTCAAGGAGGGCTTCCGACAAGAATCGACGGCCGAGATCTCCTGATCCGTCGATCGATGATCAACCGGCTAATTTTCATCGCCAGCCTTCCCCACTTAATTCAGTGTCCTGCTATGTATCTTGTTGATGTGTACGCGTTCCATGCTATCGTTCCAAAGTTGATCGTATGGTTGTTCTTCATTAATTAAAGCAGTTATGTACGTGGGCATAAGAGATTAGGGAGAAAGCAACAGCAGAAGATGTAGCCTGAACCAGATGCGTCTATGAGCAGTGACGCCAGGGGTGACGTGCTTAATTACTCAATTGATTAGCCATGGTAGATTGATAAGGATCTACTCTGATTGGAAGGGGAGTTGGTGACACTAGCTGGTAATTAACAATGAATTCGTATGTAGGCGATTCAAATTGCTGGGCAGGTTGCACCCCAAGCTAGGGCCTGCATGTAAGTAGCGTGGCAGAATCGTCCCTACACCTAGCCAAAAAAATGAGGGCATTCCCGGCACACATACATCAAAACCGTATCTAATGTCGTCCATCAATATTAGATACAACCCTTCCAGTGCACAATATCTATCAGTCGGTCCAAACAATAAATTGTCATCTATCAATGGGTCCAAACAATAAATTGTCATCAACACAAGTTCTCTCTCCCTCCTCCCACTTTCTCTCTTTCTCACCACCACCAATGTCGCTCTGCCGCGTGTCCCCGAGCGTCGCCTCCCCCATCCTCATGCTGTCCCCAAGCACTATGCTGCCGCCTCCCCTGTCCTCCCCCTTCCTCTGTCGTCCCTGAGCCCAAGCCGGCCAGATCTGAGTCAGAGGCGGGCACACAGTGGCTGAGGCGCCCAAGCTGGCGAGGTCCAGATCTGCACGTAGAGGCCTAGGCGGGGGCGACGATGAGCAAAGCTTCGGCGTGTGGAGCTTCGGTGCCGATCTTCCTCACCGCGCGACCACCCTCTTCCTCCCCTCTAGTACCGATCCGTCTCACCTCAGCCGCCTTCTCCCTCTCCATCGACGCCTGAACAGCATTGCCCAGATCCACCAAATTCGGCCCGATCCGTCACGAGAATGGCGGGGTGGTGGCCATGGTGGGCCACGCTGGGGCGGCAACGGTGAACATGGGCTCGGGCTGTAGTTTGATGTGGGGACTAGGCGACGGTGTTGTTGGAAGAATAGTCCATCCCTTCAATGGTAGGACCCACTCCGCAACGTTAACACATGTTTGGTGGATCAAGAAATGTAATTACCTTACAAAGGCCGATTGTATCCCCCGCTTGTGCTCTAGAGTAGCTGTCCCCCAAGGGGCATTTTGGTCATTTGTACAGGCTCAAGAGCCTATAAATACCCTATGTATCTCTTTTTTGAAGGGGAGGAGAAGGAAGAAATATAATAGGCGCGCCTCCAGGAGGAACCCTCGGACCCCCCCTGTAGGCGGTGAGTAGGGCAAACCTCCTGGAGCCCCCAAACCTGTATAAACCCTCGTGTCATTCTCGCTCTCGTGGACACCGACCAGTAACATGGCTGCCGTCTGCTCCCCCACTCTTGTTCGGTTTTTACACCAACAATATTGGCGCTGTCCGTGGGGAACCCTAGCTGATCAACAGAAGGCTATAGCTCCAACCAAGAAGTACTCCAAGTCCACAAAGCCTCCTCTAGCTCCAAAGCATAAGGAGCCTGTGGACGACCCATCCGTTCTCCGAAAAAACCCAAGGCGTGGGCTATCTTCGGTGATTTGGGCTATTCAACCCGGGGCAGACAATGTCCTACGTGTCCCCGGTCTACCAAGCATACCTACCTCCATCGCACCAACTGACGCGCACTAGTACAGACAGGGTCATCACAGACGGTTCGGAACCATCATCACAAATGGTTTTTGAACTGTCTGAATTTGTATGTTTGTGACAACAGACGATTATCACAGACGATTTTCGAATCGTCTGTGATGAGGCATAACACAGACGGTTTTTTGTTGAAACCGTCTGTGAATGGCTAGTATCACAGACAACTTTCACCAAAAACCGTCTGTGATACGTAGGATATCACAGACGGTTCTATTTACAAACCATCTATGATTAGAGATATATCACAGACGGTTTGTAAATTGAACCGTCTGTGATATCCTACGTATCACAGACAGTTTGTAAATAGAACCGTCGGTGATACTATACCTTCACAGATGGTTTCAACAAAAAACTGTCTACGATAGTTCTTTATACCTAACTAATTGTTTTATTTTCGGCTAGCCTCAGGAATTGCTAGCCATGCCCTTTGAAAACAAGCATGCAGAAAACATATACATCACAAATGAATCAATTGTTGGCAACTCAAAGTGATCATTTACAACTCAAAATCAATTACAAAAGAATTTGTTCATGTATTGTCGCTATAGTTACAATTGGATTACAACTACTCAAAGTAGATTATAATTGAATCAATTGTTTGAAGGTGGTTTAGAGGTGTCGACGCAGTGAAACTCTCCATCGGCGTTAATGATCTCTGCCTTGATGAAAGCGCAAAGCTTCCTTTGAACGTCCGAGATCTCTTTCACAACGAGTGCATCTAAATCTATGTTCAAGCCCTGTCACTAACAAGAGTAAAGTAGTAAGCATATATATTTAAATTTATAATTAGGAAATAATTATTGCGAGATTGAAAAACCTCGGGATTCTTCATCTTAGCACTCATGATTTGCTGCATATGATGGCAAATGTAGAATGCACATAGGTGATCTTGTTTTTGCTGGTGGTACTGCAAAAATAGAATTATATATATAGGTATAGTCCGTCCGAGACGCATTATTACGAAGTATGATATAGGATTATTGTGTTGTAGCACGTACCAGAAATCGCGTCCTGTGTTACAGTGTGGCGCTCAATCCCTTATATGCCCCTCTGTCGGCAACATAGGCGATGAACAACCTACATGATTCCAAAAAGTTATCCTCGACCATTTCAAACGAAGGAAGACTACAATAGAGTTATGTACGGAGGAAATGAGCATACCTGTCGAGTATTCCTTTCATAAGGGTGAAGTCGTGGATTTTGTTGAGTAGGGAATCAAGGTATATTACCTTGTTCCTCTTTGGTATAATGACTAAAAGGATCCAATGGTACCTACTCATGTATGTCGCTATATTCATTAAACCTAAGTTCCTACTGCGTATAAAGTACACATGAAATTTACATAACAAGTAGTGAAGCACTTACTTCTGGTTGTAGGGCACCACTATGTAGTCCTTGTCGTCCTGAGCAAGTAATCCCGTCGTTATGTATTTCTCGATGTAGGATGCGTCTTCATTGATGGTTTGCTCAGAGACCACGTGTGGGTCGAGAAAACCCACCGGTTCGGACCATTCCCGGGCTTTTTTCATCATGTATCTATACATAAGCAATGAGTTGTGATATTTATCGGTATTACGTGAATGTAGAACTTGATTGTACACACTTACAGTGTCCAACATCGTAGAAGCGAGGCGTCGAGGGCATCGATATTGAATAGGTCGAATAAGTCATTGAAGCCCACGACGAAGTGGCCTGGCTCGTGGAAAAAATGCTCCTTCGTGTATCTGACGGTGATTCCAGTATCGCACCCCTTCTCTTTGGTCTTCCGTATGTACCAGACATGCAAAGCCTAACAACCTACTCCAACGCGGGCAAATACTGTGTCGGGGGCCAACGGACTTCCAAGGGAGTATTTCCAAGGCTTGGGAGGCACCTTAATGTTCTTTGATTTCGATTTGGCCTTAACGACTGGCCTGCTACATGTCTTCCTGTGAGACGACTCGGGAACCGATACAGCGGCACGCTTTTCTTGTTCCTTCGGCGTCTTCTCCATGGGAACCGATGAGGTGGCCTTCTGAAGCGAAGGTTGAGGTGGAGTCATCGAGGGTCCCGTTGGAGAGGAATGGTCGTGTCGAGATCGCGACACTGCTGGGTCCAAGGCGATGTCCTTCTTGGGCCACTGGATAAAAGTATGCATGGCATCCCCTAGTGTTCTGATGTCTTCGTTCGGGCGAATCTCCAGCGGGATGGCCATGAAATTGTCATGTCCCATGTCCACCTGGACCCTGGCGTAACCCTGTGCCAGCTGGGCACCGTGCTGCACTGTCCCTTCCTGGTATGGATACACCATCCCCTGCCCAGCCTCGATAGAAATGGACTCAACCACCCTCACTTGGAGCTTGCAGGGCGTCGGCTCCTACAAAACGATACGTAATTAGCTAAGGCGTCCTATAGGTCTATCTTTGGAGCATTCCAGAGATGTATATTACCTTGATGTCGTTGATAGGTAATTGGACGTTGTCATGTTTAGAATTTGGAGTGGACGCAACGCTACTCCGATGTTGAGGAGGACTGGCTCTCAAAATAACGGGGCGGCTTGCGACTGGTTGAGGAGTTGATTCATTTAATCCTGCAATCTTGTTATCTGTCCTTGAAATTTTGCAATAAGCACCTGTTCCAACCGGGCGTCGTGCTCGGCCTTGGATCTCTTCCTACTCCTATACGTGTTGGAGTCGTGTCGGAATCCATCCCTCTAAGGTACGTAAACCCCCAATGCCTCGCGTACTACCCGGGTGCTCCTTATTTCCCAGGGCCATAGATAGTATATCCTTTTCCATGTCTGCTTCAAAGGAGCCTTTGGAAGATTCGGTAGTCAATGCATGCTGCAAGAGGTCATCATGTTATTATAGACACTATGAAGTTATGGACTTATTAGCAACTAGGTAGTTCGACATATTTACCAGACGTTGGGACACTGCCTCATCTGTCGAGTTTGTGAAAGAGATGCCGCCTGAAGACTTGGCTGCTGCCCTCGCTCTTAACCAGCACGCTCGTCTGTGATCCCAACAAATGGCCCGGTTGCGTTCTTGTCCTCCGCCACCCATTCCGTGGTTTTACCCGCGTACCCAGCGGTGCTAAGTTTGTGGGGGGTAAGTGTTTTGTGCCTGGAGAGCTTTGTGCGCCACACTTTGCTTCTGAAATTTGGCCGTCGTCTTCATCCACACAAAGTCATCTCATATATCCCGCGACAAGAATTGATACTTCATGAAGGGCGTCTAACCCGTGTTCACGTACTTCGTGACAAACGTGCTCTTGAAGGTCCTCCACGCGTGTCCCATCGCGAGCAACGCCTGCCGTTCCACGCATGCCTAGTGTGCTTCTGGGATAGTGAACGAGCCTAAAATTTCAGTCTATAGCTGGCCTCTCTCTACGTCCGTTAGAGACTTCCAGCTTGGTGTGGTGATGGGGACCTGTTCCCTTCTAAGTATCCCGTAGATGGTCCGGAATCTCGCTGTTGCTTTCTTGGGACTCAGAGAGACCCAGCGGCATTGACCTCCGTGATGGTCAGTTGGCCCGCAGGCAATTTCGATATTCCTCTGCCATCTCGCTTACATACCACTTTGCTCAGAGATCCAAACGCATTTGGCGATGTCGATGCCGGTGGCGAAGACGGTGCAGACGCCATCTCGCTTACTTGCTATCTATATAAGTTACCCGACCAATTAACTAAAATTGCCTTGTAAACACATTAATTATATAAACAAATAGAAGTTACCCATTGAACTTAAATATAGAATATGTAGTAAAGAAAATTGAAAACTGAAAAGGTACTCATGGGATACTGGGCATACAATTAAGAGAATAGATAAAAACACTAACTGTACACTTTCCCAAAAATATACATAAAGGGTATGATTGGCATACGGATACGTCATAAAAAATCCATAAGGGTAGTAAAATAACCTACATATAATACCAATAATTGGCATACGGTTGGACTAGATCACGGCCATAGCCAAATAGTGAGTTGTGAGAGTGAAGGGGATAAGGGGAGGGTAGTATGGTCATGCACAGGGCAAGGCAAAGAGTCACAGCCGAAAGCCTCAACATTAACATCAGAAACACATCAATAAACAACATAAAGCACAGATGATTGATGATAGTGTGTGCTCTCAGAAGGAGAGTTGCAAAAGAATAAGTCTTTGCCATCTCAACCCTATTATCTATACTCTTCATAAATTAAACATGACAATACAGATTCAAAATTTGAGCTTTAAATAATACTTTACTAGACTGTCAAATGACATCAAAATCAAAAGATCACAAAGTAAACTTTCAATCAAACAGGGAACCAATGTTGATTATACACAGAACTTCATATTACCAACAGGACTTGAAAAGCCTTAGTGCAACTGAATACAAAGCACAAGATCAGCAAGCTTGCTACTTGGACAACAGAAAGTCTAACCAACAGGACTGCTAGTAACCACCAGAGCCAAAATGCTTTACAACTAGTTCCACTCAAAGGTGACAGATTGACAACAGATCAAGATGACAGCAGTAAGAACAAAGTAGAGCTCAAATATGAATTGATTATCAGTTCAATTTCAGTATTTGACCATCTTCATCATAGAGTAGAATTCACAAGCCCACTGAAGCTAACCATGCCACCATCACCCTCAATGCCCAAGAACATCCACCATGGCTATAATCTCATCATATCTAGTACAAATACCATTAATATTGAAGAATTTGCACATAATACGGATACGTCATAAAAATTCCATAGGGGTAGTAAAATAACCTACATATAATACCAATAATTCAAAACGTTGAGAGTTTTAAAAAAATGGATTGCAAGTTGATATCCACTAGGTATTTTCGAAGATAATTTCCCTTGGAAACATATTTTATACAAAAAAGATAATTTCCCTTGGAAACATATTTTATACAAAAAAATAGAAGTTACCCAACCAATTAACTAAAATTGCCTTGTAAAAATAGAAGTGCTATATATAATTAACACTGTTGACTATTCAAGCAGAGTATCTATTACTCAAATAGTATCAAACGATACATTCATATCAATAGACAATATATTCACAACAAATGGAAGCATATATAGTACGTACTACTCAAGGAAGTCTCTAATATAGCACTAACATTCTTTTGTTCATTCAAGCAAATATAAACAAAGATACTTTGAATCAATGTATCAAATAAGCCGGACAAAGAAAGTCAATGCAACAAAAAAAGGATTTTACAAACATAAACACTGATAGGATTTGTCAAAAGAAGATACAGTGACAAAATGGCACTAAGCGAGACACTGATTTAGAAATAGCATGCATAAACTTAATTTTCTTACCACAAATAAGTAAATCGATAATCTAAAATACAGTCTATCAAAAGGTATACCTATTTGGTTAAAAAACAACCTAAATATTATTCTTGACACATATCAGTAGGTTAAACTACATAAAACTTTACATGCATTCATCAATCAGCAACATCGGACTCCACCAAAGTAGTAATACTGATATATACATATGAACATGAACCTAACCAAATGTAAAAGAGCAGCAGAGTATCAACATTCCACTAGAGCATAGGTCAAAAAAATGTGGTCATTGTAAGTAGTAGCTCAAACAAATCAACCCCCAATCTAAAATTTCTAGCTCATGTTTGATCATCACATAGAACATTCAAATCCTAGCTACATAGTATCAACAAAGCAACGACGAAACACACCGTCGGCCGCTGGAGAGGAGGGAAGCTGGAGAACCGGAGGAGGCGCTGGAGTCGACAGCGCGAGGGAGGACCGGAGGAGGCGCTGGAGCCGGCGGCATGAGGAGGATGGCGTTGGGCTGTGGAGGAGGCAGTGCTTCAGTGGAAGAGGTGGCGACGGGCTGCGTCGAAGGAGGGAGGTGGCCACTCATCGGGTTGGAGTCGGAGGAGGATGGCCCAGAGCTGGCGACGAAGCAGGAGGCGGCTGGGTGTTGTCGATGTCGGGGGGCGGCCGTCGGGGGAGGAGGCTTCAGTGGAAGAGGAGGCGAATGGGCGAGTGAGGAGTAAGGAGCTGGGGAGGGGAAGTGTCAAGTAAGGGCGCAAACCCTAGCGGTACCCTACTTAATAAAAGGGATATCACAGACGGTTCTATTATGGAACTGCTCAGGATAATATCCTGAGCAGTTCTATTAAGGAACCGCTCGTGATAGGGACTCTTATCGAGCGGTTCCTTAATAGAACTGCTCAGGATTTTTTATCATGCAGCGATTCCATAATAGAACCGTCTGTGATATGCCACTATATGATATATCATTCAGAGATATGTGCAACAAGTATTAGGCATACAAGAGCACATTCAGAGAAATCCATAATTTGGCATGAGAGCACATGAACCTTTATAAGCCATACAAGAGCAAGGAGATATTAAGTCCATCATGTTTGACATATTAGGACATGAGACAAATAGGTTGTACACGTGCATAATATTATCATTCCACATTACAATGAAGTCCACATTGACATCAAAAATCAGAGATGACAAGTCCATAACACATGAAAATTCCACATTGACATCAAAATAAGAGATTACAAGTCCATAACACATGGTAAGTCCACATTGACATGTCTCATGTTATGGAATAAATTACAATGGAGTAAATTCTTAATTAAAATATAGCCCTTCATGATGATCGACGCGCATATAGCTAGCTTCCTTACTGGGTTCTTCCTCGAGCCTGATGCCGTCTTCGAAAGGAGGCAACTCGTCAAATTGATTGTACTCTTCCTCATTCACGACATTCTCAACTCCGACAATCCTTCTTTTTCCATGAAGAACTACGTGGCGGTTCTTATTTGCCGAGTCCGTTACATAAAAAACTTGAACAACTTGCTTAGCTAGTATGAATGGTTCGTCCTTGTATCCGACACGTTTGATGTCCACAGTAGTGACACTGTACTTGTCGACCTTCACACCTTGCGGAAATTTAACCCAATAGCATCGAAACAAGGGGATCTTGAAAAGTACGTAGTTGAGCTCTCAAATCTCCTTTATGAACCCACCATAGTAGGAGTTCAACCCACATGGCCCGGTGATATTGAACTGCTTGTGAAATGCATCTATGCGGACACCGCTGTTCTGGACTGTGCTCTTCCTATCCTGAGCTGTCGTATAAAATGTGTACCCATTTATGTTGTGTCCTTGCCATGTCACAATTGTAAATTTTGGCCCTTTTGCCAACCATAGCAGCGTATTATCACTTGATGACCTCCTAATGAATCGCACCTTTAACCATTCATTGAACTGACGGTTGTGCTCTCTCGTGATCCAAACCTCCAACCGGTCTAGATTCTATTGGCGTACCATGTCTTTGTGCTCGTCGATGTACGGGGACACTTGGGTCATGTGTTGTAAGACCGTGAAATAGGCTTGAGCGTACATATCCAGATCGGAAGTGATCGATTTACTTTCGATGGTTCCGATACCCTCCAGTCTCCCCTCATGACAAGATAGAGGCACACCTATCGGTTCCACCTGAGCCATGTAGTCGACGCAGAACTCAATGGCTTGTTCGGTTGCATAACCTTCGATGATGCTGCCCTCCGGTCGAGATCGATTCCGTACGTAGGACTTGAGAATTCTCATGTACCTCTCAAACGGGTACATATGACGTAGGAACACAAGATCACATATCTTTATATCTTTCACAAGGTGAACAATGAGATGTACCATGATATCGAAAAATGACGGAGGGAAATACATCTCAAGATGACATAGAGTCATCACCACCTCGGCCTACAGAGCATCTAGTCCTTGGGGATCGATGACATTCTGAGCAATTGAGTTAAAGAAATAACACAGCCTCAAGATTGCCACTCGGACCCTTGTTCGGCAAGATACTCCTAATTGCAACAGGAAGTATTTGTGTCATCAGCACATGACAATCATGAGACTTCATACCAATTAATTTTAAATCTTCTATAGAAACAAGTTTCTTAATGTTAGCAGAGTAACTGGACGGAACTTTCACACCATGCAAGCTCTAGCACAGTTCATTTCTCTCAGCCTTGGATAGAGTGTAACAAGCTGGGGGAAGGTACGTTCGTCCTTTATAGGTCTCTTTCGGTGCTAACTTGGTCCTTATGTTTATATCAACCAAGTCACGCCGTGCGTTAACACCATCCTTTGTTTTGCCACTAATGTTCCATAAGAGACCAATCAAGCTATCACATACATTCTTCTCCACGTGCATGACATCGATGCAGTGGTGAACTTCTAAGTGCTCTCAATAAGGCAAGTCCCAAAAAATTGACTGTTTCTTCCAGATGTTCTTCTTACGGGTTCTTAATTTACGTCCCTTCCCAAGCACAACATCGATATCCTTAACCATATCATAGACCTCTTTACCTCTAAAAGCCCTTGGAGCTGAACTGTCCTCCTTATTTTCGTCGAAATGTTTCTTCATCTTGCGGTATGGGTGAATCCTAGGAAGGAACCTACGGTGATGCATATACACAGTTTTGCATGAGTTGTTAAGCCTTTGGCTCCTTTTGTACTGAAGCCCGACATGTTACCAAGGGCAGAAAAATCATTGATGGTGCAGAACAACATGGCGTGTAAAGTGAAGTTCTCTTATTTGTACGCATCCCATACTTGTACCCCTTCGTTCCACAGTGTCATAAGATCTTCCAGCAATGGTGCTAGGTATACATCAATATCATTCCCAGGTTGCTTCGGCCCTTGGATAAGTAGTGACATCAAAATGTACTTCCGCTTCATACACAACCAAGGAGGAAGGTTGTACATACATAGATTGACGGGCCAGGTGCTATGTCGGTTGCTCATGTTACCGAAAGGATTCATTCCATCTGTACTTAACCCTAACCTTATGTTCTCAATTCGCATCAACTCTTCAAGCTCCGATCGAAGTTTCTCCTTCGATGTAATCGGCAGGTGTCTTGGCTTTCCATCTTTCTTACGCTCCTCCGAGTGCCAACGCAGCAATCATGCATCCTTTGGGTTCGCAAATAAACGCTTCAAATGTGAGATCACAGGCAAATACCACAACATCTTAGCAGGAGGTCCTTGCTTCATCTTAGCAGTATTATTATGCTTGTATCGGGATGCTTTGCACACGGGACATACATGTATGTCTGCATACTCTTTACAGTAGAGGATACAATCATTTGGACATGCATGTATTCTTTCTACTTCTATTCCCAATGGACAAAGAACCTTCTTTGCTTGGTAGGTGGAGTTGGGCAATACGTTTCTCTCTGAAAGGATGTCCGCTAGGAGACCTAACAACGCCGTGAAACTCTTGTCGGACCAACCATTACTTGCCTTCAATTTTAGCAATTCAAGCACAGTTGACAACCTTATGTATTCTGGTTTGCAGCTAGGGAACAAAGGTCTCACTGAGTCCTCCATTAAGCCCTCGAATTTATAAAACTCTCTCTCACTGTAGTTCTCTTCTACATCGCGTGGCATGTGAATCAGATTGTCATCGTGCGACCAATCCTCATCAAAAGCACAGTCCACATCTGGCATATCGTTGACTTCCTCCGCGGTGTTGTCATTATTAACTTTATGTATAATCTGCTCTTCGCCATGACTGGTCCAACATGTATACCTGACGAGGATATAACAATCCTCATTTAATCATTTATCCATAATTCATATTATGAGGTAATAATGACGTCACATAACTCCTGAGTATACCTTTTAAATATTAATAAGGGAGAAGCTGGAGGTCGTAAGTTCTTCTACGACCACCCTGTAGTCATGGGTCTTCCTACGACCACCCCATAGTCATAAGTCCTTATACGACTATCCCATGATCGTAAGCTCTACTACGATCAGTTTGCAGTCGTAAGCTTTCCTACGACCATCCCCTGGTCGTAAGACCTTCTACGACCAGGCCCTAGTCGACAAGGCTCACAGACATGTGGGCCTAGTCGATAAAGGAATCTTTCGCACCGTATTCAAAATACGGGCAGTAAACTACGCCATTTTTCCTAAGATAATGGCACGATTTTAACTCCCTTTTATGATGATAATTGCCTAGCGACGTGGGAACGTTTTAACTCCCGCAAGAACCTCCAAGCTTGGCGCCACGATCTCGATGATTAAGTGACCTTTTATTAGAGGTCCAACGGTGTACATTCTGGGGACGATATAAAAGGCAAGGATCATCAGAGCAATGGGGGGAGCCCGAATTCTAAGAAGCACAATACTCTAGTTTTCTGGCTTGATCTTGTAATCCAGTATACTCAATACATACACACAGGAGTAGGGTTGTTATTCTTCCAGGAGAAGGCCCGAACCTGTATAAAATTCCCGTGTCTCCATCTCTGTGTGATTTTGAGCCTAGAGGAACCCCCCGAATCAAACAATCTTTACGTAAGTTCGGTCCTAAAACACCGACAATACTCTTTTTTGAAACCCCTTCAAATCAAGTGCGCTTTGATCTGTGCCGGGTTATTAAACATTTTCATATTACCGCAATCAATGCATGGACAGTACATAAATTTTATCCTCTTCTTCAACATATCTTGCTCGGTGGCTCTTCTAAAAGCAAACACGCCATTAATATACTCTTGACTCACACGGTTCACACCGTACATCCAGTTTCGGTCCATCTACGCTACGCATGTAACAAATTAGTGTCAAATTAGATTAATAAACTGCAAGTACGTACTCTTCCTATTGACCAAACATACTTAAATTGATTAGCGATTAACCTAAAGCAAATATAAAGGGTTACAGATCGTTACCCTCGGAGCTCATGACGAAAATACCAAATATCCCACGAGATTCCTCTCCTTCTCCTCCCTTCCTCCTCTCCTTCTCCTGCCTTCCTCCTTTCCTTCTCCTCCCTGCCTCCTTCGACTACGAGCCAAGTGATGCATCCTCCGATGGTGATGTTGCCCCTGGAGATCTTTCTCCAGGAGACTTTGCCACCAATGGAGTTGAGGAGGGATCCATATCCCCCACAACTATATGCCCATACGGGGAACCAACTTCCTCAAAGGGCAAGGGTCAATTCGACCTCAATGAGGACTGTCCCAAGGCAGACTCAGGGCATGGCGAGGGTTCCCTCTCCAAATGTCCAAGTCCACCTAAGACAATCCGGCCTGGCGCGAGAACTCTTGGAAGCCATAATTCCGGGTCTTCATCAGCATCTGGTGATTCTTTCTCTCCGGCTAACCCAGCCAAGGATGCGATCGAACATGCTCTTTCTGCGTGTCCGACCATCCCAACGCAGGATTCACTTGCCGACAGAGACAGTTATAACCCGGAATTCCCCTTCCTGGAGGGGTTTGCTCCAAGTCGCCAGCTGGTGTCATTCGACGACTCCTCAAGCAAGGAGGCCTCTAGTGCAAGTGGAGATCATCAACGGGAGGTCTTCGTCCTGCCCTCAGGTAGCAATAACTCTCCTGGAAACAGGGCTGAGGATGCTCCCTGAAGATCACACCCTACGACCGCTCATGGCGATGACGAGGACGCCTCTAGCGACGAACAGAGTCAACACTCTGATGAACGCGCGGGAAATTCTCGAGATCATCACACCCCGCTAAAGCAAGGTCAAAGGTCAGGTATGGATGATTCTGAAACAGTCCGACGGAAACAGTCCAGGTTATTAAACATTTCATATTACCACAATCAATGCATGGACAGTACATAAATTTTATCCCCTTCTTCAACATATCTTGCTCGGTGGCTCTTCTAAAAGCAAACACGCCATTAATATACTCTTGACTCACACGGTTCACACCGTACATCCAGTTTCGGTCCATCTACGCTACGCATGTAACTAATTAGTGTCAAATTAGATTAATAAACCGCAAGTACGTACTCTTCCTATTGACCAAACATACTTAAATTGATTAGTGATTAACCTAGAGCAAATATAAAGGGTTACAGATCGTTACCCTCGGAGCTCACGACAAAAATACTGAATATCCCACGAGATTCCTCTCCTTCTCCTTCTCCTTCTCCCCCCTTCCTCCTCTCCTTCTCCTGCGTTCCTCCTTTCCTTCTCCTCTTTGCCTCCTTCCTTCCCTTCCTTCTCCTCTCTAAGCTGGCGCAATGGGGGAGGAGGTAGCAGGGGTGGCGGCTCAAATGGGAATGGGTAGGGGGGTCTGTTGGGACCAGGTAATTATAATGCCTACCTATCACGCATTTATTCTTATTACTTAACCGCTCGTGATACGCAACTATCACTTTACGCTTTTGAATAGAACCATTTGTGATAATTCACAGACAGTTCTTTTTTAAGAACCGTCTATGATAGCGGAGATTATCACAGACGGTTCTTTTTAAGCTATTAAAAAACCGTCTATGATAGTTGCGTATCACAGAAGATCCGTCTGTGATACGCAACTATCACGCAGCGGTTTTTAATAGAACCGCTCAGGATAATTCCTGCATGATTCTTTTTAAGAATTATGCGTGATAGAGGAGATTATCACAGACGGTTCTTTTTAAGCTATTAAAAAACCGTCTGTGATAGTTGCGTATCACAGATGGTTCGTTTCGTATAGTCTGTGATAAGTTCAACACAGACGGCTCCATCTGTGATGAGGCATCCACTATTGCCTGTTTTGTAGTAGTGGCGGTGTCCGACCAAAGGAAAGAAGTCCGAAGTGTCGTCGAACTAGGGAGCTCGACGCCGCTAATTGCAAGGCAATTGTGGAGGCAACCACAAGTCAAGTGGTAGACTACATGATGGCTGCCTCATGGGGCGCATGGTGTTGGTGGTATGCCCTAGAGGCATTCATAGAGGTCATTGTTTCACGTCTATGTTTATGAGTTATTGAATAAATGTTATTCTATTCCTTGAATAAATCATCGGTTATAAAGATTAACAAGCATGTGACTTATTGGTGAAGCTCTTTAACTTATATGATATTTTTCTAGATGTATCCCTGGTCGGATGTCAATAGTCGGAACACTAGTGAGTTATCGACCAACACTTGTATTAATTGATGACCTTGTTTTACCGGTCATGGATATAGAGATATCGAATCAAATGTGAACACATGTTGGGGAACATGGTGTTGGACTGACCCACCTTGAGACACTATTGAGATTGTTAAGATTTTATGTGTCATCAGTTGGTCTCAAGCAATGATAATGTATAATCCTTAGACTTGAGATCAGCATGGTTTCCTACATGTGTAATAGTACACTTAGGGGTTACCAAACACTACTCCGTACCTGGGTAGTTATAAAGGTAGCTTTCGAGTATGCTATGAAACATATGAAGGGATGTGACTGGTCGAATATGGGATTTGCCCCTCCTAACATAACAGGAGAGATATCTCTGGGCCACTCGATGTGGTCGGATAAAGAAAGTGCATGGCCATGCTACTAGTGGTCGAAGAGTCGACCACATAAAGTTATCCGACACTTGATCGAGAAAGAATTGAACAGTCTATGGATGACACAATATCTCACCTGGAGTTCAACCAGATATCGTGAGGCAAAGGAACAATACACGAGTTGGTCATTTAGTTCGATCAGATACGGACTAGTCGTATGGAGATACGAGCTGGTCGTAGACTAGTCAAACATGATCACTAACCGGTCATAAACTGGTCATAAAGAGTTACGAACTGGTCATGACTAAATATGAACTGGTCGTATAAAGATACGAGCTAGTCGTAAGTGATAAGGACCTAGTCGTAGATCATATTGCGTTAAGGTTCATCCGATATAATCTATATGTATTCGGGAATCATTATGTTCTGCTAGGAGCCACTAATGACTCGTGGTCGAAAAAGAGTTTCTGAGTCACAACCGATTACGCATGAACCTAATAGGTCACACACTTAATGGGTTGGAACAAACGTGTTCGAATAGGATCCGTCTGGGCTCTATATAAGGAGATGCTTGAGGCTGTTGGGAAATACGACAGAATGTGAGTTGCTCCATTAAAACCCTAGCCGCCATCTTCTCGAGAGGGCCCTACCATGCGAGTTGGTGCTAGCACACCAACTTACGGTGTTCTATCCCTGGACGTGTGGATACCATAGAGGTGCTGGTGCGATTGTTGTTGTGTTGGACAAGGACGATCCACGATCTTCACAAGGAATGTGATTGGTTGCTAGAACTGGACGATCGACTACGCTGGACGATTGACTACGACCACTACATCAACACGCTCTAGATTGTATCAGGCTGCTCCAACTCTTCTTCTACTATGCTGCGCCTCTAGTGGTAACAATATATGATCTCTTGCTTGCTTGGCTTCCTTGTTTACATGATAGAATTTTTGAATTACCAGCTAGTGTAGCCTACCCGTATCCCTTCACATGGCCGTGCTTGGATGTTTCCTGTCACAATCAGCAGAAAAGGGCCTTCCCTTCTTCAAGGTGATCCGTAGGCTTGAAGGCTTCCTATAGACTCCTAAAGCCCAGAAGGCCGTAGAAGACCTAAAAGCCTACTTGGCCGCCCCTCCGCTCCTCACAAGTCCAAGACCAGGAGACGTGCTTCTCCTATACCTCGCTGCAACCCCAGTCATAGTGAGTGTTGTCCTAATCAAGGAGAAAGAAGGGGTTCAATGCCCGGTGTATTATGTCAGCGAGGCCTTGGCGGGCGCCAAGACAAGGCACAGAGAAATAAAGAAAATTTGCTATGCCCTACTCATGGCCTCAAGAAAGCTTCATCACTACTTGCTGGGACATCCAATCACCGTCCCATCAAGCTACCCTCTCAATGAGGTTATGGGGAACAAATAGGCCACGGGAAGAATATCAAAATGGGCCATGCAGCTAGCACCTTTCTCCCTCCGGCTCGTGGAGAGGACTTCTGTCAAATCTCAAGCCCTCGTCGACTTCATGGCTAAATGGGCCACACACCCAATCGACGATGAAGCACCAGCAAGCAGCCTGAACACCCCTAGCAAACATTGGACATTATACTTCGACAGATCCAAGTGTTTGGCAGGAGGGGTAGCAGGGGTCGTCTTGGTAAGCCCAGAGTGGAAGGCACTCGAGTATGTAGTTCATTTATCCTTCAACCCCACAAACAATATTGCCGAGTATGAAGCATTACTCCTGGGCCTATGCCTCGCTAAGGCCATGGGGATCTGACATCTCCTCATCTTTGGGGATTCCCAGCTGGTCATCAATTAGATAGATAAAATATATCAGTGCCTCGATCAAAAGATGGCCAAATACTTGGACAAGGTGAGGAAGATGGAATACCACTTTGCTGGGCTTGAAGCTCGTCGGATCCCCCGCAGAGATAATCACCGAGGTTCTCAGGAGCCCCTTCCTCCAGAAGTCTTCTTTGAGGTCCTAAAAACACTAGCAGTGGAAGAAGCGTCCGATCCTAAATTACCTTCGGAGGTCAACAAGACTTCAGTCCTTCCTCCCTCCTGGATGACTCCTATCATCAAGTGCATATAGGGAGAAGAGGAGCCTGAGGATGCAGTAATGGCCCACAGGCTACTCTCTAAAGCCAAGACATATGTGATCATTGAAGGGAAGCTTTATAAGCGCGGAGCATCCGCCCTTCTCAAGTGTACCACAAGAGAAAAAGGCATTTCACTTGTCCTTGATGTGCATGAGGGCCTCTGTGGCTCTCACATTGTACCAAGGGCAACCACAGCAAAAGCACTTCGTCGAGGCTTCTATTGGCCCACGATGGCGCATGATGCCCTCGATGTTCTCAGGAAGTGCGAGGGATGCCAAAAGATGGCATCCAATCAAAATGCTCCCGCCAATCCCCTACGCACCATACCAATCACTTGGCCTTTCGCCCAATGGGGAATGGACCTGCTCGGGCCATTCCCACCAGCCAAGGGGAGCTACAAGCATGTGGTGGTATCAGTGGATTACTTCACCAAATGGGTGGAAGCGGAACCCTTGGCCTCCATCATGTCTCATTCTGTGCAGAAGTTCTTTTGGAAGAATATCGTGTGTCGCTTCGGGGTCCCCAAGGAAATCACAGTGGACAACGACACTCAGTTTGATACATCCTCCTTCAGGGATTTTTGTGACTCCATTGGGACCACCCTTTGCTTCGCATCGGTGGCCCATCCGAAAACTAATGGGGTTGTGGAAAGAGCTGATGGGCTAATCCTGCAAGGCATACGTCGTCGCTTTGAGACAAGTGCCCTCAAGCAGGGAACCTGGGCGGAGGAGCTCCTCAATGTCCTACGGGGATTGCGCACGACCCCCAGTCATTCCACTGGGAGAACTCCATTCTCACTCGTGTACAGGGTAGAAGCTATCCTCCCCGCTGAGATCCATCACCGCTCCCTCCGAGTGGAAATGCTCTTCGGGCCACTACCCGTTAGTTTCACCCAAAACGAGGACAACCACATGATTTAGGTGGACTTCACTGAAGAAATACATGACTAAGCCCTCCTTAAGCATGCTGCTTACGAGCAGGAGGCCGCCCAGTTCTACAACAGTAGGGCGAAGGAACGTGCCTTCCTCCTCGGCAACCTTGTACTAAAAAAGGTCACCGACCCGAAGGCTTAGGGGACGCTTCACCCCAAATGGGAAGGCCACTATCGCATCTCCTCAGTCCTAGGGTTAGGCTCCTACTAACTTGCTACCCTGAAACACAAACGACTGAAGCATGCATAGAACGCGGATAAGCTCCGCAAGTTTTACACTTGAGATTCTATTGTACGCCCCCCGCGGCACCTATCGATATGTAAACACCATCTTGCTTAATACAATGAATACATGAGATTCCCACGTGATCGCTCCACTTATGCAATTGTGGCATGATTCGGGGGTAGTCGCTTAACACGCTGCTATTAAGGGATGGACCTGTTTTGTGTATGTCTTCCCGATTATGTGCTCATTGGCGATTGAGAGGTTTGCCTTCTAACATGCTATTGTTGGAAAGCTACCCTCTAACACGCTACTGTTAGAGGGTTACACCATTTCAGGGAATCGTCTAACCAGCATGTTTGCGACTAACTGTAAGGACTTGCTCCTAACACGCTGCTGTTAGGAAACAACCCCATCCTACAAGTCACACAAGTCTCGCTTGTCTCGCTCAAGCTCTTGCTAACCCTTCTCTTGTGAAGGGAGTCACCTCCATGGTGCCTAGGGTGCATGACCCCCGTGGTCTCCCCTAACAAAAGACCAAAATGGCTTGGACGTTCGTCGCCTCCATTGTGGCGACTTGCATCCTGTAGGACTCAAGGCACAATGATTAGTCTCCCTTCAGCCTCCAGGCTATGCACCAAATGACCTCTAGGTCACTCCTCGCCTTGTTCTAATACAGGCAAATGCCAACCGTGCCTAACACATTCGCATCCCCTCGGGAATGCCTATCTGTGAACAAAACAGTCATACAAGCCAAGAACCTTTACAGGTCTTGAGAGACATCCCCTCTCAGTGGGCACGGAAGCGTGCCCTTATTACATTTAGCATACCAAAGGCCTCGCAAGCAAGGCACCTGCACCTTTCAAAAGTTGTCTAAAACTCTCTATTGCCTCGCCCAGCTAAGACTGAGGCAGAAGTGGAACCTATCCGGGGATTGAAGCGTCCTGCGGTGATCATACCCACTACTAAACCACCTGCCCTCCATGGCCTATCCTCATAGGCAGGGTTCGATCGCCTGAGTACTCGGCTCCTCTGCGCACACCGCTTATATTTGATGCCAATTGCCTTCATAAACATGCCCTAAATGAAGCATAACATCATCTTGTCATTTTCATAATAGATACGATGCAAACATAACCATGCTCACACTTTGGATGCTACATAACCTCTCAAGCCTAATTCATCTACAAAAAAAGAGAACGCTAAGCAAGTCTACATGATATCACTACAGGATCTCTACTGAACAGAACATATCGGCAGAAGTCATACGCTTGCAGAGGCGTCACGCTCGCCGTCTGTTGGTGAAGGCACATGAACTCTCGAAGCCAGGGACGAGGCAACACTCTTCACAAACTCTGTCGCGAGGGGTCTTAGCGCAGCTCGCTCCCCTAGGGACACCTTCCTCACCTCTGAAGTGAAGAAGCCGCGTAGGCCCTCACGCACCACCTCCTTGCCTGAACTATTGCAGCGATGGGAAATGGCTAGGGCCCCGGCTGCCAAAGTTGCTGTGGCAAAGGACTGGCTCTAGTCCTCAGCAGCCTGGGTAAATAGACTAACTCGCTCCTCAAGGAGGGGAACCCACAACACTGGCCTTGTCACCCCTAATGGGACTGGGGAAATCTTATCCCCCAAGCTCTCCAAGGACCTTTGCACAGCCAGGGTGATCTCTTGGAGTCCAAAGAAGTGGTTCAGCCGCTGCCAGGACTTGGTCACATCCTCCTCCAAGCTCACATTCACCTGGCGAGTGACCCTAGCCTTCTCCTTTGAAAATTTCAACTTCTCCTCAGTGGCTTTCAATTTGTCTTCAGCAATCCGCAGTTTTTCCTCTGTGGCCTTCAGCTTCTCCTCTGCGAACTTCAATCTGTCATCATCCAACTACGAGGCCCTCTGGTGAGCCTCGGTTATCGCCTCCTGGAACATATCTTCCATGATCCGGGGGCTTCGTCCCTAATGATATTGGAGATGGAAGTGGCCTATAGAGGGCATGCAAAATGACGGTGTTAGAGGCTGTTTGGTAAGCAGGTGTTGGGCAGAGGAAGGAAATAACCGCGAAGGTACCTAGAAGTAGATGTTTACAACAGTGCCCAGCCGATCCTTGAGAAGCTGAGAAAACTCTCCGATGTCTCACGTATCGCGGAAGCGAGCCAGGTACTTGTTGACACGCTCTTCGGTGAGGTGATGAATTTGTACTGCTGCATCATCATCATCAATGAGAGGGATGATGTACGAAGGCAACTCACTGGAGGAGTAGCTCGTGGCCCCATCATGATCCTCGCGTGCCTGAACCTCGAGGCTAGGGGGCCTTCTCGCCTCGGGCCCTGGACCTTGGGCACCGCCTTCCCCGTGTCACCATCTTGTGCTCCTGCATCAACGATGTCTAGCGCGAACGGAGTATATTGATAAACAAGAGGCGACAAATGAACAAAAGTACCCAAAAAGAAAAAAGAAACCTCTTATACCTTCATCTCCAAAGAAAGAATCGAAGGTGTCACAGTACTGAGTGATGGGAGCCGTTGATCCACCGCGAGGGGTTGAGCCTAATTCTCCCTCCTCCAGCCGCTCCTCCACCGTGTGTACAAGGGACCTGGCAGAGCTAGAGCCTGTGGGACACGTAGAACTAGAGCTCGAAGAAGAGGATGCGGCCTAAGAAGCCCTACAGCTCTGAGAGGACCCCCTAGCAACCCCACACTCGGGCTCAGTGACGAGAACACGGGGGTGATCACCGTTAGAGGGCTTCCTCTTCCTCTTCTGTGGAGCTGACCTCTGAAGTACCTTGAGATCCGGAAGCTTCTCCTTACGCAAGGCATGGCCAGGGGCAGCAGGGCGTGGAGGCTTCGCTCCCACAGTAGGAGGCATCGCTCCCACTGCAGAGGGCCTCGTTGTCAGCTAACCCTTGAAAGGGGGGCCCCTGGTAGTGCCCTCTAAATCCAACACATTGGCTTCCTTCCTCTTCGACGGATCAGGGACGGGCTTGCCCCGAGGAGGCATCACCAACTTCAAGCTGTTGGCAATACTGTTACTCCCTCGACCATCAGAAATGCCAGCCTCCTCAAGTGCCTCGTACTCAGTGATGGTCATCTCCCTGAGGATTCACTCGGCCTCCTCAACTACCCTCCTGGGAGAGCGCACTCCACAAAGTTGAAAAGAGGCATCAGATTCACAAATCAAGGACAAATCATAAGTAAAGAAGAAAGCTATCCAAGTCTTGCCCACCTTTGTCCTTGGAGATCATTAGGTAGTCGCGCTTCTCGTCAACCACGGGGCTAGCATCCAGAAGCGTCATCTCCTCTATCAAATCCTAAACGCCGCTCCACTTGCGGACTTCGGACGTAGCACAAACAAACTCCTGTTGACGTCCGAGAGAGGAGGAATCTTAGGATAGCCGTCTTGGGTAATCTTGGGCTGTCGGTATATGGAAAACCCTCCACTCTCAAGTAGAACCACTTCTTTCCGGGCCGATTCCAGTTGTACTTGGTTGAGTGAATAGGATACTCGCCCTGGTTCTGAACGGTCCCATTTGAAAGTATCTAGGCCCTCAGGTATGTTTTTGGTAATTAATGTCAACTTTATTAAGGGACTAATATATGTGCTAAGATGTGTTAAAGGTTGAGTTCCAATGTTTTATTGATGACAAGGCTATTGGCAATGCGAATGAGATGAAAGATCAACATGGATCAAGACAAAGGTATTGTATAGCCTAAGGACCCTTTTGTAGTTTTTACGAGTCTCGGTGTTTGGAGAAAATACTGGGTTTATAGGTTAAATGCCGTACTATAAAGAGGGATTATGGCTAGTAGCTTGAGAGACTATTTTTATGCCATGATGATCAACTAGGGTTCATGCATTGTTTTGATTTAAGCTTTGGGAAAAATGTTTTGTGTATCAGTATGACCACAAGTGTACAAGCGATACTACCGCAGGTCGGTAGTACCGATTCCCATATGGAGGTATGTATTTTTCAGAGAGCATGTTTTGAATGATTTTCTTGGAACCCCAATATCGATAAGATCGCAAGTGAAAAGCGGTATTACCGCAGGTCGGGTGAACGTTCGAACCATCCGAATGTATGGTCCAATCGTGTGGTCCGATCGGGTGAGCTAGTTGGGTTGGACCAAGTGGTCCGGTCAAACTTGAGAGCTCGGTTCTAAGTGTTTTTGGATTCTCTCTGATAATCGAAATGACCGCATTTGAATCAAGAAGATTACCGCATGTCAAGAGTAATCGATATCTATATGGCGATGCGTAAATAACAGAGAGTGTGTTTTTGGGAGTTTTGATCTCCTTGAGAAAGCAGTATGACCAAGATTTTTTAAGTGGTACTACCAAACTGCGGTAGTACCGATATTTCAATGGCGGTACGTGTTTTCTAGAGAAGGTATATTTCTGAGATTTCTTGAGCTCTAAAAAACGGTAATACCATTCTTGCCAAGCGGTATTACTGCGCCACGGTAGTACCAATTTTTAGTTAGCAGTAGTACCGTAACTTATCCGTAACGGCTAGCTCAGAACATTGAATGCCATTGTTCCGACCGTTGAGCAGAAATCGGTAGTACCGGACATTCAGTTGCGGTACTACCACAAATCCTAATTTTTTCAGGAAACTGGTTGTAATGGCTAGATTTGTTGGTGAAGGGTATAAATACCCCCCTCCCCCACCTACCTTCTAGCAGTAACTCTTGAGATCATGAAGCATTGTGCTCTTGCATTGAAGTCTCTTGAGCCCATATACACTCTCCAGCTGCTCATTTGCTTTAAATTCTCGTTTTGAGGTAGTTGAGAGCATTCAAGTGCATTGCGTCATTAGTTGATCACCTTGGCACTTGGTTGTCTTCAAGTGAGCGCTATGATTTTTTTACTCTTGGTGCTTGCCGGCACCTAGACGGCTCGAAGAAGAAGTTGCACAGTGATCACTTCAAAGGAGTTTGTGAAGTGACCCGGCAAGGAATTGTGAAGTGGTTGCGTGCTCACCATCTCTGGAGTGGGGGAAGAGCAATGATAGTGATTGAGGGTCAAGGCTTAATTTGTGGAGCTGGCTTGATTAGTTCAAGCTTCGTCAACGTGGACTAGTGAAGACCGGCAAGTCTTCGATACCATGGGAAAACTTCATTATCTCCATTGTGGTTTATTCTTGTTTTTACTACTTTCGCATTTACATTTGTAGCAATTTACTTGTGTAGAATTGCTTAGCTAGAATTGTATCTAGTTTAGACTTAGTCCATAATTGTTTTAAAAAGCTTAGTAGGTTTTTCTCCTTCTTATGCTAGGTAGCTTTGTTAAGACAATCTTGTTTAAAAATGTTAATTAGTTGAAAAGATTTAAAAACCTCCTATTCACCCCCTCTAGTCGATTATCCTTGATCCTACAAGTGGTATCAGAGCTTGGTCTCTCTAATTTTAGACTTAACCGTCTAGGAGAGAAATGATGGTTAGTGAGGGAATGTCAATAGGCAAGGCACCTTTATTTGATGGATCAAATTATGCTTATTGAAAAATTAAAATGTCTATTTATTTAAAGGTCATGATCCCAAGCATATGGAGAATTGTTGGCGAGGATTTCACTATAGCACTTGATCTTACACACCCCATGGATCTTGAGGAAGGAAACTCCCACCTCAATGCTCAAGCGATGAATGCTCTATTTGGAGCTTTAAACGTCGATGAATTCAATCGAGTGAGTAATCTTGAAACTGCTCATGAGATATGGACTACGCTCTCGAAAATTCATGAGAGCACATCTACAATTAAAGAAGCCAAATTGCATTGGCTTCGAATCAAATATGAGACATTTACAATGTTGCCTCATGAAAACATCACCGAGACATATTTTAGACTCAACAACATTGTAAATGAACCTAATGGTCTTGGTACTAATTTACTTGATGTTGATATTGTGTGCAAGATGCTTAGGACTCTACCAGACAAATACGAGACATTAGTGATGCTATTTCTCAACTCTCCTGAGTTGCCAAGAATGATGCCAACCGGACTCTTGTGCAATGTAAGACCCGGGATTAACACTCCCGAATCCTCTGTGCATTTCTAAACTAGTCCCATGATCAGTAGCTAGTTCACACAGTAAACAAATATGGTAACCAAATCATATCTCAACTTTATTAATAAATAACAACAGAGTAGATTACAAAGGAGGCTTACAGGCCAACAATAAAATAAACACAGCGGAAGACGAAGAAGATGTAGTAGAGTCCAGTTAATCTGCCACAGGCAATCGACTGGAGAAGCGGCCTAGTCGTCGAGATCCACACCGGTAGCAAAGTCCTTCTCCTCTGAAATTATTTGCATTAAGCAAGGATGAGCACAACTACCGTGCTCGCAAGTTACACCGAATCAAATAATGTAATGACATGCATATATGGATATCTCAAAGGAAAGCTTAATATGGTTGAATTTGCATAAAACAAGCATTTTACGTAAATACTTGTACTAAGTTCCAAAGCGGTTATTCTATAACTAAAATTCATTTTATAAATCAATTTTATAGTCGATAACATTCACACATGAATAGTGAAGGATACCTCCTATCACAATGGCTAACCGCCCAAATCCCATTTGGATGAACCGATTGATAAAGTCTTTTGAAATCAAAATCCAAGTCTAACTTTGAGTGGCTTTGCTAGCATGTCCATGACCGTGGACACGGCTATTCAATAGTTTTACACTCTGCAGAGGTTGTACACTTTACCCACATGACACGAATTCTCTAGTTTGCTTGGCATCCGTCGATACCACCGCCCACTACCTTAGGTAAGCAGTCTAGAGTACGTGCCAAGGCTTTTACAATGCGCCATTCCACCGCAGTTTCCCCTCGCTAAGGTTTCGCCCCCTTTGGAATAGAAATCATGAGTTCCTAGCCCCTCTTGCGCGGTGGGAACAATAGTCATAAAAGACTTTGTCAAAAGAAAAGGCCATGAAAGACCGCCCACGCACAAACAGGTCAACCGCGATGGAACTTTACAAATTAATTAGCCAGGTCCCCTACCCATACTCAGGACATGTGGTTGCACGGTGAGGCATAGCCCATTATAGGCATAGCAAAGGAACGCTCAGAGGCCGGTCCTCAATTGACTTGGGCGACTTTCCACAAAACCCATGGGCCTCAACCCTATCCAGTTGAGCCGTGCATTGACATGCACCATCCAAACAACCATTTCGCCCAAGTACAAACCATAATTTTATTTTATTTTTCTCAAATTCATTTACAACAAAACTTCCATGACAAACCAATGCCATGGATTCTTAAACAATATTTGATTTTTGGCTGAAAGTTTCCCAAATCAAACATTTTTGGGTCTAAGCATTGCTAAGCATAATCTTTCTCAAAATGTTCTAGTTCATTCTATTGTATCAACTAGATTTTATCTAGGGTGAGGGTTAAATGTCCAAGACTTGTCAAGAACGAGATCAGTATGTAAACCATCAGTATTGTGATAATCCAATCTTCAGCAATCTAATATCCATTAGTCCAATCTACACCATATAGGTCTATATATTCCTATGATCCAACTTCAATTGATCCAAATATTTAACTATACTCAAATTTTATAATCCGATAACTATCAATCCAATGACTATGTAATCCTATAATCAAATTTTAGATAATCGATATCCAATGACAATCTATTTCTAGAATCCAACATCAACAATTCAAGATTTGACTATAGTATCTATCTATCATCCAATCTTTATTAATCCAATATCAACAACAATCTACCTCTAAAATCCAATAATTATTTATTTTTACAATCCAACCATAATAATCATGTATTTCTAATAATCCAACATCATTCATTCCAATATCCAATAATCCAATGATAATCTATATCTATGATTGACATCTAATATCCAACAATCATATAACTCTAATAATACCACAATCCGATCCTTAATAATCTTAATCCAATACCAATAATCACCTATTTCTGTAATTCAACATTCATTATCCATTAACAATTTTCCTCTATCTTCACACATCCATTCACAATCTTCTTTTATTATCCAAACTCCAAAATATATTGCATTCGATAATAGACTCCATACCACCTCCCTTGACAATAATTGGACATACAAAGGCATTGGGAATAACTATAAAGCTTAAAACAGGAATTTAAATTACTTGCATATAAATACGCATGCAATAATAATTTAAAACAGAATTTAAATAATTTTAAATATTGGGTGCAAATATGGTCAAGAATGTAACTTGCCTTGCTTGGTGATGTTGCTTTTCTTAACAGTCACCTAGTACTCACAAACACTCTCCAAAGTTGCTTGTGTGTACAGCCACGATGATCATACTGACCAAAATCAATCCTCTTATATGGTCTCCAACTACGTTGGCCGACTCTCAAGTCGTCGAAATCTATCTGCAAAAGCGATCCAAATTCAAACGAAATTCAAATAACAAATCAAAAGGCAATTCAAATTAACTCAAAACTAATTGATTCTATTTTATTTAGTTAGGTAATAGTTTTATAAAATTTTAGAAATTTGAAACACTCAAATTGGAGTTGGGATTTAAAAGATATAAATTTTACAAGTTTTAATCCTAAATTTGGAATTTAAATGAAATTCTATGTTTAAACAAAATTCAAATTTAAATAATTTTGGTTCGATTAGCTAGATCTTGATTTTATATAAATTTAGAAATTTGAAACATCCCATTTGGAGCTAAGATGTAAAAGATATGAATTTATCGGTTTACATCCTAAAATTGTAGTTTAAATTATTTTAAAATTCAAATAGGCAATTTAAACTTACTCTAAAACATGTGTTTATATTTTATTTAGCTGAATCACAATTTTATAAGTTTTTAGAAATTTTGATTCACTAAATTTGGAGTTATGAATCAAAAGATATGATTTTTACAAATTTTAATCCTAAATCTGTTATGTTAAACAATTTTCCGAATTATTTTTCTAAAGAAAATTCTAATTATTGCGCAAGATGACGTCGTGAAGGATTTTCCGATTTTAAATTAAGTTAAACTAATTTCGACATGTGGGGCCTCGTGTCATAGACACGGCTCACATGGACCAAGTCCATGGAACAAGAAGGGCTCGTGGTGGCGCCGACTTGACGGTGAGGTGACGTGGCGCCCATGTGGCGCGAGGTGGCGCCACCGTGGTGCTTACGTGGTAGAGACCCACGTCGGCGAGACCACGCCTGGAACCCAAAGGTCACCGGCGGCAAGACTTCGCGGCGGCGGCTGCTGAAGGTACGAGGAGGAAGAGGAGACGAGGCGAACTTGTGCGCCACCCACTCGGCGAGAAGAGGACGGAGGCGGCGGCGAGGAAAAGCGGCGGCGTGGTTCGGCTTGAGCGGCGATGTGGCGCCCGAGATCCTCCGGCGGCGGCGGCGTGCGCGCCACCGGCCGTGGCGTTGCGGTGATGCTAGTGGTGGCGGTGGCGAGGACGCGGTGTTGATGGCGGCGGCGCAATTCGAGCTTGAAGCTCTCGGGACCGGCGACAGGGAAACTCAAATCACGGCATGCTCAAGACAAGGGGAAGAGAGTGAGTGGTGGCGACGGCTTCGTTGTGAAGAGGGCTCCCCGGTGCTCGCTTTTATAGGGATCGGGGTGAAGCGGAGGTGGAGATCGTGCGCGGGCGGCGTTTTATGGCGCGCGGCACTACGGCGAGTTCGTGCGCCATGATGAGGGATAATGGTCGGAGGAGAGGCGGCGGGGTTAAGGAAATTCAATGCGCATTATGGCGAGGGAAATGGAAGAAGAGGAACCGGCGGAGACGGAGCTCCTTGAGCGGCAATGGCGGCGATCTTGGCGCGTTGAGGAAGAAGGAGATGGGGAAGAGAAGGCTGGGGCCGTTCGATGTCCATCCGAGGGCGTAAAGTGACCTTGCGACGTGTGCGTGTGTGGATCGTCGGATTAAGATCCGACGGTGGCAAGAGGAGGGAGCGGAATTGTGCGGCGGCTTTGGGCGCGCGGCTTAGGCATGAGTATTGGGCCGAGATTTGGCCCATTTACTGTTTAGTGGTTTTAATGGATTTTCTATTTTAAATATTCAAACTAATTCATTTCGGACTTAGAAAATAGCAAAATAAATCCAAAAATTCTAGAAAAATTCACGAAATCTCTAGAGTTATTTTGGACTTATTAAAATTATTTCCATCTTAAAGTTAGCTTTTAAATTTGCAATAAATTTTCTTTTAGCTTTAAAATATTTAGGAAAAAGCTTTTCAAATTTCGAAAATTCTCCAAATTAATTAAATTTTTATTTTTTAACTTTAACTCAAATAAAACTTTAAAAACTTTAATAAATTTTACTTTTGACTTTAAAAACTTCAGAATTTCCAATAAAACAATCAAACTCTTTCAAATTTCATGAAGTCCAATAAAATAATAACTTTATTTATTTTTATTTTGATAACAGAATTTTGGGATGTTGCATGCAACCTCATAACAAATGAGTTGTACAAGAAAAACAAGGAGGAGCTTTTGGAGTCATCTTCCTCAAAGAAGAAGATTGCCACTTTCAAAGCAAAGACGGAATCAAGTGATGAGGTAGAGGAAGAAGAAGAAGACTTCGAAGAAGAATTTACTCTCCTTGTGAGAAGAATGAAGAAATTCATGAGAAGACGTCCATATCGAAGCTTTGATTTCGATAAAAGCAAGAAAGGACAATTCTGAAATGACAACAAGCGCTATAAGTGCGATGAGAAGGGGCACATTGCCTCCAATTGCCCCAACAAGAAGGATGACAAGGGCAAATCATCAAAGAAGAAAGAATACAACGACAAAAAGAAGCTTTTCAAAAAGCTTCACAAAGATGGCAAAAATTAAGCTCATATTGGAGAATGGGATTCCAATGAAGAGTATTCAGATTCCGACTCCGATTCCAATGATGAAGGGTCCTCCAAGAAAAGAGGACTTGTCAGCATCGCCATCAAGGAAGCATCATCGATATTCTACACTCCTACTTGCCTCACGGCAAAAGGAGATAAGTTAAATCCATTAATGATCATGAACCTTCATATGATGAATTATTGGATATGCTTGAAGAATTAAATGAATATCTTGGAAAAGACATGTCAAAGTATAAAGTCTTAAAGAAATAACATATCTCTCTAAAAGACTCTTATGAGGAGCTAAAGGAAGCTCATGACTCTCTTCTCTTAAAAGATATTGAAAAATCTCATTCGAATGTTAGAATTACTTGCAATTTAATGAATGAGATGCATATGGTAGAAGTTGCTTCAAATGCTTTATCTATATCTAGCACTTCTACATCTTGTGATGATTTGTCATCCATTCTATGTTGTTCTATAAATGATTCAATTACTAATATGGCTAATACATGTGATCCGTTCCTTGTTGTTGAAAATCATGAATTGAAAAAGCAAGTCACCAAGCTAAGTGAGAGCTTAGAAAGATGCTTCAAGGGTAAAGCAACTCTTGACAAGCTATTGAGTAAGCAAATGTGTTCATTCAATAAGGAAGGACTTGGATTCATTCCCAAGAAAGGTAAGAAGCCAATTTACAAGCTCGCAAGGTTTGTAAAAGAGAATAGCAAATATTGCAATAAATGTCGTAATATAGGACATTTGTCAAATGCATGCTCGATTGCAAATACTAAATCTTATGTCATTTATGATTCTTGCTACAAGCTTAGAAAGTCTACAGATGGCAATGTAGTAGCAAACTTTATCGGCACTTTAATTTTAGGCGTAAAAAAGAATGTCATTTGGGTGCCCAAAACCTTGGTAACTAGCCTCCAAGGACCCAAACAAATTTAGGTACCTAAAAGAACTTAATTATTGTTTTGTAGGTGAACTACAAGACCGGTGGAAAACATTAGGTGCTTGATAGTGGATGCACTCAACACATAACCGGAGATAGAAAAATGTTCACCATATTCGAGTGTAATACCCCGAATATCAAATAGAGAGAACATATTATTCGGAAGAGAAATTTATTCAAATTTGAATGCACTAAAGTTTAGAGGAAAAATTAAAAGAAAATTCAAGATTTGAGGGAGGATTGGACCTTAGGCTTTCGGCCCAAGGCGTCCTAGCCAAGTGGGCCGGCCTTGTAGTGGAGTCAAGAAGGGGGTGCCCTTCGCCAAAACCCTAACCTCTGCTACAGTACCGCGCCGTACTGTAGCACGCGGTACTGTAGCAGACCCCCCTCCGTGCTGCTCTACCAAGATGAGGAAGGAGCTCCGAGGTGCCGCCGGCCATGGTGGAAGGAGAAGAAGGGAGAAGAAGAAAGGAGGAGAAGAAGAAGATCATCTTCGTGGGTTTTTGTTCAGCGTTTCACGCGTCTCCAAGGGTATCAATTCGTTTCCCCGCTGTTTTGATGTTGTTTAGATGCGAAATTAGATTAGTTTGATTGGATCGAGTTCGTCCTGCTATAGATCAAATCTGTCCAGTATGTTGTGTGGGCTGTTTTGATGTCTTAGAGGCCGAACCAATAGTTTTGATCTCCTTGAGATATCTAGAGGTTGTTCTTAGCTTTCTGTGGCCACTGAGTTCACTTGATTCCGACATTCGAGTCAAAAGATATGATAGATTTAGTATCTACTGTCCAGATTTCTGACGCGATTAATCTGTTTTGCTATTGTGTAACATATGAAAATGTAATTGAGAGAATATGGGTTTTCACCCAGCTAGACTTTTGTAGAGAATTTGATAACCTTTCTATATTGTTAAAGAACGATCAATTCGGAGTTATAGATTAAAAGTTGTAATCGTTTTAATACTGCTGTTTGTTCTTTTAGGCAGTTTCTGTTCTGAAAGTTCAACCTTCTGTTAGCATACTTTATTGGCCGAATTGGTTTATCTCGTCAACTAGAGTATTGTAGATTGGTCAGTTAAGAATCCACAGAAACTAGGCTCACCTCATTTCGAGTTCCAGATCATGAGATATGTTAATTACCGTGCTGCTGTCCAGAGGCGGTTTAGGGCAGAATGCGCTGGTTTTCAGTTTAGAGTTTCTAGTTAAATATTGAATCGCCAGGGAAGCATTGTAGAACGTTATTCAGTAATGTCGTGTTCATCGTATTCTTATTTCAGTTATTTACTTGTTTAGGCGGTGAAGCTTCGGGTTTAGGAGTATCACCTTTGCCTCATCTTGCGTCGCATCATGAAGGCAAGTACCTTGATGTTCTGATATTTGGGAAATGTTGAATGCTTGATGTTGACCCTGTGTTTTTTTTTCTAAGATCCATGATAATGTTTAAGTTCAAGTTCCTTCCACATGTGTGTTATCTCCATGATTAGAGAGCATGTCTTTTCAATACACATATTTCATTCCATGCATTCATTTTTCATGTTCCATCCACGGGAGTGGATTAAAAAGACCCATCAATTCCAGTGTAACATCCCAACAGTATAAACAGGGTTTGTTCAAGTATAATTATATGTGTAGAAATTAAAACTTTTTCTCACATCTTGAAAACCCCTAAACACTCATGTAATTCTTGTCCAAGAGTTGTGTAATCCAAAAACACAAAGCTCTTGTTGACCAAAAGTCAAACTCATTTTCCAATTGTCTAAATCTTGTGCCAAACATTTGGAAATATTTTTCCTTGGTCCTAAAGTTGATGTGGGACCCCTCTGAAAAACATCATGAGTTATAAAACTGGTTTGATAAATTGTGGAGGTAAAACAAATCCTTGAACAGCCTTAATGAATTTCCTGAGAAAAATGCATCACATAATAACCTCTGGAAATTTTAGGTAAGGTTAATCTCATGGTCAGCAAGCTCCAGTTAAAATTTCATGAATTTTGGAGTTCATTTGCTACCTCAAATAATTTTGCTAAGTTTCAGCTGTTAAAAACTAAACTTAAAAGCTTACACTGTTCCTTGGGCTAGCCACTTTGCAAAGCTGGTCCAGCCCAACCTTGTCTGCACTTCAGCAGACCTCCTCTCCACCTTGGCCAGGTCGCAGCCATTGGATTAACATCCAACCGCCACGACCTCCTCCGCAGTTAACACCGCCAGGACCTCCCCACCTCATTAGGTCTTGGCCGCTGGATCAAATCCCACGGCTCTAACCTCCCCTTGTTATCAAACCTCAAAGTCCACATCCCACCTACATGAGGTCACAGCCATTGGATCAAAAATCCATGGTCGCGACCTCCTCCTCTCAACCTAACTATCAGACCTCCCTTTTTGCACGCGGTTGAGGTCGTAGCCGTTGGATACAGATCCAAAGGCCACGACCTCCGCTGCAAATCATCACAGCTCAGGACCTCCTCACTTTAATTGTTGTGCGCCATTGGATTTACATCCAACGTCCCACAACCTCTCTGCGTTTTTAAGCGCTCACAACCTCCCCCATCTCGTGTTGTGCACCGTTAGATTAAAATCTACGGTCACGACCTCCTCCTTTCCTCGTCTTGATCCAGGCCTCCTCGCAAGACGTGAGGTCGTAACCCTTGGATTTAAATCCAAAGGCCATGACCTCCCTCATGTTCTTAAGTTCATGTGCGGTTAAGACCTCACAGAGGTCCAAGATTGTTGGATGGAGATCCAACGCTTTGGACCTCTGTCTCATTTTCCCATGTGCGCACGCATTAAGGAAATCGTGAGGCCATGACCTCCCCATCCTTGATCGTGTGGTGGGACCTCCTCCCGATCATTTAGGCGTAACGGTTCAAAAATGACATCGGAGGGCGGGACCTCCCGTGGGCTTATCCAGCGGTCATAAGGACCTCCCCTGTTCTTCTCCTTCCTTGGTCACGCATGCGTGGCCCTGAGCAAATGATTTAATGCGTTATGCATCGATTTGTGTACCTTATAACAACTCTTTCTTGACCGCATTAAATGCAGGTCGACCTTCCGCCTCTCAGTCGGCCAGAGACACGCCCTTCGTGTCAACCTCGCGTCATGTCAACCCCATGGACCGTGCCTTGGGCCAAGCTCACCGTGAGCCTAACCAGTGGTCCATGACCTCCTGTGCCCTAAGTATAAAGCCTCCCCCATTTGTTTCTTTGGCTTCCTTTGCACACCATTATCCCTTACTTGCACCCTGTGCTTGTGAGCTCTAAACCACCAAGCTCTCCTTGGCGCCATTCTTTGGAGCTTGAAGCTCCTCGGTGGACAAGGGTCCCCTGAGTTTTCCTCCTTTTCTCCTTGCTTCCATTTGTGCCCTACCCTCTGGGACCAAGTCCTAACTTGATTTGTTGGGCATTTGCAGAGGGGGACAAAGTGGAGCTTGGAGCTGAAGCTTTGGCCGTGGAGCACCCTTCCTCCCTGGCACCGGTCCTTCCTTCCTCGACCTCCTCAGCACCGCAGGACCTCCAGGTAAACCTCCTGATAGTCCCGTAGCTGTTGGGCACCCGCATGTATGCTGCTGCGGAGCTTTCAATGAGCACACGCTTGAATGTCGTGCGGAGCTTCCCTTTTGCATTTTGGATTTTGGCCGTGCTTGCTTTCGTTGTCCTCTCCGACTCGCCGGCGTTCAAGGCCGCCGCCATTGCCGAGAGGAGGTCCATGGAGTGCGCATGGTTATTGCGGACCGCGGTACCATGGATGTCGCCATGCGAGTCTCAGATCGCCGGTGATGACCACATTTTAGCTTCGGATCTTGTCGGACAAAACGGCGGCGCTATTGCCGTTTTGGACCAAGATCCGCTGGGTTTAATTCAGAGTGTTTGGAGTTCATTTGTTTGTCTTTGTCTTTGTCGTTTAAATCGTTCTTATCGTTTGTTTTCGTCTTTTCCGTTAGGCCGACATTTGTGGTGATTCCGTGGCGATCCTCGGCAACAAATTGACCGACCTTGACCGAGCAAGTAGTTTGATCATTTCCATCATTGTCCCATTACTTTAAAGCTTAATATATTGTTTTACTTGTATGTATGCATGCTACTTTGTGTTAAAATATCGCTAGCAAGCCTATAGTTGCATAATCTGTAGGAATTGTTTATCCTCTACTACCATGAGCCTAGGTTATTTCTTTGTGGTGGGAGCTCGTTGGATGAGCTCTTATCACTTAGTAGTTTCGATTTAAATGGCTTAGACATGCTTAGTTTTTGGTAGTTATGGGCGATCATCGACTTAGTCGATGGTCTTGATCACTCAAAACGATTATTACTCCTATATATCCAAAGCACTTGTGCTTTGATTAATTGTAAAATCAAAAGCGAAAATAAAAATGATTTAGACTTGGGCATATTGGATGGATGGTGCGGTTTTTGGAATGTGGTAGTATGCTGAGTCATTAGGACCGAGTTACTTGCGCCACCGTTCGAGCAATTTTTGCGTGCTAACCACACGAGGGGATATGGGACCTCTCTTGACTAAGTACTTTGGGAGGTGTTAATTATGAGCTGGTCGGTGGGTATGTTTTAATAATGTGTGTGTGTGGTGTTGGGAGGAGCATTAGCAGACCGGTTAGGGTGTCTAATGTGTCCTTGTCCCGTGGGAAGCGGCTCGTAATTAGCATCGTCCATTGGAAATGTCTCGTAGGACTTAGCTGCGTCTTGAAGCATACCAAAGGTAGTGTGCTTAAAGGAAAGGCGATCGGCGTGTGGGTACATTGGTACACCCTAGAGGGTTAAAACTATTGAATAGCCTCGCCCTAGGTTATGGACACGCTCGGATCGCCCGTGAGAACTAGACTACAACCTTTAATTAAAACTTGACATGGTTGGCATGAGCGGGAGTTCATGCTATTGTTGTGGTGACTATTGGGTTAGTCACTTCGAGTTGATCTTGTTGTTGTTACTATGTTATTATCTCGTTGTTATTTCAATAATTAAAATGCTTTGCCAAATTGCCTTCAATCTATTATGTTATTGCAAATGAAACTTGCTTTATGCTAAAATGAGTCCAAAGCCTCATCCACTTAAATAAAGCTTGCATGTAGCTATTTATAGTTCTGTTATCTCACACGTAAGTCTTGCGGAGTACTTTATGTACTCATCTGCCCGTGGTTGTGGTATTTTTGTGGCTTTTGTTGCAGAAATAGAAGGTGAGCTCCAAGAGCCTCACTTTTGTGCCATGTGTTGCGACTTCTTGACGACTAGCTTGGCGGTCGGTCAGATGCCTAGGGGTTAAGGCACACTGATTGGCTTTGTGTTATAGCCATCTTTATGGCACTTTTTGCTTCATTGTTGTCTTAGTAGTACTTGTTGTTATTTGGCCAGAAGGCCCCTCTGTTGTAATAACCTATTCCTTATTAATATTCACTTCTGGTTTGTTGCTTATGTACTATGTGTTGTATGGAATTGATACATTCTTTTGTTGTGAGGTATGTATCTTGCATTCGGGAGTATACATCTCTCGAGACTGGGTTTATTTGGTTGATAATACTAGGGTCAATTGGATGACTAAGTATTATGAGCTTAATAAATCCGGGTGCTCACATCCAGGATGGGCATGTAAGACCCACCATTCCAATGTGGGCCCCACCATTCCAATGTGGGCAGTTTGGGACACCCGTATGAAATGTTCTTCATACGGGGGCTTGGATCCCCGCCTTTTGTTAAATGCGGGCTTAAGTGAACACCGACGGGTGTGTCACTAGCAATACCGGTATATGCATATGTGTAGTTCCTCCATTCCATTCACTCCATTCATTCCATTCATTCAAATACTCGTTCTGTGATTTCGTCATATTGTTCAATGATGTTGACTTGTTAATGTTTGTGGTATGTTCCATTTATTCATTTGTACTTGCTTTGAGTCTTGGACTCATTCTTGCGTTGTTTGTTTTTTAGGTAATCATTGATGTTGACTCACTTGGGAGGAGTAGACACACACTACTCATTCACATCATCCTATTCAAGTTCAAGATTATAAATTAGTTCTATCTTTTATTCATTATTGATGAGCTGTAATAAATAAATCTAGATGGGAAGGAAGGATACCTTCTCCATGATCTTTGTTGATTTATTTTGCTTGTGAATCTAGATTAATGATGAACGTAATAAATAAAATTAAATGGTGAAGGAAGGATACCTTCTCCATGTTTTAGATGTTTTATTTATGCCTTTATATGATATCTTATTCGAGTTCTTCCGCAATGTGGTTGTATGTTAGTGTATTTAGGTGACATCTTGGCTTCCAAATAGCCAGGGTGTTACATCGAGAATGGAAAACGAATTGACAAGATCACATTTAGTGATAATAGCAAAGGAAAGGTAATAGGATTGGGTAAAATGGCTATCTCAAATGACCTTTCCATTTCCAATGTATCTTCAGTTGAGCCCCTAAATTTCAATTTGTTATCCGTTGCTCAAATATGTGATCTTGGCTTAACTTGTTCATTCTCTCAAAATTGTGTCTCCATTTTAAATGAAAAAGAAAATTCTTTAGCTTTCAAAGGGTTTAAAAACACTAAAGTTGAAGATTTTTGCGATAAACTTGGAATAAAGCATGAACTTTCCACAACCTATACTCCGGAGCAAAATGGAGTTGTAGAAAGGAAAAATCGAACATTAATTGAAATGGCTACGACAATGCTTGATGAATATAATACTTCCGATAATTTTTAGGCGGAAGCAATTAATACCACTTGTCATGCCATAAATCGTCTTTATTTGCATTGTCTTTTGAAAAAGACTTCTTATGAGTTTCTTATTGGAAAAAAACTGAACATCTCTTATTTTCATGTATTTGGTAGCAAATATTATATTTAAAAAAAGGGTATTCGTCTTTCAAAATTTGCGAGTCGATGCAATGCTGGTTTCCTGCTTGGATATTCTTTAAATAGTAAAGCTTATCATGTTTTCAATCAAAACTCCGGTTTAGTTGAAGAAAAACATGATATTCAATTTGATGAAACTAACGGCTCTCAAGAAAAGTAAGGGAATTTGGATGATGTAGGAAATGAAGCTTTAAGACAAGCTATGGAGAATTTGCAAATTGGAGATATCAAGCCAAAAGAAGATCCAAATAATCCATCATCTTCCATTCAAGCTGAACCTCCTACCTCTTCCACAACAAGTCAAATTCAAATTGATAAAGAGGACAACAAGGAAGATGATCAACCTTTCAATCTACCACCAAGAATTCATAATGCAATTGCAAAAGATCATCCAATAGATCAAATATTGGGTGATGTAAGTAAGGGCGTTCAAACTCGATCTCGTGTCTCTTCTTTTTGTGAACATTACTCTTTTGTCTCTTCTATTGAGCCAAAGCATGTAGAAGAAGCACTCGATGATCCGTATTGGGTGAAAGCAATGCATGAAGAACTCGATAACTTCATCTGAAATGGAGTTTGGATATTAGTGGATAGGCCCAAGGAACATAACGTAATCAGTACAAAATAGGTCTTTAGAAACAAGCAAGATGAAAGCGGAATGGTCGTAAGAAACAAAGCAATATTAGTCGCTCAAGGATCCTCTCAAGTTGAATGTTTGGATTTCAGTGAAACTTTTGCTTCCTTAGCTAGACTTGAATCAATTCGGATATTACTTGCTTTTGCATCATGCTTTGATATTAAATTATTTCAAATGGATGTTAAAAGTGCTTTTCTAAATGAAAAAATATCCGAACTTGTATTTGTTGAGCAACCACCCGGTTTTGAAAATCCTAAGAATCATAATCATGTCTATAAACTCTCCAAGGCGCTCTATGGTCTTAAATAAGCTCCTAGAACATGGTGTGAACGCCTTAGAGATTTTCTAGTTTTAAAAGGATTGAAAATTGGGAAAATTGATTCAACCTAGTTTACTAAAGTTTTAGATGATGGCTTCTTTGTATGCCAAATTTATGTTGATGATATCATCTTTGGGCCTACAAATCAAGATTTTTGCAAAGAGTTTGGTGATATGATGTCTAGAAAATTTGAAATGTTCATGATCGCGGAACTTAGCTATTTTCTTGGACTTCAAATCAAGCAACTCAAAGATGGAACCTTTGTGAGCCAAACAAGGTATACAAAAGATTTGATCAAGATGTTTGGCATGGAAGATGCAAAGCCCATCAATACTCTCATGGCAACCAACGTTCATTTCGACCTTAATGAGGGAGGTAAACCGGTAGATTTAAAGCTTTATAGATCCCTGATTAATAGTTTGCTTTATCTTACCGCATCTAGGCCCGATATCATGTTTAACGTTTGCATGTGTGCACGATTATAAGCAACACCAATAGTGTAATAGCCTCATTTTAAATAAATAATAATTATATGTATTTCATGAGCATACATGTCATTTTGGAGCATGTGCACAAATTGTTGCATTTGGAAATTTCAAATTCAAGTCAAACTTAACTCAAAAAAAGAAACTCCAAAAGAAAACTGAAGTTAATGCTTGAAAATAACCCTCGGAAATAATTTAATCAAATACTAGATTAATTATCATGAATAAATATATATTTTTCAAATTTTTAGAATTCATCTTGACCTTAAGAAAAATCTGTGTTCTCTATTTAAATCTATTCGGTTAAGGAATTTAAAATAAGTATTTAAATCATGGGAAGTGACATTTGAAAATTTATATGGGATCTATATCATCCTAGTATCATCCTTGAAAAAATTTAGATTTTTATAAATTTATTTGCTATTTTTAACTCACTGGTCAAACTTTTGAAGTTTGAATTTAATTCGGTCAACCATACAGACTCAGCCTGAACCACTTCGGACTATTCTGACTTGAGCCTTTGGACTTGACTGGACCACACGACCTCGCCGAGCCACACTTGAACTCCGATCGCACCGTTTCACTTCACCCACTGATAGCCCGGTCTCACTTGGCAGCTTCATCTCCTCCGCGCCTTTTAAGCACCATGCCAGCTCCGCGTGTGCCGAGCAAGAGGTGGCGCCCGCCCGCATGACTTCGTCCATGCAGCGCCATGTTATCTTGCCACCGCTAACATCATTCGACCAGTAGTTGACACGAGTGGGCACTATCCTCTCCGAGTATTGGAATTTCACAAAAAAAAACCCCATCCTCATCCTCTCGGCCGAAGAGAAGAGCTCGACCATTCTTCTTGTACACTGAGAGTTATGCTATCATTCTTGTGCCCTTATTCTTCTATCTTCATGCCGTGTTCATCGTGCTAACTTGAGACCTTGACCCTGCCTGTAGCTCTTGTAACCCCCGAGGTGTCTTTTTGGTTGCCCAAAGCGTGCACCGAATGTCCTCATCATGCCATTGTTGCATCCAGTGAGTTCATTCCATTCTTTTGTGCATCATCTCTTGTCTTAGGTTATAAGGAGTAAAACCCCTCAATCAATTCATTCTTTTGTTAATAGGGTGCTCGGGAATTTGTTTTCCTTTTAAGTTCGGCCAAAAGTACCCCTTTCGTCTCCATCTCCGGTTTGGTGAGCTTTGGGCCAATTCCTTTCATCTAGAGTATCTCCTTAGCTCTCTGAAGTAATTCTGATCACCCATTTCTTGTGGTTTTGCTTAGGATTGTTTCTCCGCGTGGGAGCTTTTGTCGCTGTCGCTCGGTCATCGTCGCCGGTGAACCATAGAGCTCCTCCGGCCATCTCCTTGGTCCTAGTAGGCTCATTGGACTTTAAGGATGCTTTTGCACTCATTTGATAGCTCAATACGTGAATGGGTTGGCTTGGCCAGATGAGCCGTAGTTGCGCCGCCGCTTCTCCTTGTCGTGCCGCCGTTAGAGTTCGCCGCCGGCCAACCTCTGGCCACCACTAGGACCGCAAGACTATTGTGAATCCATCTTTGTCTTTGGTTCATGCCAGCGTGGACCACAGCGCCAGCGAGCCATCGAGCAAGCACGCGGTGGCGAGATCCTCTGTTGTCGGATTTTCGACCGGCGCTGTAGAGTAATGATTAACCCTAATCATTGCCGGTTTAGATTAAACAATCATTAGCCTTTGCTTTATTAATGCGTAATGTTCCTCTTACACGTGGGCCCGAGCACGGAAATCCGTGAGTTTTATCTCTTGGTTACCGCACCGAGAGGCTGACGTGTGGGCCCATGTGACTGGTTAAGTTTTTGAGTAAAGTTGAGTAGTACGTTTTCTATTAAGGAAAACGTATTTCGTTTGCGCTTAAAATCAAAAGTACGTCATCATAATCAGAAAACGTATTACATTGAATACGCCTTCGGCTTCTTTTCGGCTGGGGCTGGGTCAAAATCACCAGGTCAATCCTTGACTTTGGGTCCCGCTCATCAGGGACTGGGGTTAGGTTTTGCCGGGTATAAAAAGTATTAAAACCATTTTGAAATCCCAAAATGAATTACTTTTACACTAAAAATGTCTTAAAGTTCAAAAATTCATAAGTAATTCATCATAACTCCAAATCAAGTGAAATAAATTTTGTTAGTTTTAATTTTTACTGAACTTTAATCTGGAATAACTTTGAAACATGTCCCTGTTACCAAAAAAATTTTGATAATGAAATTAATTGTACATTAAAGACTTTAACCTTATAAAATTCATATCAACTCCAAATGAACTAAAATTTTCACATAAATTCACTTAAAATTATAACCTCACTACTATAAAGTTCCCATGCATTTTTAACCATTTTGGCAATTTGAGATTTTCTCGATATTTATTCGTTATTGTTATTTTTAGATTCTGAATTGTCTGACGCGAGTGAATATATTTATGAGAATCCCGAAGTAGAACAAGTGGAATATCACCAAGGCAAGCATTCTCTTGCATCATTTTGATCCCAGTTTTGGTATTTTAGTATTTTGAAATGCAATGATAATTGTGTGCATGCTATTTTGGTGTATGAATAATTTGTGAGTCTAGTTAGCTATGTTCTAATCATTGTGGCTTATCCTTAATCATTTCATACATTTATGCTTAAGTTAGATATCATGTGATAGTATATATATTCTTTATGTGAATGCTTAGCCATGCAGGTCAGTAGATCCGGTAGTTCGATTGATAGGGTTAGCTTGTCAATCGTGGGAAACACTAAACATTTTATCCTATAATTTTGTCTAGATATTTGAATATGAGGTTTGAGTCTAAAATTTGTCTATTTAAACATGATTTAGATCTAGACAAGTGATTGATAGTAATGGTGCATTTGTGCACGAGAATAGGGTATTGTGGTAGTCTTGTCCGGATCACCAAGGACCGAACTTTGTGCTTTCGTTAATCCAAGTAACACACGTACTTCCACATGCGGGATGGGAGCCACTTGGTTAAGTAAGGGGAAGGTTTTATTGAGTTGAAAAATAGGTGGTGTGAGAACATATGTGTTTGATCATATGTTCATAGGGATACGATTGCAATTTAATATGTGCGAGTGAGCACAGTTTTAAACTTTTGTTCATTGGGTCGGCATTCTCAACACAACTCGTATGCCCCGCTTAGCAGGTTCTATCAGTAGCTTGTACTAAGTGGGATCTCATCTCGCAAGGGTGATTGAATTCAATAAGATCGTCTTGTTGAAAAATACCGAGTCTTGATTTCCCCGGCCAGCATACCTAAGGAAGTGTACCATTATCCAGAGGCTTACAGGCTAATCAAGTCTGTGGGCAAAGATGTACACTCCTGTAGGGTTAAAATTGTTCGAATAGCCGTGTCCATGGTTATGGACAACCACTTGGGTTCGAGACAGCAATTGTTAGATTTTTCAAACTAAAATTGACATGGGAATAACTTGGTATCGGCATGAATGGTTGTTCATGCGTGTTAGTTTGTCAAAGTGGACAGCCACTTTGATATGTTTTGATTTATGATTATATCAAAGTTACTTAATGTCTTTAGTCCAAATTTCGGTTACTAAATGACCTTTGCAAAATAGAAAGTGTAGAAATAAAACTTGTCGCTTTCATACAAAATTTATGCCAATACAGCCTTCCTTTGGATAGCCTCTAGCATATATATTCTCATATCCTTTGGATAGGCTCTATCATACACTTTCTTTTATTAGTTTGTGTAAGACTTGTGAGTAACTTTTGTACTCAAACAGATTAACCACTTATTGCAGATGAGGATGAAGATGCTTACGATCCATCAGTTAGCGCCGAGTACGGCGACGCTAACGAATGATGTTGTTTCTACCTCCACTTAGTTGCCTTTGGGTGTTGGGCACACTTGGTTGGACTTTTGATGTTTTAAATTTGTTTCCGTTGTTTATGTTTAGTTGACCGCTTGGTCACATGTGTAACTTATGAACTTAAATACTAGTGTTGTAAATCTCCTTTAGATAATGTATGAATTGTGTATGACTATGTACAATGTTGTTCAGGATATGTGCGCATTAGCCATTGATCTTGGGAGCTAATTGTAACGTCCCAAAATTTGGTTTTTCAAAAATCTTTTGAGTAGTTTAGATCCCTGGAAAATTTCACCAATTTTATTTAAATTAATAAAGCTTAATTGGGAATTTTCTAAATTAAAAATATTTAATTTGACTAATCTAAACATTAATTAAATAAAAACCTGTGTTATTTTGCTTCCTTGTGTTCCAAGGAATTTTCTGAGATTTTTCTGAATTTGTTTGCTATTTATTTGGATCTCCTCGATTTTTTAGATTTTCTTTAATTCCGAAAATCCTGATTTTCTCTCTCCTGCCGCACTGCTACAGTACCATCGGGGCACTGTTCATCCGAATCCAATGTGCTACAGTAATCGCGAGAACTGTTCATCATCGTTTTCCTCGGACGAACAGAACGAGTCGCTGGCCGAAGTTTCCGTCCGTTCCAACTGAAAATTTCAAAACTCCATATCTTTCTCCTTGGTGCGTATAAAACGAACCGTTCGGCGCCACGCGTCTGTTTTGATCTCCTCTTCTAATCCCTGATTTGGTTTCCTCCGAATCAATCTAGTTTCGTCGCAATCTGAAGAAAACCGAGCTTCAACCGAAATTCTTCTCCGACGAACTGCGCTTCGTCCGACGTCCGACGGCCAAACCGTCTGCGGCGTTGGCTTCGTCGTCGTCCTCTACGTCATGCTTCCTTCCCCTTCGCGAAGATCGCCGAGCACCGTCGGCCATGTCGAGCCATGGCGTTAAATCGAGCTCCTCGCTTCCTCGGTGAGTTTTTCCAAAATCCGATCGCGTCATCTCGTGCCCCTCGTTCATACCTATTTTTCCCCTCTTTTAGATTCAAGTTTCATCCACCGTGCGGTGAGAATCGGCGTTCTCTCGCCTCTTATACGTTGTCCTTCTCCGCCAATTACTCCGCAATCGTTGATCCCCGCCTTCAACTCCACCACCGTTGGGTTCGCATCGCCGCGTTCTACGCCGTGCTCACCTCCCTTTTCGCAGAGCATCGCCGGAAGCGTTATGCGTCCGTGAGGCCGTCGTGGTCGCCGTTCTTCGTGTCGCTGCCATCGTATGGAGCCAAATCTTGATGTCTGGACCGCGTCATCATCTCCGCCTCATCGTTTCCTTTCCGTTTTGCCCCTTCGCCGCCGCTGCGTCGTCTCCGTCCGCCGGCCACCCCATGCGCCCTATTCATCTATACATTGTTCATGTCTATTGTTTCTGTAAACGTTGGTCTGTCATTTCTTAGTCTGTTTACTCTCTGTTATTTGCATGCCATCTCAAATTCTTTTCCTGTGTGTGGGCATGAAAGCCAATCGGGCCGCTGCTCTTCCTTTCTTTGCATGCGAGCAGCCAACTGAGCCGGCCTCCTTTCTTCCTGTCTTGTGGCGTGACCGTGGGACGCATCCCCTTCTTGTGGCCTTGCCGGCCGGAACCGCTCGCTCCTTTGGTTTTTTCCGCGCCGCACTGCCGAGTTGGCCGCCCTTGTTTCTTTCGCGCGTGCGTGGCCGAAGCCCAACCCAGCCACCGCCTTTTTCTATCCTCCCTCCGCGTGTGCCCGGCCCAAGCTCTGCGCCGCCGCCTGGGAGTTCTTCTCCTGCACGGACGCCCAGGGCGCCATAATTAGCGCCGCACCGGGTGCCTCCGCGTCGCCCTCGCGCCGCCGCCTTCGGGTCCAAGCTCCTCCTCCGCTGGGACGCCTTCTTGTGCCGCCAAGCCGCCATCCGTGGTCTTCTTCTCCGAGCCGCCGCCGCCTGCGACATCGTTCGGAGCTCCTGACTGCCGTCGTCGAGCCGCTGCAGCGTCGTCTCACTTCAACTCGATCTGCCGCTACTTCGGTTTCCTCTGCCGCCTCCGCGTGCTTGCCCAAGACGCGCTCGCCCTCGCCCGGTCTCGCTGGTGCCACCGTATCTAGCGTCGCCGCCGGCCGTCGATCCCGCCGGAGCTCCGCCACCCGTCGGCCACCCAGTGCACCACTGTTCATGTATGTTTGTGTACGTGTATGTTCCAGGAGGCGTGTTCGGTGTCACATCGCCATGTCCTTTGCCACATCATCACCTTGTCCTCCGTGGCGACCACCTAAGCCACCCACATGGCATCCACATAATCCTAACCCTAAACCACACCGTATAGACTCGGTTCACCATGAACCAAGCTCATCTACCATGAACCCTAAACCCTAGCCTGTGGACCTGGTCCATAGACCAGTGGCCCACATGTCAACCCCTAATCATATTTTCGGAAATTCATTTAATTTCTGATGTTCAATTATCGATTGGTCCCACATGTCATTCACTATCTTTGTCCTCTCTTACTTACCAGTGGACCCCACTTGTAAGTCTCTAATTTCTTTTATTATATTTAATCCAAAGGAATATTCTCCGAATATTCTTTTCTCTCGCAACTTTATCATTTCTTGTGATTCTTCCGAGAGCCATATCTTCTCCGTCCGAATTCCGATTGAACCCATTCAAGTTCCCAAATTCATCTCAATTCATTATCTACCTTTCAGTACCATTCAGTTTCAGTTTGGAGTTTATTTGATTTGTCTTGTGTCTTTGGTTTGTTTTCGTGTGCTCTCTCGTTAGGCGTCGAAGTCCGGAATCGTCCAAGGAGCTGAAGTTCAAGGAAGTTGAAGATCGAAGTTAATTCAAGATCGTCATTGCTCTAGCAAGGCAAGTTGTACCTTTGATCATATTGAATCGATTTTCTAAAACTACTTTGATTCAAATTATTGCATTTACTTTAAGTATTTATTTAAATGCTTTTGGGTGTAGCTATTATCCCATTTGTTATATCCACCTTGTCTAATTGATGTGCCATAATCTTTTGTCACCCTAGATTGGTTATTTAATAGTTGGTATATTGTAGCACCAACGTGGGTTGGTTAGTACGATTAGATTGCTTAGCCATGCCACGAATCATTGTCATGTAGATTGCTATATTAAATTGATTAAATGAATATGCAACTATGTGATAAAAGCTGTGTGCACTATGTGTTGTAAGGCATGTGTTGCACTTAAAACCAACTGGGTGGGAAATGATTTAGACTGAGGCAAGTGGTGAATACTGTGTGATTGGTGGGCTGTGTGCTATTTTTGGTGGAGCTGTGTGCATGGGCGTGATAAGCTGTGTGCATAGGGATTGTGGTAGTCTTGCCTTGGTCAATTAAGGACCTCACCATGTGCGCCATTGAACTGGGCCTTAACCGTACAACCACATGTCTGGTATGGGACGGACCTGGCTAATTAATTAGCGATGTTTTGATTCAGTTCTGTTTTGGTTGACAATTCGGGCGCAAGAGGGGGCCAGGCGGCGAAACCTTAGCGAGCAGAACTGGGTCAAAGCAGGACTTTGTAAAGGCCTTGTCACGTGCTCTAGACTGCTTACCTAAGGTAGTGAGTAGTGGTATCGACGGATGCCAAACAAACTAGAGAATTAGTGTCTTGTGGGTAAATTGTACAACCTCTGCAGAGTGTAAAACTATTGAATAGCCGTGTCATGATTCTGAGGACGTGCGGGATTTCACACTAGGGGTAGATCTTCATAAAAGCTGTGTGGGAAGGGAGGTGTGTGGTCTAAATCATATGGCTATGTGAATAATCTGTTTAGGTGTGTGTGTCTTTGTGAAATCAAAGCATTAAATTATTCTTGTCTATTTGTTTTACTTGCTTTCAATCTATTATTTGTATTCAATTGCAAATGTTGCATTTACGCAAAATAACCACGAATGCCATTCCTTTGGAATAAGCTGCATCTATAAATTGCATTTACGTGGTATGACTTGCGAGTACGGTGTGTACTCACGCTTGCTTTGACGAATCAAGCGAAGTGAAGGAATCGTGATCAACAAGGTTTACTTCAAGGATCGTGGAGAACTAGGTCGCGCTTTGATTGATTGCTGTGGGCATATGGATGGGCTTCACCGAGTTATCTGTTTGTTCATTGCTGACTTCATTGAGCTTTACGCATACGAGGCATTAATTGTAAGCTTTGACCTTAAGGTCTTTACTCGATATTTATTGTATTTGCCTAATTATTAGTCATCTTTGTATATGGAATTGATATTTCGCGATGTTGTCCTTGTGTGCACTAAGCGTGATCTGGACTAGTCACGATATACGGAGGGTCGAGTGTAATTTGGTCCCGACAGAGGTGGTATCGAGCCATATCGACTGTAGGTCGTGACCTTAGTTAGAATGGCCGTTTTTAAGGAAAACTTCAAAACTTATTTTACAAATGAAAAATCTTAATGATGTGCTATTCTCATCTTGTCTAGCTTCTATGCTCTTCCATTCCGTTCCTTTCTCATCTATATTTCCTCATCACCATTTTGAGTATTAAATTGGACTCACTTCCCTCATAACCTCTATAGTTGTCGTTATCTGTACCAAGTGTCTTGGTGGATGCCCAGGAGCTGTTTAGAGCAACCCTTTGAAGACCATGCAACCAGCAACAACGTATCAATATATCCCCAAGTGTTCAAGACAAGTTCGTCGCAAGAATTGAAGACCAAGAAGAGGTTGTACATCGCCCCTACCTCCTCCAAGCTTCGCATCCAAGGATCACAAGCAGTCAACATTTGATGAAGACCGTAACCAGTTCGAGTTTTCTTCAGACCAGCCATATAGGATAAATCAGCTTTGGTTCCTCCCGTGTGTTGAGCCAAGTCACCCAGTTAAGTTAGAGTTTAATCGACTAGACGATTAGTTTTTCGTCTTCTTTCTCTTGTGTGTAGTTTGTCTGTCAGCTTTATGCTTCTTAATAGCTTTCCGGCTATTTGTGTTTCCTAGTGTCCTTGGGTTAAACCTGCATCCCTTAGTAGATTATCTTTCCGTACCTTGTGCTTTTCCCTCTCATCTATTATACAGTCACCAAGTAGATGAAGAGCCTCGATGAAACCAACCTTGCGATAATCTTGAGGAGCGATGCATGCATTTCGGATCTCGTCAATCCCCGTGGGCAGTTGTCACTATCAGGAGTAGCAGATCCAAGTCATGGAACAGTTCTTGGTAGCTCCGACCCAATACATGAACGCGATGTTGTAGAACATGAACAACATGATGACCCAGCAGAATCAGACCACCGCTACCTTGGTTAATTCGATGAATCAGAATAACCAAGCAAGTCGTCGCACCATCGCGATTGTCGATTGCAGGCGAGCGACAACCAATTAACTATCTCCGGTGCGATGAGTGTCACATCGAATCCAAGCCGGTTCCGCCACGAGAATCGGCTCATGCGGCGGCGATGCAACCGTCGAGCGGTAGTAACCTCTGCAATGATGCACGACTCGTTGCCATCCTAACGGCACGCCCTCAGCCCAAGTTGTGAAGTTCATGATGACCAAGTCGCCGTCTTTGAAGGATCAACCGCACTCAAGGATGCAGAATCCTGGATTCGCACCATAGAAGAAAAACTAACGGTTGTGCAGTGCACAGATGATGAGAAAGTTCTCTATGCTACTCATCAATTGGAAGAAGTTGCATTAGATTGGTGGGAAAAATTCCACGCCGCCCATGAGGACAAGCTAACCATCACCTGGTCAGAGTTCACCGCTACTTTTCGTCAACAGCATGCGACATCAAGCAAAATTGATCAAGAGCAACCTGTCATTCCGAGATCCTACACCAAATCCAACCATTGTCATTGGAAGTACTACCAACGGATAAGTCGAAGATTGCGTATGTACCGTTGTGGAGAAATAGGCCATAGCGTGATGAGCACAATATCAATTGTTCGATTCTTGAAGAAACCATTAGTTGGAGAATGTCCAATGAGCAAGATCACATACTTCTTATGGGAAGGCGATGACCATTGTCCGAGCTAGTGCCTCATGTACTCAGTGTTGACTTCTGCAACACAACTTCAACGAGAAAATTTCCAAGCCACAGTCAAAGATTTAGCAAAAGAAGGCAAACCATTGTTATTACAAGATATGTCAGTGGAAGAATACCAGAATAGTCGTTCTACCATAGTCTCATCAAAAAAGTCACAAGCTTCGACCCGTGTATGCTATAGTTGTCGCGGAAAAGGTCACTACATCAGCCAGTGTCCTCAGAAGAACCAGCCACTCACTCCAGATGCAAGAATGCCAAAAGTTGTTAAAAGAGTTGCAGAAATGATAGAGCAGATCAAAGGATTCCCTCAGATATGGACAGTGTCAAATCAAGTTCTTCTGTTTTGTCAAGCACCAATGTGAGCTGTCATGATGATTATTAGCACAAAGATGTGCGATAATCTCAGTCTATCCAGGAGCAAATCTTCAGGACCTCAGAGTCAGCTTGTTTTAGTCCTGAGTAAGAATTTTAGTTTGCCCCAGATTCATCTGTGAACAAGACAGTGTCAGTTGAAGATCAGTAAAGCAGTCATTTCAAGATAGCCAAGACCCCTCCTCATTGTAAAAGAGAAAGTTCGCCAGATCATCAGAAGTGAACCGAGTCAGTGAGACTTTCAGAAGAGATCAATCACAACTTCAGTGTTCGTATTGCCAGATACCAGAAGGAGCCTTGATAGCTTTTATCACAGGACATCCAAGAATTCGTGTGTAAGAAGTTTGCGTGCACTTCCTTGCAGCTAAAGTTCTGAGCAGTGAATTATCCTAGTTGTAATTCAAAGTTTGCTTTCGTGGAGCAATAAAGAATGGTTTTAGTGGATTGAGAACCGCGAGGTCAAAGTCATGTCCCCCAGGTCAGATCAGTATTGTGACGGATGCTTGAATCGAAAAAAACTACCACAAGAATCTATTGTATAGTCAGCTAAAGTTACCTGTGAAGATTAGAAGTTGAGTCTTGAGTCGATTGCAAGAGGATATTTGTTGAACCCTAGAGTACAAACCGGTCTTTGAAATTGGTCTTGATCGAGCGGTTTTGTCAAAGAAATCATTGTTCATTCCTAGTAATATCACTGAGTTTGAAGATTGTCTAGCAAAGTGGTATACGGTAGAGATTCTATACGACAGAGATGGTATTCACCGAAATTGGTATAGTGTCAGATCGACAAAGATGACCAGTTTGCACGAAGTGTCAGAAAAGCTAGTGTCGGGCCAAGGATCGGTTTACCTCGTGTCGATGTGAGTGCCTATAAAGCCTTGGATGCTCATTCCGATTCGATCTTGTGTATCACCACGAATCGGCGGACAAATTGAAAGAATAGTGAGTCGTGTCTTAACTCATGGTACCAGGTCGAGCAAGTAAGTGTTACGTGCGAGTTTCCCCTCTACCGTACGGATGTCGGCCGATTCGCGATTGTCACTCTCAGAAGTTCGCAGAGTTTTGATCGTAAGTCATTACTCAGCTAAGGGCAGATCAGATCACCAAGAATGTAGATTTTGCATTAATCATGTAACAGAAGACCAAGTGTCTTAAATCCTAAAGGGATTTTCAGTAGCTTAGTCCAAGAAGAAAAGCTACGCGGATTATGCAGATTATCACCCTCGCAGCCATGTTCATCCTTTGGATGCCTGTTAAAGATCTGTATGAAGGATTGTACGATAGAGATGACAGAAATGTGTCAGCCTGTTCAGATTTTGAAGCTCGGAAGAAGAGTTAATTGTCAACCTAAGTTTCCAGTCAGCAGCAGAATCTCATCAACCCCAGAAGTGTCTTCGAGCACCGATCAAGTAGCCCGTCAGAAGCAATCGAGTTTCAAGAAGCCTTCCTGCCAAGAGCCTGTTTGTCAAGTTTCCGTTGAAGTAAGAAGTTCAGCAAGAAGCAAGGTCCTTGTTTCGTAAGTGTTGAAGGCGATCTGTCAAAATCGAGCATTTTGGAAGCAAGTAGAGAACCAGAAATTTGAGTTCTTTAACCAATTCTATAGCTAGCCTGAATCTCGGGGACGAGATTCCTTTAAGGGGGGGAGGTTTGTAACGTCCCAAAATTTGGTTTTTCAAAAATCTTTTGAGTAGTTTAGATCCCTGGAAAATTTCACCAATTTTATTTAAATTAATAAAGCTTAATTGGGAATTTTCTAAATTAAAAATATTTAATTTGACTAATCTAAACATTAATTAAATAAAAACCTGTGTTATTTTGCTTCCTTGTGTTCCAAGGAATTTTCTGAGATTTTTCTGAATTTGTTTGCTATTTATTTGGATCTCCTCGATTTTTGAGATTTTCTTTAATTCCGAAAATCCTGATTTTCCCTCTCCTGCTGCACTGCTACAGTACCATCGGGGCACTGTTCATCCGAATCCAATGTGCTACAGTATCGCGAGAACTGTTCATCATCGTTTTCCTCGGACGAACAGAACGAGTCGCTGGCCGAAGTTTCCGTCCGTTCCAACTGAAAATTTCAAAACTCCATATCTTTCTCCTCGGTGCGTATAAAACGAACCGTTCGCGCCACAGCGTCTGTTTTGATCTCCTCTTCTAATCCCTGATTTGGTTTCCTCCGAATCAATCTAGTTTAAATCGCAATCTGAAGAAAACCGAGCTTCAACGAAATTCTTCTCCGACGAACTGCGCCTTCGTCCGACGTCCGACGGCCAAACCGTCTGCGGCGTTGGCCAGCGTCGTCGTCCTCTCGTCATGCTTCCTTCCTTCGCGAAGATCGCGAACACCGTCGGCCATGTCGAGCCATGGCGTTAAATCGAGCTCCTCGCTTCCTCGGTGAGTTTTTCCAAAATCGATCGCGTCATCTCGTGCCCCTCGTTCATACCTATTTTTCCCCTCTTTTAGATTCAAGTTTCATCCACCGTGACGCTGAGAATCGGCGTTCTCTCGCCTCTTATGCGTTGTCCTTCTCCGGCCAATTACTCGCAACCGTTGATCCCCGCCTTCAACTCCACCACCGTTGGGTTCGCATCGCCGCGTTCTACGTTGTGCTCACCTCCTTTTCGCGAGCATCGCCGGAAGCGTTATCGTCCGTGAGGCCGTCGTGGTCGCCGTTCTTCGTGTCGCCGCCATCGCATGGAGCCAAATCTTGATGTCTGGACCGCGTCATCATCTCGCCTCATCGTTTCCTTTCCGTTTTGCCCTTCGCGCCCGCTGCGTCGTCTCCGTCCGCCGCCACCCCATCGCCCTATTCATCTATACCTGTTCATGTCTATTGTTTTACGTAGCGTTGGTCTGTCATTTCTTAGTCTGTTTACTCTCTGTTATTTGCATGCCATCTCAAATTCTTTTCTGTGTGCGGGCATGAAAGCCAATCGGACATTGCTCTTCCTTTCTTTGCACGCGAGCGACCAACCGAGCCGGCCTCCTTTCTTCCTGTCGTCGCGGCGTGACCGTGGGGCGCATCCTTGCTTGTGGCGCCACCCGGCCGAACCGCTTCGCTCCTTTGGTTTTTTCCGCGCCGCATTGCCGAGTTGGCCGCCCTTGTTTCTTTCGCGCGTGCGTGGCCGGAGCCCAACCCAGCCACCGCCTTTTTCTATCCTCCCTTCGCGTGTGCCCGGCCCAAGCTCTGCGCCGCCGCTGGAGTTCTTCTCTGCCGCAGACGCCAGGCGCCATAATTAGCGCCGCCGCCGGGTGCCTCGCGTCGCCCTCGCGCGCGCCGCCAGAGTCCAAGCTCCTCCTCCATTGGGGCGCCTTCTTGTGCCGTAAGCCGCCATCCGTGGTCTTCTTCTCGAGCGCCGCCGCTGCGACATCGTTCGGAGCTCCTGACTGCCGTCGTCGAGCCGCTGCAGCGTCGTCTCACTTCAACTCGATCTGCCGCTACTTCGGTTTCCTCTGCCGCCTCCGCGTGCTTGCCCAAGACGCGCTTCGCCTCGCCGGTCTCGTTGGTGCCACCGTATCTAAGCGTCGCCCGGCCGTCGATCCCGCTGGAGCTCCGCCACCCATCGGCCACCCAGTGCACCACTGTTCATGTATGTTTGTGTACGTGTATGTTCCAGGAGGCGTGTTCGGTGTCACATCGCCATGTCACTGCCACATCATCACCTTGTCCTCCGTGGCAGCCACCTAAGCCACCCACATGGCATCCACATAATCCTAACCCTAAACCACACCGTATAGACTCGGTTCACCGTGAACCAAGCTCATCTACCATGAACCCTAAACCCTAGCCTGTGGACCTGGTCCATAGACCAGTGGCCCACATGTCAACCCCTAATCATATTTTCGGAAATTCATTTAATTTCTGATGTTCAATTATCCAGTTGGTCCCACATGTCATTCACTATCTTTGTCCTCTCTTACTTACCAGTGGACCCCACTTGTAAGTCTCTAATTTCTTTTATTATATTTAATCCAAAGGAATATTCTCCGAATATTCTTTTCTCTCGCAACTTTATCATTTCTTGTGATTCTTCCGAGAGCCATATCTTCTCCGTCCAATTCGATTGAACCCATTCAAGTTCCCAAATTCATCTCAATTCATTATCTACCTTTCGGTACCATTCGGTTTCAGTTTGGAGTTTATTTGATTTGTCTTGTGTCTTTGGTTTGTTTTGCGTGTGCTCTCTCGTTAGGCGTCGAAGTCCGGAATCGTCAAGAAGGCTGAAGTTCAAGGAAGTTGAAGATCGAAGTTAATTCAAGATCGTCATTGCTCTAGCAAGGCAAGTTGTACCTTTGATCATATTGAATCGAGTTTTCTAAAACTACTTTGATTCAAATTATTGCATTTACTTTAAGTATTTATTTAAATGCTTTTGGGTGTAGCTATTATCCCATTTGTTATATCCACCTTGTCTAATTGATGTGCCATAATCTTTTGTCACCCTAGATTGGTTATTTAATAGTTGGTATATTGTAGCACCAACGTGGGTTGGTTAGTACGATTAGATTGCTTAGCCATGCCACGAATCATTGTCATGTAGATTGCTATATTAAATTGATTAAATGAATATGCAACTATGTGATAAAAGCTGTGTGCACTATGTGTTGTAAGGCATGTGTTGCACTTAAAACCAACTGGGTGGGAAATGATTTAGACTGAGGCAAGTGGTGAATATTGTGTGATTGGTGGGCTGTGTGCTATTTTTGGTGGAGCTGTGTGCATGGGCGTGATAAGCTGTGTGCTATTTTTGGTGGAGCTGTGTGCATGGGCGTGATAAGCTGTGTGCATAGGGATTGTGGTAGTCTTGCCTTGGTCAATTAAGGACCTCACCATGTGCGCCATTGGCGGGCCTTAACAGTACAACTACATGTCTGGTATGGGACGGACCTGGCTAATTAATTAGCGATGTTTTGATTCAGTTCTGTTTTGGTTGACAATTCGGGCGCAAGAGGGGGCCAGGCGGCGAAACCTTAGCGAGCAGAACTGGGTCAAAGCAGGACTTTGTAAAGGCCTTGTCACGTGCTCTAGACTGCTTACCTAAGGTAGTGAGCAGTGGTATCGACGGATGCCAAACAAACTAGAGAATTCGTGTCTTGTGGGTAAAGCTGTACAACCTCTGCAGAGTGTAAAACTATTCGAATAGCCGTGTCATGATTCTGACGTGCTCGGGATTTCACACTAGGGGTAGATCTTCATAAAACTGTGTGGGAAGGAAGCTGTGTGGTCTAAATCATATGGCTATGTGAATAATCTGTTTAGGCTGTGTGTGTCTTTGTGAAATCAAACTGTTAAATTATTACTGTCTATTTGTTTTACTTGCTTTTAATCTATTATTTGTATTCAATTGCAAATGTTGCATTTCTGCAAAATAACCACAGAATGCCATTCCTTTGGAATAAGCCTGCATCTATAAATTGCATTTCTGTGGTATGACTTGCGAGTACGGTGTGTACTCACGCTTGCTTTGACGAATCAAGCAGAAGTGAAGGAATCGCCAGTCAACAAGGTTTACTTCAAGGATCGTGGAGAACTAGGTCGCGCACCCCAGCCGATTGCCTGTGGGCATATGGATGGGCTTCACCGAGTTATCTGTTTCGTTCATTATGACTTCATTGAGCTTTTCGCATACGAGGCATTAATTGTAGCTTTGACCTTAAGGTCTTTACTCGATATTTATTGTATTTGCCTAATTATTAGTCATCTTTGTATATGGAATTGATATTTCACCGATGTTGTCCTTTGTGTGCACTAAGCGTGATCTGGACTAGTCAAGATACACGAGGGTCGAGTGTAATTTCGGGTCCCGACACTAATGCGGAACACATATCCGGGGACTTGAAATTGGACTCGTTCCTTGTTGAAGAGTTATGCCTATGGTGTAATCTCTTTACTTGAAACGGATTCGATTTCGAGGTTCTCACAAATAGAGTGCCATTTGGTGGCCGTGAAAAGAATTCTTATATATTTCAAGCATTCCTCTAGCATTGGCTTATGGTATCCTAAAGGTGCAAAATTTGATTTAATTGGACATTTAGATTCCGATTATGCGGGTTGCAAAGTGGATAGAAAAAATACCTCGGGTAGTTGTCAATTCTTAGGGAGATCTTTAGTATCATGGTCATCCAAGAAACAGAATTCCGTAGCACCATCCGCTGCCGAAGCCGAATATATTTTTGTAGGAAGTTATTGTGCTCAATTGCTATGCATGAGGCAAACATTGATGGATTATGGAATTAAATTTGATAATATTCCTCTTTTGTGTGACAATGATAGTGCCGTGAAGATTGCAAATAACCCTATCCAACACTCAAGAACCAAGCATATAGATATCCGACATCATTTCTTGAGAGATCATGTGAGCAAAGGAGATATCAAAATTAGCCACATAAGGACTGATGACCAATTAGCTGATATCTTCACTAAACCATTAGATGAAAGCCGTTTTTGCAAGTTGAGGAATGAGTTAAATGTCATAAATCATTCTAATGTTGCTTGCAACTCATGTCTCATGGAAATTGCTCTCATTTGGCTTTCTTGAAGTATTTATGAAAATAATTTCAAAATCCTTCTTAAAATCTCTATTTTTATGAAAACTATATTTAATGGAGTTTATATTATCTATCTCATACATAATGATCTTAAACTTAGTTATTTGAGTGATTGAATCAAGGATCATTTGCATTCAAGTTCAGCTCCCATTTCTCAGACAAAAACGGTAATACCGTGTCTTTAATACCGGTACTACCGCGGCCTAGTAATACCGCGCTTAAACGGTGGTACTACCGCTTCAGTTAGTGGTTCCAAAAATGGTTATGGCCGAAACCTTATCCCTGGTCCCTCTCTCTCTTTCGGTCATACTGCTTCCTTTTCTCCAAAAACCACCGATAGTTCCTCTCTCTCTCTCTTCTCTCGTGCTCCACTCAAAACCCTAAACTCAAATCTTTCGATTGAGTGAAGTTTTTTTGGATTTCTTGGTTGAGATCGACTCTGGCTCTCTCTTTTCATCTAATCCCTAAGGTATTTGCCTTGTTTCACTTGTCTCCTATCTACTTTTGGCATCTATCTTCTTTTTTAGGGTTTGTATCAAAATGTGCATGAATGAATCAACTTCTCTTGGGAAAATTGGTAGTAATTAGTGTTTGATGACTTATCATGTCAATTCCATGGATCAATTCATGTCAAACACTAGTTAGAATCAAAATCAAAAGATTGCCCTAAAAATTCTAGAACTACGGTACTACCGCGCCGTGGTCACCGGTACTACCAACGTGTGGTAATACCGGATATCAACGGTGGTACTACCGCTCCAGAAGAGAAAAGTTGATTTAATCGTACTCTTTTGCATAAATCCTATTCTGATTATCTCTTCTTGTCTTAGCAATCATGCCAAGGATAAAGAGACCATCTCTTTGCAAAGGGGCCACTCCCGATGGAGATCCCGAAGAGCGCTATAATCCCCCAGCCTCGGGCGCTGGACCTTCTCACCAGAAGAGACCCTCAAGGAAGGCAGCATCAAGATCTCTGAGGGATGAAAGTGACTTAGAGACTAAGTCTTTTCTTCTAGATATGAGGAAGAGAGATCAAGGGACATCTTCTGAGAAGCAAGCTGCAGAACCTGAAAATGAAGAGGATGAAGATGATGTGGACACCTCTCAAGAAGAAACTGAAAGTGGTGAGGAGATGGCTGAGGCCGGAGAGCCTATAGTGGACCTCATGTAGATTCATAGTGATAACTATGCTTTACTTCGACATGTCAATCAATATGAGAAGCCCAATAGTTCCACAGATGCAAGGTTCCACACTAGATTTCAGCAGGAAGTCTTTGCTCAGCTCTACAATCATCACAGACAGTTCGCCGATCATAAGTATATTGATTGGGCTCATTTGAACTCTCTTGACAAATATGATGGAACATATAGATTGTTTCATGCAGTTGGTCTTCATGATCTTGTGGCATTGAAGTGTGACTACAATGAAGAGATAATCAGACAATTCTATGCTACGGTCCATGTGTCAGCAACTTTTGATCACTTAATATGGATGACTGGAACTCAAAGGCATCAAGCCACCAAGGCAGATTTTGAACGCACTTTGAGAACATACATGGGGACACAAGAAAAACTTGATGATAGAGAAGCCCTCAGAGTCCCAGCTTGGAGTCAGTTCTATGACCAGAATGTGAACTTTGTACGTGGAAAAATTGGAGGTCTTCTCCCTTTACCAAGCATAATCAATAGGATTATCAACCATACCTTCTATCCTAAGAGTGGAAACTTTGTGTAACACCCTGGCTATTCGGAAGCTAAGATGTTACCTAAAGGACTAACATACAACAACAATGTGGAATAATTTCAACAATATAACAATTAATCTCGAATAAAGATCAACATCTAATGGAACAAATGTAGGAATTTAATCTGAATTCATCGACAAATCACATTCTCTAAATATCCAAGTATATTGAGTCAATTAAGATATTCCTATCAATAATCTAATCAAGGATCACATGCAGTTATTGAGTCAATCATAAACATAATGAAGGATAACATACTCCATTTATTACAATCCAATACTTAACGAATGATTGGAAAGAACAAGTTCATATGATTAATAGTGAACAATGTGAAGTGAAAGAAAGAATGTGAAGTGAATGATGTGATCCACGTGACTAAGCCCTCCCATGCATGCTATCTTCAATGGTTACCTAAAACAAATAAACACAGCAAGAATGAGTCCACGACTCAGCAAGTACAACGGAATAAAGCGAACCATACTGAATATGAACATATCAATCACAGAATGGAATGCGAATGTAGAACAGATGAATAAGAACATAATATAACAGAATAGAAATCAAAGGTAGAATGAATGAAATCATATGAATGGATGAAATGCATGAACTCCACTTCTGCTTATGCCGGTATAGCCAGTGACACACCCGTCGGTGTTTACTTAGGCCTGTATTTAACAAAATACGGGGATCCAAGGCCCATATGAAGAACGTTTCATACGGGGATCCAAATCTGCCCACATTGGAATGGTGGGTCTTACGTGCCCATACTGGAATTGATGGGTCTTTACATTCCACTCCTGTGGATGAAACATGAACAATGAATGAATAGAATGAATCATGAATAATGAAAGATATCATCTCATTAAACATGGAATAATAAACGTGAAAAGAACATGAAGCATTGAATCTACTCATGGATCATAGAAATAACAGTATGAACAACAAGCACTCAGCATTCACCAACAATAAGAATCACAAGGTACTCGCCCATGTTGGAATGATGAGACTTCACTACCCACTTCCGTAGTGAACATGAAAGAAGGAATGAATGAATATTTTGAATGTAATCATAGTATCGAAGAATCAAGGTATATCTTTTATGAATGGAAACAAGAAATACCGAAATTACCAATTGCATAATCATCAATCAAGTGGAACAATCAACAAACAAGACAATTCAATTGTACTTGCCTTTCGAACTGCGATGCGTTAGGAGGTAAGGACGAAGCCACTAATCTCGAATTCCCTCCTCCTACACAAATTAATTACTTGAATAAGAAACAACGTGAATAGGAAACTACTCGAAACGCTTAATCGCATCAACCTCAACCCAAGGTTCACATGGTCGTTGTACCCAATTAACCCGACAGGTTAACAGGACGACAAACTGGACAACAGTACTAAACAAAGCATAACTTTTGATATGAGACTCGAAACGGAGTGAGCTCAGATCCTATGGAAATATAACGAAAATATCCACATTAAACTAGTTGGGTCAATTCTTTAATTCGGCCAAAATATTAGGCTAACAAATAGATGAAAGTCTTTTGCAGAATCTGCCTAGCAGAAAAGGACAGCAGTAAAGAAATGATCATAACTTTTGTTCTACAAATCCAATTAGAGTGTTCTTTATCAATCTGGAAAGATGATAAAATTATATACATAAATATGTTTGGGTGACAAGTATGAATCTGATCCTAACCAAATCATATTTTATTAAACATCTTTACTGATAATTCTCGTTAGGTTTTCAGGACAGCAGGAAAGAATCTATCGTAACTTTTGAATCGTAAATTGGAATTTAGTGATCTTGGTGGCTACGGAAAGCTAAGAACGATTCCCACAAAACTCTAGGAGATGGGATCTTCAAATTCGTAACCTAAACACATGAAAACCGTCGCGCAATGTACTGGACAGAATTGATCTACTAGCAGCGAAAATTCGATCAAATAAACCTAATCGAATTCGCATCTATTATGAATCAAACAGCGAGAAACGACTTTCGTTACCCTTGTATAACCCCAGGAAGACGTTGAACAAAACCCACGAAGATAATCTCTCCTCTTCTCCTCCTTCCTCCCCTCTTTTCCCCTCTTCTTCTTCCTCCTTGCGGCTGGCCAAACGCAGGGAATCCTCCGGGAGATGGCAGCAATGGAGGGATCGTCTTGAGAGGTGGAGGTGGAGGCGCCAAGGGAGGGAGAGGGCAGGAGGTGGCGGCTGCCAAGGTGAAGGGGGAGGGGAATTTTGGCCAAGGGAATTAGAGAGGTGGCGGCTAGGCTTAGAGAGAGGGTGGGGCGCCCCCTCCTCTCATGGGCCTCTTAAGGCCGGCCCACAAGGCCTACGAAGCCTTGGGCCGGAAACCCAAGGTCCAAAACCACTCTAGATTCTGAATTTTTATCTTAAATCCCTTTCTAAACTATTTTGCATTTGATATTGAAAAATTTTCCCTCTCCCGAATACTATTTTCTTTAATTGAAATTCAGGAGAGGGAAATTTGTTCATCAAATGTATATATTCAAAATCTTTTATATTCTTTAATTGAATTTCTTGCTCATCAAATGTCAAAAACAAGAATATACAACCCTGTATATATTCAAAATCTTTTATATTCTTTATATCGTTTGGGTTGTTATGAATTACCAAAAAGGGGGAGATTGAAAGTATTTAGGCCCTCGGGTTTTTTTTGTAATTAATGTCAACATTATTAAAGGACTAACATGTATGCTAAGATGTGTTAAAGGTTGAGTTCCAATGTTTTATTGATGACAAGGCTATTGGCAATGCGAATGAGATGAAAAATCAACATGGATCAAGATAAAGGTATTGTATAGCCTAAGGACCCTTTTATAGTTTTTACCAGTCTCGGTGTTTGGAGAAAAGACAGGGTTTATAGGTTAAATGCCATACTATAAAAAGGGATTATGGCTAGTAGCTTGAGAGACTATTTTTATGCCATGATGATCAACTAGGGTTCATGCATTGTTTTGATTTAAGCTTCTAGAAAAATGTTTTGTATATCGGTATGACCGCAAGTGTGCAAGCGGTACTACCGCAGGTCGGTAGTACCGATTCTCATATGGTGGTATTGTAACAGCCCAAAATTTCAATTTCAGAGAAAATTTAAAACTATTTATTTTTGTGGAAATTCAAATTTTTAAAACTTTTCTTAATTAGTTAAGGCTAAAATAAATTTAACTACAAAATCTATTATCAAGTTTAAGTTGGAAATAATTTTATTAAGTATAAAATGTCTCTAATAATTTATGAGAATTTTTCTAGAATTTTTGGAATTATTTTGCTATATTCTAAAGTGAAATGAATTAAGCGGAATATTTAAAATAGAAAATGAAAAGAAAATCGGAAAAAGAGTGCTTAAAGCTGGCTCGGCCCATTTACTCACTGTGGCGTGCATTGACCCGCCACTCAATCCGCCTCCTCCTTTTTTTCCGTCGGATCTTAATCCGACGGTCCACACACGCACACGACGCATTTGGTTTGACTCGAACCCTTGGATGGAAATCCTCTGACCCGTGACCCTTCTTCTTTCCGTCCCGTCTTCCTCGCGGCCGCACCATTCACGCCATTAAAGGTGCGCTCGAGCTCCACTACCCCGCGAATCCTCCCTCTCCACTCCGTTTACTCGCGTTTAAGTCGCTTATCAATGCCGCGCCCGTCGCTCACCCTTCCCCTTCTTCGCACGATCTCTTTGAACAGTGCATGCCATAAACGCCCGCCGCCACCGTGTGCCGATCCTCCTCTCTCCATTCCGACCCCTATATAAGGGAGCCTCGGGAAGCCCTACTCTCGCCGACCAGAGCCCTCGCTCGCCCTCCTCTTTTCCCCTCTAATCGCTTTGAATTTCAAGCTTTGCACGGCCACCATGGCGAAGAAAGTCTTCGATTCGGCGAGGTCACGCCCGCTTGCCCCGTCGTCCTCATCTTCGACATCGCCGTATCATCGCGACACCGGTCGCTGCACCCATTTTGCCCCAAGACCCGGAGCACCCTCGTCCCTCGACGCGTCAGACGCCGCCGCTAAACCTCGTCGCCGTCGAGTTTCGATCCGCGCGCGCCGCTAAGGTAGTGAGCATTGTACTCGTGAGCTCCTCCTCTCTCGAATCGCCCATTCGCACCCTCGCGTGGCGCGTAAGCGCCGGCGAGGTCTTGCCGAACTCATCCGCCGAGGTGACGAGGCACAGCCACCTCGGCGCCAACGAGGTGCCACCTCAGCTCCGGTCCGGCGTGGCGGCAGCGTGGCGGCCACGTCATCCTCGTTATCGCCACACCAAGCCTGACCCTCGGGCTGGGGCTCGTGGACATGGTCCATGTGAGTAGAGCCTATGTCTTTGGGCCCCTTTGTCGGAAAATTAATTCAAATTCATTTAAATTCGGAAAATCATCGCTGACGCGTCATCATGCATAATATTTAGAATTCTCTTTAGAAAAATAATTCAGGAAATTGTTTAAATAATGATTTAGATTAAAAATTGTAAAATTCATAACTTTTGCATTAAAACTCCAAATTAGATGATTCAAGTTGCTAAAATTTTAGAAAATTATTATCTAACTAAATAAAATATAATAATTCAATTTAGAGTTCATTTTAGTTCTGTTTTAGAATTTAGAATTCTTTTAAATATCAAATTTAGGTTAAAATTTGTAAAATTCATAATAATTGAATCCTAACTCCAAATTTAGTGAAACAAATTTCTAAAATTTTATAATTTGATTATCTAGCTCAATAAAATAAAATTATTATATTTAGTCTTGGTTTATTTTGTATTTCTGAGTTTTATTTGAATTTTATTTGATTTGCCTTATTTTCACGTTTAGACTTTGACGATTAGGGAATTAGATACTTCTCAAGGCGTAGATTTTCCAGATCGCAACGAAGGCAAGTTATACTTTGACCATTTTGCCCTATTATTTTAAAGTTAATTAAATTCAGTTTTTAAATTATTAAATGCATGCATAATTTTATTCAAGTATTTCAAATTCTGTTTAAATAATTAGTTATTCCTATTATCCTTGTATGCCAAATTTTGGATGTTGCCTTGACATTCCTTTGTCACCTTAGATAAATTATTATGTTTAATAATCAAATGCTTATAAATACTTAGACCATGATTTATCTTTTTGGGAGAATTTTAGCCAACTCAATAAAATTTCTTTGAAAATTAAAACTATGGTATTGTTTTACCATAGAGAATTTGTAAAGATGGTTTTATAGAAATAAAATCAAAAGGGTTTGGACTTGGGCGAAAAGAATGAATGGTGGTGCGAGTTTATGCACGGGCTTAGTCTGGTTAAGATTAAGACCGAGGTTTAAATTGAATGACGCCCAAGTCAATTGAGGACCGGTCTTTGGCGCATTTTGTTATGCCTTATCGTACAACCACATGTCTGTATGGGCAGGACACAGCTAAATAATTTGTAATACCTCTTAGTTATTTGTGCTATGTTGTATGTATGGGTGTCGGGCAGACAGTTTTCCCATCTGGCGCAAGAGGGGTTTTTGGAGGACTGGTCGGTCAATGGAAGTTAAACCTTAGCGGGCACAAGTACTTTGAGGTAGAACATTATAACGGCCTTGTGATGTTTGCTCTGTCACACACGCCTTAGGAAGCGTGGATTGGCCGACACAAAGAGTATAATATCTCGTGTGGGTAAAGTTGTACAAACTCTGCAGAGTGTAAAACTATTGAATAGCGCGTCCACGGTCATGGACATGCTAGCAAAGCCACTCGAGTTAGTTTTGTTTTGGTTTTAAAATGATTTCAACAGATAATTTGAGGTTGGATAGTCACTGTGGGAAAATTGGGCGGGTAGCCATTGTGATTGGAGGATATCCATCATCTTTTATGGAGGTTATCCACAATAAACTATTGTTATTTAAAATGGTGATTTAGATTATTGTATAAAATGGCTTTGTAATCTAATATGATTATTTAAATTAAAAGCCGCCGCTTTACATAAAATAACCTTGCCCGGTATCCTTTGTCTACCTTATGCATGCATATCAATTCCATATTAGGTGTAACTTGCGAGCACGGTAGTAGTGCTCACTCTTCTTTGAATAATCTTTATTCAGAGAAGATATCTATCAAGGCGGTGAGGATCTTGGCGCCTAGGTTGCGCCCGCAGCGATTACTCGAGGCGAATCGTTGGGTCTACTACTATTATTTCGCTTCATTGTGTTTTACTTTATTTGGCCTCGGGCCCTTTGTAATAAACTCGAATAAATATTAATAAAATCGTGATATGTTTTGATTATCACTTTTGTTTGATTGTGTACATTAGCTATCCTGGACTAATGTATGAACACGAGAATTCGGGATCCTTCGCTCCCGAGTTCGACAAAAGTGGTATCGAGCCATATCATTGTAGGTCGTGGCTTTAGAATTTTCTTAAGGATTTATTTTTCAAAAACTAAACATATTTTGAGTCTATTCAAGAGTCTTCTCAACACTTCTTTTTAAAATGGTTATCAACTTATCTTATTCTCTAAATTGTAGATGGCTGAACAACCAACCCGGATTTCCCATGGAATTTTCATGGGACACCGGGTCAGCACTTCTATGGAAGATGATGCAACACTTAGGTTACAACCAGAGACCAACTTATCAAGGGTACATGTATAAAGTGGGGAACCAAGAGCGTTGGAGACTTGAAGTAATCCTCTATGCCAACCTCCTTGTCTGCGAGACACAACGTCTTTCATGTGTCACAACTAAAGAAGTGCCTTCGAGTGCGGAGGATCGAGACTCTTTTAGAGAGTATCGATCTACAAGAAGACCTCACTTATGTAGAACAACCAATCAAGATTTTAGGCGTCATGAGCGTATTACGAGAGCAAGATCATCCGATCATATAAAGTTCATGGAGCCACCACCGAGAAAGTGAAGCCACCGGGAGGCGAGAGGAAGATCTTAAGGCGAGTATCCCCATCTTCTTCTTGGCCAAATCTGAATCTCTGGGTCGAGATTCCTTTAAGGGGGAAGGTTTGTAACAGCCCAAAATTTCAATTTCAGAGAAAATTTAAAACTATTTATTTTTGTGGAAATGCAAATTTTTAAAACTTTTCTTAATTAGTTAAGGCTAAAATAAATTTAACTACAAAATCTATTATCAAGTTTAAGTTGGAAATAATTTTATTAAGTATAAAATGTCTCTAATAATTTATGAGAATTTTTCTAGAATTTTTGGAATTATTTTGCTATATTCTAAAATTTGAAATGAATTAAGCGGAATATTTAAAATAGAAAATGAAAAGAAAATCGGAAAAGCAGATGCTTGGGCGGCTGGCTCGGCCCATTTACTCTGTGGCGATGCCTGACCCAGCCCGCCACTCAATCCGCCTCCTCCTCTTTTTCCGTCGGATCTTAATAAGCGGACGGCCCTGCCTGCACGACTTTGGTTTGACTCGAACCCTTGGATGGAAATCCTACTACCGTGACCCTTCTTCTTTCCGTCCCCGTCTTCCTCATGGCGCAGCGCCATTCACGCCATTAAAGGTGCGCTCGAGCTCCACTACCCCTTGAATCCTCCCTCTCTCCTCCGCGTTTACTCGCGTTTAAGTCGCCTATCAATGCCGCGCCCGACGCGCTCACCCTTCCCCTTCTTAGTGCACGATCTCTTTGGAGCAGTGCATGCCATAAACGCCTTGCCATTGTGTGCCGATCCTCCTCTCCTCCATTCCGACCCTATATAAGGGAGCCTCGGGAAGCCCTACTCTCCGACCCCGAGCCCTCGCTCGCCCTCCTCTTTTTCCTCTAATCGCCTGAATTTCAAGCTTAAATGCCACCATGGCGAAGAAATTCTTCGATTCCGCGAGGTCACGCCCGCTTGCCCGTCGTCCTCATCTTCGACATCGCCAGTATCATCATGACAGGTCTGTGCGCACCCATTTTGCCCTAAGACCCCGGAGCACCTCGTCCTCGGCGCCTTGCGCCGCCGCCGCTAAACCTCGTCGCCGTCGAGTTTCGGTCACTGCCGCCGCTAAGGTAGTGAGCATTGTACTCGTGAGCTCCTCCTCTCGAATCGCCCATTCGCGCCCCTCGCCAGTGGCGCGTAAGCGCCGGCGGCGAGGGTGTTGCCGAGCTCATGCTCCGTCGCCGACGAGGCACGCCACCTCGGCGCCAACGAGGTGCCACCTCGGCTCCGGGTCCGCGTGGCGGCAAGCGTGGCGGCCACGTCATCCTCGTTATCGCCACACACCAAGCCTGACCCTCGGGCTGGGGCTCCGTGGACATGGTCCGTGTGGCCGAGCCTATGTCACTGGGCCCCTTTGTCGAGAAAATTAATTCAAATTCATTTAAATTCGGAAAATCATCGCTGACGTCATCATGCAATATTTAGAATTCTCTTTAGAAAAATAATTCAGGAAATTGTTTAAATAATGATTTAGATTAAAAATTGTAAAATTCATAACTTTTGCATTAAAACTCCAAATTAGATGATTCAAGTTGCTAAAATTTTAGAAAATTATTATCTAACTAAATAAAATATAATAATTCAATTTAGAGTTCATTTTAGTTCTGTTTTAGAATTTAGAATTCTTTTAAATATCAAATTTAGGTTAAAATTTGTAAAATTCATAATAATTGAATCCTAACTCCAAATTTAGTGAAACAAATTTCTAAAATTTTATAATTTGATTATCTAGCTCAATAAAATAAAATTATTATATTTAGTCTTGGTTTATTTTGTATTTCTGAGTTTTATTTGAATTTTATTTGATTTGCCTTATTTTCACGTTTAGACTTTGACGATTAGGGAATTAGATACTTCTCAAGACGAGATTTTCCAGATCGCAACGAAGGCAAGTTATACTTTGACCATTTTGCCCTATTATTTTAAAGTTAATTAAATTCAGTTTTTAAATTATTAAATGCATGCATAATTTTATTCAAGTATTTCAAATTCTGTTTAAATAATTAGTTATTCCTATTATCCTTGTATGCCAAATTTTGGATGTTGCCTTGACATTCCTTTGTCACCTTAGATAAATTATTATGTTTAATAATCAAATGCTTCATAAATACTTAGACCATGATTTATCTTTTTGGGAGAATTTTAGCCAACTCAATAAAATTTCTTTGAAAATTAAAACTATGGTATTGTTTTACCATAGAGAATTTGTAAAGATGGTTTTATAGAAATAAAATCAAAAGGGTTTGGACTTGGGCGAAAAGAATGAATGGTGGGTGCGAGTTTATGCACGGGCTTAGTCTGGTTAAGATTAAGACCGTGGTTTAAATTGAATGACGCCCAAGTCAATTGAGGACCGGTCTTTGGCGCATTTTGTTATGCCTTATCGTACAACCACATGTCCTGTATGGGCGGGACACAGCTAAATAATTTGTAATACCTCTTAGTTATTTGTGCTATGTTGTATGTATGGGTGTCGGGCAGACAGTTTTCCCATCTGGCGCAAGAGGGGTTTTTGAGGACGGTCGGTCAATGGAAGTTAAACCTTAGCGGGCACAAGTACTTTGAGGTAGAACATTATAACGGCCTTGTGATGTTTGCTCTGTCACACGCCTTAGGAAGCGTGGATTGGCCGACACAAAGAGTATAATATCTCGTGTGGGTAAAGTTGTACAAACTCTGCAGAGTGTAAAACTATTCGAATAGCCGCGTCCACGGTCATGGACATGCTAGCAAAGCCACTCGAGTTAGTTTTGTTTTTGGTTTTAAAATGATTTCAACAGATAATTTCAAAGTTGGATAGTCTGTGGGAAAATTAGGCGGGTAGCCATTGTGATTGGAGGATATCCATCATCTTTTATGGAGGTTATCCACAATAAACTATTGTTATTTAAAATGGTGATTTAGATTATTGTATAAAATGGCTTTGTAATCTAATATGATTATTTAAATTAAAAGCCGCGCTTTACATAAAATAACCTTGCTAGTATCCTTTGTCTACCTTATGCATGCATATCAATTCCATATTGGGTGTAACTTGCGAGCACGGTAGTAGTGCTCACTCTTCTTTGAATAATCTTTATTCAGAGAAGATATCTATCAAGGCGGTGAGGATCTTGGCGCCTAGGTGCGCTTCCTGCGATTACTGTGGCGAATCGTTGGGTCTACTACTATTATTTCGCTCATTTGTGTGTTTTACTTTATTTGGCCTCGGGCCCTTTGTAATAAACTCTGAATAAATATTAATAAAATCGTGATATGTTTTGATTATCACTTTTGTTTGACTGTGTACATTAGCTATCCTGGACTAATGTATGAACACAGAGAATTCGGGATCCTTCGCTCCCGAGTTCGACAGGTATGTATTTTCTAAAGAGCATGTTTTGAATGATTTTCTTGGAACCCCAATATCGGTAAGACCGCAAGTGAAAAGCGGTATTACCGTAGGTCGGGTGAACATTCGGACCGTCCGAATGTATGGTCCGATCGGGTGAACTGGTCGGGTCAGACCAAGTGGTCCGGTCAGACTTGAGAGCTCGGTTCTAAGTGTTTTTGGATTCTCTCTGATAATCGGAACGACCGCATTTGAATTGCGGTACTACCGCAAGTCGGTAGTACCAATATCTATATGGCGGTACATAAATAACAGAGAGTGTGTTTTTGGGAGTTTTTTTAATCTCCCTTGACAAACGATATGACCACATTTTTTAAGCGGTACTATCAGAGTACGGTACTACCGATATTTCAATGGCGGTATGTGTTTTCCAGCGAAGGGATATTTGTGAGATTTCTTGAGCTTTGGAAAACGGTAATACTGTTCTAGCCAAGCGGTATTACTGCGTCGCGGTAGTACCGATTTTTAGTTAGCAGTAGTACCGCAACTTTATCCGTAACGGCTAGTTCAAAGCATTAATTTCCACTGTTCTGACCGTTGAGCAGAAATCGGTAGTACCAGACATTCAACTGCGGTACTACTGTCAATCCTGATTTTTCAGAAAAGTGGTTGTAACGGCAAGATTTGTTAGTGAAGGTATAAGTACCCCCCCACCTGTCTTCTAGCTGTAACTCTTGAGATCTTTAAGCATTGTGCTCTTGCATTGAAGTCTCTTGAGCCCATATACACTCTCTAATTACTCATTTGCTTTAAATTCAAATTTTGAGGTAGTTGAGAGCATTCAAGTGCATTGCATCATTAGTTGATGTAACATCCCAATTTTCTGAGCTTTAAAAATCCTTTGAATAGTTAGTAGGATAAAATTCACCATTTGATTTTATTTGAATTTAATTCAAAAGCTTAAACCTGGACTTTGTACATCAAAATAATTTAATATGATTAAAGTCAACATCAACAAGGGTCAAAACTATTTTATATGGGTTCTTTGTGCTTGGATATATTTTCTAGAATTTTCTAGAATTTTTCCAAGTTCATTTGCTATTTTCTATTGACTTTTGGGATTTCTGGTATTTTCTAAAATAGAAAACCTATTTAAAATCCTGGAATAGTGTTTGGGTCGAAACCCAAACCCTATCCACTTCCAAGCCCATCTCTGTGTGGTGGGTTTTCCCAAGGCCACAAGATCCGCTGTCACGACAGTGGCCCCCACTGTCGGTCTCTCTCTCTCACACAGAGTCAGCCTCCCGGTCCCACCGTTAGCCGCAACAACGCCGTTTCACACGCGGACTCGCCCGAGCCTCTCTCGATGTCAAGTGGGTCCCACCGTTCCCTGTTCATCGTCTTCAAGCCATCTCTGAGCCGGACTCCTCCATGCATGGAGCTTCTCGACGCTGTCTCGCGCCGGACTCCTTGGTCACGGGTATAAAGGGAGAGCACCCTGGACCTCCGTGATCCGATCTTAGTTGTCTTAGCCTCTCGCCAAGAACCCTAGCCGCTGGGAGAGCTCAAAGAAGAGTTTGCGCCGCCGCCAACTCCGACGAACCCTCCCGCCTCAACCGAAGCCGCTGGGTCCTCGACTTCAGCACCGTCAGCATCAAAAGAACGAGACCTACCTCGTGGTGGCCTTCGTTTCGCCGGAGGAGCCTTCCATCGCCGTCGTCGTCAAACCCGAGATCCATCCATCGCTTCAACCTCGCCGCCGGCCATCCTCGTCACTCCCATGCACCCGTGAGCACACCATCGTGATCCCCGCGTTCCCCTCTACCCCTTGGTACCACCCATCGCTGCTGGTTCGCCGCTGTTCGCCGGAACCTTGGTTCCCATGCGCCGCCGCTGTCGCCGCCGTTCGTGTCAGCGCCACCTCGTCCTCTGTGCTTGCGTGGCGGCCGTGTGGAGCAGCGTCGGCATCCACGCAGGCGTCGCGTGGCGGTCGAGATCTAAACACAGGCTTGGGTTCGGTGGACTTGGTCTACTGTGGGCCGTGAGGTGACATGTGGGTCCCACATGTCAAGATTTTTTTTTATTTTCTTATTCGGAAATTCTATTGCTGACATCATCGTTTGCTAATAATCTGATTTTTCTTTAGAGAAATAATTGAATTCGGAATAATCCAATTATTAGGGTTTCTTTTAGATTCAAACTTCCAAAGTCCATATCTTTTGCATTCGAACTCCGTTTGAGCCCATTCAAATTTGTAAATTCATCTAAATTCAAGATCTATCTATCTGAGATTTTTATTTAATTTGTGGAGTTTGTTTTGCCTCTATTTTTATTTTTTTTATTTGTTTATTTCGTTTGCGAGTAGACGTCGATACTTCGGGAAGATTTGAAGAAGGAGCACCTCAAGAGCAAGATCAGTACTTAGACCTATTCCAAGGCAAGTTATACCTTTGATCATGTTGAACCCAGTTTTTAAAAGTTATATTGATTCAAAGTATTGCATTTACTTTAATTATTTATTTCAATATTTTTGGGACTAGTTAATATCCAATTTGTTATGACCTCCTTGTCTAATTGTATGCCATAATCTTTTGTCACCCTAGTTTTGTTTGTTTAGTTGGTGCTATTGTATTACCAACGTGGGATGGTTAGATGCGATTAGTTTGCTTAGCCATGCTACGAGTCATCATCTCATGTAAGTTGTAAATATAAACTTGACTAAGTGACTATGGAACTATGTGATAAAAACGATGTGTACTATGTGCTATTACTCGTTAATGGCATATGTTGCACTTAACCAACAGGGTGGGAAAAGGTTTTGGATGGGGGCAAGTGGTCTGGTATACTTTTATGGTGGATCTGTGTTGGCAGGAATGATAGGTTAGAATTTGGAAGTCTTGCCCCGGTTAATTAAGGACTTAACTTTGTGCGCCATTGAACTGAGCCTCTCGTACAACTACATGCCTAGTATGGGACGGGCCTAACTTAGTAAGTTATGGAGTCTTGACATTATTACTCAGGTTGTAGGTTAGCTGTGTCGGATTGGGTGGAGGTGTGTACTACCAAGTAGTCGCATCACGGGGCGGTTTGCCGTGTCCCTATCCAACGGTGTGCGTCTGTGGCGGCTAAGCATACCGAGAGTGTCAATGTCGAGATGAAGTTTTTGAACTATTTTATTACGGCTAGTGCTAGCTACACTAGTTGTATCTTGTGGGTAAAGTGTACAACCTCTGCAGAGTGTTAATCAATCTATTCAAATAGCCGCGTCCGCGGTCATGGACATGCTCGGGGATTTCACATGAGGGGTAGATTTTCATGAAAACCTTGGGAAGGGAGTTGTGTGACTTAAGTCATATGGCTATGTGAATAACTTGTTTAGGCTATGTGTCTTTGTGAAATAAAACTGTCAAATTATTATTGTCTATTTGTTTTGAATTATGCTTTCAATCTATTACTTGTATTCAAATTGCAAATGTTGCATTTTTGCAAAATAACCACAGAAACCATTCCTTTGGAATAAGCCTGCATCTATAAATTGCATTCTGTGGTATGACTTGCGAGTACGGTGTGTACTCATGCTTGTTGTAAAATATGCAACAGAAGAGGAGGAGTCTTCGCCTGCTTTCGAGGAGGAGTTCATTGAAGGTGTTTGATCGTAGGGTCTTGATCCCAGTCAGTTGCCTGTGGTGAATTGATGGGATTCCGCTGAAGTTTGTTTGTTCCGCTGCTATTTTATTTCTTTGTTAGCCCTGCGTGGCTTAATAATTGTAAACTAGACCATAAGGTCAAAACAATTATTTGTTATTAAATTACTCGTTTATGTTATTAATCGCTTGTGTAGATCGATATTCACCTGTGTTGACACTGTGTGCACTAGCATGATCCTGGACTAGTGCATTATACACAGAGGGTCCAGAATTGCATATTTTGGGTTCCGACAGTTGATCACCTTGGCACTTGGTTGTCTTCAAGCGACACTACGATTTGTTACTCTTGGTGCTTGCCGGCACCTAGACGACTCGAAGAAGAAGTTGCGCGGTGATCACTTCAAAGGAGTTTGTGAAGTGCAGGGCAAGGGATTGTGAAGTGGTTGCATGCTCACCATCTCCGGAGTGGAGGAAGAGCAACGATAGTGATTGAGGGTCAATATTTAATTTGTGGAGCCGGCTTAATTAGTTCAAGCTTCGTCAACGTGGACTAGTGAAGACCGGCAAGTCTTTGATACTATGGGAAAAGCTCCATTGTCTCTATTGTGTTTTATTCTTGTCTTTACTACTTCCACATTTACATTTCTAGCAATGCTTAGTTAGAATTGTATCTAGTTTAGACTTAGTCTATAATTGTCTTAAAAAGCTTAGTAGGTTTTTCTCCTTCTTATGCTTGTTAATTAGTCAAAAAGATTTAAAAACCTCCTATAGCCGAGCCCAAGCGATTCCTCTTTTTCCCGTGGTACCTTTTCCCGTAGCCGCCAGCTTTGAGCCTCCCTGAGTGCAGAGGAGGCCAAGGTGCTTTGCCCTGGGCTTTCCACGGCGAGCTACTGCCTTCTTCCTAAGGAGTCGCGTTCCAACGGGCGAGGCTCCTCCAGCCTTGTGGGCGTCGCCCAATGATGGGTGGTAGCCAGATAAGCGAGGACGAAAAAGGAGCTTCCATGGATAACAACCGAGAAGGGCAAGTGGAGATGGAGAATGATTCCACGTGGCTTGAATGGAAGAGCACAAGAGGACTATTTAAGATAATCTTGTTTAAAATTGTTAATTAGTCAAAAAGATTTAAAAACCTCCTATTCACCCCCCCTCTAGTCAGTTATCCTTGATCCTACACCATTTGACCTTTGTAGATGAAAAAAAGTGGTCGAAGGCTGCAATAGTAGGCTTCAAAAGTCTGCCTTCGATCGCTGTCTCGCACAGCCACAAAACACTCTCACCCTGACAAGAAGGTTGCTTGAGAAATGTGAAAGCTCCACCTGGTAATGCTTCAGAAGGGCCTGAATGAATGGATGGATCGGAAGCCCCAAGCTTGCCTCGAAGCAGGCCTTGAGCACAACGGTGCACCCCTTTGGGGGGGGGGCAAGGGTGCTCATCCGTCCTCAGCCACCGGACATCTCCCAAGGTAAGGCGGCTCCCGGGTGCCACCAGCGCCGCCTTCTCCGCTATAGTGAGGAAAGAAGGCTTGACCCCCCACAAGAGTCTCCTTGTCAGGGCCATCATTGAGAATATTGACCTCCTCGCAATCCTTATTCATGGCGGCAGAACGATGAAAACCTATATGGTCAACAATGCATAATAGGATAAGTACCCAGTAGAGGAACACCAATATGCGCATAAATCATGTGAATAATGGACAGCCGTGCATGCGCGCCAGGTGAAACGCGCCCTGGCACGACTGCCCTACGTGACTCTCGATGCCCTACGTCTAAAGATAAGCTGCACTAAACCTAAGTGCCCTTGAGCGCCTAAAGACCCTCGCAGACCAAGATGCGCAACGCCGTGTGCCTGTGGCACCTTTCGCGTGCCTCGCGCACCAAGACGGCCGAGTGCCGGTGACACCGCGCGCCCTGCGGCGCTCCGCTCGCGTGCACCCTTCTCCCAAGCGCCCGGTGACGTTGTGCGTCCTACGGTGCCCTGATCATGTGCGCCCTATTCCCAAGCACCCAACGACGCACGCCCTACAGCACCCTGCTTGGATGTGCCCGGCGACGCCGCGTGCCCTGCGGCGCTCCACTCACGTGCGCTCTGCTCCCAAGCGCCCGGCGACACGACACGCCCTACGGCGCCCCGCTTGCGTGCGCCTTGCTCACTGAAGCACGTCCTTACGTGTCGTGCTCAAAGCCTCTCAACCCATAGCCCAACTCGAATCGACATACTCGCAAAGAATCGAGAACAAGGAAGAGAAGGGAGACCGGAAGCTCACCTTTCTTGGACCTCCTACGGAACCTCACTGTGGTAGTATGCATTAGGGGCTTAAATAGTCCTCGTGTGCTCTTCCATTCAAGCCACGTGGAATCATTCTCCATCTCCACCTGCCCTCCTCGGTTGTTATCCATGGAAGCTCCTTTTTCGTCCTCGCTTATCTGGCTACCACCCATCGTTGGGCGACGCCCACAAGGCTGGAGAAGCCTCGCCCGTCGGAACGTGAATCCTTAGGAAGAAGGCAACAGCTCGCCGTGGAAAGCCCAGGGCAAAGCACCTTGGCCTCCTCTGCACTCAGGGAGACTCAAAGCCGGCGGCTGCGGGAAAAGGTACCACGGGAAAAAGAGGAATCGCTTGGGCTCGGCTCCCTATTCCTCTCATGCTCACGCTAGGCAATCAGGATGGGCCGATGGCAAGATGATTTGAATGGGCCAGTTATCTAAGTCTACATCCAACGCAAGGCTTGGAAGCTCGGCCCACTGCAGAAAGTTAGCTCGTGGCACTTGGTCATAAAGGGATTGGGAAGCAACTAGATCCCCATCTCCTTTTCCTTGTACGACTAGTTGGGCTGGCTTAAGGGTCACCAGGAAGCTGATTCGCTCATTTTCGGATGCAACTACTGTTCAAAACCATCAGGACTTTTTTGAAACATCAACCTCAGCATAAAAGGCACAAATTCAAGGCTGCCCCTTTTGGCAATTCCTCCCAAAACACCAAGGGGCAGGGGGCTACTGTTGGAAGAATAGTCCACCCCTTCAATGGTAGGACCCACTCCGTAACGTTAACACATGTTTGGTGGATCAAGAAATGTAATTACCTTACAAAGGCCGATTGTATCCCCTGCATGTACTCATAGAGTAGCTGTCTCCCAAGGGGCATTTTAGTTATTTGTACAGGCTCAAGAGCCTATAAATACCCCATGTATCTCTCATTTGAAGGGGAGGAGAAGGAAGGAAGATAATAGGTGCACCTTCGGAGGAACCCTCGGACCCCCTAAGGCCACCAACAGGAGTAGGGCGGACCTCCCGGACCCTCGAACCTGCATAAACCCTTGTGTCATTCTCGCTCTCGTGGGACCCGACTTGTAACACGGCCGTCGTCCACCCCCTCACTCTTGTTCGGTGTTTACACCAACAACAGGTGTAGTTGTTCAGCGGTGGAGATACAACTTGGTCCCCAATGCAAGATTTGTTTGTTTCTTCTTGTTTGGATTTCGTGCCCTAGGTTGTATCTCTAGGAAGAAATGTTTATCCTCTCTCCTCTTTAATATTCCTCCACATGCCCTCCTTCCTACATGGACACACTCCTATAGCTGGTCAAATAGGGCTTCAAGACAAGACGAGCATATTGGGCACAACCCATCTCGGCCTGACAAATTTCGTTCTAGCCCGGCTATTAGATGGGTCGTGCCATGCCGACCCACGTGCTGGGGAGGCGGCCCAGGCATGGCCCGTCGGAGGTTCATGTCATGTCGGGCCGGCACGAGCCCGTTTGGCCCAACGGGCCAAGTCTGGGCCCATTTAGCCCCAAAAAATCCAAAAATAAAAAAAATGTGTAGAATTCAGAAATAGATATGAAAATTGAAAAAAAAATGAGACAATCATATTGAAAATGTAATAAAGAGCTTTATTAATGTCCAACTAGCTGCCTCGTTAAAACCTTCGCCAAGTAAAAACTCAAAATGAGAAAACCTTGGCAAAGGAAAAAAGAGTACAACCTATAGCTCTACATACATGATACATCCTTGTTCTACGTGTTGGTGTCATTGTCTAAGTATAGATTTTCGAACACCTCCGACAACTCTGGATTTTCCACAAAGTGTTGTGTTCGTGAATCAGCTTGTTCCTAGTTCTTCATAGTTAGAAGTATCTCCAACATCTCGCTTGTGAGACTTGTTCTTCTCTCCTCCAATATTCTTCCAGAAAGACTGAAAGCAGACTCGGAGGAAACCGTCGAGGCAGGAACAGTTAACACATTATGTGCAAGTATGGATAGCACGAGATATGTTAACTGATGGGCTTGCCACCATTGCAAGATTTTGAAGCCTTCTGAGTTGAAATCCACCGTATCGCTATCCAGATAGGTAATGTTCCGGCGAAGAGAGAGGGAGCACCACGTAGAACACGACATCGTGATGCCGTTGGTGGAGATGGTGTTGCCGGAAACCCTTCGACGGTGGTGCAATCGTCGATGAGGAGAGCTTCCACCGGTGGAACAAAAGCTTGGATTGTGGACGGTAGAAGGCAAATGAGGAAGGAAGAATCTGGGAATGAGATGAGGATGGAGAGGGGCTCCTGGGGCTGCTATTTATAGGACTAGAGAGGGGTCGAGGAGGGAGAACGACGTGCGAGACCGTTGGTAGACAATGACGTGATTTGCGGGATTGGGGTGATTATGGAAAGAGTTGATGGTTGAAAATGGAGGAGGTGTGATGAGGGGAATTAAATGCCTGCAATTTTGTGGAGAAAACGGAAAGGAATCGTTGGTTTTGATGAGCTCTAAATGGTGTTCAGTGGCGGCCTACGCGTGCTGCACATTTTGGACAAGGAAAACGTTTCACTGGAAGAAGAAGAAAGGAGGAGAGAGAAAGAGGGAAAAGAAGGAAAGAAAGAAAGAAAAGGAAAGAAGAAAAAGGAAAAGGGAAAAGAGGGAAAAGAGGAAAAAGGAAACAAAAGATTTTTGGCCAGAAATTGAAATGAATTCTAAAATTTTCATTTTGGGGAAAATCCAAATTCAAATTTGAATTTTTAAATTTGGCTTGTCAGTGTTTTAGAACCAAACTTACTTAAAGATTGTTTGATTCGGGGGGTCTCCAAGACTCAAATCACGTAGAGAGAGCGATACAGGGATTTTTATATAGGTTCGGGCCCTCTCTGGAGAGAATAACAAGCCTACTCCTGTGTGGATGTATTGAGTATGTTGGTTTACAAATCAAGAGAAAGACTCGAGTGTGATGTCTCCTACCCCTGATTGCGTTTTTCTCCTTGCCCTTTTTTTCTTCTCCTAATGATCCCGCCTTTTATACAGTCCTCGGAGTAGGCTACCGTTTCTCCAGTCCAAAGGACATCTTAATGCTTCAGATGATGGAGTCATTACTAGAGATTATTGTAGGAGTAGTAACGTTCCCACGTTGCTAGGCAGTTATCCCCATGACAGAGAGTTAAATTGTGCTATTATTCTAGAGAATAACAGCGTAATTGACTGCGCATATCTTTAGATATGGTACAGAAGATTCCCTGATCGACTAGACAAACATGTCTGTAAGCCCTATCGACTAGAGACTGATCGTAGAAGAACTTACGACCAGGTGGTGGTCGTGGTAAAACTTACGACCACAGACTGATCGTAGGATGACTTACGATTGGGGGATAATCATAGAAAGACTTATGACTATGGGATAGTCATAGAAGGACTTATGACTATGGGGTGGTCGTAGAAGAACTTACGACCTCCAGCTTCTCCCTTATAAATGTCAAGGGGTATACTCAAGAACCAGATGATGGTAATATTATCTATAATAAGAATTACAGATAAATAATTAAATGAGGATTATTAGATCCTCGTTACAGCTAAAATTTGAATTTTAGATGAATTCAAAACAAGAATTTGAATCCAGAGTTGGCCGCAATGATATTTGATTTTAGAACAAGGTTTTGAATTGAAACTCAGATTTTGGATAGGTGAACGGGATCAACCCATCTAGGATGACTCATCCAACGGATGGGAATATTCGCCCGAGATCGCTTGGGGAGTGTGGCCTAGATGTTTTAAGGATAAAATAGAGAATAAAATTATAAGACCAAAATAACTTGGTTCAATTCATTTGGAGTTCAGAAACATTTTCTATAAATTTTCAAAGTTAAAAGCATTTTCTAGTATGAATAATTCGGTTTAAGGATCAATTTCCAAAAACTATATTTTTTGGGCCATAGACAAGTTTGAAACCTATTTTAAAATAAATTTCATTTAAAATAAAAAATATCAAAATTGGTTTTACTTGATTTGGAGTTGAGATGAATTAGATATGAATTTTTGTAGAAAGAACGAATTATTAGTGGCAAAATAATAATAATAATAAAACAAAAATGTCAGACAGTTCGAACGGCACAAAGTTACTGTTCACAAAGTTACTATTCAGATAGTTCGAACGATTTTTTTTGTTTTTGAATTTCAGAAAAAGCGATAAGCCAAATAGTTTTTTTAGAAAATAGCAAATAGAGTCCAAAAATTTTAGAAAAATTCAGAAAAATCCTTGAATTATTTTAAACTTAATAAAAATAATTCCAACTTAAAGTTGGCTTTTATTTTTGTACAATAATTATTTATATTTTCAAAAATAGGAAAAACCTTTTAAATACCGTAAAATTCGTAAATTAAATAAAATTTTATTTTTCACTTCAAATCCTAGAAAACTCAATATATTTTATTTTTGATTTTAAAATCCAAGAACTTAAATAATTATTTTTTTCCTTTTAACAAAGAAAACTCTTTTCAAATTACAGAAATCAAGAAAAATCTTTGTGACGTAAAATCCAATAAAATAATAAATTTATTAATTTTCATTTTGGCAATAAAACTTTGGGATGCTACAGGTTGTTTTTGCTATGAAAACGAAATACCTTAAATATTGAACAGAAATCTCTTTCCTATATGCATTTGCATTTATTTTAGATCTTAGAGCTAAAATTGACGGATTTGCTAATGTTCGTGACCTTCTTAGTGAAGCTACAGGGCTAGACTATTCTAACTGTTTTGCAGATGTTCGTTCTCGATTACATGAGGTTTTCCAAAGGTATGAAAATAAGTTCTAGGGAGTCCGCTTACAACGACCGCCAATAGCACCAACCTCAAGTAACAAGACAAATCTATGGGGGCAAGATCTGGGGTGCAGGCTCTTCCTCCAAGTCCAGGTCGTCTTCTTTTACAGTGACACCTTCTTAACAAAGTCCAAGACCAACCGCTCACCCAAGGAGTGGGGAACTATTCGCCTATCTAGACAGCGATACGATGCATTTCAACTCATAAAACTTTAAAACTTTGCACGGTGGCATGACCATAATTTAGCATATCTCGTGATATCCATACTTACATGTGATGTGTTAACTGTTCCTGTCTCGATGGTTTCCTCTTGAGTCTGCTTTTAGTTTTTCTAGAAGAATATTGGAGGAGAGAAGAACACGTCTCACAAGTGAGACGGTGGAGATACTTCTAACTGTGAAGGACTATGAACAAATTGATTCACGAACACAACACTCTATGAAAAATTCAGAATTGTCAGAGGTGTTCAAAAATATGTATCTAGACAACGACACATAGAACAAGGATATATGTAGAGCTGTATGTTATACTCTTTTTCCTTTGCCAATGTTTTCTCATATTGAGTTTTTACCTAGCAAAGGTTTTAATGATGCAGCTATTTGAACATTAATAAAGCTCTTTATTACATTTCCAATATGCTTGTCTCATTTTTTATAATTTTTATATCTATTTCTGAATTTTACACATTTTTCTGGTTTTTGGGATTTTTATTTTTTTATTTTTGATTTTTTTGAATTTTTTTGAGCCTAAGAGACTAAGTAGGCCACAGCCGGCCTATCGGGTCAAATATGCTTGGGCTAGCACGGCACGACAAACCTTCGAAACGTACCTAAATCGTCTCTCCGACATGTAGACCAACACAACCTATTTATTTTGCAGGCCAGAATGGACCATATCAAGATTGATTAGACCGGCTCGTGCCCCTGTGCCGGCCATGCCGCCCATCAGACCACCACGGGCTCCACCGGTCATCCAGGCCCACAAAAAGGCCCAACTACCCAGTCCTTCCCCTTCTCCCCGAAAGAAACCTTCTCACTCGCCTACCTCACGCCCACCGCGCCGCAGCAATGGCCACCGGCGGCAACCCTAACCCGACCGCCGCCCCCACTCAGCCACGCCCGCCGCAGCCGCAGCTGCCGCCCGGAAGCTCCCCGGCGACCCCGCTCACCCACCTCCGGTCCCCCTCCCTCGCTGGTTCCCCCTTCCAGGGCCTCTTCCACGCCCGGCCTCCGCACAATCCCGCCTTCCAGATCCACATGGGCGCCTCCGCCTCCCCTCAGAGCCCCCTCATGGCCTCCGCCGCCGCCGCGGCCTCCGCCAAACGCCCTCCCCAGAAGCCCCCGTCGCGTCCCCCCGCTCCCACCTCCTCTGCGGCGGCGGCGGCGGCAGCCGCTGCCTATAAGGCTGCCAACTCGGGCGGCGTTGACGTCACTCCCGCCGCGCGCCGCAACAAGAAGCGCAAGCTCCCGGAGAAGCAGCTCCCCGACCGCGTCGCCGCGCTGCTTCCGGAGTCCGCGCTCTACACGCAGCTGCTCGAGTTCGAGGCTCGCGTCGACGCGGCGCTCACGCGCAAGAAGGTGGACATCCAGGAGGCGCTCAAGACGCCGCCGTCGCTCCAGCGCACGCTCCGCATCTACGTCTTCAACACCTTCGCCAACCAGGCGCCCCGCACCATCCCGCCGCCCAAGAACGCCGATCTGCCCACCTGGTCGCTCAAGATCATCGGTCGCGTGCTCGAGGACGGCGCCGAGCTGGACCCTGCCAGTGTCGTTCCGAAGCACAACCCGGTGTATCCGAAATTCTCCTCGTTCTTTAAGAAGGTGACGATTGCGCTGGACCCGTCGCTCTACCCAGAGAACCCACTGATCATTTGGGAGAATGCGCGGTCAGCTGCGCAGCAGGAAGGGTTTGAGGTGAAGAGGAAAGGAGATAAGGAGTTTGTTTCGAATATCCGGCTGGAGATGAATTATAACCCCGAGAAGTTCAAGCTGTCACAGCCGCTGATGGAGGTGCTCGGGGTTGAGGTGGACACTCGAGCGAGGGTGATCGCTGCCCTCTGGCTGTACATCAAGGCGAAGAAGCTGCATAACCCGAGTGATCCTTCGTACTTCATGTGCGACCCTCAATTGAAGAAGGTCTTTGGGGAGGATAAGATGAAGTTCGTGATGCTGTCACAGAAGATATCGCAACATCTCTCTCCTCCACCGCCCATCAACCTGGAGCATAAGATTAAGCTATCAGGGAATGGTGCATATGCGAGTGCTTGCTATGATGTGCTGGTGGACGTTCCTTTCCCGCTGCAGAAGGAGATGGCAGCATTGCTTGCCAATACCGAGAAGCACAAGGACATCGAGGCATGCGATGAGGTGATATCTGCTTCGATCAAGAAGATTCATGAGCACCGCAGGAGGAGAGCGTTCTTCCTTGGGTTCAGCCAGTCCCCAGTGGAATTCATCAATGCGTTGATAGCGTCTCAGAGTAAAGATTTGAAGCTGGTTGCTGGTGAAGCGAATAGGAATGCTGAAAGGGAAAGACGGGCGGACTTCTATAGCCAACCATGGTAAGCTCAAGCAATGCCTAGGCTTTACTCATTGTGTTCCCTGCAAATAGATCATATATCCATGCTAATGACACAATTTACATTTTACAATGCAATAGGGTTGAGGATGCTGTTATAAGATATTTGAACCGCAAACCGGCTGGCGGCAATGAGGGCCTAGGTGCAGGTGCTGGTGGTTCCTGAGAGGATTGTAGTGCGCTTTTGGTGTAGAAGCAAGCTATCTATCCTGTATTAGTAAAATTCAGAGATGTTAGTCACAGGAGATTTGTTCGGTGTTGCGAAGGATCTTGGCAGGTGCGACTCCTTTGTCTGTCTAAATGAGTTAGCTGCCGTATGCTGTGTTATATGTGATCCTAACTATGATGGAAGTACGTATGATCATGCTAAATGCTGAAATGTAAAGGGATCATACAGGCAGTGTGTGTGTGTGTGAAGCAGATGTGCCAGGCGAGCTCATTGAATGATTGAACCGGGCCTTTTGCTTTGTACTGCGTCAACCATCTTGCCGGAATGTACAACGCTGAAAAATTGGGTTGCAATTCGGAATTGCAGAACAAGCAACCCATGATCCTTACACCTTTGTTTTGACTGTCTGATTGGAGTTCAGATGATCCCAAACAAAATAGGCAAAAAATTGTGCAGCCTAACAATCACACACACGGTGATCTTGTTATGGAAATTAAATAACTTGATCAGGTCGCAAATTCGAGAGCGACTCACGTTGCCAAAGTAGCAAAGCATGGGTCGCAGCGATCCTTGAAATCATGTCTAACTTCTGCCTAATTGGTATAACTCTAGATTCTTATTTTTGATATACTTCTGCTTCTGATTCTCTGATAATCCATTTCTCTGATAATCTAGAGCTGTTTTCTCTCTACTAATCTAGAGTTGTTTTAAGAAAATGTTTGGTTGGTATGTTGGCTCCAAAAACAAAAACAATATGAGAGGGGTTGGCTCCAGAAACAATACGAGGGGATTAGAGACAAATAGGCTATATTATTCCTGGTTGTAATACTTTAATTGTATTTGTATCTTCTTTCTTTCAATTTGTACACAAATTTATGAATTTGTTTTACAAATTTCTCGGGACCGGAAGTCTATTTGAATGTGATACACAAATTTCTGGTTTTTTTTTTTCATATTTCTCAAGACCATGATTCAAACTCGTATCATAGCAATAAAAACCCGACGAAGTAAAATGGACTCCAATCATATACAGCAGAGAGCAAACATGACATGATGTATTCGATGTCGCATATCAAAAACTTGTTTAAGTTGGTACAGATCGTAACAAATGACAATTCAAGGACCGCCAATTTGTCGAATCATAGTGTATCACAACTATAATTTATAAGGCATGCTAGTTACAATCTATAGACATCACTGGTCTCGTAAATTCTACCCTCCTGAAGTGCTTCCTGCAGATTCTTTACAGCTGCATATATTTCTCAGTTGCATTTCTTCTGCTTGTCGAAGGATTAGCTAACCTCAGTTGGGTGAGGAGAATAACAACCTATTGTTTCAGACAAAGAACAATGATAAGGAGAAGGAAAAGTAACAATAGGCTAGGCACAATGAGAGCACAACATGAACTTTGCATATGAACTGATGGTGAAAACAAAATAAGATACTGATTTGTACAACATAACAGCACAAGTAGCAATCAGTGACATGTTCTCATTAGTCATTCGTGTACAAGCAATGAAAAAAATGTTCATGAAACATCTGGTATGAACCATGTTGTAATTCCTTATAAACCATACCTGGGAATACTCCAGCAAAACCATCAGCTTTCTCAATGAGATCAACTGGTAAAGCAGCAATGGACTCATCCTTGTTCTGTCCCAGCAAAGCAGAAGAAGGATACATGTTTGTACCCATTCCCAGGCGACGCCCTGTTTCCTTTCCAATTGCCAACTGATCACCTGAAACATTAGAAAACAAAGAATAACCATGCCAATGTATTGAAGCTGTAACTAGGAAATAATCTATTTTTTGAAAATATCTTCTATTAGTTAATAGGATTTCATCAAAGGCATATACACTAAAAAAATTTGAAACTGAATAAATAGAGAGACATTATTTGGATATTTTTCCATTGGAAGTATACCTGTGATCATCTTGACATTGACACCAAGGTTAAGTGCCCTCCGAATTGTTTCAGCACTGTCATGTCTTGGAGGATCAAAAAGTGGCATGAGACCAACTAAGTGCCATGGGCCACCAGGACTTTCTTTCCTCCCATCTGGTACTTCCTACATGCAAAAACAGAATAATACACCACTAAGACAACATATACAGAAAACAGAAAAAGAAATAATTTAGGTGAACCTATTGGTAGTCGTTATAGTGGTGTAAGTGATAGACAAACAGAGGAAGTTGTTCAAACAGCTAGCTTAAGTCGAGTACTCCCCATTATGCCTGGACAATTTGTATTTGTATCTTCTTCCTTTCATTATAGTGGTGTAAATGATAAGCAAACAGATGAATACTTCAATTGTATTTGTATCTTCTTCCTTTCAATTGTATTTGCATCTTCTTCCTTTCAATTTGTACATAAAATTCTCGGGACCGAAAGTCCATTTGAATGCAATACACAAATAAGATACTGATATGTACAACATAACAGTACAAGTAGCAATCACGGACATATTCCCATCAATCATTCGTGTACAATCAATGAAAAAATTGTTCATGAATCATCTCGCATGAATCAAAATAGCACCGATTCCACGTACTCATATCACAAACCAAAAAATTCCAGACCTATGCGAATCCAAAATAGGACCAAATCCTAGAAAATCACAACAAAAATACATCATATCCTACACATTTTCTCTCATGAGCAAATCCAACATGAATCTACAAGATCCAAACCAAAGAGGTGGAGGAAGGACAAGGGGGAAGGGCGGCGAACTCTCACCTTCTCGGTTCCGAGAGACCGGCAGCGACGGCTTGCGGGACCGGCGATGGCTACTCGGGTTTGGTAATGGGCGGAGGCGGGAGGAGGCCGGTGGACGAGAGTGCAGGCTCAGTAGAGGGATGAGGCCGGTGGGGTTAGTGATGGCGATGGCTACTAGGGTTTAGGCAGAGGAAAAATCAGCCGATTACCCCTGCAATGTGATTTTCCAAAGGCCGATCGGGTGAATAGTAACCGGCCAAAAAAATTGAATTTCTAATTCAAATTTTTAACCTCTCATCACTTTCTAAGTTGGTTTAGGCCTATTTTGTGCTAGATTACATATTGTTTGAGCTAAATATGCTTGAATTATTGTTTTTAACCGGTTTGCACTTCATATGAGCTAAATATGTTAGATTACGTATTATATGAGCTAAATATGCTAGATTACGCATTGTATGAGCTAAATATGCACTTCATTAAACATTTTCTAATTCAAAATTTGCCAATTCAAAATTCCGGCCGGTTTTTCTGATCGGTTTTTCCTATATCGGCAGAATCGACCGATTACAGATTTCGAAACCGTGGTTCAAAATTTGGTTTGCGAATTTTCTCCGGTTTTTCACCAGGGTTTTAGGTTACCGGCCGGTAACTGTTACCAGGCTCTGAATGGGATTTTGCCCGGTAACGGTTCTTTGATTCTTGGTTAGGGGCGAGGGTGGAGAATAGGGTTGGGATGACGAGATCTAAACTTGATGAGATGAGCAGACGAAGGAGAGGTCTCCGGTGGTCGCCGTGGAAGTCGTCGAGGTCGTCGATGGACGTTGTCCAAGCCACCGAGGTCGCCCCTCCTCTGCTTGATGCGAGGTGTGAAGAAAGGCCCGACTGGGAAGGGATGGGGTGGGAGAGCGAAGGGGTATACCAGTGGCATTTGCGGGTAAATACTACTAACTTCAATGCATACTTTTGTTTTTGATGGGCTGGCTCTAGTACATTTTTCATTCCACTCATAGCAGGATCTGCTAGATGTTTGTCGCAGCTCTATAAGATTCTAATGAGAAGTTAGGAGTAGGAATTGTGTCAAACATGCTCTTAACATTGCACGGCACCGTCAGCGACCTGAATTTCGGTATTTAGAATTGGACGATCGCAATATGACATTTCTCCGAGTTCGTTTTGAGTACATGGACTAAACATCTTCGCATACGATTCCAATCAGAAATCAACGCTGGAGATGCCTGCGACTTGAAACATCCCTCCTGCCTCTATCCATTAGCCATTATTAGGTTCCCCACCAATCAAAATGTTGGCATTTGTTTCCTTCTCCTTCTCCTTCGCCTCCCCTCTCCTCTATCCGCCCGTCCGCCCTTCACCGCTGTTTACTGTGGCCATCAAACTACCCGAGCGGCCAAGCCGCGGCGTAACTTCCAAGTGAACCGCCCCGACCGAACCCTAGCCACCGCTGGCGATGTCGGCGCCGCCGTCGCCGGACCAGCCCGGCGCCGCTGTCGGCAACGACAAGGTCCTCGCGGCGGCGCAGCACATCGTCAAGTCGCTCGCGACGTCCAAGAACGCCGCCGACGACATGATCCGGATCCTCTCCGGCTTCGACCACCGCCTCTCCTCCATCACCGCCGACCTCTTCCCGTCGCCCTCCCCCTCCCCCTCCCCCTCCGACGCCGGCGCCGACCCCTCGGAGGCCGAGGCCCCCTCCCTCGCTGCCTTCGACGCGGCTGAACAGCTCATCCACCTGTGGGACACTACCCTGGAGGCGCTCGTGTTCGAGGCACCCGAGTGACCCGAGGACGACGCCGCCCACTACCTCGCGGCGGTCGACACCGCCGTCGACCACCTCGCCGCCGGAGGGATCGCCGCCGCCTCGGTGCGCGCGGGCGTCGCCGTCCAGCTCGCCATGGCGCGACTCGAGGACGAGCTCCGGCACTTCATGCTCCGCCACGTGGTTCCGCTGGATGCCAGCGGGCTCTACTGCTCGCTCCGCCGCCTCTTGCTGGAGTCCATGGACGACCTCGACACCTCCTCGGAGTTTGATCTCACCACCCCGCACAGCCAGGAGGGCGCACCGGAGTACCGGACACCGCCCGCAGCACCAGCCTGGTGGGGAACCCCTTCGACGACTAGGTGTTCGATCTAGTGCGGCCTGAGGCTGTCGATGAGTTGCGCGCCATTGCTGAGCGGATGGGACGTGCGGGGTATGCAAGTGAGCTTGCACAGGTGTATTGTGGCATCCGGCGTGACCTGCTCGATGAGTGCTTCACTGTGCTGGGTGTGGAGCGGCTCAGCATCGATGAGGTGCAGCGCGTGGAGTGGAAGCAGCTGAATGACAAGATGAAGAAGTGGGTGCATGGAGTCAAGACGGTTGTCCGTTCCCTGCTGACTGGTGAGCGTCGGTTCTGTGATCAGGTGCTCGCAATGTCGGATGAACTGCGGGATGAGTGCTTTGTTGAATCCACGAAGGGTTGTATAATGCAGATTCTTAACTTTGGGGATGCCGTGGCTGTGTGCCCTCGCTCGCCAGAGAAGGTTTCCCGGATTCTTGACATGTATGAGGCACTTGCTGAGGTGATCCCTGAACTGAAGGAGCTATTCTTTGGGAGTTCTGGGGATGATGTGATCTGTGATTTGGAGGGCGTTCTTGAAAGACTTGGGGATGCAATGAAGGGCTACCTTCTCGAGTTTGGGAAGGTTCTACAGCAGGAATCATCACGACGGCCTATGATGGCGGGTGAGATCCACCCAATGACACGTTATGTGATGAACTATCTTAGGTTGTTGGTCGTTTACAGTGATACCCTTGACAAACTCTTGGTTGACAATGCTGCTGAAGATGCAGATCATAATGCTTCACATAGAGGTGCTGATTAGGATGAGGAGTATCTGGAGAGCTTGACCCCACTTGGACGCCATTTGGTGAAGCTGATATCTTATTTAGAGGCCAATTTGGAAGAAAAATCTAAACTTTATGAGGACAGTGCACTGCAGTGCATATTTTCCATGAATAATGCACTCTATATTGTACAGAAGGTGAAGGATTCTGAGCTTGGGAGGATTTTAGGTGATCATTGGATACAGAGACGCCGTGGGAAGATTCGGCAAAATTCAAAGAGCTACCTTAGAATATCCTGGACCAAGGTTTTGTTTTATCTCAAGGATGATGGACATGGCAGCGGGAGTGGAGGTGGTAGCGGTAGTGGGAATTCAAGCTCTAGGGTGAAGGAGAAATTTAAGAACTTCAACTTGGCCTTTGATGAGATATATAGGAGTCAAACGCTCTGGAAGGTACCTGATCCTCAGCTCCGTGAAGAGCTCAAGATATCTATATCTGAAAATGTGATTCCAGCATATTGTGCTTTTCTGGGAAGATATGGTAGTCTAGTGGATAGCGGAAGGAATTCAGGAAAATACATAAAGTACACCCCAGAGGATTTGGAGAATCGACTGTCCGATCTATTCGAAGGGACGCTAGGGTCTGCCAACCATTCCAGGCGCAGATTGTAGTTCCCATTTGATGGAATTTGGTTACAGGTATGCTTTTTTTACAAGGGACACTGTATTGCTGAACTGCTGGAGTCATCACATGTATTGAGTTGGTGCTTGTTTCCTTAGATGTTCTAGTGCTGTAATACAACAGGAGGATCCTTTGGTTTCACGGTCAGATTATGTGTTCCAAGAAATAATGTACATTTATTGTTTTCAGTGTATTGATATCCTATTATTCTTGCGTACTTCATTGTCCATGCTCTAGAAATTTTGCGCTATGTAGAGTGGCCACTTCTTGGATAGATCAAACAGGTTATAAGTGTTTAATGTTGGAGTAACATATTGCAGAAATTATGGAAAAGATGGCACTTTTAGCCCTCAACTAGAAGGGAAGAGAATTTTGACATTGCAAGCTTCTTAGAGAAACATGAAGTGAAACAACCAAATCATATGAAATCCTTGAAATTACTATTGATTCTAATGTTGAACAAAGTAACTACAGTCAATTCCGGTACCTAGGCATTCGTCTAGTTACTTTTATTTCTTACGCCCAAATATGTGACTTTAGAATCAAATACTCTAAGTCTTCCCTAGCAAGATACTAATATGAATTAAATACATTTATTGTCATATTCTGAAATAAAGGTAGTTTTAATTGGACTGTAGGCTATTGTTAGGTGGTAACAATGGTCTTCAGACAATATTATTTTAGAAAGGTGTAATTCATACTCTGCATTAATGACCGACCATCTCATTTATTTTATTCACAAAATTCAGAGATGATATTTCCAGTGTGCATGTTCCCAACGTCTTTCACATGCTATTCAGGCCTCTTGGCATCTTCCCATTTGTTTTCTTTTGTAAGCATCTGGAATAGTGTATTGGGCTATTTTCTTATTTAAAATGAAAATTAATTATCATTGCTACTTTAGGACTTCTACTATTGGCAATGTTAGCATCTTAATTTTACTGTCCTGTTTTGTCTCATTCTTCGCTGATACTATTATATTGCTCATATACTTTGCACTGTTGCACCATAAGTTAAGTGGATTTTAAGAAATAATGTACAACTGTACATATATCATTCTTTGGGGTCTGAACCTTTCTATATCTATGTTGGAAACTGGCAAGTACGGAAGGGAAAAAAAAGGCAAGATCAACACTAGAAGCAACACAGATATTTCTCTATGTCTCATGTAATCGCAGACTGTGTTCTTTCACATGTTAGTATCTCATCATTGTTTTTATAGGGAAAATTTGAACACATCCGTGGTTATTATCAAATGGATACCAAGAATTCAAGATAGAGTTTACACACATGACAGATATCTCCCATGTGTAAAATATCTAGAGGTACTGCTCCAATGAGACTACACTAGGTGGTTGAAATTTTCTGCGCCTTTTCTAATCTTCCAAAATTATGAAAAGTACCATTAATAGTTACGTATATGAAGTGAATTTCAGATCTCTGGCAGATTCAGCAGAACACCAAAAATAGCCTAGTGCTGATGTTATTTGAAAACATAGTTCATAAATCATAACTTCATATAGTTTGTTCTGCCATGTAATCTTACAACTGAAGTTTTTTTCCCCACTGTTACTATCTTAAAACCTAATTTTTGTGCATAGGAATATCTGCCTCTTCCCATCTTCTACACTTGATTTCAAGGTTCTGCAAGTTTGTGATTTTGTGAAAAAAAAACTTTGTACCTTGCTTATTTGCCTAGCAGGCTAATGTGTACATTAGTATTGTAAATTCAACCAGAATGTGATGCATTAGAGCGAAGGCAAGAAGTCACATTTTGTGCAAGAAAAATAGCCAAGTAGTTTGATAATACTTGCAGTTTCTTGTATTAATATCTACCAGAGCGAATGCTTTTTTAATTGATTCCTCCATTTTGGTATATGTGCCTCCCCTGTTCGACAAAGCTGGAGCAGCTTCTTGAGCTACCTGGATCTGATTTCAGATTTGGTATAAAGGAGGGATGTGCTTGGTTCAGTTAGCTACTTAGCTTGATTCACCTGATGGAACAATGGTATCCCTTGTTTATATCTTGCTGTTGTATTGACACTTCTCTATGCCCCTATATATCCATTTGAGGTCATGTTTTGGCAGGTTTGCTTTGTAGAGTTGGAGATATAAATATGAAGTAATTTACATGAAGCATGTCGCAAGGCTTCAACACGAAGCATTATGGTGAATAACAAATTATAAGTTGCAACTAATTGCAAGATCATCAAACATATTTTCTAGCTGGTGAGCTATTCTACTAAAACTGTTTTATCAGTAGTATCAGTATGCACCATTGGTGGTACTTTGTCATTAATTTTCATCGTTGTGCTGCTTGTAGTCTGCATAATCAGGAGTGATCTTTATGTCTGAATTCAACTGCAATTCTCTTTGCATTTGTTTTCAAACCAATTAGTAAATTTCTTTTCTTTATTGTTCTAATGTATGCTATAACTTTTTTTTTTTTGCAATGTTAGTTCAAGATATGAAAAAAAGGAAGTGCTGCAGATGAGCTACTGAAAATTTTAATTCTATCATTCGACAAGAATTCCATTAAGAGTTCATTAGATAGCTTCAAAGCTACTTTTTCAGAGATTTTTTTCCTCCCCTGAGAAACAGTTCTTTTTTTTTTGTTTCTATGGTTATCTTTACTTTCGGACCTTTGTGCTGTCTTGACTGTCTTTAGTTGCAAAAGAGAAGGTGAATGAATTGATGAATTATTTTTTTGGAGGCTTAACTCGTGAATTATAGTGCAATGCAAGCCAGCAAGTTAGTATCCCAAATATTGCACCTTTATGTCACTCTGTTTCAGCTATTTTAATTTCTTTGTTTAATGCGATACATGATGATTATCTACTTTGTCTCAATCGCAGTAAGAATCTCCATTGTTTAATTCACAACTGCTTCTCAGTTTCTGATTTCCAGCTTCACGAAATAAAACAAAGAAAATTTTCTCTAAAACAAAGAGATTTGACTTTCTGTTCATACTTATCAGCTGAATGGATGAACATGTGTTTTTCTTGTAGAAGTCATGTTTTATACGGATACCAAATGTTCCATTTTTGTTGGCTCTATATGTGATGATCAAAAGTACAGATGACAATATTGCAATACTTTGTTGTTTAAAATGTAAACAAGGTATATGACCACCTGACTAAGGAGGTTCATATTTGGTTTACTAGATCTACTTCATCTCTCTCTCATAAAAAACGGTCCATGTCCAAGTTTGCATGATTGCACTTAAATATGAGTTTGCACTAGATATCTCTCTCTGAACAAATATAGTATGAACTACCACCCAGATTCCAACAATGATGAATTCTAGTAATATTGCAGCATGGAATGGCGATTTAGACAAACCGGTTAGTGGCAATGCTTGTTTGTCTTGGATATTGAAATTTGAATTATCAACTGGCCACCATAGCGGTGCTACCTTATTTCTTCATGTCGTGTCCACCAAATCATGGTTATTTTCTGCTTACATATTCACATTTCTAGTTGCAAATTTACACAAATTTCTATTTGAGGACTTCTTCCATAAAAATGTGTATATTAGAGGCTAATTCCTTACTTCCCTGAATTGGATCTTGAAAATCTCAGTCAAAATAAATTTCTCAAACTGACCGGTTTTGGGGGCTGAAAACTGGCCGGCTTCTAATCGAAAACTAGAGCCGCTAGATTCCACATTTCGTCCCCCTAACGGTTTTCTGAAACACTGATAGCAATCATATGCTCAGCAAGGTAACACTGGTACCGCAATCCTACAGTAAATGGGATGTCTAATTTTAGCACTTTGGTTGTGATGCAAAGGCAGCGAAGACATACTGATTTCCAAGCAGCACCAGCCCATTTCAGTAGGTTCCTGAGTTCCTGACAGTATCAGATATAGTGGAACGGAACATGGAATGTCAGAATAAACCTTGACATATAATATATTGGAGCTAGCTGGACTATACCAACTCGGAAATGTGGTTTCCCAAGAATGTCTCAACGAAAGAGCTTAGCTTAAAGGTAAAAAAAGAAGACAAAAAATGACTGTTTCAGAATTTTCCTTTGACGTGCAGAAAGATGCAATTGTGACAAAAATTAAGTGAACCAAATCTTATGCAATCGTCCACAAGAGAAAAGGGACAGCATTCTCATCATAAAAACATACAATAGCAACCTCAGGTAATTCTTCAATTATTCAATGTTCTGCTGATAGACAATGGTCTGTTCACCTGAGGAAGTTGTGAAAGGAACTACACCGCAACTGCACCTTGAGGAGCAAAAGTGCACAATACATAATGTACATTTACATGAGTACATCAGTGCGATTGGATCCCGAAGCTGCGTCATACAGTACTGTTTGGGGGCAGGGGAACAACACCATCAAAGAAATCCCCAAAGTAATGGCGTGGCTCATGTACCAGCTTGGAGATTATGTCCCTCAGTGTGATAACCCCCTCGGTGTTCCCCTTGTCATCTATCACATAGATCCTGTGGATCTTCTCGGAGTCCAACTTCAGTATGATGTCCTTGATTGCATCATCCTTTTTGCACGTGATGACACCGCCCAGTAAGGGTGACGCCTCATGTTGCTCCTGAAGATGGTGCCGGACCGCGGTAAGGAAATCCTTCGCTGTGATTGTCCTGTGGTTGCATTCAAAAGTTTAAGGGGCACTTATATAGCAATATAAGCTGCAATGGTCTTCCTAGTTCCTAGGATGCGTTGAAGTGTCTTGATGCATGGTGTGCAAGTGCAAGTGCAAAAGCCACTTTTTGCATCGGTGACCAAATATAAGAAAGGCTATCAACAAGTATGCATCAGAATTACAAACCTGTACTCTTTGTATATCTTGGGGGCAGTTAGAAGATATTGGACATCTCTGATGCTAATATTACCAATTGCTTTTGCCCCGCTTGTGTCCATAACTGGCAGACCGCCAACTCCTTTTTCCCTCATCAGTTGGAAGGCTTTTAGGACGGGCTGATCTTCATTTACCTGTTTTACAAGAGGGGGCGGTTATAGATCTCATATGGATTAGAAGGGAACAAAAGAA